>CM077667.1:418458853-419130282 GCA_039707655.1 Elymus sibiricus
GCAACTGTCAACGCCAAATAACACATCATTTCATCCACTTGTTAAAGTAAATTACACTACAGCAAAAAAATCCAACTCATTTAGATAAGCAGAGATGGCCAGTTAAAAGTTTCCTTCAAATTGGTTCAGTCAATAAACGCATACAGTAAGCAATCAAGCATGCACCGCTAATCATATGATACAGAATACTTCAATTCCTTCCGTCAAACTAATGTCCAATCCAATTAGCAGATGTGGCCACGACTCATAGAGAGCGCCAGGGAAGGTGGCCTGGATGTCATACAGACATACGTCTTCTGGAATGTCCATGAGCCTATCCAAGGTCAGGTGGGTCGCGCTTTGCACAACACAAGGCAAAAACTTTAGTAAAAGAGCAATTCACGGCTAAGAGTGTTCAAATTCATTTAACCTGTGCCAGTATAACTTTCAAGGAAGATACGATCTGGTGAAATTCATCAGAGAAATCCATGCTCAAGGCCTCTTTGTGAGCCTCCGGGTTGGCCCCTTCGTCGAGGCAGAATGGAAATACGGGTAACGAGATGATGAAGTTCATTTCCAACATGAATACACAGGGAAGAGTTTCGTTTATATGGTGGTGTCCTGAACATTAAAGCTTTTACTGTATCTCTTTTATTCATGCAGAGGCTTGCCATTTTGGTTACGAGGTGTCCCGAACATTACCTTCAGAAGCGACAATGAACCCTTCAAGGTATCCAACTACCCGACGCAGTGCCTTTGGTCTGCAAGACTGCAACCATAGATAGAACAAAATCTTGTAACTGCAGCTGGATTATTCAAAATGAAAATACCATTTCTTGTTTCCATCAATCCTCTGTTCCACGTGGTAAAATAAATTATAGTATTACTCCCTCCGTTCCTAAATATAAGTCTTTTTAGAGATTCCACTACGGACTACATACGGAGCAAAATAAGTGAATCTACGCTCTAAAGTATGTCTATATACATCCGTATGTAGTTCATAGTGGAATCTCTAAAAGGACTTATATTTAGGAACGGATGGAGTACAATATATTGAGGATGTTTTTCCATCATAGTTCTAGCTTATAGAAAATCATACTATCCTTCAGAAACCCACTAGCATAGCCAAAAATGTCACATGATGCATTTTAAGCAAGCACAAAAGAGATGACAAATTATTGTCAGGTACAAGTATAAATACATAGGTGAAAACAGCTGTCATATATGAAGTGAGAGCAGTATGTTCCATACAGACTTACCAACCTCACTGTCAGAAAAAAAGAGTGCAAGAAAGCTGATAAGATGCATCTACAAGAATATAGAGGCTGTTTGGTTTGAGGAACCAGATGATGAATTGTCCATGCAATCCTGTAGTTACATCATTTCATGCTTACACTATCATGGTAGATTGCTCATATTCAAATACTGAATTCGTGCAGGTACACATGCAAAAATTTGTTGCTAAAATAGTTAACATGATGAAGGATGAAAAATTGTACTACCCACAAGGAGGTCCCATAATCATATCACAGGTATTTCAGTTGAACAATACCTGACCCTTGTGTTCTGTATTAGATGATCTTTTATGCAACCCTGGAATTTAACTTTCAGATTGAGAACGAATATAAGCTAGTAGAGGCAGCATTTCATTCCAGGGGACCACCTTATGTTCGCTGGGCAGCAGCAATGGCTGTAAACCTCCAGACGGGTGTTCCATGGATGATGTGCAAACAGGACGACGCTCCAGATCCCATCGTCAGTGCCCTTTCTTATACTATTATGCAGGACTACAGACTATGCACAATTTGAAAGCAGTGTAGCATTCATTACATGATTAGATTAATACCTGCAACGGGCTCATCTGCGGGGAAACATTTCTTGGGCCAAATTCGCCTAACAAGCCAGCTTTATGGACCGAAAACTGGACATCTCGGTGCGACAAATACTCTTTGCTTTTTTTCTGAGGATCTTCCGTATTCCCGGGGATACAAGGCCTAACACGCACATTTCTCTGCATCCAGCTATCCTTTATATGGTCATGACCCAAGATTCAGATCACCAGCTGATATTGCCTTCGCAGTTGCACTTTTTATAGCAAGAAAAAAAGGAAGCTTCGTAAGCTACTACATGGTACAGCCTACAATGCTATGAACCTTAAGAAAAGCTGCCCTAAGATCTCTCTGTAAATCTGTTTTGTATGTCTTCCATGATCTAATACAATTATGGATTATGATGCAGTATCATGGTGGGACAAACTTCGGGAGGTCTGCATCCTCCTATGTAACAACAAGCTACTATGATGGAGCTCCACTTGATGAATATGGCAAGTATTCCATTGCAAGCTCTTTTTGACATATTTTAAAAGAAACTAGTCGACTTTCCTGTAATATAAAATATCATAACATTAGCATAGTCCACCATGTAACATGTCTAGTTAGAAACTGATCATCTGTGAAATCTACTTCAATGAAAGATATCGAAATCACTCCAATTTGGAAAAGACGATAATTGATTAATATATGCATATTGATGTTGGAACTGACAAGCATACGCCCAGGTTTAATATGGCAATCAACATGGTCTCATCTCAGAGAATTGCATGCTGCAGTAAAGCTATCTGAAGAACCACTACTTTCAGGAGCATATTCTAATTACACATTTGGTGAGCAACAAGAGGTGAATTTGTGTGCAGAGTGAAATAATCTAGGTATACTTTATTTTCAGTAAAATTCCATTGATTCACGTGGCTAACTTCTGGCACTCTACAGGGGCATGTTTTTGAAACTGAGTCCAATTGTGTAGCTTTCCTAGTGAACTTTGACAAGCATAAAACATCAAATATCCAATTTGGCGAAGCATCATTCCAGCTAGCTCCTAAATCAATAAGTATCCTCTCAAGTTGCAAGAGGGTAGTATTTGAAACAGCCAAGGTGAGCCAGCTACCTTCAGTTCTTCAGCCATTGAAGGCCTGAAGGGAGTGCTTCATTTATTAGGTTTACTTTTGACAGATAAATGCACAGCATGGTTTAAGAACAGCACAAGTAGTCCAGTCTCTGAACAATGTTGATAGCTGGAAAGTATTCAAAGAACCAATTCCTCTGGCAATAAACAACAGCACACACATTGGAAATCGACTTTTTGAACATCTCTCAACTACAAAAGATGAGACAGATTATCTCTGGTACCTTACTAGGTAAGACGAGCTCCAGCTTGTTTGATGGTTTAATATTTACATCAACTTTTAATACCTCATCTTGCCCACATTAATAATAAAATAATGGAAATCATGCAGATATGATTATAGACCAAACGGGGATAGCCAGCTAGTGCTTAATGTGGAGTCACAAGCACATGTTCTACATGCTTACATCAACAATGATTACGTAGGTAAGAAGAAAAAAATTACTATATTAGTGCAATTTATATAAAGCACCAACTGAAATAGCATGACAAAATTGGAAATTCTTACAGTATTATCCAATTATATATTTGCTATGTTTGCTATCTTCTTCCATATGTGATTAGGTAGTGTGCATGGGAGTCACGATGGACCTAAAAATATCATCCTCAAGACACCTATTACGCTAAGGAAAGGACAAAACTGCATATCACTTCTGAGTGTCATGGTTGGCTCACCGGTATGCCTTTTACTTAATTGTATAGACTCAAATATGAAATAATGACAATAGTTAAAAACTTAAAATCAAGGAGAATATGAGGTGTGATCCAACTGTTAGCCATCAGGCAGCATTGTAGTGCAATAAATACATCGGCAGAGCAATGGTTTGTGTTGAATTATACTCCCTCCATCCGGAATTAACTGTCGCTGAAATGAGTGTATCTACACACTGAAACGCGTCTAGATACACTCATTTCAGCGACAGTTAATTCTTAATTCCGGACGGAGGTTGTACATGCTAATTGTGTTATTCAGTTTTTACAGCTTATATGAATAAAATGCCGAACACAATTTTAAACATACAAAAATACATAACCGCCTCACAGAAATTTCAAGATATGGACTAGTCGGCTTAACCAAGAAAGAGGTTCACTAGAAAATCATTGTTGCTTGTTCCTTGAATGAAAATTAACTGCAGCAATTCTTTTTGTGTCAACAAAACACACCACCCAAGCTGTGACTAGTGGACCCCAAAGGAAAAAACTCATTTGACTCTACATAATAATTATTAATAGAAATTAAGCACAACATATAGATTTAGAAAAGCATGTTACCTACTATTTGTAACAAACTGACTTTTCCTCTAACAAGTAAAGGACTCAGGGGCATACATGGAGCGAAGAATCTTTGGAATTCGTAAAGTGAGCATACAACAGGGACACCACAAATCACATTCTCTGAACAAAGAGCTGTGGAAACACCAAGTAAATCCAGGTCAACACTGATTCTGAATCGATAGATCAATCTCAGATTCAAATTTTCAAGCAGTTACATTTGTGCAGATTGGCTTATCTGGAGAAATGAACCATATATACACACGGGAAGGATCATCTCGTGCTCAATGGACTGCCATCAATAAGTCCATGCACCTTCCGCTTATCTGGTACAAGGTACATCAAATGTACACAAGTCCTGAACTCCTGACATGCTTCAGTTACATGTTCATTCCACAGTGATATTAAGCGACAGCTTCGGGAAATTGTTGTTGTTTGGTGCAGACGACATTTGACACACCAATGGGGAATGACCCTGTCACGCTGAACCTCAGCAGTATGGGGAAGGGTGAGGTGTGGATCAATGGAGAGAGCATCGGACGGTATTGGGCCTCCTTCAAAACCCCTAGCGGACAACCATCCCAGTCCTTGTCAGTACTGAACTAGTTTCGCTACTAACAACACAACTTCCTTTCTTGAACTCGTATGGTGAACAAAATTTGATGTTTCCTTCGCTTGTCTTTTCTGAAGGTACCACATACCACAATACTTTCTGAAGCCTAAAGAGAACACCCTCGTCCTCATGGAGGAAATGAGTGGTGATCCACTACAGATATCCGTGAACACAATGTCAGTTACCACAGTATACAGTAGTGTGAATGAGTTATCCACCCCATCGCTCTTGTCACACAGAAAGCATCCGGCAGTTCACCTTTGGTGTCAAAAAGGCAAGCGCATCACGGATATTGAGTTTGCAAGCTACGGAAATCCGGCCGAAGACTGCAGAAGCTCGGGCAGGAGCTGCCTCGGGAGTTGCCACGCGGAGACGACAGAGTTAGTCGTAAAGGATGTAAAACCCTCTGCCTTTCCAGAAGTTATGTGCTAATATTACCACTGCAGTCCTAAAAAACTTGGGTGCCTGTTTTACTCTTGCAGGCTTGCCTAGGCAGAAGGAGGTGCGCAATTCCAGTAAGATCTGCAAAGTTCGGAGGCGACCCGTGCCCTGGAACCGAAAAATCACTTTCAGTTGTGGCAAGCTGCGGATGAGTAGGATGGGGATTGCCACTATCATACACTGATTAACCAACATTCAGTTTGCACGAATTTGTTGTCACAGGGTCCAAACACTCTGCGAAACCACAGAGTATAGAACTGCAGATAGAGGAATATTGTCTCCAAATGTTAAAATGTACAGGAGAAGCAGAGTAGGGTTACTGATTACACGCACCAATTTCACTTCAGAAATTTGGTAGATTCGCCGAGAGAAGGCAGTTCTTTCACTTGGCATCTATAAACCTGCGAAACTCCAACCGCTGCAGAAGATGGAAACTGAATAAATTAGAGCGAGTAATCCAGCTTCACAGTAACGTAGGATTGTAGAGTGCGCCTAATTTGCGGATACCAGATGGTGGCAGTGCGTACCCGCGCTCTCCCTTGCCCGTCCGGTGGTGAATAGCAATGGCGCCGCATGTGGGCGGAGCCATGGAGGCGGTTGGAGATCTGCCACTGCGACCACGGGCAAGCCGCCGCCGCCGCCGCCGCCACCGCGCCGGAGGATTAGGCGCCCCGACGCGCGCTCGATCAGAGGCCTCGGGGCCCTGGTCGAGGTCCAGGCCCGCCGATGCAAACGAGCCAGCCCTTTGGTTTAGAGCATCTACAGCGGCAACTTCGGCCACTATACGCCCGCTTACGCGACTAGGCACGCCCGCGGAGGCATCCAGACGGCTCCTAATATTTCGCTCCGTGCATCCACATACCTCAGGTTCGGACTCTAAATCCATGTAAAACATCATCCGATACTAAACGTCACATGTAAAACAAATGTTGGTACCGAACATAAGAAGTGCTTACATCAGATTTATTTGAAGTGCATAATCAATCATCTGCTTTTTGATTTCCATTGTGGGTTCACGTATGCTCCACCAGATCATTGAGTAGTTGCGTGTGCACGTGATGATCTCGGAGGTTCTAATGCATCTGTAGAAAGTTCATAAGCTGAACTGCATCTTGATCTTCAGGGATTTCAACTTGTTCTCCACGTGCTTTAAAATCGTTGGTTTGGGCTACACCATCACCCTCATCCTCGACGATCATATTGTGCAAAATAACACAATATGTCATCAGCTGCCACAAAGTTTCTTGTTTCCACATCATTGCAGCCCCACGAACGATTCCCCAACGCGCTTGCCCTCTCCACATCCTTCATGACTGCTTCCTGCATTGTTGCGAAGTGGTTTTGTTTTCTGCCATGTGTTTGGATATGGTCTTCACAAATGCAGCCCACTGAGGATATATGCCATCGGCAAGATAGTCTCTCATGTTGTAGTCTCGGCCGTTGACGGTGTAGCTGCACGGAGGTGATTCCCCGTTGCAAAGCCTTTTGAACACCGGAGATCGTTGAAGCACGTTGATGTCCTTGTGAGAACCTGGCATTCCAAAGAAACCATGCCAAATTCATAAGTCATGTGATGCCACCGCCTCTAGTATGATGGTGGCCTCTCTTGTGTGACCTTGGTACATTCCTCGCAAACCTTTAGAGCAGTTCTTCCATTGCCAGTTGATACGTCTCCGTCGTATCTACCTTTCCTCACACTTTTGCCCTTGTTTTGGACTTTAATTTGCATGATTTGAATGAAACTAACCCGGACTGACGCTGTTTTCAGCAGAACTACCATGGTGTTGTTTTTGTGCAGAAATAAAAGTTCTCGGAACTGGACGAAACTTTTTGGAGATTTATTTTACAATAAATAAAAAATACTAGAGCCAAGAACCACCGGAGGGGAGCCCTGGCTGGGCACAAGACACCAGGGCGCGCCCTGGTGGGTTGTGCCCTCCTCGGGACCCCACTGACCCTAATTCCGACGCTATAAAATCATATTTTTGGAGAAAAAAATCAGAGAGAAAGTTTCATCGCGTTTTACGATACGGAGCCGCCGCCACCTCCTGTTCTTCATTGGGAGGCCGGATCTGGAGCCCGTTTTGGGCTCCGGAGAGGGGAATCTTCGGTCTTCGTCATCATCAACCCTTCTCCATCGCCAATTCCATGATGCTCCCCACCGGGAGTGAGTAATTCCTTCGTAGGCTTGCTGGTCGGTGAGGAGTTGGATGAGATTCATCATGTAATCGAGTTAGTTTTGTTAGGGCTTGATCCCTAGTATCCACTATGTTCTGAGATTGATGTTGCTATGACTTTGCCATGCTTAATGCTTGTCACTAGGACCCGAGTGCCATGATTTCAGATCTGAACCGTTTATGTTATCACCATTATATCTATGTTCTTGATCCGATCTTGCTAGTCATACGCACCTATTACGTGTTCTGGTCCGCAAACCCCGGAGTGACAATAGTCGGGATACTTTCCGGTGATGACCGTAGTTTGAGGAGTTCATGTATTCATCGTGTGTTAATGTTTTGTTCCGGTTCTCTATTAAAAGGAGGCCTTAATATCCCTTAGTTTCCTTATGGACCCCGCTGCCACGGGAGGGTAGGCCAAAAGATGTCATGCAAGTTCTTTTCCATAAGCATGTATGACTATTTACGGAATACATGCCTACATTACATTTATGAACTGGAGCTAGTTCTGTGTCGCCCTAGGTTATGACTGTTATATGATGAATATCATCCAACGAGTTCACCGATCCAGTGCCTACGAGTTCTCCACTTATTGTTCTTGCTAAGTTACTATTGCTACTGCTATTGTTACACTTGCTACAAAACTATTGCTATCACTGTTATCGCTACTGTTACTGCTACTACTGCTATCAAAACTATCATACTATTGTGCTACTGATCACTCTGATGCAGATATTTAATCTCCAGGTGTGGTTGAATTAACAACTCAGCTGCTAATACTCTCAAATATTTTTTGGCTCCCCTTGTGTTGAATCTATAAATTTGGGTTGAATACTCTACCCTCGAAAACTGTTGCGATCCCCTATACTTGTGGGTTATCAAGACCTTTTTCTGGTGCCGTTGCCAGGGAGCATAGCTATATTTGTTGAGTCACTTGGGATTTATATCAATTGATCACCATGAAGAATCTGAAGGATCCAAAAACCAAGATTTTTTCCTCTAAGACGAGGGGAGGTAAGGAACTGCCATCTAGCTCTGCACTTGATTCACCTTCAGTTATGAGTAAGTTTGCAACACCACCACATGCTAGTAATCCTGATATGTCGCAAGTTATTGATGATGCTACTTCTGCTATGAATGATGCTTATGATGATGATGCTAGTACCATGCTTGATGATAATGTGCCACTAGGTGAATTTCTTGATGAACAAATTGCTAGAGCTAAAGGAAATGAAATTACTGAAACTGATGAGATTGATGAAACTAATGATTATGGAACACCTATTAGACCTGGCTCCCCTAGATTTGAAATGCCTAAGATACCTGAAGGTTATGTTATGGATGAGGAGGTAACTAGGGAAATTCTTTCTTGTAAGGATAGAAACGATCTTAAGAAATTGCTACGCAAGTATAAGAAAAAGACTTTGAATGCTAGAATGAAATGTGATCCTAAGTTTGCTACTTCACCTATCTTTGTTACTGATAAGGATTATGAATTCTCTGTCGACCCAGAGTTAATTACTTTGGTTGAATCTGATCCTTTCCATGGCTATGAAACTGAAACTGTAGTGGCACATCTTACTAAGCTGGATGATATAGCTACCCTTTTTGCTCATGATGAGAAGATTAGCTACTACTATATTCTCAAATTATTTCCGTTCTCATTAAAGGGTGATGCTAAGACATGGTACAATACTCCTACTCCTGGTTGTGTGCGTAGCCCCCAGGATATGATCTACTACTTCTCTGGAAAATATTTTCCTGCTCATAAGAAACAAGCTGCCTTACAGGAAATATTTAACTTTGTGCAAATTGAAGAAGAGAGTCTCCCAGAAGCTTGGGGGAGGCTTCTCCAATTGCTTAATGCTTTGCCTGATCACTCTCTCAAGAAAAATGAAATACTTGATATCTTCTATAATGGACTAACTGATGCTTCTAGGGACTTCCTAGATAGTTGTGCTGGTTGTGTTTTCAGGAAACGAACTGTTGAACAAGCTGAGGAACTATTGAATAATATATTGAAGAATTATGATGATTGGACTCTCCCTGAACCACCGCTTAAACCCACTCCGAAGAAGAGGGGTATCTTATTTCTCAGTCCCGAAGATATGCAAGAGGCAAAGAAATCTATGAAAGAAAAAGGTATTAAAGCTAAGGATGTTAAGAATTTACCACCTATTGAAGAAATACATGGCCTTGACACACCACCACCTCCACAGGTGGTAGAGATAAATTCTTTATTAAAGTTTGATGAAGGTGATATCCCTTACAATAAACATCCTAGTCAATGCTTATATGAGTTTGATAACTACATTATGAAACAAGATCACTTCAATGCACATGTTCTGAAACAATTGAAATATAATTCTAATATGATTGCTCGCTTGAGTGACTTGCTATTTAGAATCAGTAATGATGTTAGAGGTGTAGGGAAGCATGCCTCTATGGTTCAAACTCGGTTAGAACAAGTTGCTAAGTCTCAAAAAGAATTGCTTGATGAAATGAATAATAATATGAATGATTTTGCTTCTAGAGTAGTAACTAGAGGAGGTAGAATGACCCAAGAACCACTTTATCCTGAAGGTCATCCTAAAAGAATTGAACAAAATTCTCAGAGAATTAATACTGATGCACCTAGTCCTTCTAAGAAGAAAAAGAAAAAGAAAAATGATAGGACTCTGCATACCTCTAGTGAACCTTGTTGGAAATATGCCCTAGAGGCAATAATAAAATGGTTATTATTTTATTTCCTTGTTCATGATAAATGTTTATTATCCATGCTATAATTGTATTGATTGGAAACTCAAATACATGTGTGGGTACATAGACAACAATGTGTCCCTGGTAAGCCTCTAATGGACTAGCTCGTTAATCAAAGATGGCTGTGGTTTCCTAGCCATGGACAAGAGTTGTCATTTGATAACGGGATCACATCATTAGGAGAATGATGCGATGGACAAGACCCAAACTATGAATGTAGCATATGATCGTGTCAGTTTATTGCTATTGTTTTCTGCATGTCAAGTATGTGTTCCTATGACCATGAGATCATGTAACTCACTGACATCGGAGGAATACCTTGTGTGTATCAAATGTCACAACGTAACTGGGTGACTATAAAGATGCTCTACACGTATCTCCGAGGGTGTCTGTTGAGTTGACATGGATCAAGACTGGGATTTGTTACTCCGTGTGACGGAGAGGTATCTCAGGGCCCACTCGGTAATACAACATCACAATGAGCCTTGCAAGGAAAGTGACTAAAGTGTTAGCCACGGGACCTTGTATTACGGAACGAGTAAAGAGACTTGCCGATAACGAGATTGAACTAGGTATGGAGATACCGACGATCAAACCTCGGGCAAGTAACATACCGATAAACAAAGGGAACAGCGTACGGGATTAACTAAATCCTTGACATAGAGGTTCAGCCGATAAAGATCTTCGTAGAATATGTAGGAGCCAATATGGGCATCCAGGTCCCGCTATTGGTTATTGACCGTAGAGGTGTCTCGGTCATGTCTACATAGTTCTCGAACCCGCAGGGTCTGCACACTTAACGTTCGGTGATATTTCGGTATTATTGAGTTATGTATGTTGGTGAACGAAGGTTGTTCGGAGTCCCGGATGAGATCCCGGACGTCACAAGGAGTTCCGGAATGGTCCGGAGGTAAAGATTGATATATAGGAAGTTTTGTTTTGATCACCGGAAAAGTTTTGGGTATTTTCGGTAGTGTACCGGGGGTACCGGGAAGGGCCCACACACCCCAGGGGCCACATGGGCCTAGGAGGTGGCGCACCAGCCCCTGGTGGGCTGGGCAACCAGCCCCTAAGGGCCCATGCGCAGGAGGTGGGAGGAGGCCAAGTGGGGAAAGAGTCCTCCCAAGATTCCACCTTCCTTATGGGAGGAGGAATCCTTGTGGGGGGAGGACTCTCCCCCTCTGGTTCGGCCGAACCCCTCCTTGGAGGAGGGGCTAGGGCTGCCTCCCCCTCCCCTTCCTCCTATATATTGTGGAGGTTTGAGGGCAACCCAACACCTGAAAAGCCACATGCTGCCCTCTCTCCCTCTAGATCGTCTTCTCCTCTAGATTAGTTCGGTAGAGCTCGGCGAAGCCCTGCCGGATTAGTTCACCACCACCGCCACCACGCCGTTGTGCTGCCGGAGAACTCATCTACCTCTCCGCCCTCGCTTGCTGGATCAAGGAGGCGGAGATCGTCATTGAGCTGTACATGTGCTGAACGCGGAGGTGCCGTCCGTTCGGCGCTAGATCGTGATCGAATCGCAGGACGACTTGCAATTTGGATCGCGAAGACGCTCGACTACATCAACCGCGTTTCTTAACGCTTCCCGCTTAGCGATCTACAAGGGTATGTGGATCCGATCTCCCCTCTCGTAGATGCTCATCTCCATGGATAGATCTTGTGTGTGCGTAGGAAATTTTTTGTTTCCCATGCAACGTTCCCCAACAGTGGCATCATGAGCTAGGTCTATGCGTAGATGAGATCACGAGTAGAACACAAAGGAGTTTGTGGGCGTTGATATTCAGATTGCTTCCCTCCTTAGTCTTTTCTTGATTCAGCGGTATTGTGGGATGAAGCGGCTCGGACCAACCTTACTCGTCCACGTACGAGAGACCGGTTCCATCGACTGACATGTAACTTTGTTGCATAAGATGGCTGGCGGGTGTCTGTCTCTCCCACTTTAGTTGAATCGGATTCGACAGAGGCGATCCTTGTAGAAGGTGAAATAGCAACTTGTATATCATTGTTGTGGTTTTGCGTAGGTAAGAATCGTTCTTGCTAGATACCCATAGCAGCCACGTAAAACATGCAACAACAAATTAGAGGACGTCTAACTTGTTTTTGCAGGGTATGATGTGATATGATATGGCCAGAAACATGATGAGATATATGTGATGTATGAGATGATCATGTTTTGTATAGATTATCACGACTTGCATGTCGATGAGTACGGCAACAGGCAGGAGCCATAGGGTTGTATTTAATTTATTTTTGCCTTTTTGCTTTACTTTATCGCTATGAGTTAGTAATAGTTGAAGAAGCAATAGTTGGCACGACAACCTCATGGCGACACGTTGATGGAGATCAAGATGATGGAGATCATGTTGTTATGCCGGTGACGATGGAGATCATGTCGGTGCTTTCAAGATGGAGATCAAAAGCACAAGATCATGGCCAGTTCATGTCACTTTTGATTTGCATGTGATGTTAATCCTTTTGTGCACCTTGTTTTGCTTAGGACAACGGTAGTATTATAAGGTGATCCCTCACTAAAATTTCAAGATAAAATTATGTTCTCCCCGAGTGTGCACCGTTGCGAAAGTTCGTCGTTTCGAGATACCACGTGATGATCGGGTGTGATAGACTCTACATTCGCATAGAACGGGTGCAAGCCAGTGTTGCACATGTGGAACACTCGGGTTAAACTTGACGAGCCTAGCACGTACAAACAAGGCCTCGGAACACAAGAGACCGAAAGGTCGAACATGAGTCATATAGTAGATATGATCAACATGGAGATGTTCACCATTGAAACCACCTCATCTCACGTGATGATCGGACTTGGGTTGGTGGATTTGGATCATGTAGCACTCGGATGACCGGAGGGATGTCAATTTGAGAGGGAGTTTTTAAGTAATATGATTAACTAAACTCATTATCTTGAACAATAGTCTAAGTTGTCTTTGCAATATTTTATGTTGTAGATCAATGGCTCGCGCAGTAGTTCCCCTAAATTTCAATGCGTTCCTAGAGAAAGCTAAGCTGAAAGATGATGGAAGTAACTTTGTAGACTGGGCCCGTAATCTGAGGATTATCCTCGCGGCTTCCCAAAAGGCTTATGTCCTTGATGCACCGCTCGGTGAACCACCCGCTCCAGTGTCGTCTGCAGACGTTGCGAACGCCTGGCAGTCGCGTTCAGATGATTACTCAATAGTTCAGTGTGCTATGTTGTATGTCTTAGAACCGGGACTTCAACGGCGTTTTGAACGTCATGGAGCATATGAGATGTTCCAGGAGTTGAAGTTTATCTTTGAGAAGAATGCCCGGATCGAGAGGTATGAGACCTCCGATAAGTTCTATGCTTGCAAGATGGAGAAGAATGGGTCTGTCAGTGAACACATACTCAGAATGTCTGGGTATTCCAGTCGTCTGGCTGAGTTGGGAATTGCCCTCCCGCCGGAGGTGATCACTGACAGAGTTCTTCAATCACTGCCACCTAGCTACAAGAGCTTTGTGTTGAACTATAACATGCAAGGGATGAACAAGTCAGTCGCCGAGCTGTTTGCGATGCTGAAAGTCGCTGAGTCTGAAATCCAGAAGGAGCATCAAGTGTTGATGGTCAATGAAACCACTAGTTTCAAGAAGAATGGCAAGGGCAAAAAGGGTAACTCCAAGAAGAGTGGCAAAGCAGTTGCCCCTCCCGTGAAGAAACCCAAGGCTGGACCCAAGCCAGAAACTGAGTGCTTTCATTGCAAGGGCACTGGCCACTGGAAGCGAAACTGCCCCAAGTATCTGGCCGACAAGAAGGCGGCCAACACCAAACAAGGTATATATGATATACATGTTATTGATGTGTACCTTACCAACTCTCGTTGTAGTGCCTGGGTATTTGATACCGGTTCGGTTGCTCATATTTGCAACTCAAAACAGGAACTGCGGAATAGACGGAGGCTGGCAAAGGACGAAGTGACGATGCACGTGGGAAATGGTTCCAAGGTTGATGTGATCGCCGTCGGCACGCTCGCTCTTCGACTACCATGGGGATTAGTGATGAACCTGAATAATTGTTATTTAGTGCCTGCATTAAACATGAACATTATATCTGGATCTTCTTTATTGCGAGACGGTTACTCATTTAAATCAGAGAATAATGGTTGTTCTATTTATATGAGTAATATCTTTTATGGTCATGCACCCATTGTGAGGGGTTTATTCTTATTGAATCTCGATAGTGATGATACACATGTTCATAACATTGATGCCAAAGGATGTAGAGTTGATAATGATAGCACCACTTTCTTGTGGCACTGCCG
Source organism: Elymus sibiricus (assembly GCA_039707655.1). Classification (NCBI taxonomy): domain Eukaryota; kingdom Viridiplantae; phylum Streptophyta; class Magnoliopsida; order Poales; family Poaceae; genus Elymus; species Elymus sibiricus. The sequence continues at coordinate 418,473,352 of CM077667.1, forward strand.
CTTAGGTCATATTGGTGTAAAACGGATGAAGAAACTCCATGCTGATGGACTTTTGGAGTCACTTGATTTTGAATCACCTGACACATGTGAACCATGCCTTATGGGCAAGATGACTAAGATCCCGTTCTCTGGAACAATGGAACGGGCAAGTGACTTGTTGGAAATCATACATACTGATGTGTGCGGTCCGATGAGCATTGAGGCGCGCTGTGGATATCGTTATTTTCTTACCTTCATCGATGACTTAAGTAGATATGGGTATATTTACTTAATGAAACATAAGTCTAAAACGTTTGAAAAGTTCAAGCAATTTCAGAGTAAAGTTGAGAATCATCATAACAAGAAGATTAAATTCCTACGATCAGATCGAGGAGGAGAATATCTGAGTTATGAGTTTGGCAATCACTTAAGACAATGTGGAATTGTTTCACAGTTGACGCCTCCTGGAACACCACAGCGAAATGGTGTGTCCGAATGTCGTAATCGAACCTTATTGGATATGGTACGGTCTATGATGTCTCTTGCCAATTTGCCACTATCGTTTTGGGGTTATGCGTTAGAGACAGCTGCATTCATTTTAAATAGGGCACCATCTAAATCCGTTGAGACGACGCCGTATGAACTGTGGTTTGGCAAGAAACCAAAGTTGTCGTTTCTTAAAGTTTGGGGATGCGATGCTTATGTCAAAAAGCTTCAACCTGAAAAGCTGGAACCCAAAGCGAAGAAATGCGTCTTCATAGGATACCCAAAAGAGACGGTTGGGTACACCTTCTATCTCAGATCCGAAGGCAAAGTGTTTGTCGCTAAGAACGGGTCATTTCTCGAGAAAGAGTTTCTCTCGAAAGAATTGAGTAGGAGGAAGATAGAACTTGATGAGGTTGTTGAACCTTCACTTCAACCAGAGAGTAGCGCGGCACAGAAAGATGTTTCTGTGGAGCCTACATCAGTTGAAGAGGAAGCTAATGATAGTGATCATGACGCTTCGGATCAAGTTACTGTCGAACCTCGTAGGTCGACAAGGGCACGTACTGCTCCTGAGTGGTACGGTAACCCTGTCTTGGAGGTCATGTTGTTGGACAACGATGAACCTACGAGCTATGGAGAAGCGATGGTGGGCCCGGATTCCGACAAATGGTTAGAGGCCATGAAATCCGAGATAGGATCCATGTATGAAAACTAAGTGTGGACTTTGGAAGTATTACCTGAAGGGCGAAAGGCCATTCAAAATAAATGGATCTTTAAGAGGAAGACAGACGCGAACGGTAATGTCACCGTCTATAAAGCTCGACTTGTGGCAAAGGGTTTTTCACAAGTTCAAGGAATTGACTACGATGAGACTTTCTCTCCCGTAGTGCTGCTTAAGTCCGTCAGAATCATGTTAGCAATAGCTGCATTTTTCGATTATGAAATTTGGCAGATGGATGTCAAAACAGCGTTCCTCAACGGTTTCCTTGAGGAAGAGTTGCATATGATACAACCAGAAGGTTTTGTCGATCCAGAGAATGCTGACAAAGTTTGCAAGCTCCAGCGATCCATTTATGGACTGGTGCAGGCATCTCAGAGTTGGAATAAGTGCTTTGATGAGGTGATCAAAGCGTTTGGGTTTATACAAGTTTACGAAGAAGCTTGTATTTATAAGAAAGTGAGTGGGAGCTCTATAGTGTTTCTAATATTATATGTGGATGACATATTGCTGATTGGAAACAGTATAGAATTTTTGGAGAGCGTAAAGGAATATTTGAACAAGAGTTTTTCAATGAAGGACCTAGGAGAAGCTGCTTTCATATTAGGCATCAAGATCTATAGAGATAGATCAAGACGCTTAATAGGACTTTCACAGAGCACATACCTTGATAAAGTTTTGAAGAAGTTCAAAATGGATCAGTCCAAGAAAGGGTTCTTGCCTGTGTTACAAGGTGTGAAGTTGAGTAAGACTCAATGCCCAGTGACTGCAGAGGATAGAGAAAAGATGAGTGTCATCCCCTATGCTTCTGTGATAGGCTCTATCATGTATGCAATGCTGTGCACAAGACAAGACGTCAGCCTTGCCATAAGTATGGCTGGAAGGTTTCAAAGTAATCCAGGAGTGGATCACTGGACGGCGGTCAAGAATATCCTAAAGTACCTGAAAAGGACTAAGGAGACGTTTCTCGTTTATGGAGGTGATCAAGAGCTCGTCGTAAAGGGTTACGTCGATGCAAGCTTTGACACTGATCCGGATGACTCTAAGTCTCAAACCGGATACGTATTTATTCTCAATGGAGGAGCAGAAAGCTGGTGCGGTTCCAAGCAAAGCGTGGTAGCTGATTCTACATGCGAAGCGGAGTACATAGCTGCCTCGGAGGCGGCGAAGGAAGGTGTCTATATGAAGCAGTTCATGACGGATCTTGGAGTTGTGCCCAGTGCACTGAACCCAATGACTCTGTTCTGTGACAACACTGGTGCCATTGCTCTAGCCAAGGAATCAAGGTTTCACAAGAGGACCAGACACATAAAGTGACGCTTCAATTCCATCCGCGATTACATCGAGGAGGGAGACATAAATATTTGCAAAGTACACACGGATCAGAATGTTGCAGATCCGTTGACTAAGCCTCTTCCACGAGGGAAACATGGTCAACACCAAAACTGTATGGGTGTTAGATTCATTACAATGTAAATCACATAGTGATGTGAGCTAGATTATTGACTCTAGTGCAAGTGGGAGACTGTTGGAAATATGCCCTAGAGGCAATAATAAAATGGTTATTATTATATTTCTTTGTTCATGATAATCGTTTATTATCCATGCTATAATTGTATTGATTGGAAACTCAAATACATGTGTGGGTACATAGACAACAATGTGTCCCTGGTAAGCCTCTAATGGACTAGCTCGTTAATCAAAGATGGTTGTGGTTTCCTAGCCATGGACAAGAGTTGTCATTTGATAACGGGATCACATCATTAGGAGAATGATGTGATGGACAAGACCCAAACTATGAACGTAGCATATGATCGTGTCAGTTTATTGCTATTGTTTTTTGCATGTCAAGTATGTGTTCCTATGACCATGAGATCATGTAACTCACTGACATCGGAGTAATACCTTGTGTGTATCAAACGTCACAAGGTAACTGGGTGACTATAAAGATGCTCTACAGGTATCTCCGAGGGTGTCTGTTGAGTTGACATGGATCAAGACTGGGATTTGTTACTCCGTGTGACGGAGAGGTATCTCAGGGCCCACTCGGTAATACAACATCACAATGAGCCTTGCAAGCAAAGTGACTAAAGTGTTAGCCACGTGATCTTGTATTACGGAAGGAGTAAAGAGACTTGCCGGTAACGAGATTGAACTAGGTATGGAGATACCGACGATCAAACCTCGGGCAAGTAACATACCGATATAAACAAAGGGAACAACGTACGGGATTAACTGAATCTTTGACATAGAGGTTCAACCGATAAAGATCTTCGTAGAATATGTAGGAGCCAATATGGGCATCCAGGTCCCGCTATTGGTTATTGACCGTAGAGGTGTCTCGGTCATGTGTACATAGTTCTCGAACCCGCAGGGTCTGCACACTTAACGTTCGGTGACATTTCGGTATTATTGAGTTATGTATGTTGGTGACCGATGGTTGTTCGGAGTCCCGGATGAGATCCCGGACGTCACGAGAAGCTCCGGAATGGTCCGGAGGTAAAGATTGATATATAGGAAGGTCCGTTTTGATCACCGGAAAAGTTTCGGGTATTTTCGGTAGTGTACTGGGGGTGCCGGGAGGGTTCCGGCGGTCCACCGGGAGGGGCCCACCCACCCCAGGGGCCACATGGGCCTAGGAGCTGGCGCACCAGCCCCTAAGGGCCCATGCGCAGGAGGTGGGAGGAGGCCAAGTGGGGAAAGAGTCCTCCCAAGATTCCACCTTCCTTGTGGGAGGAGGAATCCTTGTGGGGGGAGGACTCTCCCCGTCTGGTTTAGCCGAAACCCTCCTTGGAGGAGGGGCTAGGGCTGCCTCCCCCCTCCCCTTCCTCCTATATATAGTGGAGGTTTGAGGGCAGCCCAATACCTGAAAAGCCACGTGCTGCCCTCTCTCCCTCTAGATCGTCTTCTCCTCTAGATTAGTTCGGTAGAGCTCGGCGAAGCCCTGCCGGATTAATTCACCACCACCGCCACCACGCCGTTGTGTTGCCGGAGAACTCATCTACCTCTCTGCCCTCGCTTGCTGGATCAAGGAGGCGGAGATCGTCATCGAGCTGTACGTGTGCTGAACGCGGAGGTGCCGTCCGTTCGGCGCTAGATCGTGATTGGATCGCGGGACGACTTGCGATTTGGATCGCGAAGACATTCGACTACATCAACCGCGTTTCTTAACGCTTCCCTTAGCGATCTACAAGGGTATGTGGATCCGATCTCCCCTCTCGTAGATGCTCATCTCCATGGATAGATCTTGTGTGTGCGTAGGAATTTTTTTGTTTCCCATGCAACGTTCCCAACAAACCCGAGATACAAAAACCTCCTGATAATAATGATGTCTCTATTTCCGATGCTGAAACTCAGTCTGGTAATGAACATTCACCTAGTGATAATGAAAATGATAATGATGATGTTCATGAAGATACTCAACCGAACAATGATAAAGAACCAGATAATGATGTTGAAATAGAGCCTGCTGTTGATCTTGATAACCCACAAGCTAAAAATAAACGTTATGATAAAAAAGACTTTGTGGATAGAAAACATGGTAAAGAAAGAGAGCCATGGGTTTAGAAACCCATGCCCTTTCCACCTAAACCATCTAAGAAAAAGGATGATGAAGAATTTGAACGCTTCGCTGAAATGATTAGGCCAGTCTTTTTGCGTACCCGCTTAACTGATATCCTAAAGATGCCCCCCTATGCGAAGTACATGAAAGACATCATCACTAATAAAAGAAAGATACCTAAAGCTGAAATCTCCACCATGCTTGCTAATTATTCTTTTAAGGATGGAGTACCTAAAAAACTTGGAGATCCGAGAATACCAACTATACCTTGCTCCATTAAAAGAAACTATGTCAAAACTGCTTTGTGTGATTTGGGAGCTGGTGTTAGTGTTATGCCTTTCTCCTTATATAAAAGACTTGATTTGAATAAACTCACACCTACTAAAATATCATTGCAAATGGCTGACAAATCAACTGCCATACCTATCGGTATTTGTCAGGATGTGCCCGTTGTTGTTGCAAATGTTACTATCTTAACGGACTTTGTTATTCTTGAGATGCCCGAGAACGACAACATGTCGATTATCCTTGGTAGACCCTTTTTGAATACTGCAGGGGCTGTTATTGATTGCAATAAAAGCAAAGTCACTTTTCATATTAATGGTAATGAGCATACGGTGCATTTTCCGAATAAACAATTCCAAGTGAATGGTATAAATGTTATTGAAGAATCTCCGACAATCACTATTGGAAGTTTTCAACTACCTCTACCTACTGCCAAAAAGAAATATGATATACTTATTGTTGGGGATATGCACATCCCCATTGAGGTAATTTAGTGTTTTACGAAAGTTCTTCGGTTTCATGCTAATCGGAAGTGGTTGTTAATAAGACTTGATCAACCTTATTAATGGATCATTTTTGAGAGGTATGAAGTTGATGAATCTAGTAGGCACAACCTTCTGCTCCCACCTTTCATTTTCTGTTTTACTTAGTCGAATAAAATAAAATGCCATTTTTATCCTGTCTTCTGTTTTCTCCGTGCAATAAAAAATGACCCAAAAATAAAAGTTCTCAGAATGTCCTAAAAATTTGATACAATTTTTTCTGAATATTTCTGAATTTCTGGTGCAGATAACATCAGAGGGGGGTGCACCTGGTGCCCACATGACACCAGGGCACGCCAGCAACCCCAGGCACGCCCTGGTGGGTTGTGGCCCCCACGTGGCCCCCCTCACTTATCCCTTTAGCCCATGTCATCCCCTACCTCCAGAAAAAATCACCATAGCTTCCATTCCCGTGTTCTTGCTCTCAAACCCGCGGATTTCGATCTGTTTGCTCAAAGCTCCATTTCCGAAACTATTTGGAGGGATTGCTACTTGGTATGTGACTCCACCATTGCTCCAATTAGTTTTTGATTTAGTGGGTTATTTTTAGAGTAATTAGCTACTCTTGGTGCTGCTGTAGATGAGCTTGCATGTTGAATTCTTAGAGTTCTAAGTAGTTTGAATGCTTAATTTGGCCTCTATGCATCCTTGGGAGTAGTTGCTATCAATCTTACAAAGTTTTGTTGACAAAATTTTGTGGACTAAATTTTTTAGAATTTTTATTATAGGAATAAGATGGATTTCTTTAGGAAGTTTTCCTCCAAGAAAAATGCCAAAGGAGTCATGATACGTCTCCAACGTATCTATAATTTTTGTTTTGCCATGCTGTTATATTATCATTCTTGGATGTTTTACAATCATTTTATAACAACTTTATATCATTTTTTTGGGACTAACCTATTGACATAGTGCCAAAGTGCCAGTTGCCGTTTTTGCTTGTTTTTTACTTCGCAGAATATCAATATCAAACGGAGTCCAATCGCGACGAAACTTTTTGGAGATTTTTTCTGGACTAGAAGACGCCCAGTGGACCAAAGAAGTGCCGAAGAGGTGGGCCGTGGAGACCACAACCCACCAGGGCACGCCAGGGGGACCCCGGCGCGCCCTGATGGGTTGTGCCCTCCTCGGGGCCCCTCTCCACCGCCTCTGATGCCTATAAATTCCCAATTATTCTAAACCCTAGGGGAGTCGACGAAACACAATTCCAGCCGCCGCAAGTTCCAGAACCTCGAGATCCAATCTAAACACCATCACAGAGGGGTTCATCTTCTTCATAGGTGCCTCTCCGATGATGCGTGCGTAGTCCACCATAGACCTACGGGTCCGTAGGCAGTAGCTAGATGGCTTCCTCTCTCTCTCTTATGATTCTCAATACAATGGTCTCTTGGAGATCTATTTGATGTAAACTTTTGCGGTGTGTTTGTTGGGATCCGATGAATTTTGAGTTCATGATCAGTTTCTATCCATGAATATTATTTGAGTCTTCTTTGATCTCTTATATGCATGATTACTTATAGCCTCGTATTTCTTCTTCGAATCTTTGGTTTAGTTAGGCCGACCAGATCTTGCCATGGGAAGAGGTGCTTTGTGATGGGTTCGATCTTGCGGTGTCCTTTCCCAGTGACAGAAGGGGCAGCAAGGCACGCATGTATCGTTGCCATAAAGGATAACAAGATGGGGTCGATTCCTACATGAATAGATCTTGTCTACATCATGTCATCGTTCTTATTGCATTACTCCGTTTTTCCATGAACTTAATACACTAGATGCATGCTGGATAGCGGTCGATGTGTGGAGTAATAGAGGTAGATGCAGGCAGGAGTCGGTCTACTGATAACCCACAAGTATAGGGGATCAGTTGTAGCCTTTCTCGATAAGTAAGAGTGTCGAACCCAACGAGGAGCTAAAGGTAGAACAAATATTCCCTCAAGTTCTATCGACCACCGATACAACTCTACGCACGCTTAACGTTCGCTTTACCTAGAACAAGTATGAAACTAGAAGTACTTTGTAGGTGTAACGGGATAGGTTTGCAAGATAATAAAGAGCACGTAAATAAAAACTAGGGGCTGCTTAGATAAAGAAACAACTAAGTTAGTCTTAGTAGAGAGCTTTTTGTCACAAGAAAGTTATTTGTCCCTAGGAAATTGATAACTAGACCGGTAATCATTATTGCAATTTTATATGAGGGAGAGGCATAAGCTAACATACTTTCTCTACTTGGATCATATGCACTTATGATTAGAACTCTAGCAAGCATCCGCAACTACTAAAGATCATTAAGGTAAAACCCAACCATAGCATTATAAGGTATCAAGTCCTCTTTATTCCCATACGCAAACAACCTACTTACTCGGGTTTGTGCTTCTGTCACTCACGCCACCCACCATAAGCGAATCATAAACATATTGCAAACCCTACAGCGGGGATCCCTCATGCTTGCGCGACACGGAGAGCACCATAGGACAGCACCAATAATAAAACATGCAACTCAAACCAATCATGATCATCAATCAACCCATAGGACAAAACGGATCTACTCAAACATCATAGGATAGCCATACATCATTGGGAAATAATATATAGCGTTGAGCACCATGTTTAAGTAGAGATTACAGCGGGGAGAAGAGGTGTTGAACCGCTGCATAGAGGGGGAGAGAGTTGGTGATGACGGCGACGAAGTTGTTGGTGTAGATCGCCGTCACGATGATGGCCCCGGCGGCGTTCCGGCGCCACCGGGAGAGAGGGGGGAGAGAGCCCCTTCCTCCTTCTTCTTCCTTGTCCTTCCCCCTAGATGGGAGAAGGGTTTCCCCTCTGGTCCATGGCCTCCATGGCGGCGGAGGGGCGAGAGCCCCTCCGAGATTGGATCTCTCTCTCTGTTTCCTTCTGTTTCTGCCTTCTCAGATTCTGGCCTTTCACCGTTTCTTAAATTCCCGGAGATCCGTAACTCCGATTGGGCTGAAATTTTAACACGATTTTTATCCAGATATTAGCTTTCTTGCGGAGAAAGAAGGGCACTAACCGCCTTAAGGGGTGACCACAAGCCACCCTGGCGCGCCCTACCCCCTGGGGCGCGCCCCTATGGCTTGTGGGCCCCTCGGGCACCGCCTTCTGTTGATTCCACTTCCCAAAATTCACATATATTCCAAAAAAAAACTCCGTAAGTTTTTATCCCGTTTGGACTTCGTTTGATATGGATTTTCTGCGAAACAAAAAACATGCAACAAACAGGAACTGGCACTGGGCACTGGATCAATATGTTAGTCCCAAAAAGTAGTATAAAAAGTTGCCAAAAGTATATGAAAGTTGTAGAATATTGGCATGAAACAATCAAAAATTATAGATACGATGGAGACGTATCAGCATCCCCAAGCTTAATTCCTGCTCGTCCTCGAGTAGGTAAATGATAAAAAATAATAATTTTTGATGTGGAATGCTACCTAGCATAATCTTGATCATATAATCTAATCATGGCATGGATATTAAGACACGAGTGATTCAAAGCAATAGTCTATCATTTGACATTAAGACAATAATACTTCAAGCATACTAATAAAGCAATCATGTCTTCTCAAAATATCATGGCTAAAAGAAAGTTATCCCTACAAAATCATATAGTCTGGCTATGCTCCATCTTCATCACACAAAGTATTAAATCATGCACAACCCCGGTTTTAGCCAAGCAATTGTTTCATACTTTAGTATTCTCAAACTTTTTCAACTTTCACGCAATACATGAGCGTGAGCCATGGATATAGCACTATAGGTGGAATAGAATATGGTGGAGGTTGCGGAGAAGACAAAAAGAAGGAGATAGTCTCACATCAACTAGGCGTATCAACGGGCTATGGAGATGCCCATCAATAGATATCAACGTGAGTGAGTAGGGATTGCCATGCAACGGATGCACTAGAGCTATAAGTGTATGAAAGCTCAAAAGAAACTAAGTGGGTGTGCATCCAACTGGCTTGCTCACAAAGACCTAGGGCAATTTGAGGAAGCCCATCATTGGAATATGCAAGCCAAGTTCTATAATGAAAAATTCCCACTAGTATATGAAAGTGACAACATAGGAGACTCTCTATATGAAAAACATGGTGCTACTCTGAAGCACAAGTGTGGAAAAAGGAATAGTAGCATTGCCCCTTCTCTCTTTTCTCTCATTTTTTTTGTTTTTTTTGTTTTTTTTGTGGGCTTCTTTGGCCTCTCTTTTTTATTTGGGCTTCTTTGGCCTCTTTTATTTTTTTGTAAAGTCCGGAGACTCATCCCAACTTGTGAGGGAATCATAGCTTCCATCATCCTTTCCTCACATGGGACAATGCTCTAATAATGATGATCATCACACTTTTATTTACTTACAACTCAAGAATTACAACTCGATATTAGAACAAAATATGACTCTATATGAATGCCTCCTGCGGTGTATTTTGTCTCGTGAAACAATTTCAATAACAATGCTTATAGAGGTAATTTTAATCCTAGGCCTTTTCCTAGAAATTCCTCTAATAATTTTGGTAATTCCTATGATAATTCCTCTTACAATAATAATAGGAACACCTCTGATCTTGAGAGTAATATTAAAGAATTTATCAATGCGCAAAAGGCTTTCAATACTACGATAGAAGAAAAGTTGAATAAGATTGATGATATGTCTAGAAGTATTGATAGAATTTCTCATGATGTTGAAAATCTCAAGTTGAAAGCTTTTGTGCCTAAGATTGATGAATCAATTAAGGATTTATATGTCTCTATGGACAAAAGTAAGAAAAGAACCGCTATGCTTAGAGCTAAGAGGGAAATCTTAGAAAAATCGTTTTCTAGTGATTGCCTTCATAAAAAAGATGAAGATCTTAAAGTGATTGGTGTTTATTCTATTGATTCCTTGTTTAGTAATGTTAAAATTGATGATAAAGGGACTGAATTAGAGTGAACTTTAGCTAGAAGGCGTCCCAATAATTTGGAGGGTGAAAATGTTGATGAAATTTTTGATAAAAGTGGGTTTGAAGAGGTCAAAACTTTAACTAGTGATGTGCCCACTATTTTGGATTGCAAAGACTTTAATTATGATAGTTGCTCTTTGATTGAATGTATTTCTTTGTTTCAATCCATGTTGAATTCACCCCATGCTTATGAGCAAAATAAAGCTTTTACTAAACATATCGTTGATGCCATGATGAAATCTTTTGAAGAAAAGTTAGAGTTGGAGATTTATATTCCTAGAAAATTACATGATGAGTGGGAACCTACCATTAAGGTCAATATTAATAATTATGAGTGCTTTTCTTTATGTGATTTGGGTGCTAGTGTTTCCACGATTCCGGAATCTTTATGTGATGTGCTAGGTCTTACCAATATTGAAGAATGCTCTCTCAATTTGCACTTGACGGATTCTACTATTAAAAACCCTTTGGGAAGAATTAATGATGTTCTTATTCTTGCAAATAGTAATTATGTGCCCATTGATTTTATTGTGCTTGATATTGATTGCAATCCGTCTTGTCCCATTATACTTGGTAGACCGTTTTTACGCACTATAGGTGCCGTGATTGATATGAAAGAAGGCAATATTCATTTTCAATTTCCCTTGAGAAAGGGTATGAAACACTTCCCTAGAACAATAATTAATCCACCATATGAATCAATCATGAGGGCATCCTATGTATCCAAAACCAAAGATGACAGTACTTGAATCTATGCGTTATGCCTAGCTAGGGGCGTAAAACGATAGCGCTTGTTGGGAGGCAACCCAATGAATAAATTTATTTTTGCGTCTTCCTTTCTGTTTTTGAGTGTTGACACAATTATGCCTCTGTTATGATTGTGTTTTTATGGTTTATTTAGTGTTTGTGCCAAGTAAAGCCTTTAGGATGATTCATAGGATGAGTAGAAGTGATGCTGAATCTGAAACATAAACTTTGCGTCCAGTATAAGAATTTTAATTTTTTTCTGGAACGTGATCTTGAGCTGAAATTTTAACAAAGTGTTTCTATACAAATTCCTTACCTTGTCCTAATTTTCAGAATTTTTATAGTTACAGAAGTATGGTTAGAGTACAGATTACTACAGACTGTTCTGTTTAAGACAGATTCTGTTTTCATTGCATTGTGTGCTTGTTTTGATGAATCTATGGGTTATATTGAAGGGTATGAGCCATGGTAAATTTAAAATACAGTAGGTATAATGCAATAATAAAATATGAATGGGTTTGCAACAGCACCTGAAGTAGTGATTTTCTTTATTATACTAACGGATCTCACGAAGATTTTGTTGAGTTTTGTGTGATTGAAGTTTTTAAGTTTTGGGTGAGATCACGATGGATGAAGGAATAAGGAGTGACAAGAGCCTAAGCTTGGGGATGCTACCGCACCCACAAGATATATCCAAAGAGTAACAAGCAACTAAGCTTGGGGATGCCCCCGAGTGGCATCCCCTCTTTCTTCTAACAACCATCGGTATTTTACTTGGAGCTATATTTTTATTCGTCACATATCATGAGTTTTGCTTGGAGCGTCTTGTATCTTTCTTTGCTTTGTTTTTTAGTTTGTCATTTGTATCCTTGCTGGACACACCTATTTGAGAGAGCCAAAATTATGCTATGATTTGTTAGAATTGCTCTATGCGCTTCACTTAAACTTTTTGAGCTATAGAATTGCTCTAGTGCTTCACTTATATCTTTTTGAGCACGGTGTGCTTGGAGATTTTTGTAGAAATACTCTCATGCTTCACTTAGATTAATTTGAGAGTTAGTAAATTTTGAAGAAATCCTCTCATGCTTCACTTATACCATTTTGAGAGATGAAATCTTTATGCTCATGTGCTTCACTTAAATTTGTTTGAGCTTGCCAAAAAGCAATGGAAATATATGAAACTAGTCCCAAAGTGATAGATATCCAAGGAGGATATAATAAAAACTTTCATGAAGATCATTGGGCAAATTAAACTTGATTCTTTGCAATAGTTTTGAAACATGATAATAGTAATATGTGAGTTATGCTAGTGAGTAATTATGCTTAGTAGGAATATTGGTGTTAAGGTTTGTGATTCCCTATGCATGCACGAAAGTCAATAGTTATGCAATGAGATTACATCCTACTTATGGTGCATTATTCGGTGTTAGTTATGCTCAATGCTCGCTTATGTGAATTTTCGTTTCTTGGTTTGGTTGCTTCTCAATCTATTTGCTAGCCTCCATTTGTACTAAGTAGAAATACTACTTGTGCATCCAAAATCCTTAAACCAAGTTTTGCCTTATGCGTCCACCATACCTACCTATATGCGATATTTCCATGCCGTTCCAAGAAAATTTGTATGTGCCATCTCTAAATTTTCAAAATAAATTTTCTCTTTTGTGTGCTCCTACCGCTCATGAAACGGTGGGGAGTGTCCAATATTTTTCCATGCTAGATGTGTTATTCTCAAGATGAGTGTTTATTCACTTGTCATTGCACGAGAGTGCGGCGGTAATAGGGATGCCCATTCTCGAAATGAAAAAGAAAAAAAATATTTACTTTATGTTGTCAAATACCACCTCCATTCCAGAATATAAGGTGTATTGTTTTCCGTGCAAGTCAACCATTAGAATGTTTGACCAAGATTATACAATAAACTAACAACATCTGGAATACCAAATAGATAAAATATGAAACTACTTTTCATGATGAATTAAATGATATAAATTTTGTATTATGGATATTGATATATTTTTCTAAAAATTCGGTCAAACATGGCCTCGTTTGACTTTTGGAAAAACAAATACACCTTATATAAAGGAACGGAGGGAGTAATAAATTCCTTGGAAAGTGTTGGTATGGAAGGCAACCATGGATACGGCCCGCCATGGAAAGTGAAAGTTTGGTGGAAAAAGGAATAAACTTTATTTTCTGTTTGGGAACCGCCTATGATATATCTAGCATGGAAAGTATTGTGAGCTACTTTGTCATTTTCGTTGACAGGAAAAGCATGCCACCCAAAATATTTTTCTCCCTCAATTTAAACCTTGAGCTCTGGCACCTCTACAAATCCCTACTTCCCTCTGCGAAGGGCCTATCTATTTACTTTATGCAATTTTTATTTTTACTTTGAGTCTCCATCTTCTCTTATAAAGCACCAACTAGGGGGCACTATGATCGTACTTGAGCATTGGGCATGGCTAATATTTGAGTGTGTTTCATGAATGGATCAATGATTGAGCATGATGGGCTAGGGATAACTTTCTTTAGTGTTGATATTTTGAAAGACATGGTTGCTTGTTGACATGCTTGAGTATTGAAGTCATTATGTTAAAACTAGACTATTGCTTTGAATCATTTACAAGTACAAATGTCCATGCTATACAAAAGAAAAGAATATGAGATGAACATGTTAGGCATCATTCCACATCAAAAATTCTGTTTTTATCATTTACCTACTCGAGGACGAGTAGGAATTAAGCTTGGGGATGCTGATACGTCTCCAACGTATCTATAATTTTTTCTTGTTCCATGCTGTTATATTATCATTCTTGGATGTTTTACAATAATTTTATAACAACTTTATATCATTTTTTGGGACTAACCTATTGACATAGTGCCAAAGTGCCAGTTGCTGTTTTTGTTTTTTTTACTTCGCAGAATATCAATATCAAACGGAGTCCAATCGCGACGAAACTTTTTGGAGATTTTTTCTGGACCAGAAGACACCCAGTGGGCCAAAGAAGTGCCGGAGAGGTGGGCCGTGGAGAGCACAACCCACCAGGGCGCGCCAGGGGGCTCCGGCGCGCCCTAATGGGTTGTGCCCTCCTCGGGGCCCCTCTCCACCACCTCTGATGCCTATAAATTCCCAAATATTCCAAAAACCCTAGGGGAGTCGACGAAACACAATTCCAGCCGCCGCAAGTTCCAGAACCTCGAGATCCAATCTAAACACCATCACGGAGGGGTTCATCTTCTTCATAGGTGCCTCTTCGATGATGCGTGAGTAGTCCACCATAGACCTACGGGTCCGTAGGCAGTAGCTAGATGGCTTCCTCTCTCTCTCTTATGATTCTCAATACAATGGTCTCTTGGAGATCTATTTGATGTAAACTTTTGCGGTGTGTTTGTTGGGATCCGATGAATTTTGAGTTCATGATCAGTTTCTATCCATGAATATTATTTGAGTCTTCTTTGATCTCTTATATGCATGATTACTTATAGCCTCGTATTTCTTCTTCGAATCTTTGGTTTAGTTAGGCCGACTAGATCGGTTTTTCTTGCCATGGGAAGAGGTGCTTTGTGATGGGTTCGATCTTGCGGTGTCCTTTCCCAGTGATAGAAGGGGCAGCAAGGCACGCATGTATCATTGCCATTAAGGATAACAAGATGGGGTATATTCCTACATGAATAGATCTTGTCTACGTCATGTCATCGTTCTTATTGCATTACTCCATTTTTTCATGAACTTAATACACTAGATGCATGCTGGATAGCGGTCGATGTGTGGAGTAATAGAGGTAGATGCAGGCAGGATTCGGTCTACCTATCTTGGACGTGATGCCTATATAATGATCATCGCCTTGGATATCGTCATGACTATTCGATTTTCTATCAATTGCCCAATAGTAATTTGTTCACGCACCGTGCGCTATACTCATGAGAGAAGCCACTAGTGAATCCTACGGCCCCCGGGTCTACTTTTCCAACATATTGATTTCCGATCTATCTTTTTGCATCTTTGTTTTCAGATCTACAAAACCAAAAAACCAAAAATATATTGCTGCATATTTTATTTGCCTTTTATATTTTGTGCTCTTGAGAGATCTATCTCTCCTATCTATCACTACCTAATCTATCTTTTTACCGTAGAGAGATTGACAACCTCTCTTTCGCGTCGGGTTGCAAGTATTTGTTATTTGTGTGCAGGTGCTGCTTATTGGGTGGTGGTGATCCTCCTACTGGTTTGATAACCTTGGTTTCATAACCGAGGGAAATACTTACCGTCGTTGTGCTGCATCATCCCTTCCTCTTTGGGGAAATACCGACGCAGTCTCAAGCCACGTCAAGTCATTGGGGAATCATCGGACAATGACCTTCACACTCCGAGAACGGTGGAAGTGCGGCCGTGCGAATGGCCGCATGATGCCTTCATGGAGGAGGCCGGGTT
Organism: Elymus sibiricus; assembly: GCA_039707655.1. Classification (NCBI taxonomy): domain Eukaryota; kingdom Viridiplantae; phylum Streptophyta; class Magnoliopsida; order Poales; family Poaceae; genus Elymus; species Elymus sibiricus. The sequence goes on from CM077667.1 coordinate 418,489,043, forward strand.
CAATCAAGAGTTTGCTCAATTTGTTGCAAATGTTGGGCTGACCGAGTTCCTCGCAGCTAAGTGTGACCAACACCACATCCTTACAAATTCCTTTGTGCAAAGTTTCCATTTCCTGAGAAAGAATAATCCTCCTGAAGTGCAGTTTAAGCTGTACGCTGAAACTCACAAGATACCGCTGATAACCCACAAGTGTATGGGATCGTTTGTAGCCTTTTTCGATAAGTAAGAGTGTCGAACCCAATGAGGAGCTAAAGGTAGAACAAATATTCCCTCAAGTTCTATCGACCACCGATACAACTCTACGCACACTAATGCTTGCTTTACCTAGAACAAGTATGAAACTACTTTGCGGGAATAAAACTAGAAGTACTTTGCAAGATAATAAAGAATGTGGAAATAAAAGTTAGGTGCTGTTTTAACAAAAGACCAAAAAGAGTAAATAACTTTGTAGAAAGCTTTTGGTGTAACGCAAGAGAAAGATTGTCCCTAGGCAATTGAATATAATATGATAGATACTTGTCATATGCAATGAGGGAGAGGCATACGCTAACACACTTTCTGTACTTGGATCATATGCACTTATGATTGGAACTCTAGCAAGCATCCGCAACTACCAAAGTTCATTAAGGTAAAACCCAACCATAGCATTAAGTATCAAGTCCTCTTTACTCCCATGCGCAACAACCCACCTACTCGGGTTTATGTTTCTGTCACTCAAGCAACCCACCATAGGAAAATCATGAACATATTGCAACACCCTACAGCGGGGATCCCTCACGTTTGCGCGACACGGAGGGCACCATAGGACAGCACCATATCAACATACAACTCACGTCCATAACATCATACAACAATTAACCCATAGGACAAAAGAGATCTACTCAAACATCATAGGATAGACAATTATCATTGGGAAATAATATATGGAGTTGAGCACCATGTTTAAGTAGAGATTACAGCAGGGAAGAGAGGTGTTACACCGCTGCATAGAGGGGGAGAGAGTTGGTGTTGACGGCGGCGAAGTTGTTGGTGTAGATCGCCGCCACGATGATTGCCCCGGCGGTGTTCCGACGCCACCGGGAGAGAGGGGGAGAGAGCCTACCTCCTTCTTCCTCTTCCTTGGCCTCCCCCCTAGATGGGAGGAGAGTTCCCCCTCTGGTCCATGGCTTCCATGGCGGCGGAGGGGTAGGAGCCCCTCCTAGATTGGATCTCCCTCTTTGTTCTCTTTTGTTTCACGTTCCTGTTTTCTGGCTGAAAATCGTTTCTTATATTCCCGGAGATCCGTAACTCCGATTACGCTGAGATTTTAACACGATTTTTTTTCCAGAAATTAGCTTCCTTGCGCCCAAAGGAGAGCTCCAACCGACGTACGAGGTGGGCACAACCCATCAGGGCGCGCCCTGGTGTCTTGTGGGGGCTGTGGGCCTCCGTTTGCGTTGATTCCACTTCTCAAAATTCACAAATATTCCAAAAAGAATCTCCGTAAATTTTTATCGTGTTTGGACTTCATTTGATATGGAATTTCTACGAAACAAAAAACACACAAAAAACAGGAACTGGCACTGGGCACTGGATCAATAGGTTAGTCCAATAAATCATATAAATTGTTGCCAAAAATATGTGAAAGTTGTATAATATTGGCATGAAACAATCAAAAATTATAGATACGACGAAGACGTATCATCATCCCCAAGCTTAATTCCTGCTCGTCCTCGAGTAGGTAAATGATAAAAAAGATAATTTTTGATGTGGAATGCTACCTAGCATAATCTTGATCATATATCTAATCATGGCATGAATATTAAGACACGAGTGATTCAAAGCAATAGTCTAGTTTTGACATAAAGATATTAATACTCAGGCATCCCAACAAACAATCATGTCTTTCAAAATATCAAGGCTAAAGAACGCTATCCCTACAAAATCATATAGCCTTGTCATGCTCTGTCTTCTTAACACAAAGTATAAATCATGTACTACCCCGGTGTCAGCCAAGCAATTGGTTCATACTTTTTAATGCGCTTCAGCATTTTCAACTCTCACGCAATACATAAGCGCAAGCCATGGATATAGCACTATGGGTGGAATAGAATATGGTGGTAGGTTTCAAAGGGGTAAAAGTGGAGAAGAAAGTCTCGCATCAACTCAGCGTATCAACGGGCTATGGAGATGCCTGTCAATAGATATCAATGCGAGGAGTACGGATTGCCATGCAACGGATGCACTAAGACCTATAAGTGTATGAAAGCTCAATATGAAAACTAAGTGGGTGTGCATCTAACTCTATAATGAAAAATTCCCACTAGTATATGAAAGTGACAACATAGGAGACTCTCTATATGAAAAACTTGGTGCTACTTTGAAGCACAAGTGTGGAATTAGCATGCCCCTATTCATTCTTCTTTCATATTTTTTTCTTTCTTTTTTTCTTTTTTTCTTTTTTTTCTTTTTTTCCTTTTTGTCTTTTTTTTTCATTTTTTTCTTTGTCCGGAGCCTCATCCCGACTTGTGGGGGAATCATAGTTTCCATCATCCTTTCATCACTGGGGCATGCTCTAATAATGAATAATGATGATCATCACACTTCTATTTACTTACAACTCAATACTACAACGATAGTAGAACAAAGTATGACTCTATATGAATGCAATGATCTAGCGTAGCAAAGATATCAAAAAACTGCCATGAAAACATCATGCTAGCTATCTTACGATCATGTAATGCAATATGACAATGAATGCTCAAGTCATCAAAACGGAGGCGGTGGAAGTTGCATGGCAATATATCTCGGAATGGCTATGGAAATGCCATAATAGGTAGGTATGGTGGCTGTTTTGAGGAAGATATAATAAGTCTTATGTGTGATAGAGCGTATCATATCATGGGGTTTGGATGCACCGGCGAAGTTTGCACCGACTCTCGAGGCGAGAAAGGGCAATGCACGGTACCATAGAGGCTAGCAAATTGCGGAAAGGTAAGAGTGCCTATAATCCATGGACTCACATTAGTCATAAAGAACTCACATACTTATTGCAAAAGTTTATTAGCTCTCTCGAAGCAAAGTATTACTACGCATGCTCCTAGGGGGGAGGTTGGTAGGAGTTAACCATCGCGCGCCCCCGACCTTCACACAAAGATAGACAATCAAGAATAAATTGTGCTCCAACTTCCTAGCATAACGGGAGACTATACGTGCATGCTTCGGGAATCACAAACCTTAACACCAATATCTTACTAAACACGATCATCCACTAGTACCTCCCACATATTATCATCTCTATATCGCAAAACTATTGCAAGGAATCAAACATATCATATTCAGTGATCCCTAAGTTTTATGTAGGATTTTATGACTAACCATGTGAATGACCAATTCCTGTTGACTCTCTAAATAGATATAAGTGAAGCAAGAGAGTTTAATTCTTTCTACAAAAGACCATTCTATAATAAATATAAGTGAAGCAAAAGAGCATTCTACGAATAACGGTTTTCTATGTGAAGAGAAACAGACAATCCAAACTTCAAATGATATAAGTGAAGCACATGAAGCATTCTATAAAGCCATACTCAAAAGATATAAGTGAAGTGCAATGAGCATTCTATAAATCAACCATGGACTATCTCATACCAGCATGGTGCATAAAAGAAAAGTGAAGGCTAAACACAAAAGACGCTCCAAGATTTACACATATCACATGAACGAAACGAAAACGAAAACATACCGATACTTGTTGAAGAAAGATGGGATGCCTTCCGGGGCATCCTCAAGCTTAGACGCTTGAGTCTCCTTGGATATTTACTTGGGGTGCCTTGGGCATCCCCAAGCTTGAACTCTTGCCTCTCCTCCTTCTCCTCATATCGAGACCTCCTCGATGTTCGAACACTTCATCCACACAAAACTTAACAGAAGACTGGTGAGATCCGTTAGTATAATAAAGCAAATTCCTACTTTAAGTACCATTGCAAACCCATTCATATTTTATATTTGAATTATCCCTGCTGTATTATAACTTTTCCATGGCTTATACCACCGATAAAATCGATAGTTTAATCAAAACAAGCAAAACAATGCATCAAAAACAGAATCTGTCTTAAACAGGACAGTCTGTAGTAATCTGAACTTTGACCATACTTCTCTAACTCCAAAAATTCTGAAAAATTAGGAAGAAATAAACATTTTGTAGAGAAATACTGTGTAAAAATGTCAGAAACTTTTGACGTTCCAGTAAAAAATTGAAATTCACGCACTACAACCAAAGTTTCTGTTTTTACACCGCACATACCAACAAGCAATCTAATCATCCTAAAGGCAAATCTTGGCACATTATTTTTATAATACAATGGATTTGTACAAGGGGATAATTATTTTTGTTGGAAAAGTTTCCGTGATTCAAGACTCACAAAGTTTCCATGGGCAAGAACAAAGTTCAAGGATATCCCCCACTTCAATGATGCTCATCATCTCTCTCACTTTCACCTTTCCTTTTGTGAAGTTTTAGATTCCCCTCTATATTTTTTTTGTTTTAAACTTTATAAAAGCAAACAACAAAAATAAATGACTCTCTAAAACTTCTGGGTTGTCTCCCTGGCAGCGCTTTCTTAAAGCCATTAAGCTAGGCATAAAGTGCTCAAGTAATGGATCCACCCGGATCCCATGGTATATCAAAGCCAATTTTAATTAACCATGATTTGTAATTTAGTAGTGAGCACAAAGTGATATATATCATGTGACAACGAAGTCTAACTCTCTTCCTATGCATCGGCATGTCATACAAGAACAATTCATGCACATTAAGTAAAGGCCAATGCATAGTATAAACAGTTTCTTGCAATTTCATAGTATTGGAAACATAGAGAGGTGAAGATGTAGTTCCTCTCTCATAATAATTGCAAGTAGGAGCAGCAAGCACATGCATATTATATTCATCAAAATCATCATGTGTAATAGTAAAACGCAACCCATCAATATAATCCTTAATAAGTGCAAACTTCTCCGATATAGTGTAGTTGGCAGAATTCAAAAAGATAATAGGACTATCATGTGTGGGTGCAATAGCAACAATTTCATGCTTAACATAAGGAACTATAGCAAGTTCATCTTCATAAGCATAATTCATATTGGCATCTTGGCCACAAGCATAGCAAGCATCAAGTTCATCAAAAAGGGATATTTCAAATGAATCCACGGGATCATAGCAATTATCATAGCATTCATCCTTCGGTAAGCACGAAGGGTAATTAAACAATGTATGAGTTGAAGAGTTACTCTCATTAGAAGGTGGGCACGGGTGATCAATCCACTCTTCCTCCTTTTGTTCTTCGCTCTCCTCATCATCTTTTTCATCTAATGAGCTCACAATTTCAGCAATTTCCTCTTCCATAGATTCGTGTAAAATATTAGTCTCCTCCAAGGCAGCGGTCATTCTTTCAATAAATTCTTTAACATAAGCATTAGAAGCATAGTTTTCATAGCAATATTTAAGTATGGCAAAATTTTCAGATTTGTAAAGAGTAGCATCATACTTTTCAATCAAAGAAGCAATTTCATAAGCACCCTTAAAAACAACAAATTCTTCAATTTGTTCAACATCAAAATAACAATAGGCTTCCTTGGCATAAGAAGATAGTATTTCGTTATCATTAAACACACATTGATATGGAAGGTGTTTTTTAGCTTCTTCAGAACAACAAGTAAAATCATAAATTTCACATAGATTCCAAGCATAGCAACACAAAGTATTAATTTGATGCCACAAGAGTTTCCCTTTTTGAGATATGCGGTGTCGCACATAATAAGCATGCTCATTTAATGATTTTCCCTCAACTAAGCTAGTTGGGTTTTCAGCACGAGCACAAATGGATCGAAGATGATCCAAATAATATTCTTCGGTAGTATGGAACACTAGTGGTTCCTCAACTTTTGGAGCAGCAAGTACATCTATTTTTTTTGGTATTTTGCGTTTCCTACCCATATCTAAAGATAGAAAACAACAGCACAAAATAAAAACTACTTAGTGATAAAGCAAACGAGCACACACGAGAATATTCACCCCACGCTATTGCTCCCCGGCAACGGCGCCAGAAAAAGGTCTTGATAACCCACAAGTGTAGGGGATCGTTGTAGCCTTTTTCGATAAGTAAGAGTGTCGAACCCAACGAGGAGCTAAAGGTAGAACAAATATTCCCTCAAGTTCTATCGACCACCGATACAACTCTACGCACACTAATGCTTGCTTTACCTAGAACAAGTATGAAACTACTTTGCGGGAATAAAACTAGAAGTACTTTGCAAGATAATAAAGAATGTGGAAATAAAAGTTAGGTGCTATTTTAATAAAAGAACAAAAAGAGTAAATAACTTAGTAGAAAGCTTTTGGTGTAACACAAGAGAAAGATTGTCCCTAGGCAATTGAATATAATATGATAGATACTTGTCATATGCAATGAGGGAGAGGCATACACTAACACACTTTCCGTACTTGGATCATATGCACTTATGATTGGAACTCTAGCAAGCATCCGCAACTACCAAAGTTCATTAAGGTAAAACCCAACCATAGCATTAAGTATCAAGTCCTCTTTACTCCCATACGCAACAACCCACCTACTCGGGTTTATGTTCCTGTCACTCAAGCAACCCACCATAGGAAAATCATGAACATATTGCAACACCCTACAGCGGGGATCCCTCACGTTTGCGCGACACGGAGGGCACCATAGGACATCACCATATCAACATACAACTCACATCCATAACATCATACCACAATTAACCCATAGGACAAAAGAGATCTACTCAAACATCATAGGATAGCCAAATATCATTGGGAAATAATATACGGAGTTGAGCACCATGTTTAAGTAGAGATTACAGCGGGGAAGAGAGGTGTTAGACCACTGCATAGAGGGGGAGAGAGTTGGTGTTGACGGCGGCGAAGTTATTGGTGTAGATCGCCGTCATGATGATTGCCTCGGCGGCGTTCCGGCGCCACCGGGAGAGAGGGGGAGAGAGCCCCCCTCCTTCTTCCTCTTCCTTGGCCTCCACCCTAGATGGGAGGAGAGTTCCCCCTCTGGTCCATGGCTTCCATGGCGGCGGAGGGATAGGAGCCCCTCCTAGATTGGATCTCCCTCTCTGTTCTCTTCTGTTTCACGTTCCTGTTTTCTGGCCGAAAACCGTTTCTTATATTCCCGGAGATCCGTAACTCCAATTGCGCTGAGATTTTAACACGATTTTTTTCAAAAAATTAGCTTCCTTGCTCCCAAAGGAGAGCTCCAACCGACGTACGAGGTGGGCACAACCCACCAGGGCGTGCCTGGGCCCCTGGGGCGTGCCCTGGTGTCTTGTGGGGGCTGTGGGCCTCCGTTTGCGTTGATTCCACTTCTCAAAATTCACAAATATTCCAAAAAAATCTCCGTAAATTTTTATCGCATTTGGACTTCGTTTGATATGGAATTTCCGCAAAACAAAACACACACAAAAAACAGGAACTGGCACTGGGCACTGGATCAATAGGTTAGTCCAATAAATCATATAAATTGTTGCCAAAAATATGTGAAAGTTGTATAATATTGGCATGAAACAATCAGAAATTATAGATACGACGGAGACGTATCAACCGCTAACTGACTTTTGCGGCATATGCTTGATCCCCTCTGATGGGGAATTAAGAGAACCTAGACCAGCAGAGTTTGAGGATTTTCTCCTCACTTTAACAGTGGGTGAAGATAGAGGCGTGTCAAACGCCACTGCTACCAGTTTGCAGTCTCCTTCTGTGCATTACTTTGCTTTGTTCATCGCAAAGTGTTTAACCGCTAGGGAGAAGGTTGGCGCACTTAGTGCCCCCGACTTCGCCATTTTATGCCGTGCACTGTATAACGATCACACCTTTAGCATGGGGGCTATTATTGTGCGTTGCTTACACCTTAATAGGACTAAGGGAAAGATATATGGTGGTATTTATGCTACTCGCTTGGCGAGGCACTTTTTCTTCTCCTCCTGAATAAAATGTTTGCAGATTCCACCTTAGTCCATGGCACTCTTGCACTATTATTATTTTCATATCATTCGGTCGTGCAAGTGAAAGGCAATAATGACGATATTTGATGAAGTGACTGTGGCAGAGAAAAGCGGGTATGAACTCAACTTGTTTTTGTTTTTGTAAATATGTTTAGCCTAGTATCTCGCTAGCCCTTTCTGCGAAGGGACTATTTATTTACTTTTATGTTGAGTCATCACCTTCTCAAATAAGCGCCAGACCTGAGAGCACCATTGTCATCCTCATGCATTGTGTATAGTTAATGTTGGGTGCAGCATGACTGGATCTTTTCTACCATGAATTACAAAGTTTAGTCGCTGCTTGAACTTTGGAGGTGCTCTGCATTTATGTTTTGCGGTCTCAGAAAGGGCTAGCGAGATACCACTGTTGTCATATTATATCATGATTGTTTTGACAAAGTGTTGGCGCCTGAGATATTTTATTATTGCTCGCTAGTTGCTTATGTCATTGATATGAGTTAATATAATTTCTAAGAGTTATTGCTGGCATGGTTAGTCATAATCTTTGCTGAAAACCTGGGTGCTACCTAAGCATATATATGTAAACAAGAACAAAAGAGTTTGTAAAAGTTTTTCTTTATCACTTTCAGTTTGTCAACTAAATTGCTTGAGGACAAGCAATGGGTTAAGCTTGGGGGAGTTGATACGTCTCCGTCATATCTACTTTTCTTCACACTTTTGCCCTTGTTTTGGACTCTAATTTGCATGATTTGAATGAAACTAACCCAGACTGACGCTGTTTTCAGTAGAACTACCATGGTGTTGTTTTTGTGCAGAAATAAAAGTTCTCGGAACTAGACGAAACTTTTTGGAGATTTATTTCACAATAAATAAAAAATACTAGAGCCAAGAACCATCGGAGGGGGAGCCCTGGCTGGGCACAAGACACCAGGGCGCGCCAGCCCCCCCAGGCGCGCCCTGGTGGGTTGTGCCCTCCTCGGGGCCCCACTGACTCTAATTCCGACGCTATAAAATCCTATTTTTGGAGAAAAAAATCAGAGAGAAAGTTTCATCGCGTTTTACAATACGGAGCCGCCGCCACCTCCTGTTCTTCATTGGGAGGCCAGATCTGGAGCCCGTTTGGGGCTCCGGAGAGGGGAATCTTCTGTCTTCGTCATCATCAACCCTTCTCCATCGCCAATTCCATGATGCTCCCCGCCGGGAGTGAGTAATTCCTTCGTAGGCTTGCTGGTCGGTGAGGAGTTGGATGAGATTCATCATGTAATCGAGTTAGTTTTGTTACGGCTTGATCCCTAGTATCCACTATGTTCTGAGATTGATGTTGCTATGACTTTGCCATGCTTAATGCTTGTCACTAGGGCCCGAGTGCCATGATTTCAGATCTGAACCGTTTATGTTATCACCATTATATCTATGTTCTTGATCCGATCTTGCTAGTCATACGCACCTATTACGTGTTCTGATCCGCAAACCCCGGAGTGACAATAGTCGGGATACTTTCCGGTGATGACCGTAGTTTGAGGAGTTCATGTATTCACCGTGTGTTAATGCTTTGTTCCGGTTCTCTATTAAAAGGAGGCCTTAATATCCCTTAGTTTCCTTATGGACCCTGCTGCCACGGGAGGGTAGGACAAAAGATGTCATGCAAGTTCTTTTCCATAAGCACGTATGACTATTTACGGAATACATGCCTACATTACATTTATGAACTGGAGCTAGTTCTGTGTCGCCCTAGGTTATGACTGTTATATGATGAATATCATCCAACGAGTTCACCGATCCAGTGCCTACGAGTTCTCCACTTATTGTTCTTGCTAAGTTACTATTGCTACTGCTACTGTTACACTTGCTACAAAACTATTGCTATCACTGTTACCGCTACTGTTACTGCTACTACTGCTATCAAAACTATCATACTACTGTGCTACTGATCACTCTGCTGCAGATATTTAATCTCCAGGTGTGGTTGAATTGACAACTCAGCTGCTAATACTCTCAAATATTCTTTGGCTCCCCTGTCGAATCTATAAATTTGGGTTGAATACTCTACCCTCGAAAACTGTTGCGATCCCCTATACTTGTGGGTTATCACCAATGCATGCAATCGATTGATCCGAACATTCCTGGAAACCTTCTAGCCTCTTCAATAGCCAACAACTTATCTGTGTCATTTGCATTTGGCTCTCTCAGATACTCTGCTCCAAACACCTCCACCACAACACGGGCAAACTTGATAGTAGTTTTCAGGCATGTACTCTCCCCCATCCTGACCATCTCACCAATGGTATCTGCCGCAGTACCAAGTGCAAGCATCCTCATAGCAGCCGTGCACTTCGACTTGGCAGAGAAAGAGAGTTGACCGCAACAATCCCTTGTGAGCCTGAAGTAGTCACCATGTGCCTCCACCGCCTCCACAATGCGCAAAAACAATGGTTTTTTGCATGCAAAAACGACGACGAAACCATGGATCATCCGGGAATCTTGGGATCAGATCAAAGTAATCCTTCTGCAATAGCTTTGCTCCGGATACCTTATTCCGATTGATGACTCTTCTCTCTTTGATTGAGCCCTTGAAATTGAGAATATGCTCCACTTCCCGGTCCATTTCCTCTTGCATGCTCATGAGCATGATCATGTCCGCTTCTTCGTCCGAATCCGATGAATTGAAGAACTCTTCTTGAATCAGTTGATCAAGCTCTGTCGGTCCATACTCCTCGCCGAACGAAGCATCAGAATCCATCGTTTCCCCTACAAATTTGACCAACAAATCCGGCCAGACATTCTGTCAAACACATCCGGCGCAAGACAGAGCCAGAGAGTTGCCGGATGTACCGCGGTGTCTTCCGGGCCGGGGGCGACGTCCTCCGCGACGAGGTCGGGAGAGATGATCCCTCTGACCGAGTGGCCGGGGGGGGAGGGTGGGGGAGGCAGAGGCTACTAAGCAACGGAGCGCGCGCGGCGGTGGAGCTGGGAGACGGACGGCGCGAGGAGGAAGAAGAGAGGATAACAACAAATGGATCCGGCACTTCTGCAGGGTGGATTTGGGGGCAATTTGAGGTGGGGTCGGGCTGTCGGGTCCGATGTGGCGGGCGTGCCCGGGCTCCCCCATATCCGCCCCATATTTGGGCTGGAAATGGGGGGTGCCGGTCAGCCCGAGCGTTTGAGTCCGGTTTGAGGGGTTCGGCTATAGATGTTCCGCATGTGGGCGGAGCCATGGAGGCAGTTGGAGATCTGCCACTGTGACCATGGGCAAGCCGCCGCCGCCGCCACCACCGCGCCGGAGGATGAGGCGCCCCGACGCGCGCTCGATCAGAGGCCTCGGGGCCCTGGTCGAGGTCCAGGCCCGCCGATGCAAACGAGCCAGCCCTTTGGTTTAGGGACCATTTTTCAGTTTCAAACGAGGTCCAGGCCCGCCACTGCGACAAAGGAATTAGTATGAAACGACTTGAAGAGTTACAAATTTTAGGAGGGAGTGCATCCCTGAATGATAATTTGTCTGTGATCCTTGGACTTTTTAGGAGGGAGTGCATCCCTGAATGATAATCTGTCTGTGATAATATTGCACTTTTTTTCTTTATGAGTTTTTTTCTAAATGGTTTCTTATGAAAGGTTTTAGTAATACAAGCTTTGTGATATGTCCGGTTCTCTTTATTTTCTTACGGGTCCTGCTTCGGTATATCCCCTCTCATGTAAAGAATAATATGGACTTTTGACAAGTTGTATCCACATTTATTTGTATGTATACGTCGTACGTACACCCGACTATGCCGACCCATGGAGGTAGCAGCTGTAGCTATTGCACCCTTACTGTATGACATCATTCTAATGTCTAAAAAAAAGAACAAAGAACGACCACATAAGGATTCAAACTGCGGACCTGTAGCTCACAGAGAAGAACTGCTAACCAATCGACCTAAGAAGCTTTGGTGACTAACATTGAGCGCATCACTTTAAGAAACTAAGTACAATGTAGAATCCGGGTAGTTTTTGCTTCTTCTTTTTTCGATCCTTTCTTGGAAACTGTGAAGAAATTTTTAAAAAGCGACTAATGTTTGAAAATCTGAAAATTGTTTGAATAACTCGAACAAATTTTGAAAATTCATTTTTATATGAAAAATCGTGCGTTTTTACAGAAACAATTTTCTTAAAATCCCAAACATTTTCTGTAAAACGTGAACATTTTTACAATTCATATAAGAAAACATGTTAACGGGAACATTTTCGAAATTCTGAACAATTTTTCAAAAGTATGAACATTTTTTTCTAATTCCCAAACATTTTTTTAGTTTTGAGAAAAAACTGAAAATGTGAACATTTTTAACATTCTGAATAGTTTCAGAAAACAAGAATATTTTCTGATATATTTTTGGAATTTATGAAAATATGAAAACACTAATAATTCTAAGAAACTTTAAACATTTTTTAAACACTCAAATATTTTTGAAATTGCGAATAATAATTAGAAAAATCAAATACTTTTTGAAAACGTGTATATTTTTTAGTTTTGAGAATTAAAAATGTGAAAATTTTCACATTCTGAAAAATTGTTAGAGAAGAAGAACATTTTCCTAAAATCGTTTTTATTTTTTGCATTTATGAGAAAAAAAATGAAAACCAACTTTTCAAAATTATTAAATATCTTCCATAAACGTGAATATTTCTTGAAATTTCGAAATCACGAAAAATAATTTTTAAAATAAAAGTGAATCAGAGTAGAAAAGCAATGAAAAGAAAGAGAAAGAAAAGAATAAAAACAACGAGAAAACATAAAAGAATAAAATTGGAAAACTAGTAAACTAAAATTAAAAGACTGGACAGGGTGCTTCCTATACTATGTGAAGAAATTGGCAATCTGTCGAACTCTTTTCTATATAAAATATCTATCGAACTCTTCTTTTCTTGTTTATATTTTCTCCACTCTTTTCGGTTTTACTTTTCAATTTTCTTTCTATTTCCTTCTATTTTTCATTAATTAATTTTCCTCCTTTTTGAACTTTATTATTCATTTTAAACTTTAAAAAATATTTAAATATTATTTGGAATACAAAATTAACAGTTTTCTGTAACTCTTTTAAATTATGATTATAAATTCTTTTTTCCTCCATTATTTATTAAATGATTTTTACAAAACAACATTAATGGTTTTCAATTTAATCACTTTGTATTTATTAGTTATGTTAAAAACCTAAAATAACTATTTTGAGATCATGTTTAATTATATTTTTAAATACTTTCTCCTTCAAACCTGGTATAAATGTCTATCATGCGCATGCCTGAATAAAGTTGGGGTCATTTAAGGGAGTCAAAAAATAATTCATGTTCAACGAAGAGTGTTCGGGTAGGCGAGAAGTCTTCGTTTGAGAACATGTTGTTTATCAACATCCATAAAAGGACCCCAATTTATTTAATTGGCTTATATAATTAATTTAAGTTACCATGCCAAGATGTTTTGGTGTTCGACAGATTTTGCATTTTCTGGAGTTTTCTCAATCAAAATAGGCCAATAAATGGTCGGACATGTCGCAATTTGCATGCAGTGTCAGAAATCATTCAAACCTGGCATGGATGACTACCTGCTTGCAAAAGTTGGGGTCATTTTTAGAATGTCTAAAGTTAGACCGTGTTGAATGAGGGTGTTCGGATAGGCTAGAAGGCTACGTCTGAGAGCACGTTATTTCTCGACATCCTTGAAATGACCCAAAAAATATTAATGATCTTGTATGACCAATTCAAGGCATCATGCAAAGTTATTTGGGTTTTCAACAAATTTTACATTTTCCGAAGTTTTTTCGGTGAAAGGGCGCTGATAAATGGTCGAACGTGTCCCAACATGCATACTATGTTGGAAGTCATTCAAACCTGGCATTGATGCCTAGCATGGACATTCCCACCCGGGGGGGGGGGGGGGGGTTGGGGTCATTTAAAAGATGTCCAAAAAACACCATGTTCAACGCAGGGCATCCCGGCAGGTCCAAAAAACACCATGTTCAACGTAGCACATTTTTTTCAACATCCGTCAAATTGTCTGTATTTTTTCCATGGCCTTGTCTGACCACTTCTAGTCACTATGCCAGGTTGCTTCGTTTTTGACAAATTTTTGCATTTTCTGGAGTTTTCACGGTAAAAAAAGGCCGTTACTGATCTGACGTGTCTCAACTTGCATAAGTTATCGAAATTCGTTCAAACATGGCATAGATGTTTACCATGCACATGACAACCTATTGGCAAATGCTTGGGTCATTTTAAGAATGTCCAATAAAACACCATGTTCTAAGTAGGGTGTCCGGAGTGGCTAGAAGGCCATGGATTCATCCATAAGCATTTACTTTTTTTTTCTAATTTGAATGCTTCTGTTATTTGCAGTGAAAAAATAGCACGTATAGCGTCGCTAATAGCACGCTATAGCGTTCTGAGCAATGCCTCGCTAAATAAATTCTTGTATAATGTCTCGCTAATAGCATATTTTAAGGGCCACGCTATTTTCTCATAGCACGCTATTTTCTTCATTGGATTTTTGTAGTTTTATTCATTAGCAATCAACACGAACATTTTCTTATTTCCTAACCATTTATTTAAATTTGTCAAAAAAATTGGAGTTTCAAATTATGTATGAAAATTTTGTAAACGTGAACACATTTTCCTAAAATGTTAACAAATTTCCAACAATTGATGTTGAACACAAATTTGAAACCACATACTTTAAAAAAATGTCATTTTTTTGAAACACAAACATTTCTTAATTTTGTGAACAAAAAGTTCGAAAACGAAAAACATTATTTAAATTTGTAAACAATATTTGAAGACAATATTTATTTTGGCATTCCAAAGAATATTTACAAAAAATTGTACAGATTAAAAAAAGAATAATAAAGTTCAGAAAGAAGAAAAAAGAATTAGCGAAAAATAGAAAGGAAAAGAAATTTTTAGGCTTTGGCCCAACTAGGTGACGACATCGTTCCTGTCGGACGCATGTTGGGCCGACCTAAGCTATTCACCAATTTGAAAATTGTTCATTTGCTTTTTCGTAATTGTTTTTGTAAAAAGTTCACAGATTATGTAAAAAACGACCTGCCTATTCGTGAACATTTTCTAAAAACAATCAATCTTTTTGTAACATTTTTTTTACCTATACAAAACTTTTGCAGATTTTCTAAAGAAAATTGTAAAAATTGCAGCAGGTTTTCAATTTTTTTTTAAAGAAACTGAAAAATATTTACAGATTGGGGAAAAAACTGGCAGCATGGAATACGCTGGATCCCTATTTTCCGATCTCTGCAACAAATTGTGGCTCAATCGCATGTGCTACAGTATCCAGTTTGTCCCGAAATGGTTTTCACTGGTTTTTTATTCTCAGTGTTTCATTTTATTTTCGGTTTATTTTATCCTTTATCTTTTTATTTTCTCCCTTTTTTGTTTTTTAGGTTTCATTTTATTCTTTTCTTTAACTTTATTTTTTCTGTTGCAAACCAACCTGTGGTTGGATGGTTAGAGGGACAGTGGTATCCCCAGCCTACCAGGGTTCAAGTCCTAGTGCTTGCATTATTTCTGGATTTATTTCAGAATTTCCGACGATACGTTTTTAGTGGGAGGAGACGTTCTCGTCGACGACGAGGCGCCTACGGTGACTTCGTAAATCTCAAGATAATATGCCAGCTCAGTCTCTCGAAGGTGCTCATAGGGGTAGGGTGTACGTGTATGCATTCATGGAGTGTGCGTGTGTATGAGCGCTTGCGTCTGTACTGTGTTAAACAGAACTTTATTTTTTCTGTTTTATTTTTTATCATATATGTACTTTTTCAAAAAATGCTCAGAATTGCAAAATTTTGTACGTGTATTGAAAAAATATATTAGGAACTTTAAATTAATGTTCTTGTCCTAAAACTTGTTCAAAATTGAAAAAATGTTCTCATATTTAAAAAGATGTTCGTGTTCTTCGAGAATTTAAAAAAATTCATGCTTTTTAAAACAAATGTTGATTTTTTATGAAAGTTTGCTAAATTACCTGTCGTTTTTTAAAAAAACTATTCGTGTTTTCAAAACATGTTTGCGTTTTTGGCAAAATGCTCAAAGTTCAAAAAAATTTGTGTTTTATATAAATGCCCGCAACAATACCTTCTATTCTTGATAAGTTGTTCGTGTTTCGTAAAAGTTCGCATTTAAAAATGTTCAAAATTCGAAAAGAGGTTCGAGAGTTTCAAAAAATATTCGAGTTTAGTTTTTTTGTTCACAACTATTGCAAAATGTTTGCGTTCAAAAAAATAGTCACTTTTTTACAAAAAATGTTTCACTTTTGTTTTCAGGATCTAGTGCTACTGTTAGCTTCTTTGAAACGTTTGGCTGCCTAAATAGTCACAAGCCCTTGTTAGGTAGGAGGTCGTGCCGTTCAAATTGTCATCTAGCACTATTCTTTTTGCGACATATTTCACTAGGCGAAATGATCGTACATGCGTACAACATCCGTCAATGAGCCGGCCCATCGCGGCGTACACATGCGGCACGAGCGGCGTATTTTCTATAAAGACCATGCTACCCTTTGTTATGAAGGGGTATGAAAAAATCCCATCCGTTGATATTTTTAGGGGGGAGGGGGTGGTTACTAAAGCAGAAGTGTTTTTTAGTGGCATTTTGGAAGTAGTTTTTAATGGCATATTGTACCTATCTCCTCATATTTTTTCTACAATTGTTTTTGAAGGAGCGTTTTTCAAGATGATGATTTTACATAATTGAAGCGGAAATTGAAGGGTGTGTTAGGATATAATTAATTCTGCTTAAATTAAGAAATACATGCTTAGCAAACCGACGTGTGGTTTCTCTCCCAAGGAGTCGCGTCTTATTCTAACGGATGTGTCGATCCAATCACGTCCGTCGTAAACATCGCACTTGTGCGATGCACCTCTTCATTAGGTATATATATGTACTTCCTCCATCTAAAATGAACTGTCGTTGAAATAAGTGTATCCACACAAGTTATACATCATCATTGTCAATAAAGTGGTTGCTACCGTTCATTCACACTGTTTCTTTACATCTTCCTCCTCGCTACTTTCGTTCACGTATCCATCTGTCGTCGCCGTGGAGGCGTTGCTGCTGGACATTGCAGCAGCGCACCGCTCACGGAGCGCCCGAGCGCCGAGCGCGACGTCTTGTACCCTTGTCCATGACGCAGCCTGGCCGGCCATCGCCGGGCGCTGCCCCATCGAACGGTGTGACGTACGTGATTGCGTGGCCGTGGCTGGTTTCCTTCCTCGCGAGCACGTCAGGGAGCGAAGTCCGGACTCCGTAGGGTAGTGTGAAACTGCCCGTTGCACAGCTGCCACGGCACACCGTACCGAGAGACCCACTATTCTATTTATACCACCGCCGCCGCGCCGTCCTGCCCACACACGCTGCTACGGCACCACCTTCGGCTCCAGCCATGGCCACCGCCGCCGGCCGGCTGCTCCCCTTGCTCGTTCTGCTGCATGCGTTGCTCGTCGCTGCCGCGCCCGGTGTGACGTACGACCACCGCTCCCTCATCATCTCCGGCCGCCGCCGCCTTCTCATCTCCACCTCCATCCACTACCCGCGCAGCGTCCCCGCGGTACGCCCCTGCCATCCCAGCTCATCCGTCAGCAGTGGCATTTGTGGCAGTAATAGTAACTTCGATCGCTCGCAGATGTGGCCCAAGCTGGTGGCCGAGGCCAAGGAGGGCGGCGCCGACTGCATCGAGACCTACGTCTTCTGGAACGGCCACGAGATCGCCCCCGGCAAGGTCCGCCCGCCGCGCCTCGCCTCGCTTCGAAATTTTTGCTGCATTTCATGTGCGATTGTTGAATGGATTGCAACTTTTCATGTGCGATTGTTGAATGGATTGCAGTACAATTTCGAGGACCGGTTCGACCTGGTGCAGTTCGCGAGGGTCGTCAAGGACGCCGGGCTCTTCCTGATTCTGCGCATCGGCCCCTTCGTCGCCGGCGAGTGGAACTTCGGGTCCGATTCCTTCCTTCCTTCACCTCGCCATTGCAGTATTATGATTGTAGTTCTACACATTTACTGATTTTTGTTCCTGTGGCGTACGTACGCGTTAACCTTTTTTTTTTGGGCTTTAGGGGCTTACCGGTGTGGCTGCATTACATTCCTGGGACGGTGTTCCGGACGAACAACGAGCCATTCAAGGTGAGGGTGGCCTGTCGATTCCGTAGTGCAGCTCTTTTTCGGCAAGTTTGCAGGTTTGGGTGATGAACTGATAGTCCTAGCGATGTTTTTTCTTGGATGCAGTCTCACATGAAGGGCTTCACGACGAAAATCGTGGACATGATGAAGAAGGAGCGGTTCTTCGCCTCCCAGGGCGGGCACATCATCCTAGCTCAGGTCACGACTCAATCAACTTTGGAATACATGCTCCTCACCATTGCCAGGACTAGATGATCTGAAGCTGAATTTTGTGCGTTGCAGATTGAAAATGAGTATGAAGGTACCGAACAAGCATTCGGGGCTGGCGGCAAGGCATACGCAACGTGGGCGGCTAGCATGGCTCTGGCTCAGAACACGGGCGTCCCTTGGATCATGTGCCAGCAGTCTGATGCTCCGGATCATGTGGTTAGTTTCTGACGTTTAGCGCCTCCTGTCGTCTGCTATCACACAAACTGCAACTGTTAATTATGATAGGGAAAAACCAAAAAACCAAACAGCATATCATTGGTAGCTGTAACTGCCTTACTAGTGACATAGAACTGCTGCTGCTCTCAGGATGTTAAGTGCGCACTTCCACAAATATTCAGGGTCGTATTTTAGTTTTTTGTAGTCACTTCTACATGCATGCGCTTGGTAGTACCCCCTTCGTTCCAAAATACTTGTCGTGGTTTTAGTTCAAATTTGGAACGGAGGGAGTACTTGTTTGTGGTAGAGTTCTTGACAGATTCAATGCTAGATTTTTTTTGCCTGATCTATTTGATTGATGCAAGTGACATTTTGCAGATAAACACATGTAACTCATTCTATTGCGATCAATTCATGCCAAATTCGCCAACCAAGCCAAAAATCTGGACAGAGAATTGGCCAGGATGGTAATGCATTCGGCACATTTCATGTAGAATTGATTACAATATGCAATACCTCTGCTTTTGTTCGAACACACACAAAAGAAACAGAAATTATGTACATCAGCTTTTATTTCCTTGAAAAAGCGAATGGAAATAATCCCTTGGTTCTTTTTTTATTCCATTTCTATTTAGGTTCCAGAACTTTGGTGAAGCTAATCCACACAGACCCGCCGAGGATGTTGCATTTTCTGTTGCACGTTTCTTTGGAAAAGGCGGCACCGTTCAGAATTACTATGTGGTATTCCCCTGCACACACTTCATATTCTAACTTGATTCTGAAAAAAACATGTTCTAACCTTACTCACATTCAAGTTTCTAACATTACAATGGATCACACGTCTCATCTCCTAACTTGACAAAGACAATGAATTTATTCCGCTAATTACTATCAAGCATCTAAATCATATTCGCTCGGTGGCAAAACTAATGACAATTTCATCCTAGTGAAAATTGACCAAATTTGCATTATCCTTTTCAAGTACCATGGTGGAACAAACTTTGGTCGCACCACTGGAGGGCCGTTCATTACTACTAGCTATGACTATGATGCACCAATTGATGAATATGGTTAGAGTACATTGTTCTTATCAATTTTTTGAATAATCTTAGGCCTAGTATACCGTCTTGAAATTGTTCGTTGATCTGAATTCCAGGCCTTAGGAGGCTTCCAAAATGGGCACATCTGAGGGAGCTTCACAAATCCATAAAATTGTGTGAGCATAGTCTGCTTTATGGTAACTCAACATCATTTTCTCTTGGGCCTCAACAAGAGGTAAGATTTTTGTCTTCTATTGGGTTATACGTGATATATGTGTTTTAAAATTAATCTATACAACTAGTATGTTTGATATGCTTACTTACCTCACAAGCTTGAGCTCTTTTTTCTAAAAAATTCTGTTCAAGAATTCATCCGATTAACCAGTTAACTTGCCGATTAGACCCTACTCGCAGGGTCGCCGAGTAGCCGATTAACTGATAAATCGTCCGATTAATTGATTAAATGGCCTATTAACATGCCGATTAGCCTATTAACCCCCTACTTGCCAGCCAACTTAGCAACTACCAGTTAACGATTTCCTTAACAATGTTAAAAATAAGTAAAACCAATCTTGTGTTTATATCATACATACTACTTTGTAATTACAGACCACTGTGAGTCAACCTCAATGTATCTATTACTGAACATTACCGTTCCCTTTTTTAAAATTCCGCATCTTTGTCCCCATGTGGAGTAATATGCTTGTCTGCTGCCTCTTGAAATAAATAGGGTCAACTTTTGCTTGCAGGCCGATGTTTATACTGATCACTCGGGAGGATGTGTTGCATTCCTATCTAACATTGATTCAGAAAAGGACAAAGTTGTGACTTTCAGGAAGAGAAAATATGATCTTCCCGCCTGGTCAGTTAGCATCCTACCTGACTGCGAGAGTGTGGTTTACAACACTGCAAAGGTATTTGATTTTCCTTTTGATAATTTTCAGAACAAGAAAAAAACACATTTAGCCTTGTCTGTGAAATGGATAATATCCTTCTCATAAGATGAAACAAAAAGTTACGTAAGAATTGAAAAGGATAAAAGTATAATGCCAACATAAGATTATTCGATGCTTAACTGAGAAACCCAATATCTAGCCCACCATATTTTCTTACTTATAACTCCAGTTTGATGATTGATCATCTTTAGGTTCGATCTCAAACTTCGATGGTCAACATGGTTCCGGAAACTTTGCAAGCATCGAAACTTGATCACTGGAGCATTTTCACGGAGAAAATTGGTATTTGGGATAAAAATGACTTCATACGAAATGGATTTGTAGACCATATTAATACGACAAAAGACTCTACTGACTACCTGTGGCACACAACAAGGTTTGTCCAATAATAGAACTATATCATGTATCATGTATGCTTTCATGCTTTGAATATGTTGGTAGGCCTGGTATCAACCAAAGATGAGAGGTTTTAGTATTATTTATTTATGTTTATTTGAACCATCCTATGCAATTAAGTTTTGTACTTTACTGATTCTTTTATTAACATTTGCAGTTTTAATATAGACAGAAGTTACCCCACAAGTGGGAAGCATCCAATTCTTAATATCGACTCCAAAGGCCATGGTGTCCACGCTTTCCTGAATGATATGCTTATAGGTCCTTTATGTACCTTTTACTTTATGCTGAGGAACCATATAAAGTGTACTCTCTCTGTCCGGAATTAATTGTTGCTGAGTGGACATCTGTTGGGAGGTTGTAATATCTTTGAGTGGACGTTTGTCGGGATGTTTCTGAAGTTCTAATTCGTCATATATGGATCCTTGAAGTAGATCAATCGTTTACATTAGCATCAACATCTTTGAGTGGACGTTCGATAGGATGTTTAATGAAGTTCTAATTCATCCTATACGGATCCTTTGAAGTAGAGCACTTGTTTACATTAGCATCAGTGTGGCATTTGTTTCCGAAGGGTTGTTAAATCCTACATTGTCCAACAGTGTGCCTTTCACTCGATACTAATTCCTTACAATTTACAGCCTCTTCAATTTAAGTTGTTGTGTCATTGCACTTACCTTTTGTAGGTGTCTTTCTCAGGTAGTGCATTTGGTAATGGCTCAAAATCAAGTTTTAGTGTGCATATGCCCATAAACTTGAAGACCGGGAAGAACGAAATTGCACTATTGAGTATGACTGTTGGATTGCAAGTAAGCGTCTACCTTAATAAATGATTAAAAATTGTATCATAGTATGTATGATGTTATTTACATGCCCATGTTGTTTTATGTGCACACATATGTGACATGTCACGTAGATATCCACAGTTCTACACACTTCTTATAAGAGACTACTATCGTTTAGGTGAGGTCACTTGAAGTTAAAAGTGCTTATCTGTTTGGAACTGTATGTACTTTCTAAGAATGCAGGAGCCCGTTATGAATGGGTAGGAGCGGGCCTTACAAGTGTGAACATCTCTGGAATGGAAAATGGAACCATAAACCTATCTTCAAATAATTGGGCATACAAGGTATTTTCATCAAGATTCGTCATATGAAATTTCTATTGAGACAACTTCATGATGAAAGTAGCAGTACTTTTGCTTTGCCATTTCTATAGGCGCCTATATGCTTCAATCCTGAGTTTTTTCTCTAGAATTTGAGATAACCGAGATAGCTGTTCATCTGTGCTTCCTTCGTGTTATTTATTTGTAGATTGGGTTGGAAGGTGAGCGTTACAGCTTGTTCAAGCCTGATCAGGAGAATAACCAAAGGTGGAGGCTACAATATGAGCCACCAAAGAATCAACCTTTGACATGGTACAAGGTAATATTCTAGGATCTTTATTCTTGATGAATCCTTCATGTCCTATTAAGTGTCCTAATCCAATGTACTTCCTAGGTGAATGTTGATGTTCCACAAGGAGATGACCCAGTTGGGCTAGACATGCAGTCTATGGGGAAAGGCTTGGCCTGGTTGAATGGAAATGCCATAGGGAGGTACTGGCTCAGGACTAGTGCTTCTGATGATAGGTGCACTCCCAGCTGCAACTATAGAGGGCAATTTTCTCCAGACAACTGCAGGACTGGATGTGGGAAGCCAACTCAAAGATGGTAATGTGGCGACATTTGGCACATCTCACAATCCTAATTAAGCATGTTCTGCCATTATTCCCGTGTGTTTCATATTGTTGTTTTAACTATGGTCAGGTACCATGTCCCAAGATCATGGTTTCACCCATCGGGAAACACCCTCGTGGTTTTTGAGGAGCAGGGTGGGGATCCCACGAAGATTACATTCTCAAGAAGAGTTGTGACAAGCGTTTGCTCCTTTGTGTCAGAGAACTATCCTTTTATTGTTGACCTGGAGACCTGGGATAAAAGTATGAAAGCTGATGGCAAAGTAGCATCTGAATCACGGTTCTCTTGCCCCAAGGGAAAAATTATCTCTTCAGTCAAGTTTGCGAGCTTCGGAGACCCCAGTGGAACTTGCAGATCCTACCAACAAGGAAACTGCCACCACCCAGACTCTCTATCAGTTGTTGAGAAGGTAACATTTGCAGCTTCTTGATGTGAAAACACACATAATTCTGAAGAGAACCATCAAATCTAACATTTTTTAGGAGTGCCCATGAACTTAGTCTTGCAATTTGATGTCCGTCAGTTCTGACTTAGCAGATCATGGTGATGGTGTAACTAGGATTAGATTAGACATCTAGGAAGTTTTAGTTTTCCATTTATGGGAACCATGCGTTCCATATGAGTTGTGAGATAATTATTTCTCGATAATCACTATATATAGATCTACTGTAGATTTGATTGACCATAGTAAACATTGTATATATTTCCTAAGCAATCCTTTATTCTTTGCAGGCCTGTCTAAACAACAATAGTTGTACAATTTCACTAGCAGACAAGGGATTCGGAAAAGATCTATGCCCTGGCATCACCAAAGCACTTGCCATTGAAGCGGACTGTTCTTAGTGAGTCATGCTCAGCTAGGAGTTCCACCACTAAAAGTCTACAAGTCTGCTCATCAACAGTCAAATTCGAAAGTTTTAATACTCGTTAAATAACAATCTGATAGTGGAGTTTGCCTTGATCTAGATTCAGATTTCTAGTGAGCATGATAATAAGTGTTTCATTGATTGAGACAATTAATGATGAATGGCGGAGTGTCCGCGGAAGTGTGGTGTCCATCTTTGAAGACCATGGGACTTTGGCCAAAGAGCTGGCGAATGTGATCTATGAATTTTGTCCTAGTAGAGAAGAAAAGTATGTGGCTCGTCAGCTTGAAAAAAAGGCGGTGCCGAGACAATGTGGTTTTCATTTAATTGTCTTCCTTATTTTATCTTGCACTTACTAGTAGATAATGTAACTATAAAGAAATCTTCGGTGTGCTCGGAAGCACGTGCTTGCTTTTGAAAATATTGTTTTCCTATCATCCAAAAAATCCAAAAAAAAAGACTCACATGTCAATGGCTCAAGTTTGTTTCCAGATTGCAAGACCTAGTAGGTCTATATACGTATCAACCGATGCAGAGGTGTGGGTACAACCTCCTTTCCAAAAAAAAGATTACCCGAGATAGTCATGGATATTTTTTACCCATTTGTGGTCTAAACAAAAAAGGATAAAAAAGGGAGACACACAAATGAACGATGTCTAGAAGCCATAAATTTTTGTAAAAGTTCAAGGGGTCATATACTTTTATGAATTTTGGCAGATACACATGATATAGCTTATGGCATAAATTTTACCAAATTGAACATTTCTCATTTTTTAACTCTGAATGTGGTTTTGAATAATGAAATGTAGTTACAAAATAGCTAGTTACATAAAACTCAATGTGTCTCAACATTTTACTTTTGTCCACGTGTTGTGAATAATTTCAAATTTTAGTATTCAACAATACAAAGCGATTGTGATCGAGAATGAAACATAGCTTAAATGTTTTCTTAATTATGTAAGAGAAATGCATATATTATTTTAAGAGGAGAGAAGAAAATAAAATAGTACAACCAAGAGACAAGAATGATAGTACAACCAACACTATGTCAAAAGTGATACACCACTACAAGAAGGACCCTAACATTACATAAAATTACAAATCACATCCCCCCTTGTTACAAACATGACCTAGAAGATAAAATCCAGATTGCAATGTGGTCCTGTCGTGGCGGTGAGGTTGCATCGCCACGACAACATCCACACCATCACCGGGCAATGGGTAGAGGGGCTCACCATGAAGGTTGAAGAAGGCTTGTCGGAACCATTTGGCTACTTGATCTGCTGTTTTGGGGGCCAAGACGATGTATCAACATAGGATCGACCAATGAACACCTATGACAGCTTTCAGGTCCCCTAGGACACTGGATCATTATGAGCACATCCATCCACTCTCCTCCTTCCTCCCGCCTTCATGGTGATGGAGAAACATGGGAGAGAATGTGTGCTGCTCTAGATATGTTGCTCCGACGCGAGCTTCTTCATTGGAGGAGAGGGCGAAGGGTCATCTTCCCTGCCTTATCGGCCACCATGGACGTCGAGAAGAATCTTCCCGCCATCACCCATTACTGTTGAGTGTTTTTTCTACTCCTAGGGACATTGCCCACACGATAAAAAACATCGCAAATAAAATAAAATAAAGTTGTGTGGCTTTGATTATGACCAAATATTTTAGGTGCTTGCAAAATTTGGTGGCCAAATAACAAACCGAGGAGCTCTATATAAATTTTTTTTGTGCTCGAACATATGTGCATTGTTTGAGCAAAATTTGTATTTCATTTGTATAGAGATCGTTGGATGTTATTTGGTCACCAAACTTTTCAAGCACCTAATTTATTTCATGATCAATGCCATGAAGTCTCGGTTTTTTGGCTATTTGTTTCTATTTTACTGTTTATCATGAAGTTTCAGTTTTTTTTACTATTCGTTTTTTCGCCTATCGTTCTTGTTGTAACCCCTGCTTCTCCCTTCCCATCACACACATGATTCCTTAGTGGATCTTTGCCTCGGCACCCTCGATTTCTCTATCTTCTATCAATGAGAGATATACAAGCATATTTTACCCATTTGCACGTGTGAATCAGATGGGATAGGCTGAGCAAATGCAGGCTCAAAACCATGTTATGCAGATGGTTTGGTAGCCTACATTGCACGAGTGAGCAGTTTATGTCTGCTGTTTGATGGTCTGCATTGATGCTTTAGGGGTGAGTAGATGCAAACCACAATCGTTTGTTGTGTGCACTGCATTATTCTGCTCATCCCTTTAAAATGGGATGTGGTTACCATCCGATTGGACTACACTTCACAACAACACATCATATATCAAGTAGGAACACAATTAAAACACTATTCCTACTCATTAGCACGCAGTTAAACAATTCACAGTGGAACTAAAACACTACCCCGAATGCTGATCCCTGGGAAAGATGTACACTTGAAAGAAAAACATCAAAGTTCAGGCATACATACGTCAGATAGACGGTTCAGACAAGAGGAAGAGCACGAGCGATGTCGCCCTGGCAACGGTGCTTCGTGCGTCTGACCTTGCAGATGGTGGAGTGATACGTCTCCAACGTATCTATAATTTTTGATTATTCCATGCTATTATATTATCTGTTTTGGATGTTTTATATGCATTAATATGCTATTTTATATTATTTTTGGGACTAACCTATTAACCTAGTGCCCACTGCCAGTTTCTGTTTTTTCCTTGTTTTTGAGTATTGCAGAAAAGGAATATCCAACGGAGTCCAAACGGAATAAAATTCTACGCTGATTTTTCTTGGACCAGAAGGAACCCAGGAGGCTTCGAGAAGAGGCCAGAAGACCTACAGGTGGGCCACAAGCCACCAGGGCATGCCCCTAGGGGGGGGGGGCGCCCCCCTGGCTTGTGCCCCCCCGTAGCTCCTCCAACCCTAACTCTTCGCCTATATATTCAGGAATATTCCACCAATACCAAAGAGAGCCACGATAATACTTTTCCATCACCACAAGCCTCTCTTCCCGTGAGATCCCATCTTGGGGCCTTTTCCGGTAATCTGCCGGAGGGGGATTCGATCACGGAGGGCATCTACATCAACACCATTGCCCTTCCGATGATGCGTGAGTAGTTCACCTCAGACCTTCGGGTCCATAGCTAGTAGCTCGATGGCTTCTTCTCTCTCTATGATCTTCAATACCATGTTCTCCATGATCTTCATGGAGATCTATCCGATGTAATACTCTTTTGCGGTGTGTTTGTCGAGATCCGATGAATTGTGGATTTATGATCAGATTATCTATGAATATTATTTGAATCTTCTCTGAATTCTTATATGCATGATTTCATATCTTTGCAAGTCTCTTCGAGTTATTGGTTTGGTTTGGCCAACTAGATTGGTAATTCTTGCAATGGGAGAAGTGCTTAGTTTTGGGTTCAATCTTGCGGTGTCCTCACCCAGTGACAAAGTAGGGGTAGCGAGGCACGTATTTGTATTGTTGCCATCAAGGATAAAAAGATGGGGTTTTCATCATATTGCTTGAGTTTATCCCTCTACATCATGTCATCTTACTTAATGCGTTACTCTGTTCTTCATGAACTTAATACTCTAGATGCAGGCAGGAGTCGGTCGATGTGTGGAGTAATAGTAGTAGATGCAGAATCGTTTTGGTCTACTTGATACGGACGTGATGCCTATATGCATAATCATTGCCTTGGATATCGTCATAACTATGCGCTTTTCTATCAATTGCTCGACAGTAATTTGTTCACCCACCGTATTATTTTCCTTCAAGAGAGAAGCCTCTAGTGAAACCTATGGCCCCCGGGTCTATTTTCCATATTATATTTTCAGATCTATAAACCAAAAATACCAAAAATACTTTGTTGCATTTATTTACTTTTATTTTAGTTTTTGTTTTAGTAATCTTTTATATCTATCTCTTTCGGATCTCATCCTTGCAAGTAACCGTGAAGGGATTGACAACCCCTTTATGGCGTTGGGTGCAAGTGTTTGATTGTTTGTGCAGGTGCATAGATTGGGGCCTTGCTTGTACCTCCTACTGGATTGATACCTTGGTTCTCAACAACTGAGGGAAATACTTATCTACTTTGCTGCATCACCCTTTCCTCTTCAAGGGAAAACCAACGCAAGCTCAAGAAGTAGCAAGAAGGATTTCTGGCGCCGTTGCCGGGGAGGATACATAGCAAGTCAAAACAAGAACTCTCGCGTCAACTTGCCAATTTTTGGCGTGGTTGTCGGAGAGATCTACATCAAGCCTACCAAGTACCCATCACAAACTCATCTCTTGCACTTACATTATTTGCCATTTGCCTCTCGTTTTCCTCTCCCCCACTTCTAAAACGATTTTCAGAAAAAACCAAAAAATTTGCCTTTTTATTCGCCCTTCTTCCGTTCGTCTTTTCGTTTGCTTTTTGTTTGCTTGTGTGTTAGAACTCTTAAACTCATGGCTAGCCTTACTACTATCGCTAGTACTCCCGAGAGTGAAGTTCTTAATTTTAAGCAAAGGGAGGGAGAAAACTTAAAAGATGCTTGGTATAGAATTTGCAATGCTCAAAATAGATCTACTCGTAAGCAATCTACTACCGTTCTCCTTCGCAATTTTTATGTGGGTGTTTATCCTTGGAATAGATATGTTCTGGATACCATTATGGGAGGAAATTTCTTGGGAAGCCATACCGTTGATTCTTATAGTGCTATGATAAATTTGGTAGGTTCACCCCCACTCATGGTTAATGAAACAATCTTAACTTTGGAACATGTGATGCGAAGGCTTGATATTATTGAAAATAAAGTTTCTACTGTAGAGCTCATTGAAAACTTGGATAAAAAGATTCATAATCAAATTACTCAATATGGATCTAAGGTAGGAGTTACTTTAAAAAATCTAAGGGAGAAAGAACCCATAGTTAATGAAAAATTGGATCAAGATTCCTCTAGAATTGGAAAGCTAGAGGACATTATTACTAACTTGGGTTCCGCTTTTGCCTCTGTTCAAACCACTCCAAATTTTCCTCCTTCTAATACTGCCAAGTTTGTTTATGTTCCTAAAAATAAGGGTGAATCCTCTAGTAAAGGGAATGAAGATCTTAAGATGATAAGTGTTCACCCCAGCTTTATCAATATTAGGGAACCTATTGCCACAAGTGAATCTCTTGACTTCTTGCCTAGGAGCATTATTATTGATAAGAGCAAAGAACCTCCTAGGGTTTATAAGTGTGCAATTGAGGAGTTGCATACCAAAGATGACAATACCTAGATCTATTGCGTTATGCCTAGCTAGGGGCGTTAAACAATAGCGCTTGTTGGGAGGCAACCCAATTTTATTTTATGTTTTTTGTTTTAGTTTCTGTTATTGAGTGATTTACACATTATTACCTCTGTAGTAATTGTGTTTTAGTGTTTTAATTATTGTTTGAGCCAAGTAAGACCTTTGGGATGGTCTACGGTGATTCTTGATTTGATCTTGCTGAAAAACAGAAACTTTTGCGCTCAGTCCAGGAATTTTATAAATTCACCAGAGTGTCTAATGAGTCTGAAATTTTTACAAAAGATTGATATACAAATTTCCCAGATTTTCCTAATTTTTTAGAATTTTTTGAGTTACATAAGTATTCGAAGTTTACATATTGCTACAGACTGTTCTGTTTTTGACAGATTCTGTTTTCTTTGTGTTGTTTGCTTATTTTGATGTATCTATGGGTTGTATCGGGGGGTATGAACCATGGAGAAGTTGGAATACAGTATATATTACACCAATATAAATAAATAATGAGTTCACAACAGTACCTAAAGTGGTGATTTATTTTTCTTATACTAACGGATCTCACGAGTTTTCTGTTGAGTTTTGTGTTGTGAAGTTTTCAAGTTTTGGGTAAAGATTTGATGGACTATGGAGTAAGGAGTGGCAAGAGCCTAAGCTTGGGGATGCCCAAGGCACACCAAGGAATATTCAAGGATACCAAAGAGCCTAAGCTTGGGGATGCCCCGGAAGGCATCCCCTCTTTCGTCTTCAATCCATCGGTAAATTTACTTGAGGCTATATTTTTATTCACCACATGATATGTGTTTTGCTTGGAGCGTCTTGTATGATATGAGTCTTTGCTTTTTAGTTTTCCACAATCATCCTTGCTGCACACATCTTTTGAGAGGGACATGCATAAATTGTGAATTTATTAGAATACTCTATGTGCTTCACTTATATGTTTTGAGCTAGGCAATTTTGCTCTAGTGCTTCACTTATATCTTTTTAGAGCACGGTGGTGTTTTATTTTATAGAAATAATTGAACTCTCATACCTCACTTATATTATTTTGAGAGTATTTAAACAACATGGTAATTGGTTTAGGTTATGAATTTAGTCCTAATATAATGGGCATCCAAGAGGGATATAATAAAAACTTTCATATAAAGTGCATTGAATACTATGAGAAGTTTGATTCCTTGCATATAGTTTTGAGATATAAAGAGGGTGATATTAGAGTCATGCTAGTGAGTAATTGTGGATTGGTAGAAATACTTGTGTTAAAAGTTTGTGATTCCCGTAGCATGCACGTATGGTGAACCGTTATGTAACGAAGTCGGAGCATGATTTGTTTATTGATTGTCATCCTTTGTGTGAGGGTCGGGAGCGCGCGATGGTTAACTCCTACCAACCTCTCCCCTAGGAGCATGCGTCTAATACTTTGCTTAGATAACTAATAGACTTTTGCAATAAGTATGTGAGTTCTTTATGACTAATGTGAGTTCATGGATTATACGCACTCTCACCCTTCCACCGTTGCTAGCCTCTCTAGTACCGCGCAGCTTTCGCCGGTGCATTAAACCCACCATATTCCCTTCCTCAAAACAGCCACCATACCTACCTATTATGGCATTTCCATAGCCATTCTGAGATATATTGCCATTCAACTTCCACCGTTCCGTTTATTATGACACGCACCATCATTGTCATATTGCTTCGCATGATCGTAAGATAGCTAGCATGATGTTTTCATGGCTTGTCCGTTTTTTGATGTCATTTGCTATGCTAGATCGTTGCACATCCCGGTACACCGCCGGAGGCATTCATATAGAGTCACATTTTGTTCTAAGTATCGATTTGTAATTCTTGAGTTGTAAGTAAATAAAAGTGTGATGATCATCATTATTAGAGCATTGTCCCATGAGAGGAAAGGATGATGGAAGCTATGATTCCCTCACAAGTTGGGACGAGTCTCTGGATTTTACAAATAATAAAAGAGGACAATGAAGCCCCCCAAAAAAAAGAGGCCAAAGATGCCCACCAAAAAAATGTGAGAGAAAAGAGAGAAGGGACAATGCTACTATCTTTTTTTCCACACTTGTGCTTCAAAGTAGCACCATGATCTTCATGATAGAGAGTCTCCTATTTTGTCACTTTCATATACTAGTGGGAATTTTTCATTATATAACTTGGCTTGTATATTCCAATGATGGGCTTCCTCAAATTGCCCTAGGTCTTCGTGAGCAAGCGAGTTGGATGCACACCCACTTAGTTTCTTTTTGAGCTTTCATACACTTATAGCTCTAGTGCATCCATTGCATGGCAATCGCTACTCATTCACATTGATATCTATTGATGGGCATCTCCATAGCCCGTTGATATGCCTAGTTGATGTGAGACTATCTTCTCCTTTTCCTCACAACCTCCACCATATTCTATTCCACCTATAGTGCTATATCCATGGCTCACGCTCATGTATTGCGTGAAAGTTGAAAAGGTTTGAGAACATAAAAAGTGTGAAACAATTGCTTGACTTGTCATCGGGGTTGTGCATGATTTAAATACTTTGTGTGGGGAAGATGGAGCATAGCCAGACCATATGATTTTGTAGGGATAACTTTCTTTGGCCATGTTATTTTGAAAAGACACGATTGCTTTGTTAGTATGCTTGAAGTATTATTGTTTTTATGTCAACATTAAACTTTTGTTTTGAATCTTATGGATCTGAACATTCATGCCACAATAAAGAATATTACATGGATAAATATGTTAGGTAGCATTCCACATCAAAAATTCTGTTTTTATCATTTACCTACTCGAGGACGAGCAGGAATTAAGCTTGGGGATGCTGATACGTCTCCAATGTATCTAAATTTTTTGATTGTTCCGTTCTATTATATTATCCGTTTTGGATGTTTTATATGCATTAATATGCTATTTTATATTATTTTTGGGACTAACCTATTAACCTAGTGCCCAGTGCTAGTTTCTATTTTTTCCTTGTTTTTGAGTATTGCAGAAAAGGAATATCCAACGGAGTCCAAACGGAATAAAATTCTACGCTCATTTTTCTTGGACCAGAAGGAACCCAGGAGGCTTTGAGAAGAGGCCAGAAGACCTACGGGTGGGCCACAAGCCACCAGGTCGCGCCCCTGGGGGGGTTGTGGGCCCCCCGTAGCTCCTCCAACCCTAACTCTTCGCCTATAAATTCAGGAATATTCCCCCAATACCAAAGAGAGCCACGATAATACTTTTCCGCTGCCGCAAGCCTCTGTTCCCGTGAGATCCCATCTTGGGGCCTTTTCCGGTAATCTGCCGGAGGGGGATTCGATCACGGAGGGCATCTACATCAACACCATTGCCCTTCCGATGATGCGTGAGTAGTTCACCTCAGACCTTCGGGTCCATAGCTAGTAGCTCGATGGCTTCTTCTCTCTCTATGATCTTCAATACCATGTTCTCCATGATCTTCATGGAGATCTATCCGATGTAATACTCTTTTGCGGTGTGTTTGTCGAGATCCGATGAATTGTGGATTTATGATCAGATTATCTATGAATATTATTTGAATCTTCTCTGAATTCTTATATGCATGATTTCATATCTTTGCAAGTCTCTTCGAGTTATTGGTTTGGTTTGGCCAACTAGATTGGTAATTCTTGCAATGGGAGAAGTGCTTAGTTTTGGGTTCAATCTTGCGGTGTCCTCACCCAGTGACAAAGTAGGGGTAGCGAGGCACGTATTTGTATTGTTGCCATCAAGGATAAAAAGATGGGGTTTTCATCATATTGCTTGAGTTTATCCCTCTACATCATGTCATCTTACTTAATGCGTTACTCTGTTCTTCATGAACTTAATACTCTAGATGCAGGCAGGAGTCGGTCGATGTGTGGAGTAATAGTAGTAGATGCAGAATCGTTTCGGTCTACTTGATACGGACGTGATGCCTATATGCATAATCATTGCCTTGGATATCGTCATAACTATGCGCTTTTCTATCAATTGCTCGACAGTAATTTGTTCACCCACCGTATTATTTTCCTTCAAGAGAGAAGCCTCTAGTGAAACCTATGCCCCCCAGGTCTATTTTCCATATTATATTTTCAGATCTATAAACCAAAAATACTTTGCTGCAATTTATTTACTTTTATTTTAGTTTTTGTTTTAGTAATCTTTTATATCTATCTCTTTCGGATCTCATCCTTGCAAGTAACCATGAAGGGATTGACAACCCCTTTATAGCGTTGGGTGCAAGTGTTTGATTGTTTGTGCAGGTGCATAGATTGGGGCTTTGCTTGTACCTCCTACTAGATTGATACCTTGGTTCTCAACAACTGAGGGAAATACTTATCTACTTTGCTGCATCACCCTTTCCTCTTCAAGGGAAAACCAACGCAAGCTCAAGAAGTAGCATGGAGGTGTCGTGCTTTAGATCTAAACTTTTAAGTCCAGGCCTGAAAACCTCGGGACAAGCAGGTCGCCAGGGACAACCATATTTTTGCAGACAAACTGAGGACGTGATGAGGTTTCAGGACCATGCACTACTTCATCACCGACTAGAAGGCCTCGGAGATGACAAACATGGCAATGTCTTCGACATCCTTGATGGGCAGTAGAATCTGAGTGGCTCATGTGCCCCTTTCTTGTGGCCAAGCATAGGAAATGGGCACCAATGTCCTGCTCTGGCCGCACTCCCCTCAGCTTGGTCCGGAGCAAGGGGAGAAAAGCCTCGCACGGGGGTAAAACAAAAGCCCCTATCGGGCATGGTCGACGAGCTTTCCTCCGCAACCTCACCAACCAATACGAACACTGACGGTGGGTCAATGGTCGTTGATCGTGGCCTGGTGCTAATGGTGGACGACGCCCGAATAGCCAACATCAGGTCAATGTCGGACCGGGTCAGGCTGGTGACCCACCGATCCTAGATAGGGTTGCTGGGGGCGAGGATGGGAGTGGGGCGATGCGGTTGAGGGTCGACCCTCAAAGCACAGGAAGGGGCCACGAGAGAGATGAAGTGTGGTGTGAATGGGAGTGAACGATGATGAGAGAGAAAGGAGGGGTTAAGACGCCCCATCATCTCTCGCGCTTCCTAATGCGTGCACGCAAGCGACACACATGGCTCAACCGAGCCTGGCTTGTAAAAAACGGTCGATTCGGTTGTTCCTCCTCGGATTGGTCCGAAAGTATTTTAAGCTTCGTGCAGGCTAAAAAACGCATGCACCCTTATAACAATTCTAGCCGATCCCCTAAAAATCTATACAGGAGTAAAAAAAATCTGAGTTCACTCTAAACCGGACCTAGCCGAAGTACTAAAACGTATAGAGGAGTATTTTTTCTACCCCGAGCCGCATCCTAGGAGTAAATATACTCGCACGTTTTAGGCTGGAGTAATTTTTTTGCTCCCACTCGCCTCCCACCCGCTTCTCCGTCGCCTGTCTTCCGACCGCTGTCATGTCGCCCTTGTCACTGGCACGCCTCGTCTCCGACCGCTGCTCCGTCGTCCTTCCTCTGAGCGCATCACCCTTTCGATGGCCCCGCAGATGGCGGATGCCGATGTGACGTCCCCGCGCTCCTCCCATGGCCGCAAGAGGATGCGAGCCCCGAGGTACTTGCACACGAGCTACGCTAATGCGTGCCATCCTTTGAGCCGTTGCATCTGTCCCTTGAGCCATTGCATCACCGAGCAGGGCCACCGCTGCTGCCGCGAGCCCATGTGTGCCGCTGGACTTGCGCATGTCCGCCCGGTTGGCGTCTCGCAGCACCCAAACGAACCGCTTGTCAGAATCGGGGCTCCGGGGACCCAAAGAAGTTCGAACTCTGGGGTGCGCTGGTTCTCGAACCCTACTCTCCCTTGCTAACCTACGGCGATGCTCCAGCGTGCTTGAGCTTGGGGGAAGAACAGGGACACGGTGGTTTACCCAGGTTTGGGCCACCTCGTGGTGTAAAACCCTACTCCTGCTTGTTTGGATTTCTTAGGGATGAGAGTGAATACAGAGGGGGTTAGTCCTTTCTACGGTGGCTGCCCTGTCTCCTTTATACCGGCTATGGTCCTCTTCCCCCGAAAATATCAGGCGGGAAGGGTTGCCACAAGCGCCCGTTTGAAGGGGGACATGACTGCAGCTTATCCTAACAAAAGTAGT
This sequence comes from Elymus sibiricus, assembly GCA_039707655.1. NCBI lineage: Eukaryota > Viridiplantae > Streptophyta > Magnoliopsida > Poales > Poaceae > Elymus > Elymus sibiricus. The sequence goes on from CM077667.1 coordinate 418,524,016, forward strand.
CTTCGCCTGCAAAAGCCTCCCTTCGTGACGCGCTGGTGGGATCGGGGATGACCTCCGTCCCGGCGAGCCCCCAGCCTTGGCCTTCTTACACCAAATGGGAAACCTTTGGGGGTTGCTTTGGGAACTGGCGGGCTGGCCCTGCTCCCTTAGCACCAAAGGGGAAAGTCTTCTCAGCGAAGCCTACTGCCACGGCTCCGGACGTCACTTGGCAGGGCGCGCGTTGCCCTCATGACGGGGCGGGGCTGCACGGCCCCGTTGAGCCACCCTTGACCTATACGCCCTGCGAAGCCCCCGGGGTGCAGCCCCGAGAGGCGACCTCGCGAGGGCGTCCTCGTGAAGCTTGCGGAGGCGCCTCTGGCCAAATGCCTCGCGAGGCGGGGGCCCCCGTGAGGGCCTCCCTCGCGAAGCCTAGCAGCGGGCCGTACTGAGCCTAGGCTGCGTGTCGTGTCTTGGGCCTCAGGCATACGGGCCTGGGTACCCCCAGTCCCAGGGGCCCGATAGTAGCCCCGAGCCTGTAGCGCGCACGACTCCGCCAGCTGGGGGGTGAAGTGGTGCAGGCTTCAACCACCTGCGGGCCAGTCGCAAAGCGTGGCGCATGACGGGGCACGGTGCTCCCTGATACGTCTCTGTCGTATCTACTTTTCCTTACAGTTTTGCCCTTGTTTTGGACTCTAATTTGCATGATTCGAATGAAACTAACCCGGACTGACGCTGTTTTCAGCAAAACTACCATGGTGTTGTTTTTTGTGCAGAAATAAAAGTTCTCGGAACTTTTTGGAGATTTATTTTAGAATAAATAAAAAATACTGGAGCCAAGAACCACCGGAGAGGGGCCCCTGGCTGGGCACGATACACCAGGGCGTGCCAGCCCCCCCAGGCGCACCCTGGTGGGTTGTGCCCACCTCGTGGCCCCACTGACCCTAATTCCGACGCTATAAAATCGCATTTTTGGAGAAAAAAAGCAGGGAGAAAGTTTCATCGCGTTTTATGATACGGAGCCGCCGCCACCTCCTGTTCTTCATCGGAGGCCATATCTGGAGCCCGTTTGGGGCTCCGGAGAGGGGAATCTTCGGTCTTCGTCATCATCAACCCTTCTCCATCGCCAATTCCATGATGTTCCCCACCGGAAGTGAGTAATTCCTTCATAGGCTTGCTGGTCGGTGAGGAGTTGGATGAGATTCATCATGTAATTGAGTTAGTTTTGTTAGGGCTTGATCCCTAGTATCCACTATGTTCTGAGATTGATGTTGCTATGACTTTGCCATGCTTAATGCTTGTCACTAGGGCCCGAGTGCCATGATTTCAGATCTGAACCATTTATGGTATCACCATTATATCTATGTTCTTGATCCGATCTTGCTAGTCATATGCACCTATTACGTGTTTTGATCCGCAAACCCCGGAGTGACAGTAGTCGGGATACTTTCCGGTGATGACCGTAGTTTGAGGAGTTCATGTATTCACCGTGTGTTAATGCTTTGTTCCGGTTCTCTATTAAAAGGAGGCCTTAATATCCCTTAGTTTCCTTATGGACCCCGCTACCACGGGAGGGTAGGACAAAAGATGTCATGCAAGTTCTTTTCCATAAGCACGTATGACTATTTACGGAATACATGCCTACATTACATTTATGAACTGGAGCTAGTTCTGTGTCGCCCTAGGTTATGACTGTTATATGATGAATATCATCCAACGAGTTCACCGATCTAGTGCCTACGAGTTTTCCACTTATTGTTCTTGCTATGTTACTATTGCTGCTGCTACTGTTCCAACTGCTACAAAACTATTGCTATCACTGCTACCGTTACTGTTACTGTTACTGCTGCTATCAAACTATCATACTATTGTGCTACCGATCACTCTGCTGCAGATATTTAATCTCCAGGTGTGGTTGAATTGACAACTCAGCTGCTAATACTCTCAAATCTTCTTTGGCTCCCTTGTGTCAAATCTATAAATTTGGGTTGAATACTCTACCCTCGAAAACTGTTGCGATCCCCTATACTTGTGGGTTATCAAGACCTTTTTCTGGCGCCGTTTGAGGGAGTCCCGGACTAAGGGGTACTCGGGCTGCCGGCTCATCTCTCAATAGGCCGGCTCGATGGGCCATTCTTTGTAGAAGGGCCGGACACATCAAGACTCCACTTTCCGGAAGGAAGCCCCGAAGGCGCGTCGTGCACTCCAAGTCAAGATAAGGAAATCACCATCTCCATCCTCGGCAGGAGGCCCACCATGTGTAAACCCTAGTACCCCCCGGTGTCTATATAAACCGGGAGGGTTTTAGATCATAGGACGGAGAAACTCATCTAGGGTTTTAGCTAGTCGATCTCGAGGTAGATCAACTCTGTAACCTTCGTATCATCAATATAATCAAGCAGGACGTAGGGTTTTACCTCCATAGGAGGGCCCGAACCTGGGTAAACATCGTCTCCTTCGTCCCTTTGTTACCATCGATCCTAGTCTCACAGCTCGGAACCCCTACCCGAGATGCGCCGGTTTTGACACCGACATTGGTGCTTTCATTGAGAGTTCTGCTGTGATCGCCCAAGGAATCGATGGCTCCCGTCTTCATCAACGAAGAAGTCCGCAGCATGGACTCCTTTGTCCCTGGACAGATCTTCGCTTTCGGCAGCATCGTGCTGCACGCTGACCCGACCGGCCGCCTTGGCCGGGTCGGGAGTTTCGCCCCTGATCAAGAAGTCAGATTCGGGAACTTAGAGTTCTCCATCAACCCTCGGGGCGATCTCTTGCTCACCGGGCTCGCAGTCTCACCTGACGCGCCCAAAGACTCCGAGGCCTTAACCTCGGAGGTCGCTTTCAATCCCGGTCACGGGGCTAATCCCGATGACGATCTGGACTTAGGTCCGGATCCGGCTATAGCGCCAGACGGCCGGGCATCAACCCCTACCGAATACACTTCTCGTGCGGACTCGTCAGAGGTTAACTCCAGACGCGTCGGGCAGATCGACCCAATCGAACTCTCGACACTTTGCGAAGCTCTGGATCGGATCTCCTTGATGAAAACTACCGATGACCCAATCCCGATCCACACTCAGGTCGGTCTTGAGGCTGGTCAAGAGGGATTTTTCATCCCACCCACCACCCATTTAGTAGCCACTATCGAAGACTTAACCGATATGTTGGACTACGCCTCCGAGGAGGCAGACGACATGGAAGAAGAGGATCGCGCTCCCACCCCCGTTAACACCGGGCGATGGACCGCCACCTCCACTTACGACGTCTACATGGTGGATACGCCATCCGGTAACGGCGAGCGCACACCAGCTAACAATGGCGATGACTCAGGTGAGGCGCCGTCAAGGCGCCGGAAACCGCGTAAGCGATCAAAGACAAAAAAGGGAAGGGAAGCTATTGCCGGCACAGGGGAAAACGATACCCCGGAAGACCTCGGCGATCCAGATATCCCCGAGTATCCGTTGGAGGACCAGGAAAGGCCGGAAGACCAGCGCGACCCCGAATATCCGAACGACTCCGAGGATGACAACTACCTCCCCCCCTGTAGAAGAGGAGGATAGCCCGGACAACGAGGACATCATCGTCCCCGAAACCATTGAGGATCATGAACGGTTCAGGCAACAACTTTTAGCGACTGCCCGAAGCCTAAAGGCAAAAGCGCGGCAACTCAAGGCCGAACAAGACACCATCAACGATAGATGGACAAGGGTTCTATCAGCCGAGGAAGAACATGGCGCCGGTCTATGGGATTAACCCAAGAGCTACCCCCGCCGGCGGCTGCTGCCGCAATTCGACGACAAGCTCCCCAACACGCCGTCCCCCAAGCACACTCCATATGACCAGCCGGACCGCCCTCCCCGAGGACGGGATAGGACGGCTGGCGAGGCCGGTTATAGGCCGGCGATACCCCGCAGAAGGGGAAAAGAGCCAATGGAGCCTGACGACAGGTATGACCTGCGACACGACTTGGATGATAGAACAGGCCGCACGAGATCCATCTACGGATCTAGAGGGTACTCCCCGGGTAGACGGGACGAATACCGACCCTGGCACGACCGAACCAATAGAGTTAGGGACCAAAACCGAGCCAGAACAGACGTCGACTACCGGCGTGATATAGCCAGGGTCAGAGGCGCTGCCCACCTACTGTGCTTCACTGACGAGGTGATGCAGCATCAGTTCCTGGAAGGGTTTAAACCCGTGAACATCGAACAATACGACGGAACAACTGACCCAGCAGTGTGGATAGAGGATTTCCTCCTCCACATTCACATGGCACGAGGAGACGACCTCCACGCCATCAAGTACCTACCCCTTAAACTTAAGGGGCTAGCTCGGCACTGGTTAAACAGTCTCCCCGAAAACTCTATCGGGAGCTGGGAGGACCTCAAGGATGCATTCCGATCTAACCTCCAGGGCACCTATGTACGCCCCCCGGACTCCTCCGACCTAAGAAATGTCGTGCAAAAGGCAGGAGAGTCTGCTCGACAATCCTGGAACTGGTTCTTGACCAAGAAAAACCAGATCGTCGATTGCCCAGATCCCGAAGCCATAGCCTCTTTCAGGCACAATATTCGGGACGAGTGGCTGGCTCGCCAGCTCGGTCAGGATAAACCCAGGACCATGTCCGCCCTCACATCGCTCATGACCCGCTTTTGCGTGGGCGAGGATAACTGGCTAGCAAGGCGAAGCCACAACCCCGAAGACCCCGGTACTTCCGAAGTCCGGGATGGAAACGGGAAACCACGACGTAACAAAAACAAATGCCGGCACAACACTAGCGAAGCCGATGACACGGCCGTTAACACCGGTTTCCGCAACCCAAGATCCGGGCAGCGGAAGAAGCCTCCTAAAGGCAACCGCGACGGACCCACCCCGCTGGACAAGATCATGGAGAGGCCTTGCCAGATCCATGGCACTCCGGACAAGCCTGCTAACCACACCAACCGTAACTGCTGGGTGTTTAAACAGGCCGACAAACTCGCAGCCGAGGACCAGGGCAAAGGCCCACGCAGCGAGGACGATGAGGAGCCCCGCGGTCCGAGCAATGGAGGTCAGAAGAAATTCCCTCCAGAAGTAAAAACTGTGAACATGATATACGCCACTCATATACCTAAAAAGGAGACGAAGCGCGCCCTTCGAGAGGTCTACGCCGTAGAGCCTGTAGCCCCGAAGTTTAACCCATGGTCGGCCTACCCGATCACTTTTGATCGACGAGATCACCCGACCAGTATCCGTCATGGAGGTTCGGCAGCCCTCGTCCTAGACCCCATTATCGATGGGTATCACCTCACTAAAGTCCTAATGGATGGAGGAAGTAGCCTCAATCTGATCTACTCAGATACGGTGAAAAAGATGGGCATAGATCCGTCAAGGATAAAGCCTAGCAACACTACCTTTAAAGGAGTGATCCCAGGTGTCGAAGCCCGGTGCACAGGCTCTGTTAGCCTGGAGGTAGTGTTCGGTTCGCCCGACAACTTCCGCAGCGAGGAATTGATCTTCGACATCGTCCCCTTCCACAGCGGCTACCACGCCCTGCTCGGCCGAACAACGTTCGCTCGCTTTAATGTTGTCCCACATTACGCATACCTCAAGCTCAAGATGCCTGGTCCCAAGGGGATCATCACCGTTAACGGCAACACAGAGCGTTCCCTCCGAACGGAGGAGCATGCATTGGCCCTGGCAGCCGAATTCCATTATGAGGACGGTCGGCAAACACCCAAATCGGCCATAAAGGCCCGTAAGGTCGACAAACGAGTTCGGTTTCAATCCGAACTCCCAGACTCTTCTGCTCCCCACAAATAGGGATACGCCCCCCATTGCACAGGCCTAACGACGGCCAAACACGTGCCAAGAAGGCACAACTTCGCGCTCAAGGTTCCATGGGCAGCAATGGGGAGCAACCATCAAATGGTAGGTGTTCGGCTGGACCGACCAATACCAATACACGTACTCGGATGAAACACATGTACCATCAAGGACCTGCTAAAAAGCGTACAGCTCATCGATATTTCGGCGACTTCTCAAGACCTTCTTCCCAAGGTCCGCTCGGCGACAGCATCACTCTTAATGGGATGCAACCCCCACACGGGAACATGAACGGACAGGCGACAAGGCACATCGAAGACGTCATGTCATCAATTGAAGAATCCTGGTACAGCCTCCCCTCTGTAAATTTTATATTTCATCTACCTGTAAACAGTTGCTTCGGCAATCCAAGTTATAAGAATTATTGAGCAAGTACAAAACCATTATATATGGCCACTTCGTTGTCTTTTGCACATCCTCTGTTCTTCTCTTGGTCGCGCTTCTTGCGAAAACTGTTCGTATATATTATGATGCAACCGGCTAATAGACCGGGGGCTCGAATTTAAAATCGCCTTGAACATCACCTCAGCACAACTGGTTGTGTGTTCGGCGTCTTGGTTTTTGCTTTATATGCATCGGATCCAAACTATGTCTTGGGTCAATAGTTGGGTTGCCCGGCTCCTGTGTTTGCCCTCTTACGTTCCGCTCGTTTGGCTAAAAGGGCAAAGGGAGAACCACTGCGATTGTGCTTCCAGTTCGTCTGGTCAAGCACCTCAGGGGAGAAAGCCGAAAACTGACCGTCATAGTAAGCGAGAACCGGTCTGCGAATCCGAGCATAAGTGTCATACTAAAAGATCGATAGAGGTTCTTTCGTGTTATACGATGGGTTTCGTTCTTGTACAAACCATGTGATGCTGGCTTCGACTCCGAACATCACACTGGGGGCTGGTTATCAGCCCCCGCATTTTTCTACACTCCCACGGCTAAGTGAAAGCGATAGAGCACCATAGTCCGATTGCCTTGTCCCGCTCGCACTACCGCCTTCGGGTGCCGATACTTCGGCTAAGGGTAGAAGTGCGGATACAGGGACACCCCGCGTAGTATCTACGTGGGAGCTGAAGCCGACGACTCGCTGCTTTCAGATAAACCGGCCACATAGGAGTCTAAATAAACATAAACTACTTATAAGACATGATAAACCATGCAACATTAATTATAAAGCGTCAAAGTCTTCGGACATATTACATCGCGCTCATTCATACATAACATCCTTGGAGCATTGGGCCTCTATGGCCCGAGCACCCTCCATTACATGGGGGAAGTACAGCTCGGGGCACCTATGACTCTTGTCAGGTGGCGGAGGCGCGGATGCCATCTTGAGCGGCTGGAGCTTTGGCCAGTGTACCATGGTCCTTGCAAAGGCCATCCGCGCGCCCTCGATGCACGTAGAGCGCTTCAGCACGTCAACCCGAGGCGCAGCATCACGTAGCTTCTGCACCAGGCCGAAATAGCTGCTCGGCAGCGGCTCATCGGGCCACAGACGGATACAGAGGTCCTTCATGGCCGGCTCCGCCATTGTGTGCATCTCCATCAGTTGCTTCATGTGGTCAACGAGGAGGGGAGAACGCTCGGGGGACTCAAATTGCGCCCAGAATAGCCGGGCCTCGTCATCCTCTGCCCGCGAAGCATAAAGCTTGTTCGCATCCGCCGCACTCCTCTGGAGATCCGCACGAATGCCTAAGGAACGCCACACCTGGGTGAGCAAAGCAAATTTGCTACCACCAAAGGTGCATCGCAGCGAATATGGCTTACCATCGATGACAGCCGTGACTTGGCGAACCTCCTCTTCGAAGGACCGCCTGTCCACTCGCTCCTTCTGGAGCTCGGATTTCAGCGCGGCTAGCTCGGCGGCTTGTTCCTTGCCTTTCTGCTCAAGGGCCTCACACTTCGTGCCGGCATCCTTGAGCTCTTGCTGCACCTCCTCCACCCGGGCCTCATGCTTGGCGCATGCAGCCTTCAAAGTGGCAAGCGCGGCTGCCGCTTGTTCGGCGGCCGTCTTCTCCTCCTCGGCCTTTTGCTTCATTTTCTGAAGCTCGGCCTTAAGTTTCTCAACCTCTGCAGCTGAAGCTGTGGAAGCAATCATAAACAAATCACACTGGGTCACCAGTGCGGATCATTATCAATATACAGCTCGGATATTAGAATTCGGCTTACCTTGTGCCTCGTCGAACCTCTTGTTCAGGCTATCAAGCTCCTCTTCGGAGATTTTGAGCTTCCGATTCAGCTCGGTGATAGGTCTCCATCGTATCTACTTTTCCAAACTCTTTTGCCCTTGTTTTGGACTCTAATTTGCATGATTTGAATGGAACTAACCCGGACTGACGCTGTTTTCAGCAGAATTGCCTTGGTGTTATTTTTGTGCAGAAATAAAAGTTCTCGGATTGACCTGAAAATTTATGGAGAATAATTTTGGAATTAATAAAAAATACTGGCAAAAGAATCAACCGGAGAAGGCCCACCACCTGGCCACAAGCCAGGGGGGCGCGCCCCCCCTAGGGCGCGCCCCCCTGTCTTGTGGGCCCCCTGGAGCTCCGCCGACCTCAATTCCAACTCTATATATTCCTATTCATGGAGAAAAAAATCAGAGAGAAGAGTTCATCGCGTTTCACGATACGGAGCCGCCGCCACCTCCTGTTCTTCCTCGGGAGGGCAGATCTGGAGTCTGTTTTGGGCTCCGAAGAGGGGAAATCGACGCCGTCGTCATCACCAACCATCCTTCATCACCAATTTCATGATGCTCTCCGCCGTTCGTGAGTAATTCCATCGTAGGCTTGCTGGACGGTGATGGGTTGGATGAGATCTACCATGTAATCGAGTTAGTTTTGTTAGGGTTTGATCCCTAGTATCCACTATGTTCTGAGATTGATGTTGCTATGACTTTGTTATGCTTAATGCTTGTCACTAGGGCCCGAGTGCCATGATTTCAGATCTGAACCTATTATGTTTTCATGAATATATATGTGTTCTTGATCCTATCTTGCAAGTTATAGACACCTATTACGAGTTATGATCCGCATCCCCCAGGGTGACAATAACTGGGATTCTTTCCGGTGATTACCGTAGTTTGAGGAGTTCATGTATTCACTAAGTGGTAATGCTTTGGTCCGGTTCTCTATTAAAAGGAGGCCTTAATATCCCTTAGTTTCCATTAGGACCCCGCTGCCACGGGAGGGTAGGACAAAAGATGTCATGCAAGTTCTTTTCCATGAGCATGTATGACTATATATGGAATACATGCCTACATTACATTGATGAATTGGAGCTAGTTCTGTGTCACCCTATGTTATAACTGTTGCATGATGAATGCCATCCGACATAATTATCCATCACTGATCCATTGCCTACAAGCTTTTCATATATTGATCTTTGTTAAGTTACTTCTCCGTTACTACTGTTACAATCACTACAACACTGCTACTGTCACTTTGCCATTGTTACCGTTACTTCCATACTGCTTTGCTACTGAATACTTTGCTGCAGATACTAAGTCTTTCAGGTGTGGTTGAATTGACAACTCAACTGCTAATACTCGAGAATATTCTTTGGCTCCCCTTGTGTCGAATCAATAAATTTGGGTTGAATACTCTACCCTCGAAAACTGTTGCGATCCCCTATACTTGTGGGTTATCAAAACCTTTTTCTAGCGCCGTTGCCGGGGAGCATAGCTCTATTCTCCGAGTCACTTGGAATTTATATCTGTTGATCACTATGAATAATTTGAAAGATGTTAAAACTAAGATCTACCCCTCAACTACGAGGACAGGTAAGGAACTGCCATCTAGCTCTGCACTTGATTCACCTTCAGTTATGAGTAAACTTGCGACACCACCACCTGCTATTGAATCTGATATGTCGCAAGTAATTGATGATGCCACTTCTGCTATGCCTGATGCTTATGATGATACTTTGCTTGATACTATTGTGCCACTGGGTGAATTTCTTGATGAACAAATTGCTAGAGTCAATGCTGCAACTGATGATATTTCTGAAACTGGTGAAATTACTGAAACTGAACACTATGAGACACCTGCTAGACCTAGCTCTCCTAGATATGAATTGCCTAATATACCTAAGGGTTATGTTATGGAAGGAGAGGTAGCTAGGGACTTTCTTGCTTGTAAGGATAGAGATGATCTTAAGAAATTATTATGCAAGTGGAAAGAATAATCTTTGAATGCTAGAATGCAATATGATCCCAAGTTTGCTACTTCACCTATCTTTGTTACTGATAAGGATTATGAATTCTCTGTCGATCCTGAGTTAATTACTTTGGTAGAATCTGATCCTTTCCATGGTTATGAATCTGAAACCGTTGTGGCACATCTTACTAAATTGAATGATATAACCACCCTATTCACTCATGAGGAAAAAATTCGTTATTACTATATTCTTAAGTTGTTTCCTTTCTCATTAAAGGGTGATGCTAAGATATGGTTTAATTCTCTTGCTCCTGGTTGTGTGCGTAGTCCCCAGGATATGATATATTACTTCTCTGAAAAATATTTTCCTACCCATAAGAAACAAGCTGCCTTGCAGGAAATATTTAACTTTGTGCAAACTGAAGAAGAGAGTCTCCCACAAGCTTGGGGGAGGCTTCTCCAATTACTTAATGCTTTGCCTGATCATCCTCTCAAGAAAAACGAAATACTTGATATCTTTTATAATGGACTAACCGATGCTTCTAGGGACCACCTAGATAGTTGTGCTGGTTGTGTTTTCAGGGAACGAACCGTTGAACAAGTTGAATTACTATTGAATAATATATTGAGCAATGATAATGATTGGACTATTCCTGAACCACCTCCAAAGCCAACTTCGAAGAAAAGAGGTATTCTATTCCTCAGTCCTGAAGATATGCAAGAGGCAAAGAAATCTATGAAAGAAAAAGGTATTAAAGCTGAAGATGTTAAGAATCTACCACCTATTGAAGAAATACATGGTCTTGATAACCCGACACAGGTAGTAGAGGTAAATTCCCTCCGTAGATTTGATGAAGGTGATATTCCTTATAATAAGTCTGCTCGCCAATGCTTGGATGAGTTTGATAACTTTATTGTTAAGCAAGAAAATTTCAATGCTTATGTTAGTAGACAATTGAAACATAATGCTTACATGCTTGATCGCTTAGGTGAATATATGAGTAGAACTGTTAATGATCTTAAGCTTATTAGTAAACATGCTTCCATGGTAACTACTCAAGTAGAACAAGTACTTAAGGCACAAAATGATTTGCTTAATGAGATGATTAGTAAGAACAATGATCATTCTGTTAGCGTTGTGACTAGAGGTGGTAGAATGACTCAGGAACCTTTGTATCCTGAGGGCCATCCTAAGAGAATTGAGCAAGATTCTCAGAGAGTTAATACTGATGCACCTGGTCATTCTAATAAAAGGAAAAAGAATGACGATAGGACTTTGCATGCTGCTAGTGAACCTGTTATAGATTCACATGAAAACCCAAATGATATTTCTATTTCTGATGCTGAGACACAATCTGGTAATGAGCATCAGCCTAGTGATAATATTAATGATGATGTTCATGTTGATGCTCAACCTAGTAATGATAATGATGTGGAGATTGAACCTGCTGTTGACCTTGATAACCCACAACCTAAGAACAAAAGATATGATAAAAGAGACTTTGTTGCTAGGAAGCATGGTAGAGAAAGAGAACCTTGGGTTCAGAAACCCATGCCCTTTCCTCCTAAACCATCCAAGAAGAAGGATGATGAGGACTTTGAGCGCTTTGTTGAAATGCTTAGACCTGTCTTTTTGCGTATGCGCTTGACTGATATTCTGAAAATGTCTCCTTATGCTAAGTATATGAAAGATATTGTGACAAATAAAAGAAAGATACCGGAAGCTGAGATTTCCACCATGCTTGCTAATTATACTTTTAAAGGTGGAATACCAAAGAAATTAGGAGATCCCGGAGTACCTACTATACCATGCTCTATCAAAGGAAATTATGTTAAAACTGCTTTATGTGACCTTGGAGCTGATGTTAGTGTTATGCCTTTCTCTTTATATCGTAGACTTGATTTGAATAAGTTGACACCTACTGAAATCTCTTTGCAAATGGCTGATAAATCAACTGCTTTACCCATCGGTATTTGTGAGGATGTGCCTGTCGTAGTCGCAAACGTTACTATCCTAATAGACTTTATTATCCTTGATATTCCCGAGGACGACAGTATGTTGATCATCCTTGGTAGACCTTTTTTGAATACTGCAGGGGCTGTTATTGATTGCAACAAGGGCAATGTTACTTTTCATGTTAATGGTAATGAGCATACGGTACACTTTCCGAAGAAACAACCTCAAGTTCATAGTATCAACTCCATTGGAAAAATTTCAACGATTATTATTGGAGACTTTGAATTCCCTCTCCCTACTGTCAAAAAGAAATATGATATACTTATTGTTGGGGACATGCATATCCCCATTAAGGTAACCTAGTGTTATTCGAAAATTCTTCGGTTCCGTGTCATTCGAAAAAGTTTGTCAATAAGACTTGATCAACCTTATTGATGGATTCTTTTTGATGAGCATGAGATGGATGAATTTAGAAAGCACAACCTTATGCACCCAACTTTTAATTTTTGTTCTTTAGTTTCAATTTAGTAAAATTGCTATTATTTCTTTGTTTTCTGATTTATCCGTGCAATAGAAAAATGACCTGAAAATAAAAGTTCTCCAAATGCGCTGAAAATGTAGTATGATTTTTTTTGGAATATTTAAGAATTTTTGGCACTGAGAACACATCAGGGGGCTGCACCAGTGGGCCACAAGCCTGCAGGGTGCGCCCACCCCCCTGGGTGCGCCCCCCTGGCTTGTGGGTCCAGCGTAGGGCCCCCTCACTTATTCCAGCACCCATCCACTTCGTCTTCCTCCACAAAAAATCCCACCATTGCTCAAACCCGTGTTCTAGCTCATCTTGCTACCATTTTTGATCTGTTTGCTCAAAGCTCCATTTGCAAAACTGTTTTAGGGGATTGTTCATCGGTATGTGACTCCTCCAATGGTCCAATTAGTTTTTGTTCTAGTGCTTTATATATTGCAAATTTTTGCTGCTGTGGTGACCTTGTTCTTGAGCTTGCATGTCAAATTTGTATGGTCCCAAGTAGTTTTGATGCATGACATAGCCTCTAGGCACTTGTGGGAGTAGTTGCTATAAGTTTTGTTGAGCATTGTTCACTTTTATTTGGAGTCACTAAAAATTTCAGAAAATTTTCAGAGAAAGAAAAATGTTGAGGAGAATATACCAAGGTGGTTCCTCGAGCAAGAACACCCCGAGACTCGCGATACGCGAGCCCGACTTTGAACCACCGAGGGAAGCTCAAGTGCGGCCTTGTGAATGGCCGTCGGATCCATTCATGGTCCATGCCGGATTCAAGGAAGAATTTTACGCGTACATACGAAATGCTGGCCTTGAAGATTTTGTTTCAGACCAATGCAAGCAATATTATCAACTCACTGATTCCTTCGTGCGGAGGTTTGAATTTTCATCCAGACGTAATACGCATTCCATTCTATTTAATCTTTATGATGAATCTTATACTATGGACCTAGAGGATTTTAACCATGCATGCAAAATTCCACAATGGGGCAGCCATAGTGATCCTCACAAAACTGAATATAATGATTTTCTTGCTAGCATCACTGTGGGAGAAACTAGAAAAATTACACAGGCCACCTTGGGGAGCATTCACTTTCCGGCCATACATTACTTTGCTCTCTTCATAGGTAGATGTATTAACGGTAAACATGACCATAGCCACCTTTGCGTACCTGATCTTAGTATTCTTAAGAGTGCGGTCATGGGTGATAGACGATATAACTTGGGAGCTATTATTGCTAGAAGGCTACATAAAAATGCTAAGGATGGAGATTTCTTTGGTGGAATTTATGCCACTAGTGTAGCTAATTATCTTAGGATACCCATAAGGGAGAATGATATTGAGTTACCACCTGCTTTTCTTGATTTTGAGGCTATGGTGCGCTATCAGTTTCTTGAGAGAAACGAACAACCCTGTGATACCCTGGATTTCTGCTACAGTAATGGTTGTAATTAAGCTACAGTAATCCCACGCTAATGTTGCCACGTCACCACGATTACTGTTGTTAAACGCGCGTTGGTTCAAATTCCTTTGCAATTCAAAATCATTTGAAAGGTGGATTTAAAAGCTTTGCAAACTTCAATTTAAAAATCATGCTTAGGTTTCAAATATTCCCTAAGTATTTATAAAAATAGAACCAACATTTTATCATGTGATTAGGTGCCTCAAATCTATATTAACAGATGCCAAAGAATTTGTTAAATTCCTTTTTGGGTGATAATATTTTATAATGTTTTCAAATGGTCTTCATACTTTTTGAGGTACTACCAAATATTGCAGTTGTAATGTTGGGCTAGGACAAGTATTTTACAAAAGCTAAATGATCACTAAAATAATTAAAAACAGAATCTAAAAGAAATAGAAAAAAAACTGGAAAAACAAAACAAAAAAAAAACAAAAAAGAAACCCCCCTGGCCCAACTGGGCCATGGCCAACTGGGCCAAAGCCCAGCAGGCCGGCACAACCGTCCCCCCCTATAACCTCTCCCCCTGGCGACCCCAAACCCTAACCCACCCCGTCGCCCCCACTCGTTCCCCCCACTCCCCCTCGCTCTCCCCCCCGATCCAGAGTGGATCAGGGCTGCCCCCGCGCCGCCGCGGCCGACGCCAGCGCCCCCCCCCGCAGCCTCCGGCCCAGCGCCGCCCCACGCCGCTCCCGTCGCCCTCCATCGCGCCGCCTGCCATTCCCCTCCACGGCCACCATGAGGACCCCCCACCCTTCCCTTCCTTTTTCCCCGCGGTCACCGTGCCCCGTGCACATGCCCCGCCGCGCCGCCGGCCGCGCTCACACCCCGGTCGCCGCACACAACTCACCCCGCGGCCTCCCTGCGCCCCACGCCGCCGCCCCCGCTCGCGCACCGGCGCCCACGCCTCGCGCGCCCGCGCCCCGCGTCCGTTTCCCCCTGCACGCGCACCAGCCGCGCCCGCGGCCACCCCCCTGCAAGCCCATGGCCGCGCCCCCGCGCGCTACCGCCCGCGCGCACGCGCCCCGAGCCGCTGGCCGCCGTGCTCGCCCCCTGGCCGGCACCCCTGGCCAGGGCCTGGCGCCGCCGCTTGCCCCCCCCCTGTGTGTGCGTGTGTGTGTGTTTGTGGCCAATGGGCCACTGGCAGTGGAGGCCCACTCCCCCCCCACTCAATGACAAAGGGGCCCCACCCCCCAGAACGTTTAAATAAATAAATAAATAAATAAAATAATAACTAATTAATTAATTAATTTAATAATTAATTTAATAATTAATTAACTTAATTAAGTCTGTTTAAATTAACTAATTAAGTTTAATTAGCTTAATGACCTAATTAACTTAATTAATCTGCTAATTAAACTAAACAGTCAATGACAGTGGGACCCACACGCCAGTTTGACCAGGCCAACAGCATTGTTGACTGCTGACATCAGCATGATGTCATGCTGATGTCATAATGCTATTTTCGAATTAAATTTAATCTGTTTTATTCCAGAATATTAATAAAACTTTAAAAATTAATATAAAATAATCCGTAGCTCGGATGAAAAAGTTTTGAACATGAAAGTTGATCAGAAAAATCCCACGAATCCGAATACGCTGTCTGTTCGTCTGTCACATGCCTCTAGCATAGCAAACGTGGAACTTTTCCATCGTTTCCGTCGATCCGGTAGTAGCCCGAGACCCGGGAAATATCGTCAGATATTATTCCGACCCGTCTGCAACGTCTAGCCCTGCGTTAGTGCATGCCTAGCCCTGCATATTGCCATGTCATGCATCGTGATGCATTTGTCTGCTTTATATTTATTGTTTCTCCCCCTCTTCTTACCGGTAGACCCCGAGACCGACGCTGCTGCCGGGTACGACTACGCCATTGACGATCAGCCTTTTGCCGCAGAGCAGCAAGGCAAGCAACCCCCCTTGAGCATTCCGATATCGCCCATTCCTTTCCCTCTTATTCTTGCATTAGATTCTGCTACTGTATTAGTTAGCTCCTATTCTGATGCATAGCCTGCTTTTGATAAACTGTTACCATACCTGCAATCATATCAACTGCTTAGTATAGGTTGATCAATGAATCCCCAGTGACCCCTTAGTCCCAGTTGCCCCTGCTTCTTCATCGACGACTCGACGACCCGAAGACTCGAAGACTCGGTCAACCGACTGACGAGCCAGGCCCCTCACATCACCGCACACCCCTTAAGTATGGCACTACAGAGCTACTATCGAGTGCCGAGGGTGATACCTCACTTAGCACTCCCGGTGTTAATTCTGTAGCGTAGCTAATCGGTCGTGGGTATCGAGGGTGATTCCTCCTTCCCATTTATCGATACCGACTCTGGCCATACACATACCTCGAGTGGGATCCATCGAGGGTGATTCCTCGGATATCCACCTGGTGTATAAACACACAGTTACTTCAACTTGACTTTGTTTACATGTGAAATACGGGACTGGAGGGACAGGCGGTACCATCCTGGTTGAGGTGGACCAGAGTTCCCGACAGTCTTGAGACGGGTCGGCCCCAAGGGTACCCGTGTGTAAGATGTGGTGGGATGCGCCGGTAAGGCATCCAAAATGTTATGTTGAGGCGTGGACGGGCAGGAGAGGCCCTTGCCACACATCCTCGAGACGGGGCGATGGGACCGCACTTTATGGGTTGCGCTTGCCCCGCATTAATAAAATGCTAATGGGTCGGGTATTTGATCTGAGTTGGGTCGTTGGCCTTTTTACGCACCAAACCATCGCGTGGGAGAAGTTATGGGTACTCAGCGTCGTTGTATCAGCCGAAGCTCTTCGGACGTCAGCAATGGAGCGGCGCGCGCCGGATTGGACTGGACGGTACAGCTCTTGAACTGGAGTGTGCTAGGTCTGCTTCCGGCCGCCCACGCATCGTGCAGGAGTGCAAAGGGCGATTGGCCCATGACCCCTGCGCGCTTAGGATTTACACTGGCGGGCTGGCCTCTTCGTTGAGCCTAGGTAGGGCTACGACGTGCTGATATCCCGAGGCCGGGCATGACCCAGGAAAGTGTGCCCGGCCGGAGGTGATCAGGCGTGTTGGAAATGCGGTGCACCCCTGCAGGGATGAATTATCTATTCGAATAGCCGTGTCCACGGCAACAGGACGACTTGGAGTTGTACCTTGACCTTATACAACTATAATTGTGATTTACTTTGAAATGAATGTTGGCTCCGAGATTGCTTCCTCGCAGGGAGTCAAGGAAGAATCTCTGGGCGTGGTTACTTAATAAAATTTGCTACAACAATATGACTATATATGAGATACCAGTCTACTCTCTTCTAATGCTGCAAGATGCTGAAGATGCTAGTCTTCGATAGGACTAGGCCTTCCCCTTAATCTTGATTTCTGCAGTCAGTCCAGATATAACCCTCATTCCTTGATACTGATGCATACTTAGCATAGTTCTGATGTCAGTCTTGCGAGTACTTTGGATGAGTACTCACCGCTGCTTTGCATTCTCTTTCCCCCTCGATTCAATTGCTGCGTTCAGACGACGGAGCCCGGGAGATGGAGTACGCCAGAAACGACTACTACACCACCGCTGGAGCCTACTACTACGTGGAGAATGCCGACACTCAGGAGTAGTTAGGAGGTTCCCAGGCAGGAGGCCTCGCCTCTTTCGATCCGTTGCTTATGTTTGTGCTAGCCTTCTTAAGGCAAACCTTGTTTAACTTATGTCTGTACTCAGATATTATTTGCTTCCGCTGACTCATGCTTGTCGAGCTTTGTATTTGAGCCCTCGAGGCCCCTGGCTTGTAATATGAAGCTGTATGACTTTAATTTGTGTCTAGTGTTGTGTTGTGATATCGATCAGTGAGTCCCTAATCTTGGTCGTACGCATTGCGTGTATGATTAGCGTACGGTCGAAATTGGGGGCGTCACAAGTTGGTATCAGAGCCGACTGCCTGTAGGTAGCCCCGTTTCCAACTCCTTGGCCGAAGTTGAGTCTAGTACTTGAAAAACTTTTACTAACATTGTTGTGTGGCTTACGGGCCCAAATCTCAATCGGGTGGTATTAGGATCTTTTATTCCTCGTCTATACTCTGGGTTCTGATCTCTCTTCTCTTTCAGGTTAAAGATTTTATTAACTCTAACTCTAGGTTCTCGTAACTACTTCCCTCGGAGAGCCCCTCATTCCAGATGATGGCTTGATTCATCAGAAGACTTCGGAGATACTCTCTGATGTTCTCCCGAGAACTTGTGCTCGTCGATTTTGTGATTCCCTTCCGCCGTCAACCCCTATGGATGACTACATGCAATTGTTGCTCATACTTTCATATCCAGTTGCTCTTGTTATTACAAGGTACATCGAATTATCTTACCGGAGATTCGTTCTTCCTCAGTTGATCATGTGTTTCACAGAATTCTTTGAAACGCTATTCGATCTTCCGTAATCCTCTGTAGCCTATTGCTCTTGACTTTTCTCACCGGCTTGCATTATGGTTAATTCCATATGTCTAGCAATATTAAGTAAATCCTTTGTGGTTTTCATTTGATTTTATTGATTCAACCTGTGTGTGAATGCATGCAGTCATCAGTTGTTTATCATAAATTATCCGTCCGACTCAGACGTCTTTCCAAACATGAGTTGGTTCCCGACAAATTAACCTTGATTGGTTGCCCATCTAAGTCCTTTCATCTTACTTGTATTTGATCGGAACATCTGTTTCCGATACACCAATTTGGAAATCTTAATTCCTTTGGTTATTTAAGCATCAAATTATTTGGATGTTCTATGATCTGATGCCTTACATTCTTTCTCCCTCTGATTGGGTACCGATACTCACATCAGGTACTTGGTGGACCGCCAAACCCATTGTTGGGTTATGATCTGATAGCGTCCTTCACATTCAAAATTATTGTGATGTTCTTCCCGTGATACATGATGGCATTGGTAAATTGTGCCTTCTCCCTCTGATAAGTTGTATCCTATGCTTTTGTCAGCCATGCTCTGTTGTCAAGCATGTGTTAATTACTCTTGAAGCTTGTGGTATATGTTCCTAAGATGCCCTGATGGGTTGGACCTATGCCTTCCTTAATTCGTGTGAACCCGACAGTTTTCACGAGTCATACTTTTCTGGTGTTTTGCCAGATGATCTTTCAAAACTATAATTTCACCAAAGGCGAGGTGTAAATGGAAGGTGATGCATTGATGAAGTGGGAGTCGACCTTGAACCTTGTGTTCATGCCCATGGAAACGATGTTGATCTTATCATACAAGCTTCTCCTTTCATATAATCATTCATTGTATGATTTGATCTTGT
This sequence comes from Elymus sibiricus, assembly GCA_039707655.1. NCBI lineage: Eukaryota > Viridiplantae > Streptophyta > Magnoliopsida > Poales > Poaceae > Elymus > Elymus sibiricus. The sequence goes on from CM077667.1 coordinate 418,543,228, forward strand.
ATCTTTGATCTTGTCCTTTGCAATCGTGGTTCCGACCATGTTGTTCTACTTCGATTTCATTCTCAGACAAGTTAAAGTGTCTGTCTTCCACAGATCAATACACTAGTCTAACCTTTATTCTGATCTACCTCCGAGTTTTATCCCTGGTATCTCGAGAATATCATGGAGCTATATAACTTCTTATGAGCTCCTCATCAACTATGATATTTCACTGATTCCAGTTTCCCTCATGTTCTGAGTTGTGGGACACTCAGGGACACTAATATCTGAATCGAGTACGCTTTGTGATTCAACAACTCTTAGTAATTATCTTTGATTATGAATTGTACTCGATCATGTCATTCCAAACTGTTAGGCTACATCATCATCGTCATGCTAAGGCTTGACCATGCTATCTACGTCCTTCATTCCCGGAACACAATTCCAACAATGCATTAAGCTTACATCGAGCTTTCAACGTCATGTTGTTGTCTTGAAAGGCAATATCGATTCTGATCTAGCACTCTAATCTGTGGTCCCGACCACCCTTCGCTTCATTTTTTCCTTGTTTGATGTCATCACTGGTCGATTTCATCTTCATGAGACTTCTCGACAAGTGTGTCATGATCCTCATCAACATTTTGAGCTCTTCCAGGGTATCAATTTAATTCCTGAAGAGAAATACCATCCTTGCCCCTCGATGATTCGTGTTATCATCGGAAACATCCTTGCCTTCCTACCAAACGCAGACTTGGTCATGTTCTGGTTGAACCTTAAGTTCCTGGCTAGCCTTTTTGTGTTATGCTTTATCTTGGGGTATTACCATCTTTTATGTCAAGAATGTAATATGAATTACACCACCTCTTAAGGGATTCTTGGTAAAGTGATACTTCTTGCCATCACCTTTCATTTCTTAGTTCCCGTGTTGTTTCTAACCGGGATACCGACAAATGGATTGTGATGTGTAAATTCAACTCTTATGGCATACCAACTCTATTACCTTGGAGTTAATGAACAATAAGTCCATTCTTAGTGTATTGACTGTTGAGTCAGCACTCTAACATTGGTCGTGCTACTTAGTCCGAATTGTGGATGTTTCCCTCAGGCATACCTCAATATATCATCTTGTTTGACCAATGCTATCACCTTGTTCACATATTCGTGTAAATCCATCTTTGTGGAAATCTCGACGAATTGTTGCTGAGCCCACCAGCCACATCCTTTTCTCCCTCGTGGTTCATGATGAACATTGAAGCTAATGTTGGAAACCTTGAAAGCATTATCCTTGTGCTTAGCCCATGAGGAATATGATTGATAACATAAGTGTTTTTCTCTAAGTTCATGTGGATTTTGCCGTCGTGATTATGAGAAAATTTTGTTTCGCTACCTCTGGAATCGTTCCAATTCATTCATGCATGTGCGAAGTATTCCATGGTTTGATAGATTTGCTACCTTCACTACATATGTATTTCCTAGCACGTCAAGCCACTTATTGATTTGATCTGGGGAAAAGAAGTTCTTCGTAAGAGCTAATCCAGACTTACACATGGGACTTTGATATCCTCTATGATGGTCCCCAACCAGAACTTGATTGCATTCCATTCTAGAAACTTCCATGTGGGCACGAATGTCTTGACATTGTGTTCATATCTCTTGCAGTCTGGCTAATGATTCAAGGCTCGCTTCTGTCGTTCATTTCGAGGTTCTTGCCGCATCATCTCGTAGATTTGTGTTGCATCCTCTTTCTTCTCAGGCCTGCTGAGCCTGAGATATCCTGACACCAACCAGATCTGAATCTCAGACAGATATGATGGTTGGAACATTTTCAAGAATTATAACTTTGGTCTTTATTACTCGGTAAGGTGGTGTTGTAGCTAGCACACCTGGCCGGATGACCTATTGTTATAATGCTTTGTTCAGCAAGGATTGCCATTCTTTCATGGGAAATTATAAGACTTATTTTATAAGTTGTTCCTACTGGATCCTTTGTGTATCCAAACTCCATCCTTTACTCGAAACACCATATCATGGCTATCCCGAAGCATGGATGTGGTATATCGATCATCAAAAGGAATAATGTAAGCTCGATGCAAATTGTTTCTTGATCAAGCACCATTGTATGGGAATGTCATGAATTTCCTCGCCCCTTTACCTAAATGGTTATCTACTTGCTATCCTGTCATGTATATCATGCTCTGTTTTTCCTTGGGAAAGATATACTCCTAAAACTTGAGTATAAACACATTTTCCTTTCCATTGGTCTGTTTAACCTTTCTTATAGTCTAAATTATCTGAACAGTGGTAATTCCCTGCTTAGGTAAACACCTCGGTGATCAATTCTGTCAGTAAGGCCATGTTACTATTGTTGATAACATTCCGGTAACCGCCGGTGGATGAGAACTTTGCCTATTGGCCCGCCTCGTTTCAACGAGCGGGAAAATGGTTCTATTCGTCCCCCGCCCTTGGTACCGACGTTGTTGTCAACTTAACTGACAAACCTTCCTCCGACTTGTCATGCTACCATGACCGTGTAAGATGTCACCGCTCTTTCTACTCCTAACTGCGTGGTGGGCCCATAACCCACAGTTCCACAGGATCGAAACCTGACTCTCTTGTACATCTTAAATCCAAAGTTTTTGTTGCACTTGGATTTGTATGTAAATCCCGAGCCACCGTCCAAGGTAATGATGTTATTCTTGTCGTCATTGACCGACTGTCCAGAGTTGTTTCACTCCACGGTATTCCATTGGTGATTAGTTCGGACCGTGGCAGTTTATTCACTTCAAGATTCTGGGCAAGTTTCCAGGAAGCTATGGGAACTCATTTGTCCTTCAACACCGCTTTTCACCTTCAATCCCAGGGACAAGTTGAAAGAGTCAATCAGATTCTCGAAGACATGCTTCGAGCTTGTGTCATTTCTTTTGGCAAGAAATGGGAGAAATCTCTCCCGTATGCTGAGTTCTCCTACAACAATAGCTATCAAGCTAGTCTGAAGATGGCTCCCTTTGAAGTATTATATGGACGTAAGTGTCGGACTCCTCTGAATTGGTCAGAAACTGGGGAACGATCGCTTATCGGTCCGGATATTATCCACCATGCCGAAGATCAAGTCCGCATTCTTGATGAAACTGAACGTCGGACTAGTCACAAGGTTACCAAGTTCTTCAAGGTGCAGTGGGCAAATCATTCTAAAGATGAAGCCACTTGGGAACGCGAAGATCACCTTCGTGCCGAATACCCCGGGCTCTTCCCTTCTACTTCTTAATTCTCGGGACGAGAATTCTTTTTAGTAGGGGAGAGTTGTGACACCCTGGATTTCTACTACAGTAATGATTGTAATTAAACTACAGTAATCCCACGCTAATGTTGCCACGTCACCACGATTACTGTTGTTAAACTCGCGTTGGTTCAAATTCCTTTGCAATTCAAAATCATTTGAAAGGTGGATTTAAAAGCTTTGCGAACTTCAATTTAAAAATCATGCTTAGGTTTCAAATATTCCCTAAGTATTTATAAAAATAGAACCAACATTTTATCATGTGATTAGGTGCCTCAAATCTATATTAACAGATGCCAAAGAATTTGTTAAATTCCTTTTTGGGTGATAATATTTTATAATGTTTTCAAATGGTCTTCATACTTTTTGAGGTACTACCAAATATTGCAGTTGTAATGTTGGGCTAGACCAAGTATTTACAAAAGCTAAATGATCACTAAATAATTAAAAACAGAATCTAAAAGAAATAGAAAAAATGGAAAAAAAGACCCCCCCGGCCCAACTGGGCCGTGGCCAACTGGGCCAAAGCCCAGCAGGCCGGCCCAGCCGTCCCCCCCTATAACCTCTCCCCCCTGGCGACCCCAAATCCTAACCCGCCCCGTCGCCCCCACTCGTTCCCCCCACTCCCCCTCGCTCCCCCCCGATCCAGAGTGGATCGGGGCTACCCCCGCGCCGACGCCCCCCCCCCCCCCGCAGCCTCCGGCCCAGCGCCGCCCCATGCCGCTCCCGTCGCCCTCCATCGCGCCGCCTGCCATTCCCCTCCACGGCCACCGTGAGGACCCCCCCTTCCCTTCCTTTTTCCCCGCGGTCACCGTGCCCCGTGCACACGCGCCGCCGCGCCGCCGGCCGCGCTCACACCCCGGTCGCCGCGCGCACCTCGCCCCGCGGCCTCCCTGCGCCCCACGCCATCGCCCCCGCTCGCGCACCCGCGCCCCGCGTCCGTTCCCCCCTGCACGCGCGCCAGCCGCGCCCACGGCCACCCCCCCGCAAGCCCATGGTCGCGCCCCCGCGCGCTACCGCCCGCGCGCGCGCGCCCTGAGCCGCTGGCCGCCGTGCCCGCCCCCTAGCCAGCGCCCTGGCCGCCGGCGCCCCTGGCCAGGGCCTGGCGCCGCCGCTTGCCCCCCCCCCCTGTGTGTGCGTGTGCGTGTGTTTGTGGCCAATGGGCCACTGGCAGTGGGGGACCACTCCCCCCCACTCAATGACAAAGGGCCCCCACCCCCCCAGAACGTTTAAATAAATAAATAAATAAAATAATAATTAATTAATTAATTTAATAATTAATTAACTTAATTAAGTGTGTTTAAATTAACTAATTAAGTTTAATTAGCTTAATGACCTAATTAACTTAATTAATCTGCTAATTAAACTAAACAGCCAATGACAGTGGGACCCACACGTCAGTTTGACCAGGCCAACAGCACTGTTGAGTGCTGACATCAGCATGATGTCATGCTGATGTCATAATGCTATTTTCGAATTAAATTTAATCTGTTTTATTCTAGAATATTAATAAAACTTTAAAAATTAATATAAAATAATCCGTAGCTCGGATGAAAAAGTTTTGAACATGAAAGTTTATCAGAAAAATCCCACGAATCCGAATACGCTGTCTGTTCGTCTGTCACATGCCTCTAGCATAGCAAACGTGGAACTTTTCCATCGTTTCCGTCGGTCCGGTAGTAGCCCGAGACCCGGGAAATATCGTCAGATATTATTCCGATCCTAACATCACTGCACACCCCTTAAGTATGGCACTACAGAGCTACTATCGAGTGCCGAGGGTGATACCTCACTTAGCACTCCCGGTGTTAATTCTGTAGCGTAGCTAATCGGTCATGGGTATCGAGGGTGATTCCTCCTTCCCATTTGTCGATAGCGACTCTGGCCATACACATACCTCGAGTGGGATCCATCGAGGGTGATTCCTCGGATATCCACTTGGTATATAAACACACAGTTACTTCAACATGACTTTGTTTACATGTGAAAGACGGGACTGGAGTGACAGGCGGTACCACCCTGGTTGAGGTGGACCTGAGTTCCCGACAGTCTTGAGACGGGTCGGCCCCAAGGATACCCGTGTGTAAGATGTGGTGGGATGCACCGGTAAGGCATCCAAAAGGTTATGTTGAGGCGTGGACGGGCAGGAGAGGCCCTTGCCACACATCCTCGAGACGGGGCGACGGGACCGCACTTTATGGGTTGCGCTTGCCCCGCATTAATAAAATGCTAATGGGTTGGGTATTTGATCTGAGTTGGGTCGTTGGCCTTTTTATGCACCAAACCATCGCGTGGGAGAAGTTATGGGTACTCAGCGTCGTTGTATCAGCCGAAGCTCTTCGGACGTCAGCAATGGAGCGGCGCGCGCCGGATTGGACTGGACAGTACAGCTCTTGAACTGGAGTGTGCTAGGTCTGCTTCCGGCCGCCCACGCATCGTGCAAGAGTGCAAAGGGCGATTGGCCCATGACCCGTGCGCGCTTAGGATTTAGACCGGCGGGCTGGCCTCTTCGTTGAGCCTGGGTAGGGCTATGACGTGCTGATATCCCGAGGCCGGGCATGACCCAGGAAAGTGTGCCCGGCCGGAGGTGATCAGGCGTGTTGGTAATGCGGTGCACCCCTGCAGGGATGAATTATCTATTCGAATAGCCGTGTCCACGGTAACAGGACGACTTGGAGTTGTACCTTGACCTTATACAACTATAATTGTGATTTACTTTGAAATGAATGTTGGCTCCGAGATTGCTTCCTCGCAGGGAGTCGAGGAAGAATCTCTAGGCGTGGTTACTTAATAAAATTTGCTACAATAATATGACTATATATGAGATACCAGTCTACTCTCTTCTAATGCTGCAAGATGCTGAAGATGCTAGTCTTCGATAGGACTAGGCCTTCCCCCTAATCTTGCTTTCTGCAGTCAGTCCAGATATAACCCCCATTCCTTGATACTGATGCATACTTAGCATAGTTCTGATGTCAGTCTTGCGAGTACTTTGGATGAGTACTCACCGCTGCTTTGCATTCTCTTTCCCCCTCGATTCGATTGCTGCGTTCAGACGACGAAGCCCAGGAGATGGAGTACGCCGGAGACGACTACTACACCACCGCTGGAGCCTACTACTATGTGGAGAATGCCGACGCTCAGGAGTAGTTAGGAGGTTCCCAGGCAGGAGGCCTCGCCTCTTTCTATCCGTTGCTTATGTTTGTGCTAGCCTTCTTAAGGCAAAACTTGTTTAACTTATGTCTGTACTCAGATATTATTTTCTTCCGCTGACTCGTGCTTGTCGAGCTTTGTATTCGTGCCCTCGAGGCCCCTGGCTTGTAATATGAAGCTGTATGACTTTGATTTGTGTCTAGTGTTGTGTTGTGATATCGATCAGTGAGTCCCTAATCTTGGTCGTACGCATTGTGTGTATGATTAGCGTACGGTCGAAATTGGGGGCGTCACAAACCCCTCCTGTACCGACTAATTTTTGACAGACAGTGTGATGTCCATATTACCCTTCCTGCTCCTGCCTTCTTTAACTTTAAGGAAAAATGGAGATACTTTATAACCAGAGAGGAGGCAAACGAGTACGAGAGAGAGGCGGAAGCCGTCCGCCTCCGCTCTGCAGCCGCTCAGGCAGTAGCTGCCGCAGCCCAGTTTAACCCCAATTATGACTTTGGATACTATCCGGGCCAGCCGTGGCCCTAGACCAACTTAGGCCAAAAGCCTAAGCTTGGGGGAGTACGTATTTCTCACCGACATTACATTCATGTTCACACACTCATTCCAGTTGTCGGTGTTCATACTTTTTCATTATCCATGGTAGTTTATTTCTTCTTTTTGCTTTCTTCTTGTGTGTTTAATTAACCTTGAGAAAATCCAAAAAAAAATTATTAGTTCTAGCTTTACCTTCTAGTTTGTTTAGTTGTAGTATTAGAAGAAAACCCAAAAAGATTTCTCGTTCTTCTTTTGCTTGTTGGGAGCTTTCCCGTGTAAATAGTTTTCCTTTCTTCTTTGGGTCGTAAGGAGAAGACCACGATGACATGTTGAGTGGCTCTCATATGCATTATTGTTTATCTATCAGAGATCCCATATTACCTTGCCTTCTCCTTTGAGTTATTGCTTGCAGATTCCAGCTTAGTCCAATGCACGTGCACTCTTATTATTATTCACACCGTTCGGTCGTGCAAGTGAAAGGCAGTAATGACGATATATGATGAAGTGATTGAGATGGAGAAAAGCTGGTATGAACTCGAGCTATTTTGTTTTTGTAAATATGATTAGCTCATCGTTCTGGATTCAGCTCGTTATGGATTGAACATGTTTGCAATGACAATTAGAGATTATAGTTACTCATGCCATGCTTAATTAGCTAAGAGTGTATAATGGTTTGTATTGAGTGCCAACATGCATTTTAAAATGGTTGTGATGTAGTATGATAGGATGGTATCCTCCTCTGAATGATTCAAGTGGCTTGACTTGGCACATGTTCACGCATGTAGTTGAAACAAAACCAACATAGCCTCCACGATGTTTATGTTCATGGTGATTTATATCCTACTCATGCTTGCATTCAATGTTGGTTAATCTCAAAGCATGTTTATGACTGTTGTCGCTCTCTAGTTGGTCGCTTCCCAGTCTTTTGCTAACCTTCACTTGTACTAAGCGGGAATACTGCTTGTGCATCCATTTCCATAAGCCCAGAGTTGTTCCATATGAGTCCACCATACCTACCTATATGCGGTATTTACCTGCCATTCCAAGTAAATTTGCATGTGCCAAACTCTAAACCTTCAAATAATACTCTGTTTTGTATGCCCGAATCGCTCATGTAGTGACTAGGGGCTGTCAGTATCTTCCATGCTAGGTGGGTTATTCTCACGATATGTGTTGATTCACTATCATTCACGAGAAAGTGGCTGGTATTCGGGATGCCCAGTTCCATGCTCAAAAATCAAATCAAATCAAAATGAAATAAAACTCCCCCAGGATTGTTGTTTGTATGGACGGTACCCGTGGATTCGGCCCGCCGTGGAGTGTGATCGATTGGTAGAGGGGGAGTAAAAACTTTACTATTCTGTTTGGGAACCGCCTATAATGTATCTAGCATGGAAGATATTGAGATCTCTTAGTTGTTATGTTGACAATGAAAGCATACCTTCCAAAATTATGATTCATCCCTGTTTTAAAAGCTCGAGCTCTGGCACCTCTGTAAATCAATGCTTCCCTCTGCGAAGGGCCTATCTATTTTATTTACTGTTGAGTCATCCTCCTCTTATAAAAGCACCAGTTAGAGAGTACCTCCGTCATTTGTATGCTTTGTTATTACTTGATATTGAGTATGAGTGTGACTGGATCTCTTTTACCATGAATTACAATGTCTAGTCAGTCCTTGTTCTTCAGAGGTGCTCTGCATTTATGTTTTGCGGTCTCAGAAAGGGCTAGCAAGATACCATTATATCATATTGTATCATGATTGTTTTGATAAAATTGTTGTCATCCGAGACTTATTATTATTGCTCGCTAGTTGATTATGCCATTGATATGAGTAAATGTGAGACCTAAGTGTTATTGTGAATGTGGTTAGTCTATAATCTTTGCTGAAAATCTGAACATCAGTTAGACATATTTACAACAGCAAGATCAAACAGAGTTTGTAAAAGTTTTTCTTTATCACTTTCAGTTTGTCAACTAAATTGCTTGAGGACAAGCAATGGGTTAAGCTTGGGGGAGTTGATACGTCTCCATCGTATCTACTTTTCCAAACTCTTTTGCCCTTGTTTTGGACTCTAATTTGCATGATTTGAATGGAACTAACCCGGACTGATGCTGTTTTCAGCAGAATTGCCTTGGTGTTATTTTTGTGCAGAAATAAAAGTTCTCGGATTGACCTAAAAATTTACGGAGAATATTTTTGGAATTAATAAAAAATACTGGCGAAAGAATCAACCGGAGAAGGTCCACCACCTGGCCACAAGCCAGGGGGGCGCGCCCCCCTGTCTTGTGGGCCCCCTGGAGCTCCGCCGACCTCAATTCCAACTCTATATATTCCTATTCATGGAGAAAAAAATCAGAGAGAAGAGTTCATCGCGTTTCACGATACGAAGCCGCCACCACCTCCTGTTCTTCCTCGGGAGGGCAGATCTGGAGTCTGTTTTGGGCTCCGGAGAGGGGAAATCGACGCCGTCGTCATCACCAACCATCCTTCATCACCAATTTCATGATGCTCTTCGCCGTTCGTGAGTAATTCCATCGTAGGCTTGCTGGACGGTGATGGGTTGGATGAGATCTACCATGTAATCGAGTTAGTTTTGTTAGGGTTTGATCCCTAGTATCCACTATGTTCTGAGATTGATGTTGCTATGACTTTGCTATGCTTAATGCTTGTCACTAGGGCCCGAGTGCCATGATTTCAGATCTGAACCTATTATGTTTTCATGAATATATATGTGTTCTTGATCCTATCTTCCAAGTTATAGACACCTATTACGAGTTATGATCCGCATCCCCCAGGGTGACAATAACTGGGATTCTTTCCGGTGATTACCGTAGTTTGAGGAGTTCATGTATTCACTAAGTGCTAATGCTTTGGTCCGGTTCTCTATTAAAAGGAGGCCTTAATATCCCTTAGTTTCCATTAGGACCCCGCTTCCACGGGAGGGTAGGACAAAAGATGTCATGCAAGTTCTTTTCCATAAGCACGTATGACTATATATGGAATACATGCCTACATTACATTGATGAATTGGAGCTAGTTCTGTGTCACCCTATGTTATAACTGTTGCATGATGAATGCCATCCGACATAATTATCCATCACTGATCCATTGCCTATGAGCTTTTCATATATTGATCTTTGTTAAGTTACTTCTCCGTTGCTACTGTTACAATCACTACAACACTGCTACTGTCACTTTGCCATTGTTACCGTTACTTCCATACTGCTTTGCTACTGAATACTTTGCTTCAGATACTAAGTCTTTCAGGTGTGGTTGAATTGACAACTCAGCTGCTAATACTCGAGAATATTCTTTGGCTCCCCTTGTGTCGAATCAATAAATTTGGGTTGAATACTCTACCCTCAAAAACTGTTGCGATCCCCTATACTTGTGGGTTATCACTCAGTCAGCTCAGCGGCATTACCGGCCGCCGCCGATGACGAAGCCTGCCCAAAAAAAAATATGCATCCAGTTATGTGCGTTCAAACCCCCAAACTATAAAGGATATGACTCCCTGTTCGGTTCGTTTAAAGGAATTTTCCGAACATTGCAGGACCGAATGGTGCGTTGTGCATCATTGTTCATTCCTAAATATTTGACCCCCGGATGCGTTTTTGCATACCCATCCAGGGCTCGGGGGCTAGTATATATATAAAGATAGCACAAAACTTAAAATTAAGCATTGTTCGGTAAAAGGGTATTACTCGACTCACCCTGAAGCCCGTCAAGATACCTTTGAAGGCCTCCTTCAGTTCGTTATCAACGGACTGAATTCCTTGTAAAACCGCACCCATTAGAGTGCGGTGATCCTCGGAGATGGGGGCGCTAGCTAGTGCCTCCTCCATTACCGGCCACCCAGTCGTCGGTGGCATCGGTGTCGACCGGACAGTCCGATCTATGATCGGAGACTGAGTCGGTAGCTCCGGAGGCATAGCGTGCTCCGGAGACATCCTCGGAGGAGATTGGGCATCCTTTCGCCCTTCCTCTTCGGCGGCCAGGGGGATATTCTCCCCCTGGTCCTTAGCGGCCTGGGGGATTCCCTCTCCCTAGCCTTCGGCGTCCATGGCGTTAGCCTCGGCCATGGCATGGTCGCCCCCGCCGCCCGTGTTCGGCTCCACCGGAGCCTGGCTGGATGACACCTCCGCGGCGTCCTTCGCGGCCCCCGGAGGTGTGGGGTGCGATGCAGTCCCGCTCTCCGCTAGCTCGGCGGGTGGGGACTCCCCATCCGATATTTGATCGGTGGGGAGAACACGCGGGGGGCTGCAGACCAACAGGCGCCCACGCGTTTAGAAAACTATTACATACTTTGTGTAAATAACTCGGTGAGTCTTCGGATTCATACCTTTGAGCAGGGGGCTTGACCCTCAGGCTCCTTCGTGGAACCCTCTCAAACTCCTCGGATTCTGCGTCAGAATCCAAGCTATCGTCGGGCAGGATCAACCTCGCCCGGCACGCCTTCTTCTAGGCAGGAGGGACAACATCCTCCGTGGCGTCCGATGACGCCGCCCTATTTCTTGCGGGGGGGGGGGGACTCCTTCCCCCCGTCTTCCTGCTCCTCCTCATGACTGGAGGTGGCATGGGTTTCCTCGGACACGGCGTCCGGCTGGTCCTTGATGCAGAGGCCCCCCTCTGGCCTTCTTCTTCTTCTCCTTCTTCTCGGGCGCCGAGTACGGCGCCACCACAAGCATCGCCGCCAACAGCTCCGACCTGGGGTCTTCGGGTTGTGGAGCCGGGCAGTTAACCTTCGCGGCTTTGCTCAGCCACTTCTGCTAAGGTAAGGGAGAAGGCATTCAGTCTTTTTGCCGAAGAAACAGAGTCACCGGATTAAAGTTGTACCATACCTTGGTCGGGGGATTGATGATGCTTAGGCCCGTATCCTCTTCCTTGGCCGGCCAGCTCTTCTGAGGCTTGAACAAAGCCTTCCACAGCTTCTTTGGGGTGGTGCGGAAGAATTGGCGCATGGTAGGCTCGTCGTCAGGATGGTAAGCCCACATGGGGGATGCCCGGCGTTGGCAGGGGAGGATACGGCGGTGGAGCATGACCTGGACCACGTTGACCAGCTCCACCTTCGCCTCGATCACTGAGGTGATGCGCTTCTGCAGCAGCTTAACTTCAGCATCTAACCCCCAGTCGAGGCCCTTCCTGAGCCACGAGGTCAATCTCGTGGGGGGGCCAGATCTGAATTCGGCGGGGGCCGCCCAGCTCTCGTCCCTTGGCTTGGTGATGTAGAACTACTCCTTCCGCCAGGTTTTGATCATGTCGATGAAGGTGCGAGATGGCCACTCGACACAGGGGAGTTTGCTAATGACCGCCCCTCCGCAATCTGCGTGCTCGCTTGCCACGGTCTTCGGCTTGACGTTGAAGACCTTGAGCCACATGCCGAAGTGCGGTTCGACCCGCAGAAAGGCTTCGCAGACGATGATGAATGCCGATATGTGCATGAAGGAATTCGGCGGAAGGTCGTGGAAGTCCAGACCGTAGAAAAACATGAGACCCCTGACAAAGGGGTGGAGCGGAAAGCTCAGTCCCCGGATAAAGTGGGAGACGAACACCACCCTCTCGCCTGCCTTGGGGGTGGGAATCACCTGGTTCTTCTCCGGGGCGTGGTGGAAGACGTTGGCGGGGAGGTAGCCGGCCTGCTTCAGGTCCCGGATATCCTGGTCAGTGACTGTGGAGGCCTCCCACTTGTCGTTGGAGCCAGAACCCGCCATGGCTAAGCTTGGAGGAAAGGGTGAGGAAGAACTGGATCTGGGCTCTCGGGGCTCGGAGACATTGAGGAGGCGGAGGATGCGAATGGGAAGCGTGAATAGGCCTTGGGTTTTTTCCCTTTTTATCGGACGTGTCACCGATTAGCCTCGCTTACCGTGCCACAAATCCCTCCGCTTCCCAAGACATGCGTGCCGTTATGCGCGTGTGGAGATTAATCATATCCCGTGTGAAACGGAGCACGATCAGCGCATTGATAAGTCGTGTCACTGAAAAAACGGCCCCGGACCGCGAATCGAGTTTTCGTAACTGGTTCGGTGGTCATGGTAGGCCACGACCCTTCGTCAGAGGGGGGTGTCAGAAAACACTGTTTACACTTTGACGGTTGGCCTTCGGGGCTAAGCAATTCATGGTGTTCGGTCAATCATATGATCGGAAGAAATACGTGTCACCGGAAGACCGAACTAGTCTCAGCCGATCAAGTAAAGGGAAGAAGAACTCACCCCGCAAGCCGAAGACTCTGATCATGCGAAGCAGCTGGAGCTGAGACCCTTGGCATTGGGGGCTAGTTCGGGGGCTACTGAGGGAGTCCCGGACTAAGGGGTCCTCGGGCTGCCGGCTCATCTCTTAATAGGCCGGCTCGATGGGCCATTCTCTGTAGAAGGGCCGGACACATAAAGACTCCACTTTCCGGAAGGAAGCCCCGAAGGCGCGTCGTGCACTCCAAGTCAAGATAAGGAAATCACCATCTCCATCCTCGGCAGGAGGCCCACCATGTGTAAACCCTAGTACCCCCCGGTGTCTATATAAACCGGGAGGGTTTTAGATCATAGGACAGAGAAACTCATCTAGGGTTTTAGCTAGTCGATCTCGAGGTAGATCAACTCTGTAACCTTCGTATCATCAATATAATCAAGCAAGACGTAGGGTTTTACCTCCATAGGAGGGCCCGAACCTGGGTAAACATCGTCTCCTTCGTCCCTTTGTTACCATCGATCCTAGTCTCACAGCTCGGGACCCCCTACCCAAGATCCGCCGGTTTTGACACCGACACCATTGCCGTGGAGCATAGCTATATTTGTTGAGTCACTTGGGATTTATATCAATTGATCACTGTGAAGAATCTGAAGGATCCAAAGACCAAGATTTTTTCCCTCTAAGACGAGGGGAGGTAAGGAACTGCCATCTAGCTCTGCACTTGATTCACCTTCTGTTTTGAGTAAGCTTGCAACACCACCACATGCTAGTAATACTGATATGTCGCAAGTTATTGATGATGCTACTTCTGCTATGAACGATGCTTATGATGATGCTAGTACCATGTCTTATGATAATGTGCCACTAGGTGAATTTCTTGATGAACAAATTGCTAGAGCTAAAGAGAATGAAATTACTGAAACTGATGAGATTGCTGAAACTGATGAAGACTTTGAAACTGATGACTATGAAATACTTATTAGTCCTGGTTCTCCTAGATTTGAAATGCCTAAGATACCTGAAGGTTATGTTTTAGATGGAGAGATAGCTAGAGAAATTCTTTCTTGCAAGGATAGAAACGATCTTAAGAAATTGCTACGCAAGTATAAGGAAAAGCCTTTGAATGCTAGAATGAAATGTGATCCTAAGTTTGCTACTTCACCTATATTTGTTACAAATAAGGATTATGAATTCTTTGTCGACCCAGAGTTAATTACTTTGGTTGAATATGATCCTTTCCATGGCTATGAAACTGAAACTGTAGTGGCACATCTTACTAAACTGAATGATATAACCACCCTCTTTGCTCATGATGAGAAGATTCGCTACTATTACATTCTCAAGTTATTTCTATTCTCATTAAAAGGTGATGCTAAGACATGGTACAATACTCTTACTCCTGGTTGTGTGCGTAGTCCCCAGGATAGGATTTACTATTTCTCTGAAAAATATTTTCCTGCTCATAAGAAACAAGCTGCCTTACAGGAAATATTTAACTTTGTGCAAATTGAAGAAGAGAGTCTCCCACAAGATTGGGGGAGGCTTCTCCAATTGCTTAATGCTTTGCCTGATCACCCTCTCAAGAAAAATGAAATACTTGATATCTTCCATAATGGACTAACTGATGCTTCTAGGGACTTCCTAGATAGTTGTGCTGGTTGTGTTTTCAGGGAACGAACTGTTGAACAAGCTAAGGATTTATTGAATAACATATTGAAGAATTATGATGATTGGACTCTCCCTGAACCACCGCTTAAACCCACTCCGAAGAAGAGGGGTATCCTATTTCTCAGTCCTGAAGATATGCAAGAGGCAAAGAAGTCTATGAAAGAAAAAGGTATTAAAGCTGAGGATGTTAAGAATTTACCACCTATTGAAGAAATACATGGCCTTGACACACCACCACCTCCACAGGTGGTAGAGGTAAATTCTTTATAAAAGTTTGATGAAGGTGATATCCCTTACAATAAACATCCTAGTCAATGCTTATATGAGTTTGATAACTATATTATGAAGCAAGATCATTTTAATGCACATTTTCTGAAACAACTAAAATATAATTCGGATATGATTGCTCGCTTGAGTGACTTGCTATTTAGAATCAGTAATGATGTTAGAGGTGTAGGAAAGCATGCCTCTATGGTTCAAACTCAGTTAGAACAAGTTGCTAAGTCTCAAAAAGAATTGCTTGAAGAAATGAATAATAATATGAATGACTTTGCTGCTAGAGTAGTAACTAGAGGAGGTAGAATGACCCAAGAACCATTCTATCCAAAAGGTCATCCTAAAAGAATTGAACAAGACTCTCAGAGAATTAATACTGATGCACCTAGTCCTTATAGAAAGAAAAAAGAAAAGAAAAATGATAGGACTTTGCATACCTCTAGTGAACCGGAGATACAAAAACCTCCTGATAATAATGATGTCTCTGTTTCCGATGCTGAAACTCAGTCTGGTAATGAACATTCACCTAGTGATAATGAAAATGATGATGTTCATGAAGATGCTCAACCTAATAATGATAAAGAACCAGATAATGATGTTGAAATAGAGCCTGCTGCTGATCTTGATAACCCACAACCTAAAAACAAACGTTATTATAAAAGAGACTTCGTGGCTAAGAAACATGGTAAAGAAAGAGAGCCACGAGTTCAAAAACCCATGCCCTTACCACCTAAACCATCTAAGAAAAAGGATGATGAAGAATTTGAATGCTTTGATGGAATGGTTAGGCCAGTCTTTTTGCGTACCCGCTTAACTGATATCCTGAAGATGGCCCCTTATGCAAAATACATGAAAGACATCGTCACTAATAAAAGAAAGATACTCGAAGCTGAAATCTCCACCATGCTTGCTAATTATTCTTTTAAGGATGGAGTACCAAAAAAACTTGGAGACCCGGGAATACCAACTATACCTTGCTCCATTAAAAGAAACTATGTCAAAACTGCTTTGTGTGACTTGGGAGCCGGTGTTAGTGTTATGCCTTTCTCCTTATATAAGAGACTTGATTTGAATAAACTCACACCTACTGAAATATCATTGCAAATGGCTGACAAATCAACTGGCATACCTATCGGTATTTGTGAGGATGTGCCCGTTGTTGTTGCAAATGTTACTATCTTAACGAACTTTGTTATTCTTGAGATGCCCAAGGACGACAACATGTCGATTATCCTTGGTAGACCCTTTTTGAATACTGCAGGGGCTATTATTGATTGCAATAAAAGCAAAGTCACTTTTCATATCAATGGTAATGACCATACGGTGCATGTGGCACCCCGGCTCAGAGAACCGGATTACCAGTGTTTCCAACCCAGAGATCATGTCTTCTGGAAACACACAACAACTTGGTACAGAACAGAACAAAACTTTTATTGATAGAAGTTGAGTACAAGCGCATACTTTACAATGGTGACGAGGCCAAAGGCACCCTCTGTGCTATGACAGTATCTACATTATTTATGTCACATAGCAGGGCCTCGGAATACTAAGTACTTCTACGGCGTAGCGGAACATAACGCAACTCCATCCACAGGGACACTGCTGTGGACACATCCTAGTTAGCATAGTCAGCACCTTCAGGACCTCCGTCCTCGGATTCTCCTGCATCTGGCATGATACGCCAGGTGAGTACTTGGAATGTACTCGCAAGCTCACGACAACCAAGTAATGCAGCAAACAATAGCATGGCAATCAACATGATAGCACCGAAGTAATTCACTTACGGTAACCGATCATCAACTTACTCTCTTCCGAGTTGTTCCACAACCCTCGGAATACTCATAACCATCGAGTACTTCCAAACACAAGACGAGTTCTTCCATCATTACTATCACTGTTATGATTGACCACCTAGTGAGGTCTGGACGGGCTGTCCAATACCGTGGACTCGGCTATTCGAATAGATTTTTCACTCTGCAGAGGTTGTGCACTTTACCCACACCATGAAGCACCTGGCCTCGTGATCCCCACTCGGGTGGACCAGCGTTGCTTCAACAAAACCTGCCTGACCCGTGACTCTTTCATCGTACCACCGGCACTCATCCTCCCCCGAAGGTCTGCCTTGGATGGCCCATGTGTCCTCATGACACCTGCCACCGTCGCGGCCAAACTAAATAGTCCCAAACGAGGGCTATCTGTCCCAAACGGGGACGCCGGCACAAACAAACAATCAACTGGGCTCACAGGGTTATCACCGCCTACCTGATCAGGGTAGCACGCGTGCATAACCCTCCCTCTTTGGAGGTACCGGTGAAAGATCACGCAGTCAGGCCAAGTCAAGGCCGTCCCATACCGGCAAATGTGGTTGCACGAGTATGCCCGGACAGATGACTCAAGATCAACCAACTAAGCTCATCTTGCAACCATAGTGATTCATCACCATGTTTAGGTATTTAATATTACTACGATTTATCTATGACTAATACATTAACATAATGCATATAAAGATGCAATGCTATAGAAATGCATGCATGAAATGGGTATCATGGCTTGCCTTGCTCTGTTGGGTTGTCCACAAACTCCTGGTCTTCAAAACCACAAGAATTTCCTTCTGAAAGTATTTTAAAACAACAAAATAAAATGTCACATAACACATTTCTTCTCACTAGAAATTCTGTGAGTATTGGAAAAATACCAAAGTTTGTCAGAAAATAAAGGGGTTCAATACAAACCTAATGCAAAAAGAATCAACTGAATTGAGCTTATAAATAAAAAGTTATTAATGGTCAAAGTTGAGTCAAAGCTCTGTTTTAAATTGAATAAAAATAGGATTTCAGAAAAAAAAAACAGCCGGCCACGTCGAAGGCGTAAAGCCTGAGTACGCCTCCACTAGCGTATCGCTTCGAGCGCTGGCTGACCCGCTGACAGGTGGGGTCGGCTTGATTTAAAACAGAAAGGGGAGAGAGAGACCAGAGAGAGGGCGGAGCTCCGGCGGTGGTCGCCGGTGATGGGGTCCGGCGACTGCGGGGATGGAAAGAGCCCACGAGGGCGGTCCTCTACGTACCCGCAGCGTCTCCAGAGGCGGCCTGACGGGGTCGTCTTCTTCCTCTCCGGTGGGTGCAGCTAAGGGTGGCGGCGGATTACCTGGCAAAACTCGAGGCCAGAGGGCCTCTCGGCCTTGGCTCGCTACTAGGGCTCGATTGGATGATGGCTAGGGGTGGTGGCGAGCTCTGGAGGGCTGGCCATGGCTATTTATAGGCGGGGCGATGGGTGCTCGATCTGGATGGCGCCACGGGTAGAAGCTATCGGAGCTGGGGGTGAGCTGGCCGTCGCGGAGCAAGGTGAGGTGATGGAGGAGGGCAGAGAGTTAATGCGAGAAGCGACGGCTCGCGGGGAAGAAGACAGCCAGCGCAGCTGCCGTACTGCCACTATGTTGCCCGTGGCGCACGGTGGCCGTATCCGGCGAGCGCGTTTCCGGCGAGGGAGAAGGCTCTGGGAGGAGGGAGAAGGCCTTGGAGCGGCTACGTGGACGGTGGAGAGGTCGTCGGCGCGAGCAGACAGGGTACGGCTACGCGGTCGTCGGCCTCCGACGGGACCCGAGCCTGGCGATGCTCAGAGCGCGATTTTCGCAGGGTTGGCCGTGTGGTCACCGCGTGCATTAGCACACGCGGCGTGAACCCGCCTGCCAGATCGTGTCTGGTGCATCGACCCTAGGTCTGGGAGTCCCAACGTGCCACTGGTTCGGCCTGATACCCACTGAGCTGAAGTGTAGCATCAACTACATTTTCTGGTCAGAAACTTGGGGAAAATCTAGAGGAGAAATGAGTTGTGCTACAAGCCAAGTGAGTTGTCTGGGGTGTTCTAGGTAAGAAGAACTATCTTCTGGAGAAGTTTGAGAAACTTTGGCAAAGATTTGAACATGGTTCATATGTAAACCACATTCTGGTCCAGAAACTAAATGAGCTTGAAGCACTCACATAAATGATCTCCTGATGATGAAACTTGGTGGAGAGAGGTCATTTGGTGCATAACAGATGCCATAAAAATTTCAGAGCAATTAGGCATCTCTAGCTAGCACTTCCTTCACAGAGGTTTCAGAAATACAGAAACTTGCCAGAGCCTTGTTGCTCAAAAGTTGTACTGGCCAAGATGATATTTTTGGATATTGTGGCAAGATAAAATGCCTAGTATCTCAGGGAATTTATTGGGAATTTTCTAAGGTAGGAAAATAGGAGTTGCTTCACAACTGACAAATTCTGACCAGAAAGAAAATGATTAATCTGGCCAAAATTTTATATTGGGCAATGGAATATTTTTGGAGATTATGGAATCATATGATGATAAGCAGGTGTGGAAAAAGTTTGGGAATTTATTGATCATCCAAACTATAGGTTGCTCCATAACCCATAGTGGTGACATAATTTCCCAAATAAAGAAAAGGGTTTAATGGAAAAGATTAAATATTGGAAATTAATCCAGGAGTGATGAAGAAAGGTTTTAGCAAAATGAGGAAGGTTTTGGGTTACTGGAGAAAAGTTTCAACGATTCATCAACTGAAAGAGTTTGAAATCATCCAAGTTTGCAAATAAAATCCAAATTATTTTGGAAAGAAAAAGTTGTCAAAAACCAGGGTGTCACAGTGCACTTTCCGAAGAAACAATTCCAAGTGAATGGTATAAATGTTATTGAAGAATCTCCGACCATCCTATTGGAAGTTTTCAATTACCTCTACCTACTGCCAAAAAGAAATATGATATACTCATTGTTGGGGATATGCACATCCCCATTGAGGTAACTTAGTGTTTTACGAAAGTTCTTCGGTTTCATGCTAATCGGAAGTGGTTGTTAATAAGACTTGATCAACCTTATTAATGGATCATTTTTGAGAGGTATGAAGTTGATGAATCTAGTAGGCACAAATCTCTGTTCCCACTTTTTATTTTCTGTTTTAGTTAGTCAAATAAAATAAAATGCCATGATTATCCTGTTTTCTGTTTTCTCCGTGCAATAAAAATTGACCCAGAAATAAAAGTTCTGAGAATGTCCTGAAAATTCGATACGATTTTTTCCTGAATATTTCTGAATTTCTGGTGCAAATAATACCAGAGGGGGGTGCACCTGGTGCCCACAAGACACCAGGGCGCGCCAGCACTCCCAGGCGCGCCCTGGTGGGTTGTGGCCCCCACGTGGGCCCCCTCACGTATTCCTTTAGCCGACATCATCCCTTACCTCCAAAAAAAATCACCATAGCCTCCATTCCCGTGTTCTTACTCTCATACCCGCGGATTTCGATCTCTTTGCTCAAAGCTCCATTTCCGAAACTGTTTGGAGGGATTGCTACTTGGTATGTGACTCCTCCATTGCTCCAATTAGTTTTTGATTTAGTGGGTTATCTTTGGAGTAATTAGCTACTCTTGGTGCTGCTGTAGATGAGCTTGCATGTTGAATTCTTAGAGTTCTAAGTAGTTTGAATGCTTAATATGGCCTCTATGCATGCTTAGGAGTAGTTGCTATCAATCTTACAAAGTTTTGTTGATAAAAATTTTGTGGACTAAATTTTTTCAGAAATTTATTTTAGGAATAAGATGGATTTCTTTAGGAAGTTTTCCTCCAAGAAAAATGCCAAAGGAGTCATTGGGGAATCATCAGACAATGACCTTCACACTCCAAGAACGGTGGAGGTGCGGCCGTGTGAATGGCCGCATGATGCCTTCATGGAGGAGGCCGGGTTTCATCAAGAGTTCGCTCAATTTGTTGCAAACGCTGGGATGACCGAGTTCCTCGCAGCTAAGTGAGACCAATATCACATCCTTACAAATTGCTTTGTGCAAAGTTTTCATTTTCTGAGAAAGAATAATCCTCCTGAAGTGCAGTTTAATCTTTACGCTGAAACTCACAAAATGCCGCTAACTGACTTCTGCGACATATGCTTGATCCCCTCTGATGGGGAATTGAGAGAACCTAGACTAGCGGAGTTTGAGGATTTTCTCCTCACTTTAACAGTGGGTGAATATAGAGGCGTGTCGAATGCCACTGCTACCAGTCTGCAGTTTCCTTCAGTGCATTACTTTGCTTTGTTCATCGCAAAGTGTTTAACCGCTAGGGAGAAGGTTGGCGCACTCAGTGCTCCCGACCTTGCTATTTTACACCGTGCACTGTATAATGATCACACCTTTAGTATGGGGGCTATTATTGCACGTCGCTTACACCTTAACAGGACTAAGGGAAAGATACATGGTGGTATTTATGATACTCGCTTAGCGAGACACTTTAGTGTTCAAATTTGCCCACATGATTATCTCTTATCCCAGGTTTATCTAGATCACAAGGCGTTGCGAGATCACCAATTTATTGAGGCAACTGATTCTTTCCATGACATTCGTTACAACTTACTGTTCAGCGTCGAAACCCGTGATGTTATTCCATTGCCTGCACCTGCTCTGTTTGATTCTATTGCCAGGAACGGATACAGGATTATGCCAGATGACATTACAGCCTACCGGAACAACCTAGTAGCGGCTGAGGAGGAGCCCCAGGGGTGGGACGCTCAGGTGCCGCCTCCACCTCACTTCAACTTGGGACCGGATTGCTACTACGGATGGTGATTACCAAGCTGGGCCAAAAGCTTAAGCTTGGGGGAGTCCACCGACACTACATTCATGTTCACACTTTTCATTCCAGTTGTCGGTGTTCATACTTTTTCATTGTAATATCCATCCTAGATTTGTTTTCTCGCTTTCTTCTTGTGTGTTTGAAAAACTTTGAGAAAATCTAAAAATATTTCCTACTTCTTTTCGGTTTTTCTTTCTAGCCTAGTTTAATTGTAGTATCAAAAGAAAACCCAAAAAGATTTCTCGTTTGTTCTTTTGCTTGTTGGGAGCTTTCCCGTGTAAATAGTTTTTCTCGTTTTTGTTTTTTTCCTTTTTATTTGCCTTCTTCAAGAAAAACCAAAAACTCTAAAAATATTTCAGTGTGTTTCTCTGAAATTCTTTTTCTTTTATTTGAGTTGTACCAAAGAGAAGACCACGATGAAAATGTTGAGTGGCTCTCATATGCACTATTGTTATCTAACAAAGAGCCCATGTTACCTTGTCTTCTCCTCTTGAATAAAATGTTTGCAGATTCCAGCTTAGTCCACGGCACTCTTGCACTATTATTATTTTCATATCATTCGGTCGTGCAAGTGAAAGGCAATAATGACGATATTTGATGAAGTGACTGTGGCAGAGAAAAGCGGGTATGAACTCAACTTGTTTTTTTGTAAATATGTTTAACCTAGTATCCTTGATTCAGCATATTATGATCAAACATGTTTGCAATGACCATTAGAGATTATAGTTATTCATGCCATGCTTAAGTAGCTAGGAGTGGATAATGATTTATCTTGGATGTCAACATGCATTAAAATGGTTGTGATGCGGTATGATGATATGGTATCCTCCTCTGAATGTTTCAAGTGGCTTGACTTGGCACATGTTCACGCATGTAGTTGAATCAAAACCAACATAGCCTTCATGATATTTATGTTCATGGTGTCCATATCCTACTCATGCTAGTAGTCAATGTTTATTATATGTAATGCATGTTCATGACCATTTTCGCTCTTTAGCTGGCCGCTTCTCAATCTATTTGCTAGTCTTCGCTTGTACTAAGCGGGAATACTGCTTGTGCATCAAAATCCTTAAACCAAAGTTATTCCAGATGAGTCCACTATATCTACCTATATGCAGTATTACCCTGCCGTTCCAAAGTAAATTTGCACGTGCCATCTCTAAAAATTCAAATGAACATCTGTTTTGTGTGCCTGGACCGATCATGGAGCGACAGGGGGCGGTCAGTATCTTCCATGCTAAGCGGGTTATTCTCATGATGAGTGTTTATTCACTCGTCCTTACACGAGAGGGGCGGTAATAGGGATTCTCAGTCCCGAAATCAAAAATTAAAATAATTAAACAAAACTCCCCCGGGAATGTTGATGGTTTGGACGGTACCTGTGGATGCGGCTAGCCGTGGAGTGTGATTGTTGGTGGAGGGGGAGTAAACCTTTACTTTTACCGCTTGGGAACCGCCGCTAATTTGTTTAGCATAGAAGATATTGATAACTCTTGGTCATAACGTTGACAGGAAGGGTGTACCTACCAAAAATTATATCTATCTCTGTTTTAAGCTTTGAGCTCTGGCACCTCTGCAAATCCATGCTTCCCTCTGCGAATGGACTATCTATTTACTTTTATGTTGAGTCATCACCTTCTCAAATAAGCGCCAGAACCGAGAGCACTATTGTCATCCTCATGCATTGTGTATAGTTGATGTTGGGTGCAGCATGACTGGGTCTTTTCTACCATGAATTACAATGTTTAGTCGCTGCTTGAACTTTGGAGGTGCTCTGTATTTATGTTTTGTGGTCTCAGGAAGGGCTAGCGAGATACCACTATTGTCATGTTGTATCATGATTGTTTTGACAAAGTGTTGGCGCTTGAGATATCGTATTATTGCTCGCTAGCTGCTTATGTCATTGGTATGCTGTATCATTATTGCTCGCTAGCTTCTAAGAGTTATTGCTGACATGGTTAGTCATAATCTTTGCTGAAAACCAGGGTGCTACTTAAGCATATATATGTAAACAAGAACAAAAGAGTTCATAAAAGTTTTTCTTTATCACTTTCAGTTTGTCAACTGAATTGCTTGAGGACAAACAATGGGTTAAGCTTGGGGGAGTTGATACGTCTCAGTCGTATCTACTTTTCCTCACACTTTTGCCCTTGTTTTGGACTCTAATTTGCATGATTTGACTGAAACTAACCCGGACTGATGCTGTTTTCAGCAGAACTACCATGGTGTTGTTTTTTGTGTAGAAATAAAAGTTCTCGGAACTAGACGAAACTTTTTGGATATTTATTTTAGAATAAATAAAAAATACTGGAGCCAATAACCACCGGAGGAGGGCCCCTGGCTGGGCACGATACACCAGGGCGCGCCAGCCCCCCCAGGCGCGCCCTGGTGGGTTGTGCCCACCTCGTGGCCCCACTGACCCTAATTCCGATGCTATAAAATCCTATTTTTGGAGAAAAAATTCAGGGAGAAAGTTTCATCGCGTTTTACGATACGGAGCCGCCACCACCTCCTGTTCTTCACCGGGAGGCCAGATCTGGAGCCCGTTTGGGGCTCCACAGAGGGGAATCTTTCGTCTTCGTCATCATCAACCCTTCTCCATCGCCAATTCCATGATGCTCCCCACCGGGAGTGAGTAATTCCTTCGTAGGCTTGCTGGTCGGTGAGGAGTTGGATGAGATTCATCATGTAATCGAGTTAGTTTTGTTAGGGCTTGATCCCTAGTATCCACTATGTTCTGAGATTGATGTTGCAATGACTTTGCCATGCTTAATGCTTGTCACTAGGGCCCGAGTGCCATGATTTCAGATCTGAACCATTTATGTTATCACCATTATATCTATGTTCTTGATCCGATCTTGCTAGTCATATGCATCTATTACGTGTTTTGATCCGCAAACCCCGGAGTGATAGTAGTCGGGATACTTTCCGGTGATGACCGTAGTTTGAGGAGTTCATGTATTCACTATGTGTTAATGCTTTGTTCCGGTTCTCTATTAAAAGGAGGCCTTAAAATCCCTTAGTTTCCTTATGGACCCCTCTGCCACGGGAGGGTAGGACAAAAGATGTCATGCAAGTTCTTTTCCATAAGCACGTATGACTATTTACGGAATACATGCCTACATTACATTTATGAACTGGAGCTAGTTCTGTGTTGCCCTAGGTTATGACTGTTATATGATGAATATCATCCAACGAGTTCACCGATCCAGTGCCTACGAGTTTTCCACTTATTGTTCTTGCTAAGTTACTATTGCTGCTGCTACTGTTCCAACTGCTACAAAACTATTGCTATCACTGCTACCGTTACTGTTACTGTTACTGCTGCTATCAAACTATCATACTACTGCGCTACCGATCCCTATGCTGCAGATATTTAATCTCCAGGTGTGGTTGAATTGACAACTCAGCTGCTAATACTCTCAAATATTCTTTGGCTCCCCTTGTGTCGAATCTATAAATTTGGGTTGAATGCTCTACCCTCGAAAACTGTTGCGATCCCCTATACTTGTGGGTTATCACTCCCCCACTTCCCCACGACGCCTCAACAACTGCCCAAGCTAGCATAAAGCTTGCCCGCGACATAGAGCCATCATTACCCCTCCTTGCCTTGCGCCCCTCTTACTGTGCCTTCCTTCATTGTTCGAAACTCCGCCAGATCCGATCTCGGGCAAAATGCTCCTACCCTCACTTCGCTTGCAACTCTAACGCGCGGATGGCACCGGTCGACAAGAAGGCGAAGGCCGCGGCTCCGTCCGCAAGCCCTCCGGCCACTGGGCCGGCCCTCTTGCGCTACTCCATCGCCAATGAAGAAGACCTGGGTCCGGTGCGCTCACTGATAGCGGGCGACGGGAATGAGGGGAGGGCGACCGTGATCTCACCTTGTGCGACAATTCATATAAATTCACTACACAACCAAAAAGTGCGGAGGCTACAGGGGGAACCCTTGCCCGCTTGAGGATAATGTAGCCCGGAGGGCGCCCTCAATTTTAGCAAACCAAAAAGTCACCTGGCAATTACGCTGTTGCGGGAGCGTCCGAATGCTTGGTGAAGCGTGCCGTGAAGGTCCGCCTCTCAGGGACCAGTTGGCCCCTAAGGTCTTGGGGGCCCGCGAGGACCCGACGCCTCGCGAGGCGCCACCGCGAGCTGCATGAACCTTTGGAAGGTGGCGCCGGTGTTCTCCAGGCCAAAGGGCATATGGGTGTAGCCGGCGGCGACGCCCCTGCCCCGTCCAGTGTGCGGTGGCAGGAAGAGGCCCCGCGAACTGGCCCTGTTGAGTCCCGCGATGTCGACTGTGCTGTGGCAGGAAAAGGCCCTGCGAACTGGCTCTGTTGAGTCCCACGATGTCGATGCACATGCGCACCTTGACGTCATCCCCGGGAGCCGCGGCCGGACTGGTGGGTCGCCCTGGATGACACTCGCCCCACATGGCCCGAGCCTCTCGTAGTCTGCAGATTTCTCGGGTGACGAACTCTTGTGCCCCTGGTGCTTGGCGCCGCTTCCCTTGCTCGCGGGGGTGCGTGTCGAAGCACGCCTCCAAGTGGTGCCCGAGCACCTCCCTCGTCACATGGGTCAGGTCAAACGCTTTCCAGGTGGAAGCCCCCGAGCCCGGCCTGAGGGAGACGCCGGGTGCGCCTTCCTATGCCAAGGGGAGGCAGGTGCCGGCGACGGGCACGGGGCTTGCAACGCTGGCGCCGGGCGCCGCATTCTTCGCCTCGGTAGGTGATACGTCTCCAACGTATCTATAATTTTTTATTGTTCCATGCTGATATATTATCATTCTAGGATACTTTTTGGCTCTTTATTTACCAATTTATAATATTTTTTCAGCACTAACCTATTGACCAAGTGCCTAGTGCCAGTTGCTGTTTTCTGCGTGTTTTTTTACTTTTCAGGTTTACATTACCAAACGAAGTCCAATTGCCACGAAACTTTTTGATGATTTTTTCTGGACCAAAAGAAGACCTGGAAGCATTGGAAGGAGGCCGGGAGGCACATGAGGGCCCCACCACACATCAGGGCACGCCCTAGGGGGTGCCCTGATATGTGGTGGCCCCCTTGTGGCTCTCCCGACGCCCCTCTCTGGCCTATAAATTTTCTAATATTGCAAAAAACCCAGAAGCAGTCCCGAAACCCTTTTTCCGCTGCCGCAAGTCTCTGTTCCGTTGCGAGGCCATCTGGAGCTCCGTTCCGGCACCCTGCCGGAGGGGGATCGATCACGTAGGCCCTCTACATCAACCTTGCTGCCCTCATGATGATGTGTGAGTAGTTCACCACAGACCTACGGGTCCATAGCTAGTACCTAGATGGCAATCTCTCTATCTCTTGATCTTCAATACAATAGTCATCGCATCTTCGCTTTCATCTATCCGATGTAATCCTATTGTACGGTGTGTTTGTTGGGATCCGATGAATTGTGGGTTTATGTTCAGATTATTCATGAAAAGTATTTGAGATACCTCTGATATATATTGTCTCTTAATTGCATGATCATTATAGCTTCGTAATGCTCTCCGATTTATTGATGTGCTTTGGCCAAGTAGATTGATATTTCATTGGTGGGAGTGGTGCGTTGTGGTAGGTTCAACCTGGCGAGTTTCTATATCCCAGTGACAAAGTAGGGGACGAGATGTGTCTTTGTGTTGTTTCTACTAAGGATAACACGACGGGGTTCATTCATATTGCTTGAGTTTACTTTGTCTACATCATGTCATCGTTCTCCATGCATTACTCTGTTTTACTTAATACTCTAGATGCATGCTGGATAGCGGTCGATGAGTGGAGTAATAGTAATAGGTGCAGGCAGGAGTCGGCCTATTTGTTTATGGACGTGATGCCTATATACACATGATCATTGTCGTGAAAATCACATAACTATCCGCTTTTCTATCAATTGCCCAACAGTAATTTGTTACCCACCGTATGCTGCCTACATGAGAGATGCCGCTAGGGAAAACCATGGCCCCCAGGTCTATTCACTTATATATTTACAAATGCTACTATTACCTTGCTGCCTTTATTTACTTTTTATTTTATTTTGCAATTTAAAATTATCAACAATTATCTACACAACTCATTTGCTTGCAAATAACAAGATGAAGGGGATTGACAACCCTCTTGCCCGCGTTGGGTGCAAGTTGTTTGTTCATTTGTGTGCAGCCGCTGAAGACGGTTGAGGATTGATATTCCTATTGGTTCAATAAACCTTGGTTTCATAACTGAGGGAAATACTTACCCACTTTGTGCTGCGATAACCCGTTCCTCTTCATGAAAAATCCAACACAGATCACGAGTATCAGTAGGGCCTTGGACGGGCACCAGCTGCTTCTTCCTCGGGGGTGCGGCCTCGCGTGACCTGGCCTTTCCCTCGTCATCAGAATGCTCAGCTGCAACAGCTTTGTAGGCACGCTCGAGGGAGCAGACCGCGTCCTTCTCGTCGCAGGCGATGGTGATGACGCCGCTGCAGCCAGGCATCTTGAGGACGTTGTAGCCATGGTGAGTCGCCACCATGAACCTGGCCAGCGTCAGGTACCCTAGGATTGCGTTGTACGGGAGGCCGATGTGCGCCACGTCGAAGTCGATGAGCTCAGTGTGATAGTTGTCGCGCGTGACAAAAGTGACCGGGAGGCGAACCTGCCCCAGGGGAACGGTGGAGCCTTCGGTCAGCCCAGAGAACGGCCTGGTAGGCATCAGCTGGTCATAAGGCACCTGGAGTGTCTCGAAGGTCTCCACGGAGAGCACGTTGAAGCCCGTGACTCCGTCGATGAGGGTCTTGGTGACCATGACGTTGCTGACGGTGGGGGTGCACAACATGGGGAGCGCGCCCGCGTCTGCCGTGGACTTGAGGCCGTCCCTGGCGTCGAAGGAGATGGCATATTGCAACCACTTGATGGGTCGCGTGGCCTCTGGCTTCGGGAGGGTAGCATTCACCTCACGAGAGAACTACTTGAACAGGCGGTTGGACGCCGGGGTGTGGGCTCCGCCGAGGATACAGGCTATCGCGCGAGGCTCCTAATAGCCCCCAGCCCCTTCGTCGTGCTGATTCTTGTCATTCCTTCTGGGCGGTGGTGGCAGCGGCGGGAGAGCAATATTGTCCTGAGGGCGTGCCTCGCGAGGTTGCTCATGCCAGGCGTCCTCACGAGGATGACCACGCCAATTGTCCTCACGAGGCTGCTCGCGCCAGCCCTGGCGAGGGTTGCCGCCGCGGCTGTCCCACCTGCCGCCGCCGCGGCCGCCTCCGCGGCCGGCGCTGTGGTCGTTGCGCTCCGAACGCCGTCCGACGCGCTCGTCGTGGAGGGACTTGAGCTCCTGACAGTCTTCAGTGTTGTGGTTATGCACGTCGTGGTAGATGCAGAACGGGCGACGGTCCTTCTCGGGCACATCGCGGTCGCAGCCACGCTTCTGCTCGGGCTCCGCCGCGAGAATGGTTGGGTCCTTGAGTTTGACCTCCTTAGCCTTCGCCTTGCTGTCGTCCGGCGCGGCGTCGGCGTCGTCATGGATGAACAGGCGACCTTCCTCGGCCTTGGCGCATTTGTCGGTGATGTTGAAGAGCTCCAGAGCCGAGCTGAGCCCATCGTTGATGGCGAGCTTTTCGCACATTCGGACGTCCTTGACACCATTGGAGAACGCCATGATGATGGCTTCTTCCGAGGTGCGCGGGATCTTGTTGCGCACCTGGCTGAAGTGTTGGATGTATTTGCGCAGGGTCTCTCGAGGGCGTTGCTTCACACACCGCAGGTCGTTGACGGAGAGGGGGCGGTCATGCGTGCCCTTGAAGTTGGCGATGAATAGCTTGCAAAGCTTGCTCCAAGAAGAGATCGACTCCTCGGGCAGGTTCATGAGCCAGGAGCACACGCCATCCTTGAGAGCCATGGGAAACCACTTCACCATGACCTTGACGTCGCCGTTCGCCGCCTCGATGCTCAGCGCGTAGAGCTGGAGGAACTCCGTGGGGTCGGGGACGGCATCATAGCACGGGGGCAGCTCAGGCTTGAACTTGACAGGCCAAACCACCCGGCGCAACTCGCGAGTGAAGGCCCGGCAGCCCACACTGCTGGTAGGGAAGCCTCGTGAGAGGGCAGCCCAGTTCTGGCGCCCGGCAGCCGCGATGTCCTGGACGATCCGGTCTTGGCACTGGCGTTGCTGCTCGAGGATCACCCGTGCATCAGGCGGTGCGCGACGGACGATCTAGCAACTGGCTTCGTCTTGGGCTGGTGGAGGTGCCTCGCGGGGCGGGTCGCACGGGCGCGCATCGCGCCGAGGCTTGACCGGCTCGTCGTGTAGGGGAGGTGGCGGTGGCGCTCCGTGTGCCACGTCCCCAGCTCGAGACGGCGGGGGGCAAAGTGAACGAGAGGGCGTCGGGGCTTCTCCGGTGGCGGTGACGAGTTCGGTGATGCGGCCCAGCCAGGCGTCATAGCCGACGTCCGCCGGACGATAGCAAAGCAACTCGTGCGCCATGATCAGGGGAGGAGGAGGCGGTGGTGGTGTGGCCGTCCCTCTGCACGGAAGGGTGCATGGAGGAGTCCTGCTGTTCGCGTGCAGCAGGGTCGGTCGCGGCAGCAGCTTCAGCGCCGGCGGAGTGATGGAGGCCGTCGCGGCCCGCGGGCGCGGTCTAGACGACGCGGGCCGCTCGGCGCTCAGCATGCACACGACGGGCTTAAGCCATGGGGTTGGCAAGGGCGGAGCCGAAACGGAGCTGGAGAACAGCGGCGCACCCCTACCTGGCGCACCAAATGTCGGAATCGGGGCTCTAGGGAGGTTCTCGAACCCTACTCTCCCTTGCTAACCTACGGCAATGCTCCGGCGTGCTTGAGCTTGGGGGAAGAACAGGGACACGGTGGTTTACCCAGGTTCGGGCCACCTCGCGGTGTAAAACCCTACTCCTGCTTGTCTGGATTTCTTGGCGATGAGAGTGAATACACAGGGGGTCGGTCCTTTCTACGGTGGCTGTCATGTCTCCTTTATACCGGCTCTGGTCCTCTTCCCCTGAAACTATCAGGCGGGAAGGGTTGCCACAAGCGCCACTTTGAAGGGGGACAGGACTGCAACTTATCCTGACAAAAGTAGTCTTCGCCTGCAAAAACCTCCCTTCATGACGCGCTGGTGGGCTCGGGGATGACCTCCGTCCTGGCGAGCCCCCAGCCTTGGCCTTCTTACACCAAACGGGAAACCTTTGAGGGTTGCTTTGGGTACCGGCGGGCTGGCCCTGCTCCCTTAGCACCAAAGGAGAAAGTCTTCTAAGCGAAGCCTGCTGCCACGGCTCCGGACGTCACTTGGCAGGGCACGCGTTGCCCTCATGACGGGGCGGGGCTGCACGGCACCGTTGAGCCACCCTTGACCTATGCGCCCCGCGAAGCCCCAGGGGGGCAGCCCCGAGAGGTGACCTCGCGAGGGCGTCCTCGTGAAGCTTGCGAAGGCGCCTATGGCCAAATGCCTCGCGAGGCGGGGGCCCCCGTGAGGGCCTCCCTCGTGAAGCCTAGCGGCGGGCCGTACTGGGCCTAGGCCGCGCGTCGTGTCTTGGGCCTCAGGCAGATGGACCTGGGTACCCCTAGTCCCAGGGGGCCGACAACGCTGGTTGCTGTCACGCAGCGTTGTGGCCAGATTCGTGACCTGCTCTTCCCGAAAAGATGACGTCATGCCAAACAAAATGTACAACGGCGGCATACTTCCTGCGATGTCGAACAAAATGCACCAACCTACCCCTCTCGCGGAATCCGACCCCATCGAACACCCCGATCCACAGAACGACGGTGATGAGAAGACCAATGGCGTTCGGCTTGTCCGACGAGCTCACTAGCCTTGCCAGCTTGGTCACCATCACCGCGGGGTGCATAGCAAGTGTTTGATGAAATGTACGAGGTAAAAATAACTTTTACTCCCTTATTTTTGGAAGACCGGCTAGGTCCGGCAGAAATTGCTTTTGGAGGCCAAGCTCCATGGAGACCTCCATATGCGAAATTCAAAATTCATGAAAATTTGTATTTTTACATTTCAAAAACTTCTGAAAAATACAGAGATAGATCAAGATGCAATGCACAAGTGTGTAAATTTTCTGGACCAAATACATTGAAACGAGAGCTGTGCAAAAAGACAAATCTGAGGCTTTTTAACACATGATACTATTCGTCCTCTCGGACCATGAATTTGTATTTTTTGTACAGGTCGAATTTCAACGTATTTCATCCTAAACTTTTACGTACGTACACCTCACATCCTTATTTAGTTGTACAATTTTTTTCAGATTTTTTTGAAACCAAAATTTTCGAATTTTAAAAATTTGGCCTCCATGAAGGTCGAGAGACAAAACGTCATTCTGCTAGGTCCGATCAAAACTTAGTGAAGTAAATATACCCCGATAAGGTTTATTTGGCCAAATACTTCTCTATTGGGGATCAAATAGAGTTGCTCTTTGTTTTAGAAAACAAGGATGACCATCGGCCTCTGCATCTGGGCGATGCATGCTACCACATTATTGATTATTCACAAAGACTTTACAAAGTAATACATTAGTAAGTCTGAAGCCACCATCTCAATAACATCTGTCGATACTCCTATCCACTTGATGAAGGGGTGTCGAAAATCCGAGCCGAATACCAAACAGACTTCACACCAAAGCCTAACATCTAAAGCCGGAGGCCCCAACCAAGCCACAATACCGGGTCACGGGCACACCGGTCCGACACACTGTCAGAAGTGGCCGCGGTCGTCTTCCATCGATCCATCTTCAGATCAGCAACTGACGCAACTACCTTGTCAGGCCTGTCGTCGACGCCACCATGACGCAAGACTGCACCATACCGTCGAGATCCGCCGTCGTCAATGCGGAAGATGAAACCAGTCAGCACCTGCTCCAAAACGATGCCCCCAGGAGAAGAACAACATCGAAGATGTCATCATCGTCCGATCCGGGAAGACCCATATCTTAGGTTTCCCCCAGAGCATCCCGAGTGTGGTGTCGCGACCTGCAACAATGATGCCTTGAGGAGGGAACGATGTCACGGACGTCGCCATCGTCCGCCATGACCGTAGTCGGCGCGATTTTCACCGGAAGTCGCATCCCCCCGATCTTATCGCTGACTGGAACCGAACGGAACCTCGCCGTGAAGACGAATGCCACCATCAGCACGCCGGCAGGGAGCCTCCAGCCGCCCCTCATCGGTCCCTCCTCGCGCCACTGGCCGACCGAGGCCACACCGCGACAGATCTGGACAGGACTCCAGATCCGCAGCCACCGTTGCCACCCATCTGCACGAAGAACAGTCACCCTTGCTAAATGAAGCGTCGCCACCGCCACCACCGATCGTCAGGTCATCCACTCCGCCGGCCATGGTGCTCCGGTCGCCATCACGTAGTAGGGGCGCTGTCCTAACTTCCGCCCCCGGACTCCCTGTATGAAGCGCCCCGTCTGCCTCACGAGAGCCCGCCGCGACCGCCCGCACAGGAGCCTATGGTGCTGGGCCCGCCGCCATCGCAGCCCTAGCCGCCGACAGCGGTGACAGGGGAAGGATCAAGGAAGGCTGGCGGCTAGGGTTTGGGGTCTGATTGGCCCTCATGCAGTCTACGAAACGCGTCGTCACTGCTCCAGCTCACCATACGACCCATTTCCTGTCGAAATTTCAACTGGTTCAGTTCCACGCCGATGCACCGCCGGCAGCGTTCCGGAGACCGGGCAGGGACTGTTGTCTCCTACAGTACAGCCGACGCGGTGGGCCTTCATCCGACCGAGGTCACATGCGTTGCGGCGCCGACGCGCTCCACGCTTCCCGGCTCCCGGTTCCTCCCAGTCTCCCACACTCCGCGTCTCACCCCATCCGCATCCGCTGCGCGCACCCCGAACGGAAGCACACTTGTGTGGCCGGCCCGCTTTTCCTTCTCGTGTCCATCTCGACTGTTGGAGACTGGAGCACCCAATCCCTACAGAGGCTCCGCTCCGGTGCGGTGCCCCACGAAAAACACCAGTCACCGCGTGGCGCAATAATTCCCGAGCGTATCGCTGTCATCCATCCATCCACGGCGCGGCGTCTCGCTCCCACCCCCAGTCCCACCACACCCCCCCGCACACTGAACCGACACCTCTTCTGCACTCTATTTAAGCCACCACCGCCGCGCCGGACGCGCACCGCCACGCCTCCGCCTCGCCTCGACTCCAGCCATGGCCGCCGCCGCCGGTCCTCGGCTGCTCCCCTTGCTCTTGATGGTGCTTCCGTTGCTCGTCGCCGCCGCGCCCGGTGTCACGTACGACCACCGCTCACTCGTCATCTCCGGCCGCCGCCGCCTGCTTATCTCCGCCTCCATCCACTACCCCCGCAGCGTCCCCGCGGTACGCCCCTGCCCCCCTGCGCTCCCCCAGCACATACATTAGCAGGACAGCCGAAGTCGTAACCTCGGTTGCTGCGCGTGCTCGCAGATGTGGCCCAAGCTGGTGGCGGAAGCCAAGGACGGCGGCGCCGACTGCATCGAGACCTACGTCTTCTGGAACGGCCACGAGACCGCCCCCGGCAAGGTCCGCCCGCCGCGCCCGCGCGTCCCCAGTTTCTGTGCTGCATTTGGTCTGTTCGTCACAAAACACGGTGTTTTCATGTGGTATTGCTGAATGCATCGCAGTACTACTTCGAGGACCGCTTCGATCTGGTGCAGTTCGCGACGGTCGTCAAGGACGCCGGGCTCTACCTCATGCTGCGCATCGGCCCCTTCGTCGCCGCCGAGTGGAACTTCGGGTCCGCTTCCTTCCTTCCTTCCCTTTCACTGTTCTGGTGCAGCTCTGCATATTTGCTGCCATCTCCTCCATTTCTGTGGTGTAATGAACAGTTTAACCTCTGTGTGTGGGTTCAGGGGCGTGCCTGCGTGGCTGCATTACATACCTGGAGCGGTCTTCCGGACGAACAACGAGCCGTTCAAGGTGGGGATGGCTTGTGAATTCTGTAGTGTTTTGTGATAAGCTTGCCGGTACGGGTGATGAGCTGACAATCTTTATTGCGGTGCAGTCTCACATGAAGAGCTTCACGACGAAAATCGTGGACATGATGAAGAAGGAGCGGTTCTTCGCTTCGCAGGGAGGGCACATCATCCTATCTCAGGTTGTGATTCCAGTCAACTTTGAGATCGATCTTTGTCACAACTGACAGGATTAGATTGTCTGAAACTGAATTTGTGCGTTCCAGATTGAAAACGAGTATGGATATTATCAACAAGCGTATGGAGCTGGTGGCAAGGCATACGCAATGTGGGCAGGTAGTATGGCTCTGGCACAGAACACTGGCGTCCCTTGGATCATGTGCCAGCAGTACGATGTTCCTGATCATGTGGTTAGTTTCTCACATTCACTGCCTTGTGTTTTATGCAACAGTTAAGACATGGATTTACCCCATCATACATGTTTTCACTCAAATTGCAATGTATGCCTGAATGACCAGCTCAACTGCAATGGTTTTTCGGCTAACAATGTATTTTGTGAATGATGGCTTGCTCCTAAAATTGTGTTCATATAGAGGGCCATTACAATAGGGAAAAAACTAAGCAGCAGATCTTCAGTAGATGTAACTTTGTTATTAAAAACATAGAACTAGTGCTGCTCTCAGGAGTTAGGACTGTAAGAGTGCACTTGCACAAATAGTCATGGTTATGTCTTCATAAAAAGAACATTGTTATGTGATTAGCAGCATCTTGGTATATCTATACATGCATGAACTTGGTAGTTGATGCAATTGCTATGTGATAAAGTTCTTAGCAAATGCAGTACGTGTTCTGTTTTGGCAGATCTATTCATTGATGCAACTGACATTTGCAGATAAACACCTGTAATTCGTTCTACTGCGATCAATTCAAGCCAAATTCGCCAACCCAGCCAAAAATTTGGACAGAGAATTGGCCAGGATGGTAATGCGTTTGGCACACTTTCATCAGTACCAGGGGGAATTTACAGTTACTTCTACTAATTTATATAACACAGCATGGAAAGCATCTCTTGCATCTTATTTATTTCCATTTTTTTGTTTAGGTTCCAGACTTTTGGTGAAAGTAATCCCCACAGACCCCCTGAGGATGTTGCATTTTCTGTTGCACGTTTTTTTGGGAAAGGTGGCAGCGTTCAGAATTACTATGTGGTATTGCTTTGTGCAAAGTTCATATTCTTACTTTTCTTGTATTATAACTTCACAAAGGATGACACATCTCATATTCTAACTTGACAAAGACACTCCGATATTTATCTGCCGTTAACTACAGTCAAACATCTGAAATCATATTCAGTTGATACTTGACAGCGTAACTGGTGATGATGATTTTTTTATTGATCGGGAACTGATGATGATTTCATCCTACTGAAAATTGACCAAGTCTTCATTGTCCTTTTGAAGTACCATGGTGGAACGAACTTTGACCGTACTTCTGGAGGGCCATTCATTACAACTAGCTATGACTATGATGCACCAATTGATGAATATGGTTAGGCTCTATTGATCTTGGATCCAGCAATAATCTTATACCTAGAATGGACAATCTATAAAATGGGCACATCTGAAGGAGCTTCACCAATCTATAAAATTGTTCCTTGGTCTGGATTTCAGGCCTTAGGCGACTTCCAAAATGGGCACATCTGAAGGAGCTTCACCAATCTATAAAATTGTGTGAACATAGTCTGCTTTTTGGAAACTCAACGTTACTCTCTCTTGGACCTCAACAAGAGGTAAGCTTTATTGTCTTCTGTTGGGTTATAATTGATCTAATGCTGCACCGATCCAGTTATGTGATATACTTACTTACATCTACACGCTTGTTCTCTTTTCAATGTAAAATTAAGTAGTAAAATCTATCTCTGTTGTAAATAGCACCGTTGTGTTTACATGATACATGCTGCTTTATATATAGCCCACATATTGACTACATCATTAAGTCAACCTCAACCTGTGCTAACATCACCATTCCTCTTTTTAAGTTCCACATCTTTGCCCCCCTGTGGATTAATCTTTCCCGCTACTACCTTATGAGATAAACAGTCTCAACTTCTGCTTGCAGGCTGATGTTTACACTCATCACTCAGGTGGATGTGTTGCATTCCTAGCTAACATTGATTCAGAAAAGGACAGAGTTGTCACTTTCAGGAACAGAAAATATGATCTTCCTGCTTGGTCAGTTAGCATCCTACCTGACTGCAAGAATGTGGTTTTCAACACTGCAATGGTATTTCATTTTCCTTTTAATGGTTTTAATAATAGAACACATTCAGTACCGTTTAAATGGACATCATCCTTCTCATAAAATGAAACAGAAAATAACGTAAGAATTGAAAAGGAGAAAAGTATATATCCAACATCAGATCATTGAATGCTTAACTGAGAAACACAATATTTAGCTCACGACTTTCTCATATTACTGTGGTTCTTCATGATTGATCATCTTTAGGTTCGATCTCAAACTTTGATGGTGGACATGGTTCCGGAAACTTTGCAAGCATCAAAACCTGATCAGTGGAGCATTTTCACAGAGAGAATTGGGATTTGGGATAAAAATGACTTTGTAGGAAATGAATTTGTGGACCATATTAATACAACAAAGGACTCTACTGATTATCTGTGGCACACTACAAGGTTCGTCTACTACAGGCTGTATCATGTATTCTTAGTATGTTGATAAGCTTTTTTTTCCGATAAACATGTTGATAAGCCTGGAGAGGTCTTAGTGTTATTTATGTTCTTATATTTTCTCTTCACCATTCTAAACACTTCCTGTTCCGTACGTGACCCTTTCTTTGAATGAAATTTGCAGTTTTGATGTGGACAGAAATTATCTTGCAAGTGGGAATCATCCCGTTCTTAATATTGACTCCAAAGGCCATGCTGTTCATGCTTTCCTAAACAATATGATCATAGGTGCGTTCTTTACTTTACTTTATGCTGAGAAACCACATAAAGTAATATCTTTGAGTAGACATTTGCTGGGATGTTTCTGCAGTTTTCAGCCTATATGGTTCTCTGGGGTATAAACATTTTTTGTATGGTCAAAATATATCTTAAGAAATAGAGTGCTTGTTTACACTGGATTCATTATAACAACTCTTCAGAGAGTGCTTGAATCGTATATCGTCAGCAGCACAGCTGACCCTTTGATACTAGTTTTTGCCAATCTACAATTCTCTTCAGTTTGAGTTTCTCTGTCATTACACTTAACATTTCGTAGATGTCTTTCTCAGGTAGTGCATATGGTAATGGCTCAGAATCAAGTTTCAGTGCGCATATGCCCATCAACTTGAAGGCTGGGAAGAACGAAATTGCACTACTGAGCATGACTGTTGGATTGAAAGTAAGCTTCTCTAGCTGTACGAACGATTTAACATTGTATTATGTATGCGGTTCTTTACATGCCCATGCTATTTTTGTATGCATATATGTGCAGTTTACACACTTTTGAGAAAATCGGCCTACGGCCCTTCGTTAACTTCTACTGTATCTAGTAGCAGGTCACTTAAAAGTTGAAACTACTTATCTGATTGGAACTTTATGCACTTTCTAAGAGTGCAGGACCCTATTATGAATGGGTGGGAGCTGGCCTTACAAGTGTGAACATCTCTGGAATGAAAAATGGAACCATAGACTTGTCTTCAAATAATTGGGCATACAAGGTACTGTCCTTGAGATTCTTCGTATGGAACTTCTGTTGAGAACTCAATATAGAAGTACGTCGTATATGTTTTGACTCCTGAGTTTATGTCCAGAATTTGACATAATCGAGATGGGTGTTCATCTATGCTTCTGTTTTGTATTTGTTGGTAGATTGGGTTGAAAGGTGAGCATTACGGTTTATTTAAGCCCGATCAGGGGAATAACCAAAGGTGGAGGCCACAATCTGAGCCACCAAAACATCAGCCTTTGACATGGTACAAGGTAACATCTTACGATCTTTATTGTCGATAAATTCTTCACATCCTATCACGTGTACTAAACTCCTAATCCAATGTACTACTTCCTAGGTGAATGTTGATGTTCCACAAGGAGATGACCCAGTTGGGATAGACATGCAGTCTATGGGGAAAGGCCTGGTTTGGTTGAATGGGAATGCCATAGGGAGGTATTGGCCCAGGACCAGTCCTAGTGATGACAGGTGCACTCCAAGCTGCGACTACAGAGGGAAATTTTCTCCAAACAAATGCAGGGTTGGATGTGGAAAGCCGACTCAAAGATGGTAATGTGACAGACATTTGGCACAGCTCACCATCCTAATTATGTTATGCCATTATTCTCTTTTGCCTCACATTTCTGTTTCACTTGTGAACAAAGGTACCATGTCCCAAGGTCATGGTTTCACCCATCAGGGAACACCCTTGTGGTTTTTGAGGAGCAAGGTGGGGATCCCATGAAGATTACATTCTCGAGGAGAGTTGCGGCAAGTGCTTGCTCCTTTGTGTCGGAGAACTATCCTTCCATAGACTTGGAGTCCTGGGATATAAGTATCTCAGATGATAACCCAGTAGCAGCAAAAGTGCAGCTGTCTTGCCCCAAGGGCAAAAACATCTCTTCAGTCAAGTTTGCGAGCTTCGGAGACCCCAGTGGAACTTGCAGATCCTACCAACAAGGAAGCTGCCACCATCCAGACTCCCTATCTGTTGTTGAGAAGGTAACATTTCCGGTTTCTCGACGTAAAATCTCACCTGATTCTTATCCGGGACTCGATAGGCATCAAATCTGGCTTAGGAGTTGCTGATGCACGTGGATTTGGATCAGTGCACATGAATTTAGTCTTGGAATTCGATGGCTGTCAGCTCTGACTTTGCAGACTGCAGTAATGGTGCAACTGGGAACAGATTAGACATGTAGTAGAAGGTTTTAACATTCCATTTCCAAGCTAACATGCATTCCGTACCACTCATCCAACTGTCCAAGGGCTGTTTCTGGATCGTCATTACATGGAGATCTAGATTTGATTGACCAGACCAAGGTTTGTATATTTCCTAAGCAGTCCTTTTTATTCTCTGCAGGCTTGTCTGAACATCAATAGCTGCACAGTCTCGCTGTCAGACGAGGGATTCGGAAAAGATCCATGCCCTGGCGTCACCAAGACACTTGCCATTGAAGCAGACTGTTCTTAATCTGTGAGTTCTACTCAGCTAAGGGTTCCAGCACTACAAATCTGCTCGTCGAAAAATCAAATTCGGAAGCTGCGGTGCCGGTTGCTTCTACGTGATATATCATCCTAGATTTAGGTTCGGCTATCTTTTGAGCATCATGATGCTAGCCTTTGTTTCGTCGAGTTCTCCTGATGGACCGACCATAGGCGCAAATGCGTTGCGTCTCAGGCTCATCATACCTAATGTGGCTGCGAGTTCAAACCACGAGCAAGCAAACTACTGTACTGTACTACCGTATCAAGAGTGTTGGAATGCTGATGCAGTGTGAGAAATCTCTCGGTTAATTAATTAGGGCCGGTTCTCCTTGTTCCGTACGTTGAGTTGTTGCTCTCTTTGGTGCCCTCGGTTGACTCACTGACAGTAGATGTAGATCACATCTCACTCACATGCAGGGCGACATCTGAGCTAACAGAAAGAATCATTCGTCCCAACTCATGGACTGCACCACGATATGAGCTCAGATTGAGCTTCAAATATTCCACGTCGTACGTACGTGCTTTGTTGTACGTGCATGTGGCACGTATTCTGTGGACATGTGATTTTGGCACTAAGCATCTGATGGAAACTTTCAGACTCTTCCCCAAACTGACAGACGAACATCTCAGCATGCAAAGCTTAGATTCTTTTTCACCCTCCTTTTCCAACAACAACAACAACGAACAAAAAAAAACAAAAACATAGAGTTCACCAGGGTTTGCGCCAAAACATCTTAGCATGTAAAGGGCATCTCCAACACCGACCCTCATACCGTCCGGACCATATAGCTTGGATGTGTTGTGTCATCCAACGCGGTCCTGCGTCTGTCCGCACGTCGGTCCAAATGCGCTTTCTCCCGCAAACCAGAGAGAAAGTGTGGGTAGGGGGTTGTGGGCGTCCGGACCGCTACCACGTCCGCGTCCGACAACCCTCCTCCCTCGCCCGTGTGCGTTCTCGCCCGGCGCCAGCTACCCGCACTAAAGCCGGCCCAGAGCGGGCGCGAACTCTCACTGCCAGCATTGAAGCGGCGCATCGGCCAGCATTGAAGCGGCGCATCGGCCGAGAGAGCGCCGCCCACTGCACGTCGGGCTGGACACGCCTCCTCGCCACATTCAAACGGCTACAAACTGCCCGCCTACCTTCACTAAACCCGCACGTGTGCCGAGAAACCTACTCCGGCCACACGTCCTTTCGCGAGCCGGCCGACATTAAACACAACGCTAGTTGGCTCCTCGTGTCCGTCTGCTATTTAAACAAGGCCCAAACGCCTGGTGAAGAATCGCACCACACCTCCGCGCCCCATCTCCTCCTTGCACCTTAATCTATACACTATCCATGGCCTCCGACGAGCAGGAAGAGGAGTTCTTCGGCATAAAAGTCGGCTGGATGGCCCTCCGAGCCCGCCGGATACGAGCCAGGCAACTCGCTGCTCCACCTCCGTTGCCGCTCCAGGCCATCAGTACCATGGGCGAGGCTCCAAGACGGCACATCCCGCAACAACTTGCTGCTCCAAGTCAGCTCGCAGAAGAGTGCCGAGTTTCTCCAGTCCAACACGCAGAGGAGCACGGTTGCACGAGCATCTTGGCTGCCGTGGACGAGGCCCGCTCCTCTCGCGCCTGCGACTGCACCATCCACCATCAACATACGCGGAACCAGAAATCCGGCTTCGCGGAGATCGTCGAGGCAGCGGCAAACACGTATGCGTCGCCGCCAACATCGAGAAAAAAGTAGAACACGGGAAACCGCCGGTCACTGGCCGCCGTCGCCCCCCCCCCCCCCCCCCCCCCCCGCCACACACACACACCCCAAAAACCAACCCTGATCCATGCTTCACGAAAGCGGAGGCTACCCTTCCCGTCCGGCTGAAGTATCTACCTCCAGGGCTCCCGGCATTCCAAGGAGCGGGTTACCGGACATGGGGAAGACATGTCGTCGGAGTGGAGGGCTGCAAAGGAGGCGGGGCTTCATTTTCCGAGGTTCATGGCCAGCCTGGATGGGGAACGAACACGAGTCCGGTCTAGTTAAAATATGTGTAAATGTAATGAATTTGCTTCGGTTTAGATGAAAAGCATCCGGTTTTATGTAAAAATCATCCAAGTATGAACGAATATCGTCCGGTTTGCTTGAGTTTGGATCAAATTTGTTCATTTTCGTTAAAATTCATTTGAAATGTAAGCGGACATATGCGGCTAGTTTTGGATGACCGGCTTTCGCATCTGTGTCCGCGGACTGGTCTCCCCTGTCCGCGGACGGATGAGGGAGCAAATTTGGGGCCAGCATTGGAGATGCCCTAAAGTTCATATTCTTTTCACCCTCCTTTTGGAAAGAAAAAAACATAAAGTTCACTGGGTTAGGGGAGTATAACCAGAATTTTTGCCAAAGCATCTGGGTTGTTGTAGAAGATTGTCTGCATTTAGAGACTTGTCAAGCAAGCCTTAAAAGTGCACCAGTATTATCATCTTTGAAAGTGTGGCCAACAACTCGTTATAGTTAAGATTAGCCAGGCTGTTCAACTGCCATCCTTTTCTTAATCACAAGCATGGTGGACCAGTATTGCGGAATAAGATGGTACAAGTGTGTGTGTGTGTGTGTCGTATACTACGTACGACTGTAGCCTACATTGGATCATCCGGCCATCTCTTTTGGTCTGGGAGACATCAGGAGACAAAATACAAGCCATTAAACCCAACGTGTTGTGTGTGTGTACGTATACATCCTAACAGTGCAAGCTTTGGCCTTTTGGACGGTTAGGCGTACGTATATTGCATGTACACGTAGGGACTACCGTACTGTATATGATTGCTATATATGCTGCCTCTCAGCACAGGCTGCTCGTCTGAAGCTGGTGCAAGAGAAGATAAGGCTAAAGGCTCCCAACTGCAACAAGAAAATAATGGCTCCAGCAGTCCCAACGGCCTACCAGGATTTTTCCATTAAGAAATTTATAAGCTTCTTGTCTTTGTTATTTGTTGGAAAGTTCAATCAACCATTCCTGCTGCCGTCCGAACCAATCAAGCTCTCTCTTTTTCAGAAAGTTCCTGTAGTGAGGAATATATACATCTTTTTCTTGTAATGTATAGGGTTTCTAGCTAGTGCATGATTTGGAGGATCTAGGCAGAATGCCAGCTAGATAAATCTATCCCCATCTGCCGACACTACAGTGAGAGGGAGATTTTTATGATGACGGATGTCGTGTAGTCGTACTGATGTTGCATACATCCACGAGTGGTCGTCTCTCTCGCACCGGTTTCCAACAAAGACGTGCGGGAAAACGAAATCCAAATCCAGAAAAAGGAAAGAAAGCAAAGCGACTCAGGTATCAGCTTCACTGTTGGGTTTACCATGCAGCTGCGATAAGGACGCCAGAAGGCCAGGTGAGTGCGCGCCAAACTGCCATGAAGCTTCTCTAACCCTATTGATTAGTGAGAGAATCCAATCATGCTACCCCTCCCAGCTCCCGACCTGGAATTCAGATTGTCAAGTGACACTATTCTAATCTAAGCCCAGCCTTTACAGGTTCCTGTAGGACAAGGCAGGTCAAGGACATAAGCTCTGTCAGCAGAACGCAAAAGGCCAAAGCGAGATGAAAACGCCACACGACCTACTTATGGTAGATATGACAGATAATAATAAAAATACCTTGGTTGATAGGCTCCTAATACCCTTGTTCCGCAAATGGCGACACCTTTTCATGATTGCGAATGCATAAGATGAAATGCGGTCTCAGTATCCTAGAGGTGCTTATAGAGGTAACGTATGCGTGTATGCATTCTTAGGATGAGTGTGTATGCATATGTATAAGCGTCTACGTTTGTATTGTGTTTAAAAATAATAATAGACAAACAGTACACGTGAAAACTTTCTTTTATTGTTGTACTTCTATTATCCATCTATTATATATATCTATCTTCCATCTATTCTATTTTATCTATCTAGCTATTTACTCCCTCCGTTTCAAAATAAGTGTCAAGTGACACTATCTAGCTTTCCAGCTATCTAAACTTAGTACAAAATTGTATTAAAGTTGAGACACTTATTTTGATACGGAAGGGAGTATCTATCTATCTATCTATCTACCGGAAGTAGCGATTCGGTGCTCGAGTGCATCTGCATCTGGGTGTGAATAGTAAAATCATTTAAAATAGCAAAAACATTTTAAAATATGTTTTTTTGGCATTCAAGATGCTTGAATGCGTGATGTGTGTGCAAAAATTCGTGATGTTTGAACAATCATGGAGGTCGTGATGAAAAACAAAAACAAAATTTGGTTGTGAGAGAAACTTTGGAAAAGTACAATGTTTGGGCTGGAATTTTCGAAAATCCAACTCTGAGCACGGGCTCAGCTGCTCCCGCTAACGAAAAAAATAAAAAAAAATACTAGAAAAATTCAAAATTCCAATTTCTTTTTTGTGTGGTAGATTTGAACTTTTCTACTACTTCCTTTTGAATTTACTGTTCAGCATGTGTAAATGAGCCCGGGCGCAAAGGTGAACTACAGTCTATCTATCTACTTCCTCCGTCTGGAATTAGAAAAAAAGACTAGACATGGAAACCTCCACCTTAAAAAAAAAACGAAGATTAGATGTGGAAACCAATTAATAAGACGTTGAAAGCAATTAGCATCCAATACGTATCTCCATGGAACGCTAATATCGGTACCAAAAGTAAAAGAAAAAACGAGATTGCCCTTGGCTGGTGGGTGCAACTATATATTGACTCTAGCTATTTTTTTGCATGGTAATACGTGTCTCATTTATAGAATAAGATCAAGTTACAAGGCACGTAAACACCGACCTTACAAGACTGAAAATATAGAATAATGCTATGCAAAATACCAACGCCTGTTCCTCTCCTTCGACACCATCAAAGCGGCCACCAAAAGGAAAGAAGTCAGATCACCTCTTCACCCGAGCTCGACGCGGCTCCATCGCTGATCTGCAGCTTTACGGACCTCGAAAGTAGTTTCACAGAAGCAAAACCATTACCGTTGAAAGAATCAGACCGGAGCAACATGTCCCCGGACACGCCATCGAACTCCAGATCTGACACCCCCGCATGACGACAACGTCGAA
Source organism: Elymus sibiricus (assembly GCA_039707655.1). Lineage (NCBI taxonomy): Eukaryota > Viridiplantae > Streptophyta > Magnoliopsida > Poales > Poaceae > Elymus > Elymus sibiricus. Next base: position 418,588,092 of record CM077667.1, read on the forward strand.
GGAGGAAACCAGAACTGCCGTCCACCGACCACAAACCCAACACAAGATGCACCATCTTCCAGCTGTCACTTGCGTAGACAACCGTCTGCGCGTACTCTTGAACGACAAAATCTCCCTGCTCCACTATGACGTCGGAGACAACGCCACAGCAACGGGGACAGAGCAGAAGGAGAGACACACCTGATGGAGTCGCCGCCGCCGCCTCGCCGACACGATCCATGAACCCTAACGCCGCCGATCTGAAGGATCCGCAAACACACGATGCCATCAACTCCGAGACGCCGCCATGAAAAACGCCGCCGGTATGGGAGTGAAGTTGAGGCAGATTTATTCGTCCGGACACCGCTCCCACCATCCCCAACGACGCACCAGGACCTACAGATCCAATCCCTAACTACAGACCGAAGGAACGGGCCCCCCTCCCTCCTGCCGCCGGAGCAGCAGCCGGAGGGAGAGGGGCCAACGCCCTCGCCGGTTGAGATCCGGTGGAAGAAAGTCCCCTCCCTGGTCGCCTGTCTCCTGGCGGCGGCTAGGGTAGGAAACGCGAGTCACGGCTACGTACTGTCAAAACCTCTTTGCTATATTGACTCTAGCTAGAACGTGGTGGCATGCATTAGTATGAAGTCACCAACACATGTATATATCTTTTTTGTTTTACGGGGCTACATGTTTTTAGTCGAATACGCTGGTCTATACACATGCAACAAAAGAGGAAAATATGAAAAAAAAACTATTACATTTCTATTTTGAGTGAAAAATCAAAATGAAGATACATATGGTTTAATTTAATCTATTTACTTAGCATTCCGCTCAAGGGTGTACATCTTGTCTTACTTTCATGGTAAAACTATGGAAGTTTCTGACCAGCCCAAGAAATACAAAATCGTCACATTTGAATGTGAATATATTAATTAGAAAAAAAATCATGTACACCTGATTATTTATTTTGTTTAGTTTAAACAGCTGGTCCATATGATCAAATTCCCGGCACATTGGTTATTATTTAAGGAACCTAGGAATTACCGCGCCAATGTACCATTATGTACAATATTTGACTTGTACTATTGTATAATAAAATCAAAGTATGAATGAAACACTGAGATATACAAGAAAATGTAGTAAAGGTAAAACAAAATAATCTGACTGTCATTTTGTTAGATCATCCTTTATCCTAACTAATATATATTGGTAAATATCACAACCAATATATTGTCACAGCTGTAACTAAAAATATTACAAATGTTAGCTCGATGCAACAACAACAACAACAAAAAAGACATTCTAAAAATCCACGATACAAAAAAAAGGAATGATTGAAATCAGTTATATACTAAGAGGATATTATGACAGAAATTAGAGATGTGCTACAACTTTCAAAAGGGAAACTACTTTTGTTCGTTGATATGTTGGACCATCCTCATACTTCTAAATGGCCAAGGAGTGATTACGCTCCAAGATGAGCAGTACATAAAACGGGTGTTAATTAGTATAACTCAAGGCTTGTGGTCACGCTGGTCATTCATTGAACTGCTATAAAAATTGAATCCAATTGTACATGCAAGCAAGAAAATCAACGTAAGTCTATATTATTTTGCTGAGGAGGATAGAAACATAAATGGATTACAATTAGCAATGTACGAAATGACATGTAGGCATTGAGCCGTGCTATCCTATAAAGTATATGCCAAGTGATGTAGTAGGCATGAAAATTCAATGTTTAGTTTAGTTAGTGTACTTATTGCTAAACATCATGCCGTATAAATAGGTTACCAAAAAGGAAATCAACATCCCTAGAATTTTCATAAAATTAAATTCATTCTTTTGGGTTATTTCTAAAAAACCGCTTCACGTCTTATTTTTTTTTCTTAGCAGCATAATGGAATATTTATATACTAAATAAAATGTAGACATTTCACAGTTAGGAGTGTATCCATGTATAAAACATTATGCATTTTCAATGACAAGGGTAAATAGAAGGAATAAAATAAATCTGCATAAGATATGTTTTTAAATACTTTCAATATACCTAATACGATGCCCTCGCATTTGAGAGGTCCACCATGCGAGTTACATCTAGTTGACAAATACAAATCATACAGACAGAGGAACTGAATTATGTACAATATGTCTTTTTAGTGGCCACGTCAAGACCAACCACTAAGAGATTGAACTCTTCATTTAGTGGGCATATGGTGAGCCTACAACGATGTCTGAGAAGTTTTGGTTCTTGCACCCTTTCAACTAAGATTAGCATCGTCTCACGAGTGTGAACTTCGGGATACATCCCCGTGTCAACTTGTGGTTAATCTGATCCCCGTCCTTGACTTTGTGCTTGTGATTGCCAAGTAGTTATTGCTCTTGCTTACCTTGTGTAGCTAGCTTTGCCGTGTCACATAGGTTGTTCTCACCGTAGATTACATATCTAGAAAACTTACTTTATTCACACAACCCATAGTTTGTAAAAAAAGATTCAAAATTATATTCACATATTCCAATCTCCCTCCTCCCTCTAGTTCACCGCTTTGATGCTTTCAGGCGGCGGGTTAGCAGCGACATAGGAGTCGCGGGGCGGCGGGCTAGCATGGTCATATTGCAACTCCTTGTTGCTGCAAGCTCCAAGGGCGCCCAAGGTCCATCCTATCTCCTCCTGATGTCACATCTCCACCACCGGATTTCGGTCCTTCGGCGTCAGTTAAGAAAGTGTTCCCTCGTGAGCTGGCATGTACATTCCATTCCATTTGGTTTCGAAACCAAACTCAACCAAACAAAGAGCCATTTATGTCTTGCGATGGAGATCATTATTCCCATTCTATGGCTTGTTCTTGCATGAATGACTTTAGTTTAGTCCATCTAGCCAAATCTATGTGCAGCCAAAGCTAGTTTTAAGAAAGAAACCAAGTGACCCACTTATATGACAAGGAGAAAGAAGTACATGGACTTCCAGCGGTATGCCGAACGGTCGATGTCTTCAGATAGTTCCCTTTGGTTTAGTGCTTTTGGAGTAGATATTTAGACCTTTTATTTTATTTGTGTAAGTTAGTTTTCTCAGATAAGGTAATTCCCATGAGTTACTTGTTCATACATTGTGAAATTTATTAACGGACAGTAAGGATAAATCCGTATTGGTTCCCTAAAGTTTAAAGAAGAACCATTTATGTGTCTTATCTATATCCTCACTACTCCCTCCGTCCCATAATGTAAGACGTTTTTTTACACTAGTGTAGTGTCAAGAAAACGTCTTAAATTATGTGAGGGAGGGAGTAATTCACATTTTGTTGTTGTTAAATTACTAGTATGGTCACACTTTCTAACCAAAATTTACAAATATACTATCCTTGCCAAATTATAGTGTTTTCCAAAGTCACACTCTGTAAACTTTGACCAAGTTTGTAGATTTATTTTAGCAACATGTATTGTACCAATAGATTCATCGTGAAACATATTTCCATATGACATTTTTTGTGAATTATGTGCATATGATATATATTCGGCAAAAAATCAAAATAAAGCCACAAATTGTTGCATATATGCAAAATAAATCGAATTATGTGCATATCTACAAGATATGCAGCAACATCAAAATAAAGCCACAAATAACAATATAATGCTATTATTTCTTATTATCGCATTGCATAAAACATAATATTGAATGTCTAACACTCACAAAACAGAATAATTGATTCTCCATAGGGTTTAATGATTGTCTACGAGGTTTAGTGGCATTGACATGTGGACCCCACATGTCATACGGTTATCCATGGAGGAAAATCTACGCTCATGTCCAATCCATGAGTTTGTAGGTACTCGCCCACGAAAATCCATATGCAAAAATGGCATCCGTACTAGTGGGCTGCAGGCACGGTACCCACAAGACTTAGATCCTGGATCATACTTACACACGTCGTTGTTTTTAAGTCCGTGGGCATCCAGGGGTCGATCCGCAAATACATGGTTCTTTCCATAAGTTTGGATTTTTGGATGCACTGGTTGTGCATGAATTCAATGTCTTTAAACTATCTGTTGTACAATAAAACGGTAAAAAAATGACCTGGTCATCCCGCAAATCATTGGAATCTTTGGAGTAAATCAATCCTTGGATTCCATTTTCATAAACATTGTCTTGATTTCACTGCAAGTTATTTCTTCAAGTAGACAAAAAGAAAGACGTGATGATGCGATGACAACCAAACCGATAAAGAAACACTCACTATTGATCCAGTCACCGCTGACATAGCCCAAGGACTCGGATCTTCCTCCCCACTGCCGCCTGCATAGTTTCGCGACAACGCACGGTCTCTTCAATCTGTCAAAATCAGCTAACCTCGGTGACACGAGAGAGGGAGAGTTATGAGACGTCTCATCCGTCTCCTGCGCTCCCCGAGGCGTGCAGCGAAGAGCCCCACGTGACAACTCTGAGCCTGGCTGTGGAGAAACCGCCGATTCGACACTAGCTCACATGACTGCTTTAAGTTTCGTGCGGGCCGAGACGTGGATGCAGCCCAGGCAACCAAACACCTCATTTTCATCCCGCACGGGCCTGGTTGGGCCAAATGCGAGCAACTAAACGCGTCCCAAATGGATATGAGTAGCGACAGATGTTGCGAAATCACTAATTGAGGAGTACTCCTTTCAAAGATCGCTCCCACCTCCCTAGGTTGCGACAAGTGGCGCACTACATGTGTGCCACTTGTCGTAACCTGGAAGTTTTTCCTTTTTTTGTAGATCCGTATTTTTAAAACGTTTTATCTCTTAAACCGTGCGTTCAAATTTCGAACCGTTTTCACCGTTGGATTCCTCGCGTTAAGATCTTCAAAACTAGATCGCATGTTGATAGGTTTTGACGAACTTTTTTTCACACAAAAAACGGACGGAAAAATTGTGCCTCTCGCGGAAGGGGAAAAAGCGTTTTTTTTCGTTTCCGAGAGGCACGGTCGTGCCTGTCGCGGAAGCAAATCTGTGACTCTCGTGGAAGCAAAACGGTGCCTCTTGCGAAAGAAAAAAACAGAAAACACGTTTTTTTTTGTTTCCAAGAGGCGCGGCCGCACCTCTTGCGAAAGCAAATCCGTGCCTCTAGCGGGAGCTAAACCGTACCTCTCGCGAAAGAAAAGAAAACAGAAAACGCGTTTTTTTCGTTTTCTCGCGAAAGCAAATCCGTGCCTCTCGTGAAAGCAAATCCGTGCCTCTCGTGAAAGCAAAACTGTGCCTCTTGAGAAAGAAAAAAAAGAAAATGAGTTTTTTTCGTTTTCGAGAGGCACGTCGCTGAAGCAAATCCGTGCCTCTCGTGGGAGCAAAACCATGCTTTTCGAGAAAAAAAAAGAAAACACGTTTTCCCGCAATTCTTTTTCACCCAAAAGCTAAGAAAGACCGCTGAAAAAACAGAACACCGAAAAAACAAAAAAAAAACCCACCAAAAAGCAGAAAACGTGTGCAGAAAAAAAACGAAGGGAACGATCAGAGCGCGACACGTGGCGGCGGCTGAGAAAGCGCCAAGTAGCGGCGCGTGGGAGTGATCGTTGGGAGGCTCCCGAAGGAGCGCTCGCCAACTAGTTCCTCGCCGGATGTTGCCAAGATGGTGGCTTCAGAATTACTGGTGTATTACTTTGTAAGCTGTTTGTAAATAATTAATAAAATAATTGCATGTATAATCCAGATGCAGGGGCTGGGATCATCTTTTTTTTGAAAAAAATAAACATTGTCTTGATTTCACTGCAAGTTATTTCTCCAAGCAGACAAAAAGAAGGACATGATGATGCGATGACAACCAAACCAATAAAGAAACACTCACTATTGATCCACTCACCGCTGACATAGCCCAAGGACTCGGATCTTCCTCCCCACTGCCGTCTACACAGTTTCACCACCACGCACGGGCCCTTCAATCTGCAGCTAACCTCGGTTGGACTGTCAAAATCAGGTGTTCATATCGACGTCCCTGGCTAGCATAGGGCCAAACCGGCCCACGTTGTATGTTTCACTCAGAGCACACACAGACCCCTATTCGCCTACTAACTTATTTTCCTTCTTTTCTGATGGTTAGTTGAAACTCGCAACTTCCATCAAATAAATAGCCTTTCGGCTACGAGCAGCTATGGTGGCCAAGACTTGTTTGGTGGGGTAATTTAATCAAGACCAGTGGCGTGTGAGCCGATAGGAAAACGCCCAGCATAGGATTCTTGGACAAAAGCTCTGCGCTATTTTCTTGAAGACGCCGTTGTGGTGTTTTTCTTCGTGTCCGGGTTTTGGGTGAAAACCTTTGTCCACTGTAAACTCGACGGCAGCGACGCATGACGCCGGCATCCCTCCTAAGGGCGTTGTCGTGGAGCTTAGGTGTGTAGGGCGTAGCATGGCGTTGTACTCGGGTCCTTCTGTGTTCTATTTCGATAGCGTTGTCGCGTGCGGTGTACGTGATCCGTTTATTATGGGATCGGCTTGATAAGAGGGCTACCTCTCCATCTTGTATCGTTCGGCCGTCTACTCTTTTCGGTTATTACTTTATATATAAAGCGGGGCGAAAGCCTGTTTCGATACCCCTCATACCCGTCTCAAACGCCCGGGCAGGCCGCCCGATCACTGACCGGTTACAAAAATTCGATCCAGCCGGGCGCCTCAAACATGCCTCAAACGCCTGGGCTGACCGACACCCCTCATATCCAGCCCAAATATATGGCGCATATGGGGGCGTCCGGGCGCGCCCGCCACATCGGCCTGACGATGGGGTCCCACGCGGACTCGTCCGGAAACCCGGCGGTCCGACGGACGCATCGACTGTCGCCGCGGTGTAAACGCCGCGTGGCGCCGCTCCGGCTCACCACCCAAGGCCAAATTCGGCTATTTAAGTCGGCCGACGTCCCCCAGCCGTTGCACATCCACCTCCTCCCTCTCTGCGCCGCCACCCGAGCCCGTCCGCCTCCTCTCCCCCGCTCTCCCACACTCTCCTGCGTCGATATGGTCCGCCGTAGGAACACCACCTACGTGATGCTCACGCCGGAGCGCCGGATGCATATCGGGGCGGAGATCCAGGCTAGGCGCGCCACCCGCATCATTGTGGGCCTGCCTTCGGACTCGCCGGAGTTGGAGGAGGAGCAGCTGCCGGAGCCGATGGAGGTGGCCGATGCGAAGGAGGATGAGGCGGAGCAACCTGCTCCGGGCTTCAACATGCTGGAGACGGATGCGGAGTTCGCCGTGGCCCAAGACGAGGAGATGGCGGAGCAGCAAGCCATCCTGGAGTCCATCCAGGACAAGGCCGAGGTGTCGGACAACCGGGAGCTCAACCGGTAGAGGCAGGCGGAGGGCCGACGCGCTATTCCACGAGCTCGACGTGGAGATAGCAGCGAAGGAGGCCGAAGCAGAGCAACCAGAGGCATGGAGGGGGCGGAGCTGTAGTTGCTGCCCATGTATCCGCCGGAGGGCATCAAGATCGTCGAAATCTCCGACGAGGAGTAGTAGTTAGGTTTCTACGTAGTACATAGGTTTTTTCGTTTGCATGCTTTTGTATGAATTTGAGAATCTAGTATGAGATGTCCGGATGCAGTTGTGTTTATTTGAGGCATGCCCGGTCACTCCCCGCGGAAGCGCCCGGGCGCGTCTGCGGGCGTTTGAGGGGTCATATTTGCAACCTCCGGCTGTAGATGCTCTAAGGGTGCGTTTGGTTGCCCACAAAATCGCAACCAGGCCAACGGGATGCAACATCTTTTTGGTCTTCATCTATTTGGTTACATGCAACTACTATTGAGCCCGCATAGCACGATTCTTAAAGCACCTCTGGGCCTGGCTTGTCGGGAACTGTCGAATCGACAGTTTCTATCGAGCGAGGCATGACCGATACTTTGGAGCGCACGTGGATGGCTCATTGGGAAAGTATATGCAACTAATCATTTGTCGTTAATCCTGACTCTGTCTATTTCTTCCCCTCTCCCGATTCCCACCCACCCACCGCCGCCACCCCATCTCTGTGTCATGCTACCCACCGCCGCTGATGACCCACAAGTATAGGGGATCAATCGTAGTCCTTTCGATAAGTAAGAGTGTCGAACCCAATGAGGAGCAGAAGGAAATGACAAGCGGTTTTCAGCAAGATAATCTCTGCAAGCACTGAAATTGTAGGTAACAGATAGTTTGATAGCAAGGTAATTTGTAACGAGCAAGTAACGGTAACGGTAAATAAGGTGCAGCAAGGTAGCCCAATCCTTTTGAGGCAAAGGACAGGCCAGAACAATCTCTAGTAATAGGCAAAGTGTTCTTGAGGGTACACGGGAATTTCATCTAGTCACTTTTATCATGTTGGTTTGATTCGTGTTCGCTACTTTGATAATTTGATATGTGGGTGGACCGGTGCTTGGGTGCTGTTCTTACTTGAACAACCTCCCACTTATGATTAACCCCCTCGCAAGCATCCGCAACTACGAGAAAAGTATTAAGATAAAATTTAACCATAGCATTAAACGTTTGGATCCAAATCAGCCCCTTACGAAGTAGCGCATAAACTAGGGTTTAAGCTTCTGTCACTCAAGCAACCGATCATCTAGTAACTAATCCACAATGCATCCCCTTAGGCCCATGAATGGTGACGTGTCATGTAGTCGACGTTCACATGACACCACTAAGGGAATCGCAACATACATATCATCAAAATATAGAACACATATCAAATTCACATGATTACTTGCAACATGACTTCTCCCGTGACCTCAAGAACAAAGGTAACTACTCACAAATAATAATCATGCTCAAGATCACAGGGGTATTGAATAGCATAATGGATCTAAACATATAATCTTCCACCAAATAAACCATATAGCAATCAACTACGCAAGGTAATCAACACTACTAGTCACCCACAGGTACCAATCTGAGGTTTCCGTACAAAGATTGAACACAAGAGATGAACTAGGGTTTGAGAGGAGATGATGTTGTTGAAGATGTTGATGAAGATTGGCCTCCCAAAGATGAGAGGGGTGTTGGTGATGACGATAGCTTCGATTTCCCCCTCCGGTGGAAGTTCCCCCGGCGGAATCGCTCTGCCGGAGGGCAAAAGTGCTCTTGCCCAAGTTCCGCCTCGAGGCGGCGGTGCTTCGTTCCAAAAGTCCTCCTCTGATTTTTTCTAGGTTAAGTGTGACTATATACCAGAAGATGGGCACCGGAGGTGGGCCGAGGAGGCCACAACCCATCAGAGCTTGCATATAACATGTAATTTGGCCTCAATTCCTACGGAAACCGGATTGTTTTTTCCGAAAATTCAGCAGGAATTGTCACCTTGTGTGTTCAATTTCCACAGACTAGTTTATGACCCTTGTTTTTGGGACGGCAACGCCATCCTCGCTCCCACGACCACGATGAATGCACCAACCAACACCTGCTCATGAATGTGGTACTTGCAAGGCTCCAAGGGCAAGGCCATTGCTATCAGCCAAAAGCCGTTCCCTTTATTAGGTTTCGCTGCCATGTGTGAGCCCCGGAAGCCCTCATCATGTACATGACCTTGCCCTTGTTTCGCGTATGTAGGAGCGCCGTTGTTGTTAAGGAATTTATTAGGATTATATGCATGGGCGATTAGATTATGGCGCGGGAGCTGGCGAGAGCCCTACTGCTACGATTGCATTGCATGTCGACGCCGCTCACTGTCGATGATGATGGAGCGCACGCACCTAAAATAGTAAATTCTAAATAGTGTGAATGGAGCCCGTCCCGGTCGATCGGGAGCTGAGGGCGATCTGATTTGCACCGGTGCGTGTGTTGGCCGGCTCGCGCTGGTAGCGACTCGGTGACGGAGATCACTTGGATTTGCGAGCGCGATGTTGCTCCTACGTTGCGTTGCGAGGTGGACTGGATGGGTGTGCGCCGACCCCTCAACGCAACATCGACGTCAAATCGTTTCCGATGTCTCGGGTGATAGATTCAGGCATCGGATGCGAGGATAACCCGAAATGGCGTCGAGGTTGCCTCGCCCCTCTCTGTTTGGTCTTGTCGCCGCTACTTGCTCCCGAGCCCAACACCCTCCACAGTAGTAGTAGGAGCACTTGTCTTTGGTGTGCGTGTGTGCGTGTGGGTATTTTGGTTGTAGTATTGCAAACATATGGCGCGCCACACATTTCTGGCTGTGTTATTTTGGCGCCATTTGTTTGAGCCGCAGGTCCAGCCTGTCCGCTGCTGCTGTGGAGTGGCGCGCTTTTGGGTTTTGGCACAAGCGCGCCCGGCACGGCTGCGCGAGGCTCACGCGCCTGCTTCGCTTTGGTCAGGCGTGTCGGCACGTGTGTGTGCGTGTGGGGCTCCCCCTCCGGTTCAGCGGTTCAATGCGCGCTGACGAGAAGCGTACCCGTACCCGATAGATGACGAAGACAAGAGAGCTCCCTCGCCGTATCCTGTCCAGTTTTTTTAGCACCCTTGCTATTTATCAGTTCCTAGATATGGCCTGTCAGGATTAACCACTGTCTTGTTTTACACGGATTAATTTGTACCGCTGGAAAATGAATTCTTACCGTTAAAAAAAACCGCTGCCTAGAAGTACCGATAGCTATGTCATCGGTAGCAGCACTGCCGCACAGTAATACGCGTCGGCATGCACGCTCCGCTTTTACTTTACAGTATCCCCCAAATATTCCTGCAGAAATTTATCCCACTCCTCCCTCCCACCAAGTTGGCCCCCTCTGGAACTTTTCTGCTCCAGTATTTTTTATTTAATACAAAAATAATCTCCGTAAAATTCCAGCTTCATTGGAGTTGTGCAGAATAGGTATCTCTGATGTGCTTCTCTTGGGTCCAGAATTCCAGCTCCCGGTATTCTCCCTCTTTGTGTAAACCTTGCATATTATGAGAGAAAAGGCATTAGAATCACTCCCCAAAGCATTATTATTCAACAAAACATAATAAATAATAGTAGGAAATCATGATGCAAAATGGACGTATCAACTCCCCCAAGCTTAGACCTCGCTTGTCCTCAAGCGAAAACCGATATTGAAAAGCATGTCCACATGATTTGAGAGAGAGGTGTCGATAAAAACAGAATACAGACATAGTAGCATCATGTTTATTATCATAACAACAACAAACTCTATCATAAAACTTATTCAATACATTTTTATCATATAGCTTCTCATGAACAAGTAACAATTCATCACAACATAGAAGTATGAAGCATAAACCTTATTGAAAACCGACAAACTATGTTCTCAGTCAACTTTGCAATTACAACTCATCATATTTTCAGGAAGGGTCTCATGTCGGAGCCTTGTGGCAAGTCCACATACTCAACCATCATTTAGTCTTTTATGATTGCTAATACTCACGGCATACCCATGAACAAAAAGTTTCAACCGGACACATAGGAAGATAGGGGCTTATAGTTTCGCCTCCCAACGTATTCACCTCAAGGGTGATGTCAACAATAATAACTCATGCCCACCCATATCCAACTGGATATATGTGCCTAGATCTTTCCTCACCACATGATGCTTGCAAAAGGAAAAAGTAAAAAGGAATAGGGAAGAATACTTTGACTCTTTGCATAAAAGTAAATACATAAAAGTAAAAGATAGTCCCTTCGCAGAGGGAAGCAGAGGTTGTCATGCGCTTATTGGTTTGTATGCCCAATCCCTTAATGTAAAAGAACGTCACGCCATATTGCCCCCTATGATAGCAACCTTTATTATGCAGTCCGCCGCTTTTATTACTTTGCCATCATAGGTTCATATAACGCTCAATTTTCTCTTACACTAATTGATCAAAACACTTTTTTAGAAGCAATTTTTATTGCCTTATTGCACCGATGACAACTTACTTGAAGGATCTTTCTCGATCCATAGGTAGGTATGGTGGACTCTCAAAGAATGAGTTTGGTTTTGGGTTTTTGGATGCACAAGTAGTATCTCTACTTAGTGCGGAATTTTTGGCTAGCAAAGATATTGGGCAAGCACCACATGTTGAAGGATCTATGACAATATAACTTCTATGTGGATATGAACAAACATAAATCATTACGTTGTCTTCCTTGTCCAACTTCAACAATTTTGACATATAATATTTAATGGGGGCTCACAATCATAAAAGATGTCCAAGATAGTGTATTTGCATGTGAATCTTCTCTTCCCTTATTAATTCTTTCATGAATTGCATCATTGACCAATGCTATGTTTGTCAATCTCCAATAAATTTTACTACTTATACTTTTCCTTATGTGATGTCACTACTCACCATAAGATTAGCATATGATTCTTTTATTTTATTTCTCTTTCCTTTATTTTGATTGCAACAAGAAAGTAGAGAGACAAAAACTCAAACTAAACTTTATTATATAGCTTTCGCTCGATTACATAGATAGATAGGCCACGAAACTAACACACAAAAATAGACCATGCTAAACTTTTATTCAACTAAAGCAAAGGGAAACTAAAGATTGAACTAAAATAGGTAAAGGTGAATAAAAGTGATTGTGATACGATACTGGGGCACCTCCCCCATGCTTGTCTCAAGCCAAGGGGAGTGCCCATACCCGTGTGCTCAAGTCTCCTTTGGTGGTGGTGATGAAGAAGGTGGTGGAGATGAAGTAGGTGGTGGTGATGATGTAGTATGCTTGTCCTCCAGCTTCCAGGGCAAGGGCTCCCCATCATAAGTTGACGCAAGAGTCCCCTGAGTCCTGCAACTGGCAGCTAAACTCATACCTTTAAATCTTGCCTCATATTCAAAGACTTGGTTTTGAAGATCATAAACTTGGCTCTGCAGAAAATTTATTTGCTCGTTGAGGGTGGAGATGATGTCCTTCACAGACCGGCCATCCACCACCTGATCACGGGTGAATTCCATGATCATGGAGTGATTGGCACTAAGTCTGCGCTCCACCATCTTCTGGCACTTGAAAACTTCTTGTTCCACCGCCTCGAGCCTAGCCTCCACGCTTCCGGTCTTCTTGGGTCCCTGAACATCGCGGATGTGGAGCACCCCCTCACGCATCTCAATGGCTTGAGGGTGCTTCATAACCCCGGACAAGTACGGGTTGATGACCTTCTCGAAGAACTTGTCCTTGGAGGAGCTTGGTGGAGCTATGGAGATCTAGATCTAACGAGAAAACAACAAGAAACAAGAACATAGGATTTTTCTGCGATGCGGTTGTCGAAACAGTCGGGGGTATATATAGAGATTTTTTATTCTTGGAAAACAAGCATATGGAAAGAAAATGGAGTCGGGAAGGCATCCGAGGTGGGCACAACCCAACAGGGCGCGCCCAAGGGTGCCTGGCGCACCCTGGTGTATCGTGCTCACCTCGATCACCTTCCAGTTTATTTCTTTATTTCCAAAATTTTAAAATATTCCAAAACTGACAAAAAATATTTTTGCGGATTTTTCGGAGTCCGTTTACTTACCGTATCACGTACCTCCTATTTTTAAGAATTCTGGAGTGTTCCAGAAGGTTTCTTTTATGTGTTCCTCCGGTGTCATGGTTTGGATAACATTGCTTTCAACGTTAATAGGCGTACCTAAGATATAATGCTTAATTCTTTGTCCATTGACCACCTTCGGGTTAGTGCCTTCGGCGTTATTAATCTTGATAGCTCCAGAACGATAAACCTCTTCGATAATATAAGGTCCTTCCCATTTGGAGAGAAGCTTACCTGCAAAAAATCTTAAACGAGAGTTGAACAAAAGAACATAGTCTCCTATTTAAAATTCCCGCTTTTGGATTCTTTTGTCATGCCATCTTTTTAATTTTTCTTTAAATAGCTTGGCATTTTCATAGGCTTGGTTTCTCCATTCATCAAGTGAGCTAATATCAAATAGCCTCTTCTCACCGGCAAGTTTGAAATCATAGTTAAGTTCTTTAATTGCCCAAAATGCCTTATGTTCTAATTCTAGAGGCAAATGACAAGCTTTACAATATACCATTTTATATGGAGACATACCCATAGGATTTTTATAAGCTGTTCTATAGGCCCAAAGTGCATCATCTAATTTCTTAGACCAATTCTTACGAGACCTATTGACGGTTTTTTGTAATATTAATTTTATTTCTCTATTGCTAAGTTCAACTTGACCACTAGATTGAGGATGATAGGGTGATGCAATTCTATGGTTAACATCATATTTAGCAAGCATCTTACGGAAAGCACCATGGATAAAGTGTGAACCACCATTAGTTATTAAATATCTAGGGGCTCCAAACCTCGGGAAGATAACCTCTTTAAGCATTTTAATGGAGGTGTGGTGATCAGCACTACTAGTTGGAATAGCGTCTACCCACTTAGTGACATAATCAACAACAACCAAAATATGAGTGTACCCATTAGAGGAAGGAAAAGGTCACATATAATCAAAACCCCAAACATCAAATGGTTCAACAACAAGTGAATAATTCATAGGCATTTCTTGACGCTTACCGATATTACCAATTCTTCGACATTCATCACAAGACAAGACAAACTTACAGGCATCTTTGAAGAGAGTAGGCCAATAAAAACCAGATTGTAGTACCTTATGAGCAGTGCTATCTCCCGCATGATGTCCTCCATAAGCTTCGGAATGACATTTCCGTAGGATTTGTTCCTGTTCATGCTCAGGTACTCAACGTCCAATAATACCATCTACTCCTTCTTTATAAAGACGTGGGTCATCCCAAAAGTAATGTCTCAAGTCATAGAAGAATTTTTTCTTTTATTGGTATGTGAAGCTAGGTGGTATATATTTAGCGACAATGTAATTAGCATAATCAGCATACCAAGGGGTGTTTTGTGAAACATTTATTGCAGCTAACTGTTCGTCAGGGAAACTATCATCTATAGGTAGTGGGTCATCAAGAATATTTTCTAACTTAGACAAGTTATCAGCTACGGGGTTCTCAGCTCCCTTCCTATCAACAATATGCAAGTCAAATTCTTGGAGAAAGAGAACCCACCTAATGAGTCTAGGTTTAGCATCTTTCTTTTCCATAAGGTATTTTATAGCAGCATGGTCGTTGTGAACAATTACTTTTGAGTCAACAATATAGGATCTAAATTTATCACAAGCAAACACGACCGCTAAAAATTCTTTTTCAGTAGTAGCATAATTTCGTTGAGCAATGTCTAGAGTTTTACTAGCATAATGGATAACATTCAGTTTCTTATCTACTCTTTGCCCTAGAACAACACCAACAGCATAATCGCTAGCATCACACATAATTTCAAAAGGCAAGTTCCAATCATGTGGTTGAACAATAGGTGCAGAGGTTAAGGATTTCTTGAGTGTTTCAAAGGCTTCCACACAATCATCATCAAAAACAAAAGGAATATCCTTTTGCAAAAGATTAGTAAGAGGCCTAGAAATTTTAGAGAAGTCTTTAATGAACCTCCTATAGAAACCAGCATGACCAAGGAAACTGCGAATACCTTTAATATCTTTAGGACATGGCATTTTCTCAATTGCATCAACTTTAGTTTATCCACCTCAATACCTCGTTCAGATATTTTGTGCCCCAGGACAATGCCTTCATTAACCATAAAGTGGCACTTCTCCCAATTCAAGACACGATTAGTTTGTTCACATCTCTGCAAAACTCGATCAAGGTTGCTTAAGCAATCATCAAAAGAAGTTCCGTAAACGGAAAAATCATCCTTGAAAACCTCAACAATCTTCTCACAAAAGTCAGAGAATATAGCAGTCATACATCTTTGAAAGGTAGCAGGTGCATTGCATAAACCAAAAGGCATACGTCTATAAGCATAGGTTCCAAATGGCAAGTAAAGGTGGTTTTTTCTTGATCGGGTTGTGACACAGGTATTTGAGAGAAACCAGAATATCCATCTAGGAAGCAAAAGTGTGTATGCTTAGATAATCTTTCTAACATTTGATTGATGAAAGGCAGAGGGAAATGATCCTTCCTAGTAGCTTTATTTAATTTTCTAAAATCAATTACCATTCTATAGCCTGTAACAATTCTTTGTGGAATGAGTTCATTCTTATCATTAGGAACAACGGTAATACCTCCTTTCTTAGGGACACAATGAACGGGACTTACCCATCTACTATCAGCAATAGGATAGATTATACCTGCTTCCAGAAGTTTTTATATTTCAGTTCTTACCACTTCCTTCATCTTAGGATTCAATCTCCGTTGGTGATCAACAACGGGTTTAGCATCAGGTTCCATATTAATCTTGTGCTGGCATAGAGTGGGACTAATGCCCTTAAGATCATCAAGAGTATATCCAATAGCAGCCTTGTGCTTCCTTAGAACTTTTAATAATCTTTCTTCTTCATGTTCTGAAAGGTTAGCACTAATAATAATAGGATATATCTTTTTCTCATCAAGATAAGCATACTTCAAAGTGTCAGGTAATTGTTTCAATTCGAACACAAGATCACCTTTAGGTGGAGGAGGACCTCCAAGAGTTTCAATAGGCAAATTGTGTTTCAAGAGAGATTGTTGTTCAAAGAAAATTTGATCTATTTCATTTCTTTCACGCAAGTGCATATCATTTTCATGGTCAAGCAAATATTGTTCTAATGGATCTGTAGGAGGCATAACAATGGAAGCAAGACCAATTATTTCATCTTTACTAGGTAGCGCTTTATCACGAGGTTGTCTACTAAACTTGGAAAAAATAAACTCATGAGACACATTACCAAAACTGACACCGACAGTTTGTTTTTCACAATTTATCTTAGCATTGACGGTGCTCAAGAAAGGTCTACCAAAGATAATGGGACAAAAGTCATCTTGTGGGAAACCGAGGACTATAAAATTAGTAGGGTATTTCACTTTCCCACACAAGACTTCAACATCTCTAACAATCCCAAATGGTGTGATAGTGTCTCCATTAGCAAGTTTAATAGTAACATCAATGTCTTCTATTTCAGCAGGTGCTATTTCATCCATAATTACTTGGTATAAGGTAAAAGGGATAGCACTCACACTAGCACCCAAATCACATAAACCATGATAGCAATGATATCCTATTTTGATCGAGACAACGGGCATGCCTTCTATGGGTCTATGTTTATCTTTTTCATCGGGTTTAGCAATTCTAGCAGCTTCATCACAGAAGTAGATAACATGCCCATCAATATTTTCTACCAAGAGATCTTTAACCATAGCAACACTAGGCTCTACTTTAATTTTCTCAGGGGGCTTAGATGTTTTTAGATTACTCTTACGAACCACAGTTGATACGTTAGCATGTTCCTTTATCCTAACAGGGAAAGGTGGTTTTTCAATATAAGCGGTAGGCACAACTGGGTCAACATTATAAGTGATGGTTTCATCTTTAGCTATGACCGGTTCTTTAATTTCTTCTTTAATAGGGGGATGATATTTAAACCACTTCTCCTTAGGGAGATCAACGTGAGTAGCAAATGCTTCACAGAAAGAGGCTACTATCTCAGAGTCAAGTCCATATTTAGTGCTAAACTTGTGAAAAGTATCGGTATTCATAAAAGATTTAACACAATCAAATTCAAGCTTTATACCTGACTCATTACCTTCGTCGAGTTCCCAATCTTCAGAGTTGCGTTTAATTTTTTCTAAGAGATCCCACTTGAATTCAATATTCTTCATATAAAGGGAAAACCTTCTTCTTAACTTCATCTCCGGGTAAACCTGCAAGCTTAAATAATCCACAAATTTCGTTCACATATAATAGATGCATATCAACATGTTCATTTCCATCTCCTACATAAGGTTTAGCAAGCAGTTGTTCTACCATACCTGTTGGGGATATAACCCCGTGGTATAACCCGCCCAAGGAGGGGGCGTGTTAGGAAGTTGGCGACTCATACAGTGAGGCCTTAAGCAGGCCGAAAGAATAAGACAAGGCCTGGAAGTGACTCGCCAGATGGGCCTGGTGGAGGCCCAGAGCTTGCAAGCAACGTGTGACCCGGAGGCGTAAGCCGCCGGGAGACAGCTTGCCAGACAAGGCAAGGTTAGTTAGAGATATGGTCGGTTACTAGATGTAACCCGGCTCGGACTCTTGTAAGCCCAGGGCCTCGACCTGTGTATATAAAGGCGGGTTCCCTGGGCGGCTTAGGGTACAAAACCTTTGATCGAGTGCTAGGTCAAGCGAATTCCGCTCCCTTATAATCGATACCCAATCAATACAACTCAAAGCAGGATGTAGGCTATTACCTCCTTCGAGAGGGGCCGAACCTGGGTAAACCTGTATCTTTCGTCCCGACCAACCCCTTCGAGTTAACCGCCGTAGCGATGCCTTCACCCCTAAGTCCTTGCACTAGGACATCTGCCGTGATAAAACCATGACAGTTGGCGCCCACCGTGGGGCAGATGCGCAGTGGTTTGGAGTACTCGAAGGGCTCTCTCCCAGGGATCGAGGGATACGCCGTTGGCAGGATGACTAAGAGTCGCCGCGGCAAGCTCTACATCGACGACACTGGCTGGGGCCCCGAGGCCGACTCAATCGAGTACGGGTACTGGGTCCCCTTCGGTGGAATTCACGTTTTCATCGGTAAGATCGGCGGATCTAAGCCCAGGCCTGACATCTGCACCAACCTCGTCGAGTCGGCCCGATGCGCGCAACCCGCCCGGATCAAGCCGGGCCGGAAGCACGTCTTCGTCGGCTTCACCCAAGGCGCGGAGCTTGAGGAAGGCTCTGTGTCGCGAGAAGAAACCCTAATCTACTCAGAGGATGGATCCTCGAGCGGAGAGGCGGTATCAATCTACCAGCTTCATAACGGCGGGCTTGGGGGCTACTTCGATGGTGACAGTATTCCGGAGCCCTATGAGCCGCCGAGCCAAGCCGCCGTCTTCATGGCTGGATCGGCGCCGGCTTCTGGCAGCATGGCGGCCGGCGCGGCAAGGTCCGGATCAGCCAGGCCCCCGGCTCAAGTTTTGTTGGATCTGATGAACGAGCTGACAACTCTCATGGGAACCGAGGTCATAACAAAAAACCAAGCAAACCGTAACGCAGAGATCGCGAGGCCGAAGGACCAGATGACCAGGGCCCAGGAGGAGATCAACGCGTTGCAGGCCCAGATGGATGCTGAGGCGGAGCGTCTCAGGGCTGAAGCTTTTCGCCTTAATCTGGATCAACAAGCCTCAGAGGCAGTTTTTCGGATGAGGCATCAGACCCGCCTGCCTGATTAGTATGAGCCCAGAAATCTTTTTAACACCCCGGGAGCAGGGTTGAACGCGCCGCTTGCCATGACCCGGACGGCGGAGGTGCCTGGGAACAGGGCGGCGACTCAGCATCGGCAGCCAGACCCACCCCGCAGGAACCAGACCCCGCCGCAGCGTTTTCTGACACCACCTGGTCATTACTCTAACCCGGTGGAGAACATGGTAGCAGCGGCTGCCAGGCTCAATTCGCTCCCCCTCGCTGAAGGGATGCCTTTCGCGGAAGAAGCACGTAATGCCATTGGATATCTACAGATGGTGGTGGCTCAACAGGAGAAGTATACTTACAGCTGGAGTCGTGTGCACTCAACCCCCATCCCAAGCCACAGTTATAGCCGGCGTTTGGAATTGCCGGCGGTCTCCAGCAGCGAGCGACGTCGAAACCCGCTCTGTGATGACCCACCCGTTGTCGATGCTCGGGCTATTGTGGATAATGCTAGAGCTCACCGGGAGGCGGCGGCCGCATCAGCTTACCAAGAGCCGCCCCCGATGACCCCCTCAGTTTCGGTGGGAGCCGGAGTCACCTCCAGGGCTGTTGGAGTGTCGTGTTTAGTACCGGCTCTACGGAACAAGCGCCTACCGAAGGATTTTAAGGGTCCACGCAAAGTGCCTAATTACACAGCTGATCTACCCCCAGAAGCCTGGATCAACAGTTACGAGCTAGCCATGGAGATGTTAGATGTCAGTGATGCAGTCTGTGCTAAGTACTTCATCATGTTGTTGGAAGGACCGGCTCGTACATGGTTAATGGGTTTGCCACCCAATACCATTAATTCCTTGGCCAAGTTGAAAGCAAAGTTCATCAAGAATTTTCAAGGGACGTGCAAGCAGCCTATGACGATCGTTGATTTGGATCATTGTGTGCAGCACGAGGATGAGTCAGCCCATCATTGGGTCCGGCGGGTCTCAACCATTATCCACTCATCTGACAATATCACGGCGGCTCAGGCGGTTCTGATTCTGGAGAAGAATTGTCATTTTTTGCCCCTTAAGCAGAAACTTGGATGGCTCAAGCGCTCTTTCCAGGACATGGGTGAGCTCATGGCGGCTCTCACTAAATATGCAGATTCAGACAACACGAAGGATCCTGGGTCTGATGAGAAGAAACCAGCTAAAGGTAAGAAGAATGGCAATGGCAAGGGTCAACAGCAGAACGGGGAAGGAAATAACAATCCAGGCAATGGCGGTAAACGAAAACATCTGGACGGCGGGTCAGATCTGGTGGCCAATACCAACACTGGGAACAACCATGGCAAGGGCAATGGTAAGCCACCTTTCGGCAAAGGCAAGCCTTTCAACATGGAAGCAATGCTTAACGACCCCTGCCCGAAGCATAGTCTTCCTAACAAGCCATCTACTCATGCTTGGAAGGATTGCTATATCATGCGGGAGTTCCGGAACTACATCCTTAACCAGCATCACGGTAACGGCAATGGACCGCCCGGCGGGTCAGGATCCGGCTCTCATGGGTCCGGTTTTGGTGCAGGCGGCTCAAACTCTGGTTATCAAGGTCAAGGTAACCATGGAGGTCATAATCAGTAGTCTGGTAATGGTGGTCAGCAGCAAAATAATCAATCAGGGTATCAGAGTAACCCAAAGCAGCTTAATGGAGGCCAGTATCACGTCTTCACATCAAGCCTTGATAAGCGTGATCAAAAGGTGCGCAAGCGGGCGGTTAATGCAGCTATGCCGTCTCTTCCGCAATACTTAAAGTGATCTGAGCACACGATATCATGGAGCAGGGAGGATCACCCGCCATGAGTTGATAACCCGGGTTATTTGGCCCTTGTGGTAGCCCCTCAAGTAGGAGGCTACATGTTCACCAAGGTGCTGATGGATGGTGGCAGCAACATCAACATCCTTTACTATGACACTTTCCGTCGGATGAACCTGGTTGACAAGGATCTCAAACCATCATCTACAGTTTTTCATGGTGTGGTACCAGGCAAATCGGCTTATCCAGTTGGAAACATTGCCCTTGAGGTATCCTTTGGTGATGAGTTCAACTACAGGGTGGAGACCTTATGGTTTGAGGTGGTTAAAATCAAGAGCCCATATCATGCTCTGTTTGGACGGCCGGCTTATGCCAAGTTCATGGCTCAGCCCTTTTATGTTTACCTGCAGCTCAAGATGCCGGGTCTGAAAGGAACAATTACCGTACATGGTGATTGGAAGATCACTCTTGAGTGCGAGGAAGGCGATGCAGCATATGCAGAGTCAAGTTGTGCTGAGGCGGAGCTCAAGTTTTATAAAGACAATGTTGACCCGGCGGATATGACCCCGTTGAAGAAGCCCAGCACGAAATCTGACCCGCCCCTGAAATTTGTGGCAGAAGATACCAAGCTGGTGGACTTTGTTCCTGGCGACTCATCGCAGCAGTTCACTATCGGGGCCAATAGGGACCCCAAATAGGAAAGCGCGCTCATCGAATTTATTCGTGAGAATCGGGACATCTTTGGATGGAAGCCGTCTGACATGCCAGGTGTACCGAGAGAATTCGCTGAGCACCACCTTAATGTGGATCCAAAGTTTAAGCCAGTCAAACAATTCCTCCGTCATTTCAATGAAGAGCGGCGTAAAGCTATTGGGGAAGAGGTAGCCCGGCTCTTAGCAGCAGGGTTTATTGTGGAGGTTTTTCACCTGGAGTGGTTGGCCAACCCCATGCTCGTACTTAAGAAGAACGGCACGTGGCGCATGTGTGTAGATTACACATATCTCAACAGGGCGTGTCCGGTTGATCCGTTTGCTCTCCCCCGTATCGACCAGATCATTGATGCAACGGCGGGTTGTGAGAGTTTATGTTTCCTGGACGCTTATTCAGGTTATCATCAGATCAATATGGCAGTCAAAGACCAAGAGAAGACGTCTTTCATCATGCCTTTTGGAGCTTTCTGATACGTGTCCATGCGGTGACCTCTCTCTTCGGAACTTTTCCGCTGTCTCTGAAAACTTTTTCCGGAAACTTTCTCTCAGACTCCCTGTCTAGTATTCAGCAGATAGATGACCCTTAAGCGTGTGACCCTATAGGTTCGGTGAAGTATAGACATGACCCAGAACCCCTTCCGATCAATGATCAACATCGGAGCCGTGGACACCCATATTGACCCCTATACCCACACGAATGAATATTCGAGTGAACCTCCAGTTGCCGTGTGCTATTCATGTTGCTTCGCGATATGTTACAAATACCCGAGGTGAGACATGTTGGCATCCCCGTGGATCAACAACTTGTCCACTATGCCAGTTACCTCGTTACCGGTATTGTCCTCTTTTCTCGTTCCCGTGTTCCGGCATCACCGTGATCAAATCACAAAGTGTCTAGCCAGACGATGATGGATACCGTAACACCGAGAGGGCCCAGAGATATCTCTCCATTGTCGGAGGAGCAAATCCCAATCTTGAGCTATCAAGTTACTTGACATACTTTTCCATGAACCCGTAAGCCGCCGTAATAGCCACCCATTTACGGATGACGTTTAGCAAACCCCAAAGTTCATGTAGCAAGCATGAAGAAACTCGATACTCTCATGGTCTAAGGAATCATGCAAACGTTAACCATCTCTGTGTTATTAACCATTTAACTTGTGATGAATGTATCTCATAGCATAACATCAATTCGGGTCGATTCAACACAAATGTTCTTCTAACATTGTGCCCTCAAAGTTGCTGGCATAGACATGCCCATGATCAGGAAAACAGAACCATCATGCAACACTTGAGCTAGTCTTAGAGGCCAGACTAGGAATACAATTTACCGTTTATTATTTCACATGTGCATATGAGTCTTCCTCCGAGCCTCGTGGTTATTGCAGACTCGAGAACCATAGCAGTTATAGCATGGAACATAAACCTAATTATGAACAGGGAGATAATCAATAACATTTATTATTGCCTCTAGGGCATATCTCCTACAGACTCCCACTTGCACTAGAGTCAATAATCTAGTTAATGCTAATGCACTTTACACCTATGGCTCATTGGTGTAAAATATGCTTCGCATGTGGTATAGCCTGATGTCCAACGGATCTGACGACTTCAACTCCGTGTGTAACTTTGCATATCCTTGCGTTTTAACGCTTTCACAAAATTCATATTTTGTGTGGACTTGGCCTTGCATATGTGTGAATCATTGGGCGAAACCTGATTCCTCAGACTGAGCTATGGAGCAACTATCTGCAATAGTGTCCCATAGACCAAAGCCATCTTGGAACCATACTAAGTTCATGAATGAACTATATGATTCAACAACTTCTTTGTCGCTTCTAAAGCGTCAACATACTTAGCCTTTGTTATAGAATTCGCCACAGTATCTTGTTTGGAACAATTTCCAACTACCGTGCCACCATGTTGTGTATTACACAAAACCCTTAACTTAAATCGAAAATCGCATGGAGCATTGATGAAGACTGTATCAATGTAATTACTTACAACGAGCACTTCATAATCTCTGCTTGCGAGAAAACATGTCATCAGTACTGCTCTAGTACTCAATGACATCTTTCACTGTTGTCCCATGATCAGTACTTTGATCACTTTGGTATCTATACTTGCAACAACTTTGGAGTATTGGACATATCTGGTTGTTTTTACATACCATGGAATACATGATTAATCCAAACAGAAGATTGTGTGGAATCACCATCATGTATTTTGCTCATCAGTGTTTTGGGACACCGAGTCTTGCAAAAACTCTTTCCATGTGACTTCGGCAAGAATCACTCCTTCGCATTTTAAATGCTAAAAGGTTTTAGCACCTTGTCAATATGTATCTATGCTCAGCCCCATTAGGTAAATCTATCTCCATAGATCATCATGCCTAATATCAAGGCTATTTAGCCCAAGCACTTCATCGAAAAAACTATTTTCAAATGAAGTCCTAATTCGTGTCAAGAAATTTATTTCCAATTAACAATGTGTCAAGCACACAAGGTTTTTCGAAATATTATTATGCTCCCACATACTTTCTTGAATCACAAGCATCTTCGTTACCCATTGATGAAGTCAAAAACCCTTTTCGACCATTTCATCAAAACACGAAGATTCCAACTCCATTTTGCTCTCTTCTATCCATTGCTGGAACTCTTAAGTTTGCATACTTACTAGCATCCTCTGGACTGACAAAATACCTTGGACTGTAACACATGCAAGTCCTTGGTTAGATTTCCATCAGATGGAAATCCTTTCATCATCCATGTTTCATATCTCATGATTGAAATATGTATTAATTGCTAGTTCAACCCGAACCGACTTTAAGCATTGGTACGGTGAAACAACCTCATCATAGTCAACTCCTTGAATTTGTTATTTCAACAAGTCGAGCTTTATGGATAAAACATTTTTATCCGTATTAGTTTTTAGTTCCATAAATATTCGTTAGACTCTAAGCCTTCCGAAAGGTGTATCAAGATTTTAATCTTGAAACATTTATATGGAAACTATCTCGGATTGTATTGGCATTTAGCCAATTCCGGAGTCAGGGCCCATCACCGCTTCCTTGTGTATCGTACGTATACTGTTGTCCAACAACAATATCTCGTTTGCACACCTGAAAGGTTTGCACGAGCCTTGCCTACGTGGTTCAGCTGCAAGTTCGACCGAAGTCCATACATTTTATTGTAGGGACTTCCGTATCAGTCGCAGTAGGAAAACCTTGGAATTACTTCCAAGGTCTCTTTCCTTTGATCTGATGACGAAGATACTGTTTATCTCGTCGAGTTGCACTGTTCTCCCACTCACCTTTTTGAAAGAACCATTTTCTTCAAAAAGCATACCGTTCTTTGTGGCAAACCTATTTGCCTCGGTATAGCGGTGGGGGAATACCCAATGACTTGGGATAACCTACAAAGTAGCACTTGTCTGATTTGGAATAGGTTTGTAACCTTTTACACAAGCCCCATATTCCAAATGTTAAGAAAAGATATAGCATGGTTGGGCGTACCATACCATGGCATCATTTCAACAGACCTGATGGAGCTCTTTTCAGTGTAAAAGCCGCAGTCTCTAAAGCATCACTCTTTAAAAGGGGTAATGGCAAATTTATTTATGTCATCTTTGATCTTACCATGTCATAAATGGTTCGATTACATCTTCACGGACTTTCCACTTGTAGTGGTGTTCCGGGAGGTGCAAGTTATGAAACCCCTTTCATAACTCATCAGACATTCGCTAAACTTGTAACTCAAATATTCCTTTCTGCAATCGAATTGTAGAAACATAATTTTCTTGTTACAATAACTTCTACTTCATTTTTGAAAACCTTATGAATGAATTCAAAAGATCCAGACTTACGTCTCATCAAGTAAATATCCATATATCTACTTGAGTCATTTTTGAAGATAGATAAATCCACTACTTGCAACAACATTTATTGGAGTACACACATCATAATGTATGATCACTAATATGTTCTTTGCTCGTTCCTTATGGCCTGTGAACGGTATTTCAGTCACTTCACTTTTCAGAGGAAAGTTGCAAGTGTCAGATGATTCAAAATCAAACGACTTCAAAATCCATCATAATGGAATTTTCCATGCGGGTTTCTTCAATGTGACCAAATGCAGTGCCACACATATGTGGTATTCTTTTAGTCTTGCGACATTTAGCGTCAGTGTTATGGATGTATCATATTACCATCAATATTCATAACATACATCCCATCCTGGATGGAAGCATGGCCCTTCATGTTATTCATAACACCGAACATCAAAAGTTCCCTTATGAATAACCTCCTTGCAAGATACCTTATGCAAAGGGCTAGAGTGTATGAAACTCTAAATGAATTATGAAAGTAAATACAGAGGTAATGTTTTATTATCAATATTCATAACATACTTCTCATTCATAATGAAAGTATGGCCCTTTTGTTATTCATAACTCCGAACATTAAAAGTTCTTTTATGAACAACCTTCTTGCAAGATACTTTATGCAATGGGCTAGAGTGTGTAAAACTCTAAAATGATTTATGAAAATAAATACATATGGTAATACACCGATGGAAAGTATAGTACCATTTACTATATTCCCAGCGTGTATCAAAACCTCATTCCTGGCTAGTCTTTCAGGCCATAGTAGTTCTTGCATCGAGTCGCAACAGAATGCAATCGAGCGGGTATCTTTGTGATCAACTCACAATACCCAAGAATTAGTGATTAACATGCTTAACCATAATTCCCAAGAACTATATCTTTGACCAGCCTTCTATACATCAAAAACTTGTATGACATTCATACATGAGCTGGATATTCCAGTCTTGTTTCCTTTTGCCTTTATACTCCTAACATTTTAACTTTTAGTATTTCTCCTACTCTGAGAAGAAGCACCCAACTTAAGAGTGGCGTTTAGCCGAGGACTTCCTAGGCGTGAAAGTTTTACTAACACCCTTCGGACACTTCCTTTCTCTTTAAGTTGTTGTTTTATTCACCTTTCATCATATGACAGGCGTTCTTCTGGATCCCTTTCTTATCAGTCTAATGCATAGTAAACACCTTTACTAATAGTTTGCAAACAAACATTGCTTTGGATATTTCATATCTTTCAGCCTTTGTTTGTATCTGAAAATTAATTTTTAGTTCCATGAATATCACATAACTATCCCAAAACTTTCGAAGTTCGGGTCTCATGGAAGCAAACGTATTGCACCTGACTGAAAAGGAATTCTAGCTTTTGGATCGAAGGACGAGAGTCACATGATTCATAGCATTAGCGGGAGAATACCGAAAGTATGCGATAGGACAAAGTCCTTCTCGGCACTCTAGAGGACAATCCTCACATTACGTTTACCAACCGTAAAGTTTTAACCAGATATTTAACAGCTACTCAAATTTAACAGGGAAGGTGGAAACACGAGCCATTATTCTACTTATTTTGCAAATCACACTTAGACAGTGTTCAAAATTAATTGCACTGAGAATTAAACAAGTTAATTCTTTAGTGCGCTCCCACTCAAATCAATATCTCTCATAATTGATTTTGAGTGATACAAGATCCAGACTTCAATTCATCGCCATAGAATCATCATCTCATGACGGGAATTTTAATCGGTAGGCCAACTTGCCGATCACATCTCTATGTGACTCTTGTTCATCTTTCGATGCGTGTGTTCCGAGCTCAGGACGATCCTGCCATGAACGTCAAGACAACCAAGTGATCTTGCTGCGAGGTCTGACCTCACCCGCCTCACACATCCCTAATCGTTCGTAACCATGCATCCATGGCGCACCCCGAAAAGTTAGGTGCCGTGACGGTGCTACACTTGGGAGAACACTAACTACTTGATATTTTTTTTGTGAGAGATCACCCAAATAAAAAGCGACTACCGTGCAATCAAGAAGGGTGCATCATAAGGGATAAACATCTCAGGCAATTCATAATAGCATGATATGGTAAAGCCCTTTCTGACGGAGAAGTCTTGTATTTCTTCGTCTTCGGCATTCGCGTCGGCGTTCACCTTCGCGAAGTTTGCCACCACCTTGTCGATGCACCAGATAATATTGCTATCTCTATAGCTAATAAAATAAGTGCATTACAAAAGGTTGACACACAGGTCTTTTAAAGTGAGAATCATATGGCTCCAGCCATCATGCCGAATCATGACACGCAGGTCATGTTAATCAATTTACATTATATAGTCATCTCATACATAATCAAATTATTATGAGCACTGCTATACCACATCACATGCACATGCAAACCCTCCTGCAAAACCAAGTTAGACGCCTCTAATCGGTTCATGCAATAACTTGTTTTACGTGGCTTCTAAGGTTTCGAAACAAACCGAAGCTACCAACGTCCATCATCAAGTTTGATGATTCAAGTCGCTAGATTAACATCGCGGGGTGTATGAAACACGAGATAATAAAATCTCGAGCCCCATACTGAACTTCGTCATACGCATGACCCCCGTGCAGATCATATCTGCATTGCCCTTTCGTCTGCGAAATTTCATCTTTCTTTTTAACTACGGTGGAATTCAATGAACTGTTAGCACTTCGTTGATCAATCAGGATCGCGGATTGCCAGAACATTGAAACTCCACCATGCTGTTATCAAGATCAGAAATATGCAAATCCCAGGGAAGCAACAAGAACATCGGGTAACAGATTTCATCTGCTACCCGCACAAATAATTTTCAGTAATAGAACTCATCTACTACCTAATTATATGGTGCAACACCCATACATCTCTATGTATTCTAGATCGCAACCTGCATCTACGCATAGCACGGCTCATGATGCCACTTTAGGGTAACGTAGCAGAAAACAAAAAAATTCCGACCTATGCACCAGCCCAGGACCACTATGGAGACTGCATACAAGGTTTGATCATTTTCGTTACCGACTCGTAGCGCAGCGGAAGTAGAGTCGATGACGATCGGCGGTGCAGATCCCCGCAGCTAGGATTTACCACCTCCCAACCGCGAGGATGTATACCCTCATCTGCCCCTCGGACAGACCTCCGGGAGGCGGTCGGACAGTCCCCCAGACGGTGTCGCGGACAGCCCTTCGGGAGGACCTTCGAAACTCGGACGGTCACTCGGACAGCCCTTCGGGAGGACCTCCGAAACTCGGACGGTCACTCGGACAGCCCTTCGGGAGGCACTCTCGAACTAAGACCGAAACTATGATCTCTCTACAGAGTTGCACACATACGGTGTCATCTATCCGGCAGGGCTTCGCCGTCCAAAACTAGTTCCCACCGGAACCCAGACAACCTTTCGGCTCTACGAAACTATTTCGCTGGGAGGGAGAGAGAAAGCCAGATCATGCATGGCACTTGTATGTGAGAAGGCATGAGTTTTGGGCTGCCCCCTCCACCTCGATTTATAGGAGAAGGAGGGGTGGAGGGGCTGAAATTTCAGCCACATCCATCCATGTCATCTCCAAGATATTTTGGAGCAAAAGCCCAAAAACGTGGCTTTCCAAAAAGTAACCATAAAGCTAATTTCACTATTCATGATGACATTTTTCAGCGTCTGTTCGAACTGAAAATATTTATGTGGGCTTAGAACATTTCCAGTACCGACTAAAATAATTTTCAACGCATTCCGAAACAATTCCGGTTTAGTGATTTTCATCTACGAAAAGCATCTGAAGCGGTTCCGGCAGCTCCGGAACATTTCCGGTTTTCATCCCGAAAAATTCCAGAAAGTTTCCAGAACGATTCTGGCACCCTGCAAGAATTATCAGGCATGTGCCGAAACCAATTTGACTTTATGGTATCCCCTGAAACAACTTTTCAGTTTCACCGAAACTCATCCGGTGACCTCTCTCTTCGGAACTTTTCCGCTGTCTTTGAAAACTTTTTCCGGAAACTTTCTCTCAGACTCCCTGTCTAGTATTCAGCAGATAGATGACCCTTAAACGTGTGACCCTATAGGTTCGGTGAAGTATAGACATGACCCGGAACCCCTTCCGATCAATGATTAACATCGGAGCCGTGGACACCTATATTGACCCCTATACCCACACGAATGAATATTCGAGTGAACCTCCAGTTGCCGTGTGCTATTCCTGTTGCTTCGCGATATGTTACAAATACCTGAGGTGAGACATGTTGGCATCCCCGTGGATCAACAACTTGTCCACTATGCCAGTTACCTCGTTACCGGTATTGTCCTCTTTTCTCGTTCCCGTGTTCCGGCATCCCCGTGATCAAATCACAAAGTGTCTGGCTAGACGATGATGGATACCGTAACACCGAGAGGGCCCAGAGATATCTCTCCATCGTCGGAGGAGCAAATCCCAATCTTGAGCTATCAAGTTACTTGACATACTTTTCCATGAACCCGTAAGCCACCGTAATAGCCACCCATTTACGGATGACGTTTAACAAACCCCAAAGTTCATGAAGCAAGTATGAAGAAACTCGATACTCTCATGGTCTAAGGAATCATGCAAACGTTAACCATCTCTGTGTTATTAACCATTTAACTTGTGACGAATGTATCTCATAGCATAACATCAATTCGGGTCGATTCAACACAAATGTTCTTCTAACATTGTGACCTCAAAGTTGCTGGCATAGACATGCCCATGATCAGGAAAACAGAACCATCATGCAACACTTGAGCTAGTCTTAGAGGCCAGACTAGGAATACAATTTACCGTTTATTATTCCACACGTGCATATGAGTCTTCCTCCGAGCCTCGTGGTTATTGCAGACTCGAGAACCATAGCAGTTATAGCATGGAACATAAACCTAATTATGAACAGGGAGATAATCAATAACATTTATTATTGCCTCTAGGGCATATCTCCTACAAGGTCACGGCCCACCACGACCGCTAAACTAGTCACAAAGGCTCGATTCGCGGTTCGAGGCCGTTTTCATCAGCACGATCCATCAATGCACAGATCGTGCTCCGTTTCACACGGGATATGTTTAATCATGCACATATAACGGCACGCATGTCTCGGGAAGCGGAGGGATTCACGGCGCAGTGAAGGGAGGCTAACCGGCGACAAGCCCAATAAAAGGGGAAGAAAACCCCAAGGCTTATCCGCACTTCCCATTCGCACCCTTGCTTTCCCAATCTCCTGAGCATACAGAGCCAAGATCTAGGTTTCCACCTTTCCCCCTCCGAGCTCAGCCATGGCCGGCTCCGGCTCCAATGGCAAGTGGGAGGCTTCCACAGTTACAGACCAGGACATCCGGGACCTCAAGGAGGCCGGCTACCTCCCCGCCAACATCTTCCACCGCGCCGCAGAAGAGGGCCAGGTGATTCCCACCCCCAAACTAGGCGAGAGGGTGGTTTTCATTCCTCACTTCATCCGAGGATTGAGCTTCCCGCTCCACCCCTTCATGAGGGGCCTCATGTTCTTCTACGGACTCGACTTCCACGACCTCCCGCCGAACTTCTTCATGCATATATCGGCCTTCATCATCGTCTGCGAGGCCTTCTTGCGGGTCGAACCACACTTTAGATTATGGCTTAAGATCTTCAACATCAAGCCGAAGTGGGTCGCAGGCGCACACGCAGACTGCGGCGGGGCGGTCATCAGCAAGCTTCCACGCGCAGTATGGCCATCCGGCACCTTCATCGACACCATCAAGACTTGGCAAAAAGAGTGGTTTTACATCACCGAGCCAAGGGAGGAAGGCGGAACTATTCCTGCTGAATTCAGATCCGCCCCCCCCGACCAAATTGACCTCATGGGTCCGAAAGGGCCTCGACTGGGGGTCGGACACGGAGGTGGATTACCTGCAGAGGGGCATCGCCTCCATGATCAAGGACGGATTCGAGCTGACCAACGTGGTCCAGGTTATGCTTCGGCGACACATCCTCCCCTGCCAGCGCCGGGGCTCTCCTATGTGGACTTATCGGACTGATGATGAGCCTACGATTCGTCAACTCTTCTGCACCACACGGGAGAAGCTATGGAAGGCGCTATTCAAGGCGCAGGAGAACTAGCCGGCCAAGAAGGAGGACCAGGGTCTGCGCGCCAATAAACCCCCTTCCGAGGTATGACATGGTATCATTAGATCGGCTCCGTTTTCCTGAAGAGAATCTAAGTACTTTCCGATCACTTCCGCAGGAATGGTTGAACAAGGCCACGTGCATCAAGTGCCCGGCTCCACAGCCCGAAGACCCTAGGTCCCAGCTGCTGTCGGAGATGCTCGTCGTGGCGCCTTACAAGGCGCCAAAGAAGAAAGAGAAGAAGAAGAAACCAAGCCGAGAAGGTCTGTGCATCAGGGACCAGCCGGGGGCTGTGTCCGAAGAAACCCACGCCTCCTCGAATCAAGAGGAGGAGCACGAGGGTGAAGGCGAGGGCGAGAGCGGAGGCGATTCCCCCCTCGCAAGAAAGAGGGCGGCATCATCGGACGCCACAGAGGACATACCTCCTCCCGCCCCGAAGAAAGCGTGCCGGACACAGGTGGTCCTGTCCGACGACAGTTCAGACTCGGATACCGAGTCCGAGGAGTTCGAGAGGGTTCCACGAAGGAACCTCAGGGTCAAGCCCCCAGCTCGAAGGTAAAGATCCGAAGACTTCTGGAGCTTTTAGTGCTAGGTTTTGAATGTCATTAACATGTGAGCGCCTATTAACTTGCAGCCCACCGCGTGTTCTCCCCACCGATCAAGTTTCAGACGGGGAGACCCCGCCCGCCGAGCTAGCGGAGAGCGGGACAGCGTCGCGCCCCTCTCCTTCGGGCGCCACGAAGGACGCCGCGGAGGTGTCATCCCAGCAGGCTCCTTTGGAGCCGGACACCAGAGATGGAGGCGACAACGTCATGGTCGAGGCTAACGCCTCCGCTGCCGAAGACCGGGGGGACGAGCCCCTCCCGGACACTGAGGAGACCGGACGAGGAGATGTCCTGTCACCTCCAAGGCTGTCTCCGGAGCGCACCATGCCTCCGGAGGCATTGGTTCAATCCCCGGTTGGAGATCAGGTCAACCGATCCCCACTGGCGCCACCGACCAATGGGTGGCCGGCTATGGGGGAGACTCTGTCAAGTGCCTCCATCTCCGGGGAGCACCGCACCCTTATGGGTGAGGTTTTGCAGAGCATTCAGTCCGTTGACAGCGGACTGAAGGAGGACTTCAACGGTCTCCTGACGGGCTTTCAGGTGAGCCACGTAATGCTCTGTTTTGTGAAATTTTAATTTCTTTGAGTTATTATTATATACATGGCAGCCCCCGAGCCCTAGGTGAGTTTGGAAAAACTTACCTGGGGGTCAATCATAGATCATTATCTGAACTATGTACAATGTTCGTTCGGAACGTTCTAACAGCCCTTAAGGGGACAGGACACAGGATCAGAATTATGATAGTTCGGAAGGTTTGAACCCATGTAACTTGATCTGGTTTTGTTTTTTACAGGCGTCGTCGACGGCGACAGTTGCTAATGCTGCCGAGCTGGACGAGCTAAATCGGAAGCTCAAGAGCTCCGAAGACGAGCTTGACGCTCTGAACAAGAGATTCGACGAGGCGCAAGGTAAGCCGGATTAGAATATCCAAATTCTGCATTACTGTAGTGTCAAAGCAGTATTTTTTTATGTCTTTTAATGGTTACACAGCCTCGGCGAAGGAAATTGAGAAGCTCAAGGCCGAGCTCGAGAAAGCGAAGCAGGAGGCTTCGGTTGAGAAGGCGGCGGCCAAAGAAGCGGCTACCGCGCTATCCGCCCTGAGAGCCACCAGCGACAAGCATGAGGCTCGGGTGGAGGAAATCCAACAGGAGCTCAAGGATGCTGGCCAAAAGTGCGAGGTCCTTGAGCGGAAAGGCAAGGAGCAGGCCGCCGAATTATCCACCATGAAAACCAATCTCCAAAAGGAGCTGGTGGATAGGCGGTCTTTTGAAGAGCAAGTCAGCCAGGCCAAGGCTATAATGGATGGTAAGCCATATTTGTTGCAGTGTGTCTATGTGAATAGAAAGTTCGAGTTGCTTACCCAAGTATGGCGTTCCTCAGGCGCCTGCTCGGACCTCCAGAAGAGCATAGCGGACGCGAACCAGTTCTATGGTTCGCGGGGAGAAGGAGATGAAGC
Source organism: Elymus sibiricus (assembly GCA_039707655.1). Classification (NCBI taxonomy): domain Eukaryota; kingdom Viridiplantae; phylum Streptophyta; class Magnoliopsida; order Poales; family Poaceae; genus Elymus; species Elymus sibiricus. The sequence goes on from CM077667.1 coordinate 418,621,663, forward strand.
TCGGCTGTTCTGGGCGCAGTTTGAAGTCCCCCGAGCGCTCTCCTCTCCTCGTTGAGCAGCTGAAGCAGCTGATGGAGCTGCACCGGATGGCGGAGCCGGCCATGAAGGATCTCTGCATCCGGCTATGGCCCAACGAGCCGTTGCCAGACAGCTACTTCGGCCTGGTGCAGAAGCTGAGCGACGCCTCGCCCCGGATCGACGCGATAAGGCGATCTTCCTGTATCGAGGGACCTCGGATAACCTTTGCGAAGGCCAAGGTGCACTGGCCGGGGCTGGATCCGATGAAGATAGCCACCGCCCCTCCGCCTCCTGGAAAAGAGCATAGGCGCCCCGAGCTGTACTTCTCCGGCGTAATGGAGGGTGCTCGGGCAATAGAGGCGCAATGTTCGAGAGAAAACGTGTATGAGTAAAGGCGTTGTAATATGTCCGAAGACTCTTTAACGCGTTTATATTTAAGATGCATGGTTTATCATGTCTTTTGTGTTTTGCATCCTTTATAACTCTTGTGTGGCCGTTAAAACTGAAAGCGGCGAGTCGTCGGCTTCAGCCTCCATGTAGATACTACGCGGGGTGTCTCTGCTAACGCACTGTGACCCTTAGCCGAACTATCGGTACTCGAAGGCGGTAGTGTGGGGCGGACAAGGCAATCGGACCATAAAGCTTTATTGCTTTCACTTAGCCGTAGGGGCGCGAGAAAGGAGTGCGGGGTGCTGATGACTAGCCCCTAGGTGTTTGTGATGTTCGGACGAGCCGTGGCCGAAGCCTATATCACATGGTTTGTACTAATACCAAACCCATCGTATGACACGGAATAACCTCTGACGAGATTTAGTCAAGCTCGGATTCGCAGACCAGTTCTCGCATACCATGACAGTCAGTTTTCGGCTTTCTCCGCTGAGGTGCTTGACCAGGCTAGCCGGAAGCACAATCGCAGCGGTTCTCCCTTTGCCCTTTTAGCCGAACGAGCGGAACATAAAGGGGCAAGCACAGGAGCCGGGCAACCCAACTATTGACCCAAGACATAGTTCGGAACCAATGCATATAAAGCGGAATTCCAAGACGCCGAACGCAAAAATTAGTTGTGCTTAAGGCGATTTTCTTTTAGTTCGAGCCCCCGGTCTATTAGCCGGTTGCATCGTGTAGTATACCAAACAGGTTCGCAAGAAGAGAGGGAAAATAGAGAGTGCGCCAAAAACAGCGAAACGATCATGCAAGATGCATCTGTATTTTACTCATCGACTCTTATTATTCAAATTGTCGATACAACTGTTTACAGGTATTAAAAATGAAATATAAACCTTACAGGAGGGGTTGTACCAAGGGTCTTCGATAGGTGACCTGACGTCATCGATGTGCCTTGTCGCTTGTCCGCTCCTGCGTCTCCCAAGGAGTTGTATATCGTGTTGGGTATAATGTTCGGCGAGCGGACTGTGGAGAAAAAGTCTTGAGAAGTCACCGAAATGTGAATGAGCTTTACGCCGTAGCAGGTACTTTATGGTACCTGTAGTTTGTTCGAAGACATGTTGATGGTGATAGTTCGGTCTAGCCGAATACTTACCCTTTGATAATTTTTCCCCACCGCTGCCCATGGAATTTTGAGCGCGAAGTTGTGCCTCCTCGGCACATACTTTGCCGGTTCCAGGGCCGTGCGATGGGGGGCGAGTCCCTATTTATGGGGAGAAGAAGGTTCTGGTATTTCGGGTTGAGACCGAGCTCGCTTCCCAGCCTTGGGTGCCTTTACGGCAGATGTCGGCGCTTGCCAATCATCGGTGTAATGGAATTCGGCCGCCAGGGCCAACGCATGTTCCTCAGTTCGGAGGGAGCGCTCTGTGTTGCCATTGACAGTAATGGCCCCCTGGGGTCAGGCATCTTGAGCATGAGGTATGCGTAGTGCGGGACGGCGTTAAAGCGAGCGAACGATGTACGGTCGAGCAGGGCGTGATAGCCGCTGTGGAAAGGTACAATGTCGAAGATCAAGTCCTCGCTTCGAAAGTTATTGGGCGAGCCGAACACTACTTCCAGGCTTACAGAGCCTGTGCACCGGGCTTCAACGCCTGGGATCACTCCTTTAAAGGTAGGGTTGCTGGGCTTGATCCTTGATGGATCTATGCCCATCTTTTTCACCGTATCTGAGTAAATCAGATTGAGGCTACTTCCTCCGTCCATTAGGACTTTAGTGAGGTGGTACCCGTCTATGATCGGGTCTAGGACTAGGGCGGCCAAACCCCCATGACGGATACTGGTCGGGTGGTCGCGTTGATTGAAGGTGATCGGGTATGCCGATCATGGGTTATACTTCGGGGCTACAGGCTCTATGGCGTAGACATCTCGAAGGGCGCGCTTCCTCTCCTTTTTGGGTATATGGGTGGCATATATCATGTTTACTATTTTCACCTCTGGAGGGAATTTCTTTTGTCCGCCACCGATTGGACCACGGGGTTCATCCTTGTCCTCGCTGCGTGGGCTCTTGCCTTGGTCCTCGGATGCGAGCTTGCCGGCCTGTTTGAAGACCCAACAGTTACGGTTGGTGTGGTTGGCGGCTTCTCTTGAGTGCCGTGGATCTGGCAAGGCCTCTCCAGGAACTTGTCCAGCGGGGTGGGTCCGCCGCGATTGCCTTTAGGAGGCTTCTTCCGCTGCCCAGGCCGGGAGTTGCGGAAGCCGGCGTTAACAGCCGTGTCATCGGCATCACTATTATTGTGCCGGCACTTGCTCTTGTTGCGCTTCGGTTATCCGTTTCCATCCCGAACTTCGAAGGTTTCGGGGTCTTCGGGGTTGTGGCTACGTCTTGCTAGCCAGTTATCCTCGCCCGCGCAAAAGCGGGTCATGAGTGATGTGAGGGCGGACATTGTCCTTGGTTTGTCCGGGCCGAGCTGACGAGCCAGCCATTCATCCCGAATATTATGCCTGAAAGAGGCTATTGCTTCGGCGTCCGGGCAGTCTACGATCTAGTTTTTCTTGGTCAGGAAACGATTCCAGAATAGCCGCGCGGACTCTCCCGGCTTCTGGACGACGTTGCTTAGGTCTGAGTAGTCCGGCGGCCGAACATAAGTGCCCTGGAAGTTAGATCGGAATGCCTCTTCTAGGTCCTCCCACCCAATGGAATTTTTGGGGAGGCTATTCAACCAGTGCCGAGCTGGCCCCTTAAGCTTCAGGGGTGGGTATTTGATGGCGTGGAGGTCATCTCCTCGCGCCATGTGGATGTGGAGGAGGAAATCCTCGATCCATACGGTTGGGTCAGTTGTCCCATCGTATTGTTCTATGTTTACAGGTTTAAACCCTCCCGGGAACTGATGCCGCATCACCTCGTCCGTGAAGCACAGTGGGTGGGCAGCACCTCTGACCCGAGCTATGTTGCGCCGGTGGTCGGCGTCTGTCCTAGCTCGGTTTCGTTCCTGACCTTCATTGTTGCGGTCGAACCAAGGCCGGTACCCTTCCCATCTATCGGGTGAGTATCCTCTGGATCCGTATATGGATCGTGTACGACCTGCTCTGTCGTCCAGGTCGTGTCGCAGGTCAAACCTGTCATCGGGCTCTAGTGGCTCCTTTCCCCGTCTACGGGGTATCGTCGGCCTATAGCCGATGTCGTCAGCCTTTCTGTCCCATCCTCGAGGAGGGCGATCTGGCTTGTCGTATGGGGTATGTTTGGGAGACGGCATATCGGTGAGCTCATCATCGAATTGTGGCAGCAGCCTTCTACGCGGATAACTCTTATGTTGGTCCGATAGACCGGTACCGTATCCTTCCTCAGCTGAGAGGACTCTCGTCCATCGATCGTTGAGGTCGTCTTGTTCGGCTTTAAGCTTCCGTTCTCTTGCTTTCAGGCTGCGGGCCGAGGCTATAAGATGTTGCCTGAAGAGTTCCTGATCTGCAGGATTATCGGGGATGGCGAAGTCATCGGCTTTCGCATTGTCCTCCCCCTCGACAGAGCGGAGGTAATCGTCATCCTCGGGATCATCTAGATCGTCGGGGTTGCGCCGGTCTTCCGGCCTCTCCTGACCCTCTATTGGGTGTTCGGGGATTTCGGGATCGCCGACGTCTTCCGGGGTGTCTCCGTCCCCGGTGCCATCGATAGCTTTTCTTCCCTTTTTTCCTTTTGACCGTTTATGCGGCTTTCGGCGTCTTGACGGCGCTTCATCCGATTTGTCACCATCGTTTTTCGGAGTGTCCACCATGTAGACGTCGTATGTGGAGGTGGCGGTCCACCGTCCGTTGTTAACGGGGGTGAGTGCGCGATTCTCCTCATCCATGTAGTCTGCTTCCTCAGAAGCATAGTCCAGCATGTCGGTTAAATCCTCGACAGTGGCTACGAAGTGGGTGGGGGTTGGGGCAAAAAATTCGTCCTGACCGGCCTGAAGCCCGATCTGAGCACAGATCGGGGTTGGATCGTCGACAATTTTCATCGACGAGATCCGATCTAGAGCCTCGGTGAGTATTGAGAGCTCGATTGGGTCGGCCTGCCCAGAGCTTCCGGAGTTAACCTCCGATGCATCCGCGCGGGGAGAGTGTTCGGCAAGAACAGATGTCCGGACGTCTGGCACTACGACCGGGTCCGGACTGAGAGTCGGGTCCTCGCTGGGGTAGATCCCGTGGGAGGAGCCGAAAGATGGATATGAGGTTAAAGCCTCAGAGTCTTCGGGCGTGACAGGCGAGACTGCGAGCCCGGTTAGTGATAGACCGCCCCGAGAGTCTACGGAGAACTCTAAGTTCCCGAATCTGACCTCTTGATCAGGGGCGAAACTTTCGACACGGCCTAGATGGCCGGTCGGGTCAGCGTGCAGCACAATGCTGCCGAAAGCGAAGATCTGCGTGGGGACGAAAGTGCCCGTGTTGCGGACCTCTTCGTTGATGATAAGACAAGCCATCGATTCCTTCAGGCGATCACAGCGGAACTCTCAATGAAAGCACCAATGTCGGTGTCAAAACCGGCGGATCTCGGGTAGGGGGTCCCGAGCTGTGAGACTAGAAGCGATGGTAACCGGAGACGAAGGGGACAGTGTTTTACCCAGGTTCGGGCCCTCCTATGGAGGTGATACCCTACGTCCTGGTTGATTATATTGATGGTATAAGGGTTACAGAGTTGATCTACCTCGAGATCGTATGAGTAAAACCCTAGATGAGTTCTGTTGTTCTACAACCTAAAACCCTTCGGCCTATATAGACGCCGAGGGTACCTAGGGTTTACACATGGTCGGTTACACGTCGAAGGGATAAACATGCCTATCCACTACTCCAAACATGGAGAATACGCCACGATCCTCGAAGCTTCCTTCCTGGAGACAGGGTCTTTGATCATTCCAGTGTCCGGCCAACGGCCCATACAATCCGTCCCATAAGAAATATTTCGGCCTCCCGAGGACCCCTTAATCCAGGATTCCCTCAACCCCCGCTACAGATTTGGTGCACCACCTCCCAGTGCGGAGAAATGGCGCAAGACTCCATCCCTCGAAGACAGTGATTACTCTTCTTTAGCCCCATCCGCCAACGTCAGGCTCCCTGATGAAGCTGATGATGCCACCTCTCTGCCTCCATCGACTCGGCGTCGCGGCACTGCACCAAGCTCCTCTGCACCAGCCCCCCGCGACCCTGCTGCACCGTCTTCATCGACACCTGCTGGGAACGTTTAGTTCTTCCATGTCTTCGTCCCTTTTTGGTCATTCGATGATAAAGGGGGAGAAGCATTGGATGACAGTACTCAAGCGGGTCTGCTAATATGGGCTGGGTGTTATTTTTGCTAAGTTTACAACTCTCATTTCTGAGCATTTGCTGTTTTGGGTTGTAAAATTTAAGTCCTGATGGATGTCTGCACTTTATGTTTACCGTACTCTTTGGCGCTTCTTCAAGTTATTTTATGCGCTCGAAGTCATTTTGTAGACGCCCATTTTTCATTATGCATTTCATTATCTTCGACATATCTATTAATGCATAGTGATTGGATTATAAGGTATAGGGGGAGATCTCCACAAACTACAACCTGCCATGTGCACTTGCATTCAAAGCAAAATTTTCATATGCACATCTTCAGGGGGAGCTCTCTATATCTTGTAATCAAAATCTTCAAAACCTTATCTTCACATATTTTTCATCCCAGTTGAAAACTTCAACCAGTTTGTCATCAATCACCAAAAGGGGGAGATTGTAAGTGCATCTAGTGCCACCCTTGTTTGGTTTTGGAGTATTGAAGACAAACGTGGTTGAGGGACTAATGTGTTTGTGAGAGTTCACAGGTTAACACAGAGAGAAGTCCTTGGAGTTTTGGTTTAGCAGTCGAAGACGACCCCCAAAAATGTCCGAAGACATTGATGACGGCTGAAGCCATTGGTGGCAGACGAAGACTTTCGTCTGAAGACAATGAAACGCGAAGACGAAGTCTTGTGGTAGTTTTGTTTATTCTTTCCTGAGTCATAGGAACCACCGTACTTTTAAGTGGGGTCAATGTGATCGAAGTCAGATGCTGACGTGATGCTCAACCCATACCTATTTCTTCGAGTGAAGACAATCAGAGGAAATCTCTTCCAGAGTTGGTTGAGTCAGCTTTACTTGTAGCCCAAGTAAAGCTGCCGCGTGTGTTTGAAATCCGACCGTTGTGACACGTGTCGGTTGGCCATTGACTCAGGGTCATTTCGGTCATATCAAGTCGGGTTGCCCTCTGGCTATAAATAGCCCACCCCCTCCACCATAAGAAGGCGGCTGCTCAGAGAGAGATATGGCTGTTGTCGTTTTGGAGCAACCCACCTCGAAGACATTGAGAGAGATACATCCTGCGAAGATACACCTAAACACCTAGAGCTAGAGTGTTTGAGCATCACCGAAGTCATTCTGTTCTGAGAGAACTGAAGACTGCTACTTCTTGAGCTTGCGTTGGTTTTCCCTTGAAGAGGAAAGGGTGATGCAACAAAGTAGATAAGTGTTTCCCTCAGTTGTTGAGAACCAAGGTATCAATCCAGTAGGAGATACAAGCAAGTCCCCAATTTTCGCACCTACACAAACAATCAAACTCTTGCACCCAACGCTAAAAGGGGTTGTTAATCCCTTCACGGTTATTTGCAAGGATGAGATCTGATAGAGATAGATATAAAAGATTGCTAGAACGTAAAGTAAAACAAAAGTAAAAAGAATGCAGCGAGATATTTTTGGTATTTTTGGTTTATAGATCTGAAAATATAATATGGAAAATAGACCCGGGGGCCATAGGTTTCACTAGAGGCTTCTCTCGTGAAGGAAAATAATACGGTGGGTGAACAAATTACTGTCGAGCAATTGATAGAAAAGCGAATAATTATGAAGATATCCAAGGCAATGATTATGCATATAGGCATCACGTCCGTGTCAAGTAGACCGAAACAATTCTGCATCTACTACTATTACTCCACACATCGACCGACTCATGCCTGCATCTAGAGTATTAAGTTCATGAAGAACAGAGTAACGCTTTTGGTATACACCTAAACATCTTTTTATCCTCGATGGCAACAATAAAAATACATGCCTCGCTACCCCTACTTTGTCACTGGGTGAGGACACCGCAAGATTGAACCCAAAACTAAGCACTTCTCCCATTGCAAGAATTACCAATCTAGTTGGCCAAACCAAACCAATAACTCAAAGAGACTTGCAAAGATATGAAATCATGCATATAAGAATTCAGAGAAGATTCAAATAATATTCATAGATAAGCTGATCATAAACCCACAATTCATCGGATCTCGACAAACACACCGCAAAAGAGTATTACATCGGATAGATCTCCATGAAGATCATGAAGAACATGGTATTGAAGAACAAAGATAGAGAAGAAGCCATCTAGCTACTAGCTATGGACCCGAAGGTCTGTGGTAAACTACTCACGCATCATCGGAGGGGCAATGGAGTTGATGTAGATGCCCTCCGTGATCGAATCCCCCTCCGGCAGATTACCGGAAAAGGCTCCAAGAATGGATCTCACGGGAACAGAGGCTTCCGGCGGCGGAAAAGTATTTTCGTGGATCTTTTTGGTATCCAGGGAATATTTGGGAATTTATAGGACGAAGAATAGGGTTAGGAGGGCTGCCGTGGAGCCACAAGCCAGGGGGCGCCCCCCCTAGGGCGCCCCCCCTAGGGCGCGCCCTGGTGGCTTGTGACTCCACGGCAGGTCTCCTGCCTTCGTCTCCAAGTCTGCTGGGTTTCTTCTGGTCCAAGAAAAATCATTCCGAAGATTTTATTCCGTTTGGACTCCGTTTAATATTCCTTATCTGCAATACTCAAAAACAAGGAAAAAACAGAAACAGGCACTAGGCTCTAGATTAATAGGTTAGTCCCAAAAATAATATAAAAAAGCATATTAATGCATATAAAACATGCAAAACAGATAATATAATAGCATGGAACAATCAAAAATTATAGATACGTTGGAGACGTATCAAGCATCCCCAAGCTTAATTCCTGCTCGTCCTCGAGTAGGTAAATGATAAAAACAGAATTTTTGATGTGGAATGCTACCTAACATATTTATCCATGTAGTATTCTTTATTGTGGCATGAATATTCAGATCCATAAGATTCAAACCAAAAGTCTAATATTGACATAAAAACAGTAATACTTCAAGCATACTAACAAGGCAATTGCGTCCTTTCGAAATAACATGGCCTTAGAAAGTTATCCCTACAAAATCATATGGTCGGGCTATGCTCCATCTTCCCCACACAAAGTATCTAAATCATGTACAATCCCGATGACAAGTCAAGCAATTGTTTCACACTTTTTATGTTCTCAAACCTTTATAACTCTCATGCAATACATGAGCGTGAGCCATGGATATAGCACTATAGGTGGAATAGAATATGGTGGAGGTTGTGAGGAAAAAGGAGAAGATAGTCTCGCATCAACTAGGCGTATCAACGGGCTATGGAGATGCCCATCAATAGATATCAATGTGAGTTAGTAGGGATTGCCATGCAACGAATGCACTAGAGCTATAAGTGTATGAAAGCTCAAAAAGAAACTAAGTGGCTGTGCATAATGATGAAAAATTCCACTAGTTATATGAAAGTGACAAAATAGGAGACTCTCTATCATGAAGATCATGGTGCTACTTTGAAGCACAAGTGTGGAAAAAGATAGTAGCATTGTCCCTTCTCTCTTTCTCATTATTTTTTTTCTTTTTTCTTTTATTTTGGTGGGCATCTTTGGCCTCTTTTTTTCTATTTGGGCTTCGCTGGCCTCTTTTATTATTTGTAAAGTCCGGAGACTCATCCCAACTTGTGAGGGAGTCATAGTTTCCATCATCCTTTTCTCTCACGGGACAATGCTCTAATAATGAAAATCATCACACTTTTATTTACTTACAACTCAAGAATTACAACTCGATACCTAGAACAAAATATGACTCTATATGCAATATGAAAGTGATGGTGTGTGTCATGAAAAACGGAACGGTGGAAGTTGCATTGCAATATATCTCGGAATGGCTATGGAAATGCCATAATAGGTAGTTATGGTGGCTGTTTTGAGGAAGGTAGGTTTGATGCACCGGCGAAAGTTGCGCGGTACTAGAGAGGCTAGCAATGGTGGAAGGGTGAGAGTGTGTATAATCCATGGACTCAACATTAGTCATAAAGAACTCACATAATTATTGCAAAAGTCTATTAGTTATCGAAACAAAGCATTAGACGCATGCTCCTAGGGGAGAGGTTGGTAGGAGTTAACCATCGCGCGCTCCCGACCCTCACACAAAGGTTGACAATCATTAAACAAATCATGCTCCGACTTCGTTACATAACGGTTCACCATACGTGCATGCTACCGGAATCACAAACTTTAACACAAGTATTTCTTCCAATTCACAATTATTCACTAGCATGACTCTCATATTACCATCTTTATATCTCAAAACTATATGCACGGAATCAAACTTCTCATAGTATCCAATGCACTTAATATGAAAGTTTTTATTATATCCCTCTTGGATGCCCATTATATTAGGACTAAATTCATAACCTAAACCAATTACCATGCTGTTTAAAGACTCTCAAAATAATGTAAGTGAGGTATGAGAGTTCAATAATTTCTATAAAATAAAACACCACCGTGCTCTAAAAAGATATAAGTGAAGTACTAGAGCAACATTGCCTAGCTCAAAAGATATAAGTGAAGCACATAGAGTATTCTAATGAATTCACGATTAATGCGTGTCACCCTCAAAAGATGTGTGCAGCAAGGATGATTGTGGCAAACTAAAAATCAAAGACTCATATCATACAAGATGCTCCAAGCAAAACACATATCATGTGGTGAATAAAAATATAGCCTCAAGTAAATTTACCGATGGATTGAAGACGAAAGAGGGGATGCCTTCCGGGGCATCCCCAAGCTTAGGCTTTTTGGTATCCTTGAATATGGCTTGGGGTGCCTTGGGCATCCCCAAGTTTAGGCTCTTGCCACTCCTTATTCCATAGTCCATCAAATCTTTACCCAAAACTTGAAAACTTCACAACACAAAACTCAACAGAAAACTCATGAGATCCGTTAGTATAAGAAAAATAAATCACCACTTTAGGTACTGTTGTGAACTCATTATTTATTTATATTGGTGTAATATCTACTGTATTCCAACTTCTCCATGGTTTATACCCCCCGATACAACCCATAGATACATCAAAATAAGCAAACAACACAAAGAAAACAGAATCTGTCTAAAATAGAACAGTCTGTAGCAATCTATAGACTTCGAAAACTTCTGTAACTCCAAAAATTCTGAAAAATTAGGAAAATCAGGGAAATTTTTATATCAATCTTGTGTAAAAATTTCAGATAAAAAGCACGTTCCAGTGAATTTACAAAATTCCTGGACTGAGAGCAAAAGTTTCTGTTTTTCAGCAAAATCAAATCACAAACACCGTAGACCATCCCAAAGGTCTTACTTGGCTCAAACACTAATTAAAACAATAAAACACAATTACTACAGAGGTAATAATGTGTGCAGAACTCAAAAACAGAAGCAAAAACAAAAGCATAAAAGTAAAATTGGGTTGCCTCCCAACAAGCGCTATTGTTTAACGCCCCTTGCTAGCATGATGATTTCAATGATGCTCACATAAGAAGTAGTAGTTGAAATATGCAAGAGAGCATCATGAATCTTATGACAAACACATTTAAGTCTAACCCACTTCCTATGCATAGGGATTTTGTGAGCAAACAATTTATGGGAACAAGAATCAACTAGCATAGGAAGGCAAAACAAGCATAACTTCAAAACTTTGAACACATAGAGAGGAAACTTGATATTATTGTAACTCCTACAAGCATATGTTCCTCCCTCATAATAAATTTCAGTAGCATCATGAAGGAATTCAACAATATAACTATCACATAACTCATTCTTTTCATGATGCACAAGCATAGAATTTTCATAATGAATTTGCTCATCAAAACTTGGGGAACAAAAAACATCATCTTCATGAAACATAGCATCCCCAAGCTTGTGGCTTTGCATATCATTAGCATCATGAATATTTATAGAATTCATACTAGCAACATTGCAATCATGCTTTTCAATCAAGGATCTATCATGAATCACCTTATAATTTTCTTCTTTCAACACTTCATCAAAATTTTCAGATTCATGATTTTCAAACAAAACTTCATAGAGATAATCAAGTGCACTCAACTCACTAGCAATTGGTTCATCATAATTTGGCCTTTTGAAAAGATTAGCAAGTGGATGAGGATCCATATCAATAGATTTTTAGCAATCGAAGATGCAAGCAAAATAGAAGGCACATGGCAACACAAGCAAAAAGGCAAACGGAAAGACGAACGGAAGAAGGGCGAATAAAAAGGCAAATCTTTTTGGTTTTTTCTGAAAATCGTTTTAGAAGTGGGCGAGAGGAAAACGAGAGGCAAATGGCAAATAGTGTAAATGCAAGAGATGAGTTTGTGATGGGTACTTGGTAGGCTCGATGTAGATCTCCCCGGCAACGGCGCCAGAAATCCTTCTAGCTACTTCTTGAGCTTGCGTTGGTTTTTCCTTGAAGTGGAAAGGGTGATGCAGCAAAGTAGATAAGTATTTCCCTCAGTTGTTGAGAACCAAGGTATCAATCCAGTAGGAGATACAAGCAAGTCCCCAATCTTCGCACCTACACAAACAATCAAACTCTTGCACCCAACGCTAAAAGGGGTTGTCAATCCCTTCACGGTTATTTGCAAGGATGAGATCTGATAGAGATAGATATAAAAGATTGCTAGAACGTAAAGTAAAACAAAAGTAAAAAGAATGCAACGAGATATTTTTGGTATTTTTGGTTTATAGATCTGAAAATATAATATGGAAAATAGACCCGGGGGCCATAGGTTTCACTACAGCCTTCTCTCATGAAGGAAAATAATACGGTGGGTGAACAAATTACTGTCGAGCAATTGATAGAAAAGCGAATAATTATGAAGATATCCAAGGCAATGATTATGCATATAGGCATCACGTCCGTGTCAAGTAGACCGAAACATTCTGCATCTACTACTATTACTCCACACATCGACCGACTCCTGCCTGCATCTAGAGTATTAAGTTCATGAAGAACAGAGTAACGCTTTAGGTAAGATGACATGATGTAGAGGGATAAACTCAAGCAATATGATGAAAACCCCATCTTTTTATCCTCGATGGCAACAATACAAATACGTGCCTCGCTACCCCTACTTTGTCACTGGGTGAGGACACCGCAAGATTGAACCCAAAACTAAGCACTTCTCCCATTGCAAGAATTACCAATCTAGTTGGCCAAACCAAACCAATAACTCGAAGAGACTTGCAAAGATATGAAATCATGCATATAAGAATTCAGAGAAGATTCAAATAATATTCATAGATAAGCTGATCATAAACCCACAATTCATTGGATCTCGACAAACACACCGCAAAAGAGTATTACATCGGATAGATCTCCATGAAGATCATGAAGAACATGGTATTGAAGAACAAAGAGAGAGAAGAAGCCATCTAGCTACTAGCTATTGACCCGAAGGTCTGTGGTAAACTACTCACGCATCATCAGAGGGGCAATGGAATTGATGTAGATGCCCTCCGTGATCAAATCCCCCTCCGGCAGATTACCGGAAAAGGCTCCAAGATTGGATCTCACCGGCACAGAGGCGTCTGGCGGCGGAAAAGTATTTTCGTGGCTCTTTTTGGTATCCAGGGAATATTTGGGAATTTATAGGCCGAAGAATAGGGTTAGGAGGGCTGCCGTGGGGCCACAAGCCAGGGGGCGCGCCCCCCTAGGGCGCACCCTGGTGGCTTGTGACTCCATGGCAGGTCTCCTGCCTTCGTCTCCAAGTCTGCTGGGTTTCTTCTAGTCCAAGAAAAATCATTCCGAAGATTTTATTCCGTTTGGACTCCGTTTAATAATCCTTATCTGCAATACTCAAAAACAAGGAAAAAACAGAAACTGGCACTAGGCTCTAGATTAATAGGTTAGTCCCAAAAATAATATAAAATAACATATTAATGCATATAAAACATCCAAAACAGATAATATAATAGCATGGAACAATCAAAAATTATAGATACGTTGGAGACGTATCAAAGACTTATTACACTTGAAGACTGTGATCTTCCAGACGGTTAGGCGTCTGGGTCTAGAGCAATCCAAGAGTCATTGTGGATCGCCGGGTGACCAAGTTTGTACGGGTTTCGGAAGTCTCCCCTGAAGACTTACCAGAGTGATTGGGCGCTGTCTAAGTGACTTCGGCTCAAGGGGAATAAGGTGAAGACGAGGTCTTCTGAGTTCAATCTTAGCCTCACTAACCAGACGTACAGTTGTCACAGCAACTGGAACTGGTCCAACAAATCCGGTGTCTTCGTCAAGCAACTGGTTCTATCCTTCACTTTCTTACTTTCCTATTCTGTATCGTGAAGCCTTTCCCAATTCATCACTGAAGACTTGCCCTGAAGACATTCATGCCTGTTGTCTATCTTCGTACTGTCTAAGTTTATCTTTGACTCATCTTATTGTGCATGATGTTAAAGCTTAACCTGTCTGTATGTCTTCACTGTGATGCATGCCTAGACTAGATTCTTGATTGTATCCCTACCTGATCCTGTTTACGTTTCCGCTCTATTCGAATACATTCCCTGTTTCGAAGACTTTCATATAAATCGCCTATTCACCCCCCCTCTAGTCGATAACTAGCACTTTCAATTGGTATCAGAGCAAGGTACTCTCTTGTTCTGTGTTTCGGTTTAACCACCGTGGAGTTTTAGCTATGTCGACTGCAGGGATAATCAAGGTCTCCGCTGCGTGCCCTGTCTTCGATGGCACTGACTACCCCTACTGGAAGAACAAGATGCGCATGCATCTCGAAGCCATTGACAACGACCTATGGTATGTCGTCATGGCGGGCATTCCCGAAGTTGGAGAAGGTGTTACTGCTGCTGATGTGAAGAGGTTCGCACAGCTAGACTCCACCGCCAAGAACATCATATGTGGTCATCTGACCAAAGGACAGTATGGCCATGTGAATGCACTTAACACTGCTAAACAAATCTGGGAATGGCTGTCAAAAGTGAATGAAGGTGTCTCATCTCAAAGAGACTCTCGTGTTGGTGTGCTTCGCAACCTGTTCAACCGCTTCAAGAGACTTGACAACGAAAACGTTCAGCTCACCTTTGATCGACTCACTGACATCTCAAATGAGCTGAATGCACTTGGCGCCACTGATATCACCAAACATGAAGTTGTGAAGAAGCTACTCAGATCACTTGACAGTTCCTTTGATACTCTAGCACTCATGATCCAAGAGCGCCCCGACTTCAAGAGTTTGGATCCCGCCGATATCCTCGAGAGATTGAACACTCACGAGTTCCAACAAGATGAGAAGAGAGATATCTACGGACCAAGCTACAGTCGCTCCCGTGCATTGAAGGCCAAAGCTGTGTCTTCATCTGAAGACAACTCTGAATGCAGTTCTGATGGTGCTGAAGACTTTGGAAAAAAACTCACTTTGCTTGTCAGAAAGTTTTGGAAGTTTGCCAAGTCAAAGCGCTACACAAAATCTTCAAAGCACGATTCCAAGAGGTCCGGTGAAATGTCTTCAAGAGACAGCAAGAAGCAAACCTGTCATAAGTACAAGAAAGTTGGCCATTTCATCGCTGATTGTCCTCGATGGGAGAAGGAATCCAAGAAGAAGAGCAAGGACTATGACTCCGATGACAAGAAGAAGAAGAAGTATGCAAAGTCTTCATCACACAAGAAGAGTTCATCTGGCAAGGCACATGCATTCATCGGAAAGGAGATGGATTCACAGTCTGAATCTGGTTCAGAAGTTGAGGAAGCATCTGAGGAGGAATCTGACGCTGAAGTAGCTGGATTAGCAATGGCTTCGGAATATCTCTCCACCTCTGTCTTCGAACCCGAAGACAATGATTCCTTCTTCAACAATGAAGCCGGTGATGATGATGCTACTCCAGCCTATTGCTTCATGGCAAAAGCCTCCAAGGAAGAAAAATCCAATGCCACCGAATAGATTATGGACAGTGGATGCACAAGTCATATGACTGGTGATCGAAGCCTATTAATGGAGCAAACTCTTCGACCTCCAACAAAAGATCACATCATCTTTGCTGACAAGAGCAGCAGCAAAGTACTGGGGCTAGGTAGAGTTGCTATCTCAAAGGGACCGGCACATGGAAAACGTCATGCTTGTCGAATCCCTTGGTTACAACTTGATGTCTGTCTCAATGCTCTGTGACTTAGATATGCTAGTCATATTCGGCAAATTTCGATGTGTGGTACTAATGGCCTCTGACAAAGCCAAAGTCTTCGAAGTTTTTCGAAGAGGTGATTTGTACATGGTAGACTTCTCTTCAGGACCACAGGTTGCCTCATGTTTTCTAGTAAAAGCTTCGGAGTGCTGGCTATGGCACAGAAGGCTAGGGCATGCTGGGATGAGGAACTTGCACACACTCGCCAAGAAGAAGCTGATCATTGGCGTCGAGGGTGTCAAGTTCAAGAAGGACCATCTATGTGGTGCCTGTGAAGCCGGGAAAATGACCAGGGCCAAACACCCCTCGAAGACAATCATGACGACCTCACGTCCCTTCGAGCTGCTACACATGGACTTATTTGGCCCTACTCACTATTCCACCTTCTCTACCACTGCAAATCTATATGGCTTCACGATCGTTGATGACTATTCTCGATTCACTTGGGTGCATATCATTCTTTACAAAACAAAAGTGCAGGATGTCTTCAGGCGCTTCGCAAATAGGTGTATGAACAACTACAACATCAAGATCAAACACATCAGGAGTGACAATGGCACTAAATTTAAGAACATAGTCCTGGACACCTTTCTTGATACCCTTGGCATCACTCATGAGTTCTCTGCTCCATATACTCCTCAGCAGAATGGTGTCGTGGAGCGCAAGAATAGAACTCTGAAAGTGCGTTATATCGACTAGAGGGGGGGTGAATAGGTGATTTTTACAAATTCATCATTGAGGAATTTCAACTTGACGAATTTGAAATGTGATGAATAACTAGTAGCGGAATAAATACTCAGGTGCATGAGAAACATAGCAGTAGCATAGTCATCATGATGAAATAAAACATGCACAGATTACAGGTAGCGTGATACAGGATAAGCAGGTGAGGAACAAGGTAGCTTGAAGAATTTGAGGTGAGGAAATTGAGAAAGTCTTATGTCAAATTCTTCAAACAGTAACGATCAATTTCATCAACAAGTATACGAGGAAATGAAAGGGTTGAGGAAATGGAACCAGGTAGCTTGATGAAGACAATGGTTTGATGACCCAGTTCCAATTGTTGTGACAGTCGTACGTCTGGTTTGGAGCGGCCTGGTATTTAAACCAGAGGACACACAGTCCCAGGACACACAGTCCTTACCGTATTCTCCTTGAGCTAAGGTCACACAGTCCTCGCCCAACACTCGTGGTAAGTCTTCAGGGTAGACTTCCAAAACCCTCACAAACTGGTCACCCGGCAATCCACAATTGACTGCTGGATGCTCTAGACCAAGGTCACTTCGTGATCCCCAATTGACTGCAGGATGCACTAGACCATGACGCCTAACCATCTGGAAGATACACAGTCTTCAAAGGTAACAAGCGTTGGTTCCACACAGGAACAATCTCTTCAGTGATGCTCAATCACTATGGGTTTTGGTGGTTTGGGTTTTTGGGTTTTTCCTCACTGATGATTTTCGCTCAAAGTCCTCGAGGAATGGGATGCTCTCAAATGACAAGTGTCAAGTTCTCTCTCGAAGCAACCAACCAACTAGTGGTTGCGGGGGGTGGCTATTTATAGCCAGGGTGCAACCTGACATGATAAGACATAAATGCCCCCAATGATATGACCGTTATGTGGATAGGATGATTGGGGACAGCTGGCGCTTAGCACATCAACGGTCGGAATTTCGAACTATGAAAGTCCTCAGGCTTATCATATTCCTCACTTGTAGGCAATTCGCACTGGCGAAATCCTAACTCCTCAGTCAGACCAATTTCCTCAGAGACCAGAAGATCATCGTCTCTGTCACTGAAGAACTTGACTGAACTGCAAGAGATTTCCAAAGGCTTCACTCGAAGGATTGGATAGGTTGAGGCTTTTGAGTTGAGCATCAGTTGGAAATTTTCCTTAGTATTACCTCGGCCCCCTTTAACAGTACGGTGTTTCCTATGACTCAAAGAAAGGAAATGAAACTATAAAAATAAAAGTCTTCACGCTTCATAGTCCTCGTTCATATCTTCAAGGTCACACCAACTTCTTCTTTTTCAAAGTCTTCAGGGAATACCAAAGTCTTCAGCAAAGTCTTCACCAAAGTCTTCAGTTGAAGACATACATTTTTAGGGGTCGATTATCTCCGAATGTATCAAACTCCTCAGCGACTTATAGAGCCTGTGTACACTTACAAATGCATTAGTCTCTTAACCTATAAGTCTTCAACACACCAAAATCACTAAGGGGCACTAGATGCACTTACAATCTCCCCCTTTTTGGTGATTGATGACAAATAGGTTAAGTTTTCAACGGGGATAATAATATGAAGTGTAAGTATTGAGTTTGAGGAATTTGATTGCAAGATATAGAAGAACTCCCCCTAAAGATGTGCATATTTGAGGAATTTGCTTTGGACTGCAAATGCACACAGCAGGTTAAAAACATGGAGAACTCCCCCTATATCTTGTAATTCATACACGCATTTAACATATGTTATGAAGAATTTGAAATGCATGATGAAAATGGTGTCTGGCGAAATTCAGCATGTATGCATTAAGGTACTTGAGGAAATAAGCATGCGGAAAGCAGTTCAAAAACGTCAGACCACCATAGAACTTAAGTTTACAACTCAACCAACAAGAGCTTCGGAAGAGCGAGAGTTGTAACTTAAACAAAAACAGCCCATATATATAGACCCGCTTGAAGACTAACTAAAATTTTCTCCCCCTTTGTCATCGAAGACCAAAAGGGACGAAAAAGTGAGGACTAACGCCCCTGAAGAAATTCATCGTGAAGGTGATGGAGGAGCGCCAGCGTTGTCGGGATCGTTCGTTGATGCAGGGCCCGCAGCAGTGTCGTCAATATCCTCAGCTTCATCCGCCTGGCGTGATGAAGAATATGAGCTTGTAACCAGCTGAGGAACTTGAACTTTCTTCCATTTCTTCCTTGGAGGGATGGACCAGTCAAAGTCCTGCTGAAATTCCATATCCTTGAGTTCTTCAGGAGTCTTGAGGTGAGACAGGATGGCCCATGTGCGGTCGAAGACTTCATGAAGATAATAGTGGTTCTTCCTCACAGAATTGTGCGTGACAGTCATGTCTCGAAGAAGTGAACAAAACTGATGCTTTACCCACTTGTGATTGCGATCAATCTTCTGATGAAGACTTAGAAGAAGCTCTCGATCAGTCATCACACGAGGGGCAGTCTCTTGAAGTCTTTGCGCTGAGGCTTTTGCAGCAGAGTCTTGGGTAGCAGTGTCATCATTGGTGGAATAAGATGCAGCTTTGCGAAACTGACCATCCAATGGACGAGTACAGTCATCAATGACAGCTTTTCCTTTACTCTCACTGAAGAAAATGAGTTCTTGAGGACTTCGATTGGAGGCAGAAAGCCAAAGTGATTCTGAAAGTCAGCCTTGAATGGAAGTGAAGACCTTGATCTGATGAAATTCATAATCCAGGGAGCGTAAGGCTTCAATTCAAACGGGGCTGATGCAGCATTTGCCAAAGTCCTCAAGAAGAAATCATGAAAGTTGATGGGAATCCCATGAATGATGTTGAATATCATGTTCTTCATGATTCCCTCCACTTCTTCTTCTTCAGAGTTGTGGCCCTTCTGAGGACTGAGGGTTTTGGTCAGAATGCGATAGACTGTCCTGGGCACATAGAGCAAATCCTTCACAAGGAAGGAAGTCCTTTGAGGTTGTCCAGGAACCAAAGACTTCATCAGCACTTGCATCATGTGATTGGGCAGAGCAGGTTCATCAAACAGGCATCGTGCCCCTTCTGAGGGAATTGGTATTGGGACTGACCGAAGAAGTTCAGAGGCTGGAGCAGTGTAGTGAGTGGATCCAGTCATCCAGTCCAAGACCCAAGAATTGACATCAGAGGCATCACCTGTGATGTGCAAGGTGGCATAGAATTGAAGAATCAGCTCTTCATTCCAATCGCATATGTCCACACAGAATGGAAGAATTCCTGCATCATGAAGGACTGCGAGCACCGGTGTGAAGCATGGGATAGTTTCCATGTTCCATGAGGAATTTGCTGTTGCTCGAAGACTTTCTCCTTGTCAAACAGCACTGATACATAATAGTTCATCTGTGTGGGTGTCCAGAATCTGGTGCGACCAGCCCTTGCAGAGTCATAAGGATTTGGCCCATTGAAGAAGATGTGCTCGTTGAAGAAATTGGTCTTGATGAATTTGGGGCGCTTTGAGCTTTTGAAGGGCATCTTGGGCTTCGGCTGAAGGTTTGGCTTGAAGCGGCCCACAATTTCCTTAGGCATAGGAGGAACTTCTTCAGACGGAGGAATTTGAACAGCAGTTTCCTCAGTTGCAGTTGGAGCAGCAATTTCTTCAGCTGATGCAGCTAGAATATCTTCAGGGACAGGTGCAGCCAAGTCATCAGATCCTGTATGAATTTCTTCAGTCTGGGCTGGAGACTGAGGAATTTGAGTGAGGGGAGTGGTCATTGGTGAATTTGGGTGTGCAGCTTCCCAATATTCATCATTGATAAGAGGAGTTGTGTTTCCAATGTCCACATCCTCTTCCATTTCTTCAACGCCGGCCTCTTCAGCAGTCAACTGAGGCTGAGGCGATGATACCAGTGGGGCGATGATACCAGTGGGGCGATGATACCACAGAATGATTTTCTTCTTATTCATTATTTGGGATGACATAGTCAACACCAAATGGCACTAATTCATAGGCTGGCACGGAGGTAATGGGAGTTGCATCGATCGGGTCAGTTGAATAATTTGGCAGTGTCTTCAATTTCATCACCGCTGAGGAATCTGAAGTTGATGCTTTTCTCTTCTATGCAGCCTTCTTCTCCGCAGCCTTAGTTTTCTTCACTTCTGATGCAGAAGGAAGGTTGATGTTCTTCACCCTTGAGGATTTTGCAGTTTCAGCAGAGGGTGAAGGGGGAGCAGTTTCTTCAGGCACGACTGATGCAGTCGTCCTAGTGGTCTCAATTTCATCAGGCGCAGCAAAAGTTTCAGCTGGCCTGGCAGTTTCTTCAGGCGCAACAGTGGAGGTTGCCCTGACAGGTTCTTCAGCAGCCTGAATTTCTTCAGTTGCGCGTGCAGTTTCTTCAGCAGGCTGAGCAGATTCTTCAGCCTGAGGAATTTGCGGTTGCAATTGAGCTGCAACCCTTGAGTTGTGTTCCTTAACTGCAGCTTGGGCTGCCCTGACAAATCTTACTTTGGTGCCCTTCCATTCAGCATCATACTTTTCTTGTTCTTCAGTAAGGCAGCGAATCTCAGACTGAACTGTGATGAGTTGATTGGGAGTCAAATTCATCACATTGTTCCTCAGGAACTTTTCTTTTCTGGCCCTGCTTCTCTTAGCTCTCTGAGCTTGATCTCTCTTCCATTTTTCCTCAGCTATGAAGTGTGTGAGGACATGGTCCACACCAAGAGGTAGGTTCAGTGAGGAAAGTGGAGTGCTGGGATCCTCATGCCATATGTCGATGAAGTTGAGGATCATCTTAGGATCCAGCATGAGAGGAACAGAGCTGCCCTCGGCTATTGCAGCTCTCTGCTGACTGTTTCTGATGATTTCTTACAATTCTTCATTATCAGCCTCATCATTATCCTCGGATCCTGAGGGTACATTCACAATAGCTTGGCTATTGTGAGGACTTGGTCTCTGACCTCGTCCAACAGTTCTCTTTAACTTCATCAGAGTAGGGCTTGTTGAAGACTGTGCTTGGGCAGAGGAACTTGCAGAGACCCCTGAAGCAATTGAGAAGCCAGTGGTCCTCTGACATGTTGCAAGATGTACAGGTGTTGAGGACTTTGCGGCAGCAACTGATGATTGTTCAGCTACTGAAGGCATTGCAGTGGCCTTTGAAGAACTTGCATGAGGATTTTGCAGTGAGGACTTTGAAGTTGAGGTTTTTGACTTCACTGCAGACTTCTTCACCATCGATTTCTTCGGAGCACTAGCAGAGGCTCCGGCAGAGGCAGCAGCAGCAGCATAATCTTCATTGAATTGCTTCACAACAGCTTTGGCAGTTCTCTGAAGTTTTCGTTGAAGCTTTGCCCATTCAGCAGGAAAGTCTTCACCACAAGCAATGCTAGTGGGATCGACTTCTTGATCATCAGCAGGAGGAGCCCTTTTGCAAGGAGGTTTGAGGGCGAATTTCTTCATGTACTTGGGAGTGACATAGCGATAGTGTCTCCACTCCTTCACCCACCTCCGTTCAATCGTCTGAATCCTGATTTTTTTCTCTGCTCTTTTGTCTCTTTGCCATGAATGGCCTCATCAGGAGTACAGTAACCGGCATACAGAGGCTCAGGTATCTCAAAAGCAGTGTTCTGTTCAGCCTTCTTTCCACCCTTCTGAGGTCTTTTACCATCTGCCATTTTCTTCACTTGATGACTTTGAACTTTTGATGATTCTGAAGATGTATACAGTTTTTCCTCAAGAAACGCTGCAAATGAGTTAAGTTGATGAGAACCTAGTGATTCATCAGCAGACATTTTGTACCTGTGAACAGAGTATAGGTGCGAGGAATTTGAAGAGGTCATATGCGTTCTCAGAAATTTTTCAAAATACATCAAGTTGAGGATTTTGACCATAGATGTCTTGAGGAATTTGACTAAGTGTTCTTTGTCTTAGGTTCCAGAGTTGTGCGGATATGTTGATCCACACAATTGAGGAATCTTGAAGAAAATCATAACTTAGGAAAAAACATCAAGGGATTGAAACATGTAAGGTGCTTAAGAAGATGATTCTTGAAGAATAAACACTTTTGAGGATTTTGTGGAAGACATGAAGATCAAACAAGGGCAGTAAAATTAGATTTTATTTACCCTGATGAAGAACACGACGAACAGAGAGATGCAATCGGGGAAGTTCGTCCGTCCAGATCTCCCACGCCCTAGCTTGGCAGAGGGAGACAGCTACAGCGGCGTCGGGGTGAAGACTTCCGCGGCCGATGCGAGTACGGCGACGGCGAGGTCGAGGCAGTGAAGCTCTTCCTCTCCGGCGGCGATGATTTTAGCGGCGGCGCTAGGTTTGAGCTCGGGAGAGATGGGAGTGAGGAGTAACTCGAGCACAGTGAAGGGAAGGGGTATATATAGTGGCAGTAAAAACGAATCGGCCCGAAGATTTTGGACCAGATTGCCCCTGACCCTTGCTCTCCATGCGACATGTGTCACCCACGTTCTGAGAAGTGGAGATAGTGGGGGATCGTGGCATATCCAGTCGTGGGAATCGGAACGGTTTGAGCGGGAAGCGCCGAAAAAAAATTGATAGTGAAAATTTTAAAGTTTTCATTCGCAAATTCTTCAGCAGTCAAGGATACAGTGAAGACTTTGAACGAGTTTCAAAGTGGAACGCATATAAAGAATTTGTGAACAGATTGGTTTGAGTTTAGCATAGAGGGGGAACGGGTCCGATCACATTCACTTAGATGAAAATCAACTTGAAGAATTAGCAATAAGTGAATGTTGTTGAGGACATTGAAAACTCAAATATATATATATAGTCAATAAAGAACATCAGTTTCACTGTTTGAAGAATTTGAAAAGTTGAGGAATTTGCAAACTTGAGGAATTTGAAAATTTGAAGAATTTGCAAAATGATGAAAAACTCAACTCTGAAGAATTTCAACTATTGTTTGTGGCGTGACCCACCGTATAAGAATGATGATTTCAGACACCGCGTACAATTGTCGTAGGGTTCTGAGAATCAAGTTCTTCATTAATTTCTTCACACTTAGAGAGTTATTCTTCATTGATTGAAGAAAAACGTTACTTCGTGTGTTGCACATCAAAGTCATCAATTTTGCATGACTGTTAGGATGTGTGTCTTTTCAAAGAACATTCGAAGATTCTAAGATATTTAGCTCACACCACGACTAGCAAAATCTCTTTTCATCCAAGGACTTAGTGAAGATATCGGCCAGTTGTTCTTCAGTGGGGATGTGGTCGATGGAGATGTCGCCCTTGAGTACATGATCTCGAAGAAAATGATGACGAATCTGGATGTGCTTGGTCTTGGAGTGCTGAACTGGGTTGTAAGAAATCTTGATAGCGCTCTCAGTGTCGCAGTAGAGAGGCACATTCTTCACCTTGATGCCATAGTCCTTGAGGGTTTGCTTCATCCACAGCAACTGAGCGCAGCATGAACCAGTAGCAATGTACTCAGCTTCAGCTATAGAAAGTGACACGCAGTTTTGCTTCTTCGAGGACCAACAGACTAAGGATCGTCCGAGGAAATGGCATGTGCCTGAGGTTGACTTGCGATCCACACGATCTCCAGCATAGTCAGCATTTGAGTATCCGACAAGGTGAAGATTTGAGCCCTTGGGATACCATAATCCAAGCGTTGGTGTGTGAGCTAAGTATCGAAGAATATGTTTCACAGCCTTATGGTGTGATTCCTTCGGTGTTGCTTGGAATCGGGCACACATGCAAACAATCATGGAGCGGTATACCTTCTGATCGAAATCTTTACCAATTTAGTCAGTGCGGAGGTGGTCTTTTGAAGGCATTGGAGTTTTGACGCCTTTGCAGTCTTGCATGTTGAATTTCCTCAGAACATCCTTGAGGTATTTCTCTTGTGAGATGAAGATGCCATTGTCTTGCTGACGAATTTGAAGACCTAAGAAGAATTTCAACTCTCCCATCATAGACATTTGATATTCTTCACTCATCATATAGGCAAATTCATCACTGTAACGTTTGTCAGTACAGCCAAAGATAATATCGTCTACATATATTTGGCATATGAACAGTTCATTGTCATAAGATTTAGTGAAAAGAGTTGGGTCGAGTGAACCGGGTTTGAAGCCTTTCTTCATGAGGAATTCCTTCAGAGTGTCATACCACGCCCGAGGGGCCTGCTTGAGGCCATAGAGGGCCTTGTTGAGTCTGAAGACTTTGTCAGGATGCTTAGGGTCTTCAAAACCTGGGGGTTGAGCAACATATACTTCTTCCTCAAGCTTACCATTGAGGAATGCACTTTTCACATCCATTTGATATAAAATGATATCATGATGGTTAGCATAAGCAAGCAATATGCGAATAGCTTCAAGTCTAGCAACAGGTGCAAAAGTTTCATCAAAGTCAATTCCTTCAACCCGTGTGTAGCCTTGAGCTACAAGACGAGCCTTATTCCTTACCACAAGGCCATTTTCATCTTGCTTGTTGCGGTAGATCCACTTGGTACCTATGATGTTATGCTTGCGAGGATCTGGCCGCTTGACAAGTTCCCACACATTGTTGAGCTTGAATTGATGCAATTCCTCTTGCATAGCTTGAATCCACTCAAGCTCCTTGAAAGCTTCATCAACTTTGGTGGGCTCTATGATAGAGACAAAAGCAAAATGCCCACAAAAGTTAGTCAAATGTGAAGCTCTTGAGCGAGTGAGAGGACCTGGTACATTGATGTCGTCGATGATTTTGTCAATCTGCACTTCATTTGCAACTCTCGGATGAGCAGGTTGACGTGGCTGAGGATTTTCTTCAGCACCATTTTCTTCAGCTGTATCAGCATGAATGTCTACATTGGTTGGAATGACTTCCTCAGTAGGTTGAGGATTTTCTTCAGTGGGTACGACATCCTCAGTAGCTTTCAACTTAATGGATTCCTCAGGAGACCTTTCATCTAGCACAGAAGGCAGGTGCTCTCTTTGCGAGCCGTTAGTTTCATCGAACCGCACATCTACAGTTTGAACAACCTTTTGATGGTAGGTGTTGAAGACTCTGTAGGTGTGCGAGTCCTTTCCATAACCAAGCATAAAACCTTCATGTGCTTTCGGCGCAAATTTAGAACCGTGGTGAGGATCTCTTATCCAGCATTTTGCACCGAAGACTTTGAGATAACTTACATTGGGTTTCTTGCCAGTCATGAGTTCATATGATGTCTTCTTGAAGAATTTGTGAAGATATACCCTGTTGATGATGTGGCATGCTGTATCAATTGCCTCAGGCCAGAAGCGACGAGGCGTCTTGTATTCATCAAGCATGGTGCGAGCCATCTCAACAAGAGTCATGTTCTTGCGCTCCACGACGCCGTTCTGCTGAGGAGTATATGGGGCAGATAGCTCATCAGTAATACCAAGTTCATCAAGATATTCAACAAGATTGGTGTTCTTGAACTCAGTCCCATTATCACTCCTGATATGCTTGATCTTGACGCCGAAGTTTGTTGAGGCCCTTGAAGCAAATCGTCTGAAGACATCCTGCACTTCAGACTTGTACAGAATAATATGCACCCAAGTGTAACGAGAGTAATCATCAACAATGACAAAGCCATACAAACTTGAAGAATTTGTTAGTGTGAATAATGAGTGGGGCTAAAGAGGTCCATGTGAAGCAATTCAAAAGGTCGAGTCGTGGTCATGATTGTCTTCGAGGGATGCTTGGATCTGGTCATCTTCCCAAACTCACAAGCACCACAGAGGTGATCCTTGAGGAATTTGACACCTTTAATGCCAATGACGTGCTTTTTCTTCACGAGCGTGTGCAAGTTCCTCATACCAGCATGTCCAAGTCGTCGATGCCACAGCCAGCCTTCTGAGGACTTTGCAAGTAGGCACGTGGCAGGCTGAGGACCTGTAGAGAAATCAACAATATACAAGTCTCCTCTCCTAAAGCCTTCCAAGTCTTTGGAATGGTCAGATTCCATGATGACAACACAACGATATTTTCCAAAGATGACAACCATATCAAGATCAAAAGCATTGAGACAGACATGAGATTGAACCCGAGGGTTTCGACAAGCATCACCTTGTCCATGTGTCGGTCCTTGGAGATTGCAACCTTACCTAGACCCAATACCTTGCTTTTTCCTTTGTCAGCGTAGGTGATATGCTTCAGATGAGATGGGGCAAGTGGCATATTCATCAGTAGACTCTTGTCACCAGTCATGTGGTTGGTGCATCCACTATCGAGGACCCACTCAGTAGCTTTTGGAGTTTCATCCTGCAGATGAATCAGTACAACTTACGAACTCATATGCTTCAGAGTGAAGAATATGACATCAAATTCATCAGGCAGAATTTCATCACACAACATAGTAAGTAAAGCAGTGTGAGGACATGAGAAATGAGGAATTCATTTCTGCATGATTAGCTTGCGTCCTTTCAAGCATTTCCTCAGGTCTCCAGCAAATTCATCAGACGTTCAAGTTCGTCTGGAGACCTGACCCTGCATAAGAAGTTAGTTCAATTTCTTCACCACCCACATCTGGAGGGTTGGCAAAGAGTTCATCATTCTGCGAGCTCCATATGAGAAGGGAGGCATTGAAGCTAGTGCACTTCGTTTCACAGGACTAGGGTTAGAGTACTCATATGAATAAGCAGAGAAATTCTTCGAGGACTTATGAACATAATGATTTGAAGAATAATGCACATATTCAGAACTCTTAGATTTTCCCTGCGAAACAGATGCATTAGCTCGAGAATGATACTTTTGACCGTTTGAGGAATTTGGTTCAAGTGAAGACTTTTGTCCATATGAGGAATTTGATCTGGGGTTCCTTTTCTTCATAGGTGGTGTTGTGAGGACATTCACTTGAAGATTTTCCAAGCAGCTCTTAGGAACCCAGATTTTCCTCATAGGTGAACCGTTCCTGCAGTTAGTTCCAACAAATCTGGCAAATACTTCACCTTTCTGATTTTTGAACAATTTGTAGTTGGAGTCAAGTGACTCATCAGAGGAATATGAAGTTTCACAAGTAAAGCCAGATAAAGTGGATGGATCCACATGAGGTCCTTTTGCAGCAACCCATGAGGTTTTGGGGTATTGCTCAGGTGTCCAGTAGGATCCATCAGCATTGAGTTTCCTCTCAAATGCAGTACCCTCTTTCCTAGGGTTCCTGTTCAGAATCTGCTTTTTGAGCACATCGCAAAGGGTTTTATGCCCTTTGAGACTTTTGTACATGCCTGTCACATACAATTCCTTCAACCCTGCATTTTCGTCAGTGATACTTGTGGTATCCTCAGATGAGGAATTTGTGACCACGGGGATAGTTGAAGAATTTGCAGCAATAGAAGCATTTGAACATTCAGGTGAAGAATTAGCAGTTTCACGTTCGATGCATTTCAAACACGGTGGAACAAATTCTTCCTGGGCGGTACTGATCTGTTGAGCCAGTAAGGAATCGTTTTCCCTTTGGAGATCCTCATGAGACACTCTTAGTTTCTCAAGATCTTGCTTTCTTTGAAGAAATTCATAAGAAAGCTTCTCATGGTCAACTAAGAGAGCATTATGATGACTCTGAAGGTTATCATACTTTGTCTGAAGACTTTTGAGATCATCAGACAGAGTTTGAGTCTGATCCACTTCCTCATTCAACAGATCATCGCTTTTGTCTAGCAGTTTCTGAAGCTTTTCAAGTGCACTTTGTTGCTTAGTGGCAATATTAGCAAGTTTGGCATAGCTAGGTTTCACATATTCATCAGATTCACTTTCACTTGATTCAGAAGAAGAGTGATGCTTGTGTACCTTGGAACCTTTTGCCATAAGACAAAGTGAAGAAGATGAACCAGGATATGATTCCTGGGTTTTGAGGATTTTCTTGAGTTCGATGAACATGGGGTCTTGACGAGTGCGATAGCCTTCATTGACGTCCATGATCCTATCCCAGATGAGCTTGGCGTTTTGAAGATGACAGATGCCCTTGAACATGACGCTTGATAGGCTTGAGCAGATGATGTTCCTCGCCTGAGCATCAAGTTGAGTGTACTTTCGAATTTCCTCAGCATTTGCCATCTTGCAGAGTTCAGTCAGTCCAAGTTTAGTAACAGTCCATAGCTCACTGTTCATTGATTTGAGATGCTTCTTCATCAGAACCTTCCACCTAGGATATTCAATGTCATCAAGATTAGGACATTCTGTGAGTGACTTGATGCCTTTCGTCATGAAGCATAAAGTGGGAGCATATTCATCATTGCTGATGTCAGAGTCGTTGGAGTGGTCATTTTCTTCATCGTTAAAGATGGACTTGCTGACGAAAGCAGTGGCGAGAGCAAGGCTAGCAACACCAGAGTCAGACTCCTCCTCAGATTCTTCCTCTTCTTCATATTCTTCATATTCTTCTTCAGAGTCCATTTCCTTGCCAATGAAAGCCCGAGCCTTTCTGGAACCTTTCTTCTTGTGCGATGAGGACATTGCAGATGAAGACTTTGAAGATTTCTTCTTTTTCTTCGAGTCATCAGAACTGTCGTCCTTGTACTTCTTCTTCTTTGATTATTTTTCCCAGAGAGGACAGTCAGAGATAAAGTGACCAGACTTCTTGCATTTGTGACAAGTTCTCTTCTTGTAGTCGCTTGAGGAATCTGATTTCCTCAAACCACTTTTTGATGACTTTCCAAATCGGCCTCTCCTTGAGAACTTCTGGAATTTTCTCACGAGCATTGCCAGCTCCTGACTCAGTTCTTCAGGATCACCAAGGCTACTATCAGAGTCTTCGTCTTCGGATGAGGAAATTGCTTTTGCCTTTAGAGCATGAGATCTTCCATAGCTTGGTCCGTAGAGGTCTCTCTTCTCAGCTTGTTGGAATTCATGAGTATTGAGTCTCTCAAGTATATCAGCAGGATCAAGTGACTTGTAGTCTCCACGTTCTTGAATCATCAAAGCCAGTGTGTCGAATGAGGAATCAAGAGATCTTAGCAGTTTCTTCACCACTTCGTGGTCGGTGATGTCAGTGGCACCCAAAGCTTGAAGCTCGTTGGAGATATCAGTGAGACGATCAAAAGTTTGCTGAACATTTTCATTGCCGAGTCTTTTGAAGCGGTTGAAGAGATTGCGAAGGACATCAACACGGGAGTCACGTTGAGTGGAAACACCTTCGTTGACTTTGGACAGCCTATCCCAGATAAGCTTAGCAGACTCCAAAGCACTCACTCTGCCATACTGACCTTTGCTCAGATGGCCACGGATGATATTCTTCGCTTGTGAATCAAGTTGCTTGAATCTCTTCACATCAGCAGCGTTGATCGTGGGAGTAACGGAGGGAACACCATTTTCCACAACGTACCAGAGATCGTTGTCAATAGCCTCAAGATGCATGCGCATCTTGTTCTTCCAGTAGGGATAGTCCGACCCATCGAAGGTAGGACATCCTGCGGAAACCTTGATCATACCTGCAGTCGACATAACTAGAACTCCAGGTGGTTAAACCAAAATCACACAGAACAAGGGAGTACCTTGCTCTGATACCAATTGAAAGTGCGTTATATCGACTACAGGGGGGGTGAATAGGCGATTTTTACAAATTCATCACTGAGGAATTTCAACTTGAGGAATTTGAAATGTGATGAATAACTAGTAGCGGAATAAATACTCAGGTGCATGAGAAACATAGCAGTAGCATAGTCATCATGATGAAATAAAATATGCACAGATTACAGGTAGCGTGATACAGGATAAGCAGGTGAGGAACAAGGTAGCTTGAAGAATTTGAGGTGAGGAAATTGAGAAAGTCTTCAGTCAAATTCTTCAAACAGTAACGATCAATTTTATCAACAAGTATACAAGGAAATGAAAGGGTTGAGGGAATGGAACCAGGTAGCTTGATGAAGACAATGGTTTGATGACCCAGTTCCAACTGTTGTGACAGTCGTACGTCTGGTTTGGAGCGGCCTGGTATTTAAACCAGAGGACACACAGTCCCAGGACACACAGTCCTTACCGTATTCAACTTGAGCTAAGGTCACACAGTCCTCGCCCAACACTCGTGGTAAGTCTTCAGGGTAGACTTCCAAAACCCTCACAAACTGGTCACCCGGCGATCCACAATTGACTGCTGGATACTCTAGACCAAGGTCACTTCGTGACCCCCAATTGACTGCAGGATGCACTAGACCATGACGCCTAACCGTCTGGAAGATACACAGTCTTGAAAGGTAACAAGCGTCGGTTCCACACAGGAACAATCTCTTCAGTGATGCTCAATCACTATGGGTTTTGGTGGTTTGGGTTTTTGGGTTTTTCCTCACTGATGATTTTCGCTCAAAGTCCTCGAGGAATGGGATGCTCTCAAATGACAAGTGTCAAGTTCTCTCTCGGAGCAGCCAACCAACTAGTGGTTGTGGGGGGTGGCTATTTATAGCCAGGGTGCAACCTGACATGATAAGACATAAATGCCCCCAATGATATGACCGTTATGTGGATAGGATGATTGGGGACAGATGGCGCTTAGCACAGCAACGGTCGGAATTTTGAACTATGAAAGTCCTCAGGCTTATCATATTCCTCACTTGTAGGCAATTCGCACTGGCGAAATCCTAACTCCTCAGTCAGACCAATTTCCTCAGAGACCAGAAGATCATCGTCTCTGTCACTGAAGAACTTGACTGAACTACAAGAGATTTCCAAAGGCTTCACTCGAAGGATTGGATAGGTTGAGGCTTTTGAGTTGAGCATCAGTTGGAAATTTTCCTTAGTATTACCTCGCCCCCCTTTAACAGTACGGTGTTTCCTATGACTCAAAGAAAGGAAATGAAACTATAAAAATAAAAGTCTTCACGCTTCATAGTCCTCGTTCATATCTTCAAGGTCACACCAACTTCTTCTTTTTCAAAGTCTTCAGGGAATACCAAAGTCTTCAGCAAAGTCTTCACCAAAGTCTTCAGTTGAAGACATACATTTTTAGGGGTCGATTATCTCCGAATGTATCAAACTCCTCAGCGACTTATAGAGCCTGTGTACACTTACAAACGCATTAGTCTCTTAACCTATAAGTCTTCAACACACCAAAATCACTAAGGGGCACTAGATGCACTTACAAACTCTTATTGAGATGGATCGCACCATGCTTGATGAATACAAGACACTACGAAAGCTATGGCCTGAAGCCATTGATACTGCATGTCACATTATCAACAGAGTTTATCTTCACAAGTTCTTCAAGAAAACATCATATGAGCTTCTCTCTGGTAAGAAACCCAATGTAAGTTACTTCAAAGTCTTCGGTGCAAAATGCTGGATAAGGGATCCACACCACACTTCTAAATTTGCACCGAAAGCACATGAGGGTTTCATGCTTGGTTATGGAAAGCATTCGCACACCTACAGGGTCTTCAACATCCTTCACAACAAGGTTGTTGAAACTGTAGATGTGCAATTCGATGAAACTAATGGCTCGCAAAGAGAGCACCTGCCTCCTGTGCTAGATGAACTACCTTCTGATGAAGCTATTCGACTGATGGGCATTGGAGAAATTGTGCCTGAAGAACATGCGATTGTAGAAGAAGTCATCATTCCTCCATCTACTCAGCGCGAAGACAATGCTGAACTCGAAGACAATGCTGTTGATGAAGACAATGCTCAGCAGCCTGAACAAAGTCTTCGCCCTGCACATCCGCGCATGGCAAATGAAGTCCAAATTGAGAGAATGCTTGACAGCATAAATGCACCAGGTCCACTTACTCACTCAAGAGCTACTCAATTGGCTAACTTTTGTGGGCACTTTGCTTTTGTATCTATCACAGAACCCACAAAAGTAGATGAAGCTTTCAAGGAACCAGAATGGATTCAGGCCATGCAGGAAGAGCTTCACCAGTTCGAACTGAACAATATGTGGGAGCTCGTAAAGCGTCCTGATCCAAGGAAGCACAACATCATCGGTACCAAGTGGATCTTCCGCAACAAGCAAGATGAGTCTGGTCAAGTCGTCAGAAACAAGGCCAGACTTGTGGCCCAAGGTTACACACAGGTCGAGGGTATTGACTTCGGTGAAACCTTTGCACCTGTCGCTAGACTCGAAGCCATTCGTATACTGCTTGCTTATGCTAACCATCATGACATATGTTTATACCAAATGGATGTCAAAAGTGCATTCCTCAATGGTAAGATTGAGGAAGAAGTATATGCTGCTCAGCCCCCAGGGTTTGAAGATCCAAAGCATTCGGACAAAGTCTTCAAGATCAACAAGGCACTCTATGGCCTCAAGCAAGCACCAAGAGCTTGGTATGACACACTCAAGGAATTCCTCAAGAAGAAAGGCTTCAAACCTGGTTCACTCGATCCCACTCTCTTCACTAAATCATATGATGATGAACTGTTTGTATGCCAAATATATGTGGACGACATTATCTTCGGATGTACTAACAACAAATACAGTGATGAGTTTGCTTATATGATGCAAGAAAAGTATCAAAGGTCGATGATGGGAGAACTGAAATTCTTCCTAGGGCTTCAAATTCGACAACAACCCAATGGCATCTTCATATCTCAGGAGAAGTACCTCAAGGATTGCCTCAAGAAATTCGGCATGAATGAAGCTAAAGGCTACAAGACGCCTATGCCTACCAATGGTCACCTCTGCACTGACGAAAATGGTAAAGATTTCGATCAGAAGGTATATCGCTCCATGATTGGGTCTTTGTTGTACTTATGTGCATCTAGGCCAGATATAATGCTTAGCGTTTGCATGTGCCCCCGATTTCAAGCGGCACCAAAGGAGTCGCATCACCTTGCTGTGAAGCGAATACTTAGATATCTGGGTCACACCCCAACACTAGGATTATGGTATCCAAAGGGTTCGAAGTTTGAGCTGATTGTGTATTCAGATTCTGACTTCGCTGGCGACAGAGTTGATCGCAAGTCTACATCAGGCACTTGTCACTTTCTGGGAAGGTCTCTTGTATGTTGGTCTTCAAAGAAGCAGAACTGTGTTTCACTCTCCACTGCCGAAGCCGAATACATTGCTGCTGGTGCATGCTGCACTCAGCTTCTCTGGATGAAGCAGACACTCAAGGACTACGACATCAACATCAAGCATGCTGACACCGAAGATCAACTGGCAGATATCTTCACGAAGCCTTTGGATGAGCAGAGGTTTTGCAACTTGCGGTGTGAGCTAAATATCTTAAAATCCTCAAATGTCCTTTGAATGGGAATACATCCTAACGCTTATGCATGTAGATGACTTTGATGCACAACACATGATGTAACGTATGTCTTCAACTCATGAAGACTTACAATATACATTAACGAAGAATATGACCTCAGAGCGCCACGATAATTGTGCGCCGTGTCTGAGTCAAACATTCTTATACGGTGGGTAACGCCACCAACCAAACTCGAAGACATTGCTTTTTTTCATCTAATTATCTTTTATCTCATTTTCTTCACATGTCTTCGAGAGTTGAATGTCTTCGGAACAAAGTTTATATGTGTTTCAGTTGAAAAATATTTGCAGATCTACATTTGGATTGGAGCTTTGTCCTATACAGCATTTGTCCTATAGCTTTGTCTTCAACTTTTTCCTAGGCAAATGTGATCGGACCCGACATTCTCTTCAATTCTTCCTCGTCCAAGTCTGTTCCAATCCAGTCATATGCATTCTATATTGACACGTGTTGACTGTCTTCTCTGTGTCCTTGACAGCAGAAGACAAATCAACCACATATTCAATTCTCAAATCAACTATCCCCACATAATTAGCAAACAACTCCCGCGCCGCCGCTTCGATTATGGTAGTGAGTTGTTAGGTGGTTTGCAAGGATGCCACGTGTCCACATAAACCGAGGAGTCAGGGGCATATCGGTCCAACCTGTTCGGAGTTTTCCACACCCTATAAGTACAAGTTAACCCCCTTCCATTATTACTTTCCCCTTCCTTCGCCACCCACGTGCTCAAAGGTCAAAACCCTAGCACCGTCGCTGGATTCCATCGCCGCCGGAGACGAAGTGCTTAGCTGCCACGCCTTCTCCGACAACGTACTCACGCCGGCCGCGTTCATCCTCCGCTCGCCGCCGCCGTAGCTGTCTGCCTCCACCGAGTTAGGGTGAGGCAGATCGAACCGCTTGGTTTCTCTGCCTCGTCGAGCTGTTCGTCGCGTTCTTCCTTGCGGTAAATAAAAAGCTATTTTTTACCGCATGTTTGATCTGAAATTTCTACTGAAAATAGTCGGTTGTTGTTTCTTCACTTTCCACTCAACCGCATATAGATCTAGTTCTCTATTTCGCCAAATACTTTTACTTTTGGTCTGAAGATTGGTTTGATTCCTCACTTGTACGACTCCGTGCATGCTTAGGCCCCCAATGCCCAGCAATCCTCATCCATCGAGTATTCTTGGCTGCCCCAATCCGACACAGTCTAACTCGGATGATGATGATGAAGAGCGTCCACCAGCCCCAAGGCCGAAGCCTCTGAAGAAGTCTAAAGCTTCAAAGCCCAAAGCTTCCAAGCCTCCCAAGCCATCCATCCACTCACCTCTGGCTTCGCGCTCTCCCACTGACAATCCAGAAGAGCCTGAGGAAGAAGATCGCCTTCATAGGCGTATGAAAAGGAAAGTTGTTGCATCCAGAGGTCCGAAGCCTACTCTGTCACTAATGGACGCATCAAATATGATTGAACTGTCTGACGATGAGTTCGATGATGAAGCCTTAGCTAGGCTCATCCAGCAGAAAGAAGAGGAAGCCAAAAGGCTTGAAGACTTACCTCTGTTCGATCCTGTCATCTTTGATCACTTCATTGATGAATGGTTCGCCGATCCCTCTCTCAGTATTGATGCACTTCAGCTCCCAATTGGCCTGAGTGTCACGTTCCAAGGTCTTGTGAACGAGGAAGTGACTGTGGCTCAGAAGGCCAAGCAAATGAAGGCCAAGATCAGCCATGAAAAGGAGCTCTTCAAGCAAAATGTGCACAGACTCAACGCCGAGCAGATCAAGGGATATCAGCTGATGATGACAGATCTCAAGGCTGCCTTCGAGAAGCGATGTGAAGCTGTCAAGGGAGCCCTTACGCGCCTCAAGAGAAAGACTGCTAGCATGGTCCAGGCTCACAATGACATGCTGAAGAGAAAAGCACTTGGCCAGCCCGCACTTGCTCCCGAAGTCATTGCACGCTCCACGCAAGCTTCGATGTCTTCGGATGTGCCTTCTCCTACACCATCTGTGCGCCGTGGCATTCAATTTCCTGCTGGCTTCTCTAGTCCTCGTGCACTGCCATCTTCCTCTGCTGCTGATAGCAAGAAGACCAAGAAAGCTGAAGCTGAAGCCAAGAAGCGCAAGGCAGCTGCCTCTGAAGCCCAACCTCCGAAGAGGTTGAAGACAAGAAAATCAAAGTCTTCAGAGCCAGCACAAGACACAACACCAGTTCCCCCTACTGCTCCGTCATCAACCCCCGCTCCTCAACTAGAGCCCCTGGTCATCAAGCCAATCTCTGTGGCTCCCCCCGCCTCAGAGAACTTAGAAAGAAGAGTTGTTCTACATGAGTCTGCTTCCACAGAGACTCAGAATCCAAAAGATACCCCAGCTGCTGAAGACACTGCAGCAGCTGAAGACTTTGCTCATGACGACATTGGTACTGAAGCCAATGTTGAGCCCGAACATGTTCCACAGGTGAACGCGCCAATGGATTCCTCCCCACAGCCAACAAGTGACTTTGTGGATATTGGGACTCCCCTCCGGCCAGAAATTACTGAAGCTGAACCCGGTACACCATCACCACCCTTCTTCCCACCAGTGTCTGCCTCACCAGAATCTCCATTTGCTCTAGAGGAGATTGACGCCACCACTCGCACTTCCCCACTCAAACGTCTTCATCGAGGCCCTCGCGCTCTCATGTCTCCTATTCCCGAAGACGAAGTACAAGTTTCACCGACTGCACCAGTCGAAGGAGTGCTGATGATTGAAGATGCACCTCCAAGTCAACCTGCAACAGCCAATATGGCAGCCGAAGACATTGCTGCCGATGCCACTATGGTGCCAGCATCCCCATAATTCGGGGCATGTGCCATTTTCATGCAACAGTTGATGGTGCAACGAGTTGATTATTTATAAGGTCACTTGGGGGCTTCCAACCCACTGGGTTTAGCTTTCATACCCTCTTGACCGGCTTAAAAGCCATATTTGAGTTAAACCTGCCTGTTTGCAACTTGCTACTCCGCCAGGTGACCCGTCGAACGTTTGACAGTCAATCTTTTTCAAGACCCTGAACTTGTCAAAGTTAAAACGACGACTTATGTCACGAGAGAGCGGGCTTACAGAGAGCTAGGATAAACTCACCTATCTGCTATAGTCTCTCCGCTATGTGGCCCGTTCGTACTCTTAACAGTCAATCTTTTTTAAGACCCTGAACTGGTTAAGGTTAAAACGACGGATTTATGTCACGTGAGAGCCAGCTTATGGGATTTTTGGCACTCATGCCTAGCTTCTTTGAAGCATAAAATCTTGAGTTTTCTCAAAAATATATATAAAGGGTTGATCTCTTTTGGGCTGTGCCTTCAAAGCCGCCTAAACAGTAACAAAAGATATACATATATTTTCTGCTTGTTATTTTGCAGGAGTTTTTCATGATAAGATTCTAAGTTTTTTGGCAATCCCGGCTTAGCATTGCTCATGGATTATAACCCGCCAGTGGGAATTGATGAATTGATATTGAGGCATATGATCATATCAAGACATTCACACGGTGGAAAAAAATTTGAAGCGCCAAAGCTGCCAGAATATGAGCTGATAAAGTTCAAAACGTGCGCAAAGGCACGGCACAGGCAATCAAGTTTTTACTATGGCTATTACAAGGCTCCAGAAATCCCAAAAATTGTGGACTCGGTAGTTTTTCACACAAGTAATCACCCGGCGGTTCAGCATTGACCGGGTTAACTTCATTGGAGGCCAGCTCCTCGCCTAGCTCGTTGACGGGTCATCCCGCGCCGGGTCTTCGTTTTCCTGGATCTGAAGGTTGTCCACATCCCAGTTGCAATTGAGTAAGGCTTCGAATTCGGCTTCGTCATGCAAGATTGGAGACGGGTCAACATCAGGGACAAAGATGTGCTTACGGAGTTGGGGAGTCAGGTTTTTCGCCACAAAAGTGGGCGCCCGGACTCGCACATTGTTGTCATCATAAGCCGCCTGATACACTGTCAGATCAGCTTCGGCGGCCAGCCGGCTAGCCAATGCTCGCGATGCTTTGATGCAACGGGCATAGTCTTCTTGAGTAAATTCTGACCCTTCATCCTTCAGCTGGGGAAAGCCACCACTCATTTCTTCTGGGCTAAGCTCGGGTGCGTAAGCCAACGCCCGGCTCAAAGCAGCTACTGCGCCTTTCCGGGCGGCTGATTTCTTCAGTTCTTCAAATTGCTGGGGGGTGATGGAGAGGCACTTCAGTACATCTTTGATAAGTTTGGGCGTGCCCTTCTCACCGATGAAGGCCCTGATGGTGAAGAGGCTTCCAGCATACAGCTGCTCAGTAAAGGCGTATAAAGCCTTTAGCTTCAGCAAGCTGTCATCCGGAAGCTGGTGAGTTCGTTGGCCTACAAGCAGATCAATTTTGTAAGTCGCCGGGCGAGTCTTTATAAGACTATTTAAAAATGCCCATAACATAATCAATAGCACTTACCAAAGACAGCCTTAGTCATCCGAGCTACATGGCGTTTCAAGCTGGACAGCTCTTTAGAAACAGGCTTAAGTCGGCCCTCGGCGTCTTCTGCACGTTTGACCAAAGCAGCTTGTTCAGCTTCAGCAGATTGCTTGTAGGCTTCAAAATATGGCTTGGTCTTCTCCAGTTCTGTTGAGGAGAGCCGCCACCTTGTGTCAGCTTCAGCTCGGGCATCTTGTTGCAAGGCCAGATTTTTCTTAAGGTCGGTCAAATTACACTCGGCCACATTTAAAGCCTCCTGCACAAGACAATTGTCAACAGCAAATTTATCAATTTTAAGCCGCCAGTCTGGTTTATAATAGCGCTTGGAGGCACTACAGAAGGTTGTTACAAGTCTCAAGCAGATTGCAAGCAATATACTTGACACTTTGGGGCTAATGTGTATCGGTTCTTTCAAAGTCTACAATATAAACAAGACCCGGATCATCTTCACGAAGATAACCCGACCCTTGGGGGCTACACATTCCTCCTCAAGTTTATATGATCAGATCTACAAACAGTTTTGGCTCATTATTTACATAATGACCCGGCCCTTGGGGGCTACACTTGGCATTTTGTTTCTATCAATACAGTAAGTGCCGGCTCATTATTTGTATAATGACCCGACCCTTGTGGGCTACATGTTGGTCTATTGGAATCTACATATTACTGAAGACCCGGCTTATCTTCGAGAAAATAAGCCGGCTCTTGGGGGCTACGTAAGGATATACGGAGAGTAGGGAAGGTTGAGTACCTCGTATTTTCTCTTCATCATGCCAACTAAATTGGCCTCCATGTCCCGGCTTGCGGCGAGCCGGCTCAGATATCCCAAATGCAGTTCATCGGCAGTAAGCTTCTCCAGGTTAGGAAGGTCAAGTTTAGCCTTCTCCTTCTCAGGTGAAGGTGCCTCATCCTTGCTAATGTGCTTGGTCAGCACATTGGAAGGGGCTGGAGCTGTATAGGCTGTGTCGGTGATAGTAACCTCTTCTTCATGAGCAGTCGCATCTTGAGCAGTCGATAGAGGGCTGGGCGGCTTCGGATCAGCCTCTGGGTTAGCCTCAGGAATCACAATGTCAACATCCGCCGGCTCAGTAGGCTGGGGAGTCTCATCGTGGGCGCCTTGATCAGTTTCAGAGGGCTCGACTTGAGTTTCAGGAGTACCAAGCTTTGTGTTCTCCGGCTCTGGAGCATCCGGACAGGAAGATGACCCGCTTAATTTCCTCTTCTTAGCTTGGGCTCCATGAACAAAGATTTCATTATTAGTCATATGCAAGGACAGAGTATTAATAAACAGTAAGGGGATGCAAAGAAATTTACCCCGGGTTGATAACAAGAGGAGGCAGTTTGGAGGTGGTTGAGTCGCCAGACGAAGGAGGTGTTTCCTGACAAAGTTAAAATTGAGCAATATGAGCAAGTTACAGCACGAGATTAATGTGCAGAAGAAATACAAACAAAGTTATGAGTTACCTCGTTACGGCGTTTCTGCGGAGCCGGAGCGTCAGGTAAGCCGGCCACTAGATCTTCAGAGCCGCCACTCCGGGTCTGACGCTTGGAGTCGTGTTGCTGCTTCTTCAAAAGAAAGTTGGGATCCAAGTGAGCAAGGGGGTGTGAAAACTTTACTTTCCGGTTGACCCGCCGTATTTTCTCTCTTGGCAAGGGTTCTGAGTCGGAGGAGATGGTAGTTACCTCTGCCGCGCCGGCTTGGCTTGCCTCCGCTTCATCCTGAGAGAGGACAGCGTCAATAAGTTGCATAAAGAGAAGGCCAATGGAATCAGGTTCTACCTCTGAGTCATTTAGCTCGAGCAGGTCCAGAGCCGATGGTTTCTTTTTACGAGCCGGGGCCCGGGTCTTAGTCGCCTTTGACTTCTTTTTGGAAGTGGAGGCTGTGTTTAGTCTTTTCTTCCAGAAGGAAGAGCCGGCCTGCGTATAATAAATGGATTTGCAGAAAGGTTAAATGAGGCATATGAAATGCATCATCTAAAGGAAGAAGAGCGAAGACTGAAATAAAAGTTTCACCTCAGGAGCTGGGTTAAGAGCATAGAAGGGACTTAACCCCGTCTTGTTGCAGACTTCTTGAGGTTCTCCCAACAATGATTTGACAATCAGGTTGAGGTCCTTGTCTGTCAATGGTGTCTGGTTGAAGCACTGAGGGTCATTCACCTCACCAGTGTATTCACACATTAGGCCGCCGCGCCGGCTTAATGGTAAGATTCTCCATGAAACCCAGCAGCGGGTTAGATCAACGCCAGTCAGCCCGTTAGCCAACAAGGCTCTAATCTTTGAAAACGTTGGAGCGTATTGGGCGCGCTCTACGGCAGATAGCCGGTCTGGGAGCTCGGAGGTGGTGCAGAGCCGGTAGGGATGATAACCCGGCAGAGGATTCTCTCCGGCCGGAGAAGTGTCTTTGCAATAAAACCAAGTATGATTCCAGTCCTTGGGGTGGCTAGGTAGAGTCGCCGAGGGAAAGGAAACATCTCTCCGTCTCTGAATGGAAACACCACCAAGTGCCAGGGTTGGCCCATCAGCAATCTCTGTCTGGCGGTTGATGTAGAAGAAATCTCTGAAGAGGTCGACGGACGGCTCTTCTTGCAGATATGCTTCACAAAATATTTGGAACTGGCACAGGTTGGTGACTGAGTTGGGGCCAATGTCTTGAGGGTGCAACTTGTAAAAATGCAGGGCGTCCCGGAAAAACTTTGATCCGGGCGGTGAGAAGCCGCGGAGAAGGTGATATGTGAAGACGATAACCTCCCCTTCTTTAGGTTCCGGGGTGATCTCATCACCGGGGACCCGCCACTGGATGACGTCTTGAGCCGATAAAACTCCAATGACTACGAAGTCATTAAGAATCTCCTCGGTGACCCCGGAGCCTACCCAATCGCAAGAGGCGGGGGCTTTAGCCATAACGGCGGGTTAAACGCTGTGGAAAGGCATGGGGACACGGCGGGTTAAGAACGATGCATGACCAAAACAGCTATGACTCTAAACGATGACGCTACTTGGCGGGTCATTACTAAGTTATGAGCCGCCGCCAACTACAGGAATGAGGCGGATTACATTGCTACAAGGAGAGCCGGCAGCATGATGGCGGGTCAAATAAGACAGCAAATGTTGAAAATATTGCTAAGTGTGGACAAACAGGTTCCATCGATTACAGCTACCATTTTAAGATCTACGGAAGGAAACAAAAGGGAGACATTTTCTAACCCTAAAAGTGTCCATGGAAGAACAGACAGTTCGTGTATGAGTTCCCGTGAAGGGATGATCTATGATGGATATGGAAAACGCATTAAGCAGAGCGCTGCGGGTTTTTGGCTAGCGGTTGAAGGCCTAAGGGTGTTTTCCTTTCCTCATACACGGCAAGAACTTCGACGAACGGCAGCGGACTCGGAAGAACACCGGCGAGCTAATGTGGATCTAGGAGAAGAAACGAATGGAACCTGAGAGGTGCAGGAGATGCGGGCGCACGCTGGCCAGTTCTGGACACAGTCAGGGCGATGCAGCGGCCTTGTTGACGACGACGGTGAGGTCTAGACGGCGCGGCGGAGCTTCAGTCGCACGAGCTTCGGGAGAAAGAAGAAGAGAGAAGCGGCGACAGGGGGAAAAGTGAAAAGGATGCCCCCCACCCCACACGCCTATTTATAAGGGGGATGGAACAACAGTCCGGCATGGGAATCGAGGAGACAAAATGATGATTGGCCAAGAAAACGCCTCGATTCTTGGGTTGACTAGTTAATGCAAAGATCCGTTGTGATGTCATTAAGATCTTTTGGATTTATCAGAGTTGACGTCATCCATTTTCACATGGCGGGTCATGAAGATTTATTTCATGTCAGATGATTATGAAGAACACAAGACTCGCCAACCAGAAGACTTGAAGATTGACATGAACAGGTTCAAATCAATCTGGGGCCTAATGTTGGGGATATAACCCCGTGGTATAACCCGCCCAAGGAGGGGGCGTGTTAGGAAGTTGGTGACTCATACAGTGAGGCCTTAAGCAGGCTGGAAGAATAAGACACGGCCTGGAAGTGACTCGACAGATGGGCCTGGCGGAGGCCCAGAGCCAGCAGGCAACGTGTGACCCGGAGGCGTAAGCCGTCGGGAGACAGCTTGTCAGACAAGGCAAGGTTAGTTAGAGATAAGGTCGGTTACTAGATGTAACCCGGCCCAGACTCTTGTAAGCCCAGGGCCTCAACCTGTGTATATAAAGGCGGGTTCCCTGGGTGGCTTAGGGTATGAAACCTTTGATCGAGTGCTAGGTCAAGCGAATTCCATCCCCTTATAATCGATACCCAATCAATACAACTCAAAGCAGGACGTAGGCTATTACCTCCTTCGAGAGGGGCCGAACCTGGGTAAACCTGTGTCTTTCGTCCCGACCAACCCCTTCGAGTTAACCGCCGTAGCGATGGCTTCACCCCTAAGTCCTTGCACTATGACATCTGCCGTGATAAAACCACGACAATGCCCGAAGGAATTTCATAAGTAATATTTTCAGTAAGTGCAGTAGGTTGAGGGGCAACTACTTGTGGTTCCGGTCGAGGTGAAGATACCCCTCACAAACCCCTCAAAGGATTGTTCTCCATAGTAGCAAGTAGCAATAAATCTTCAGCACGTAGTATAAGTTTTTCCTTACCGATTTACACTTACCAAGAGCGCTTCACTCCCCGGCAACGGCGCCAGAGAAGAGTCTTGATGACCCACAAGTATAGGGGATCAATCGTCGTCCTTTCGATAAGTAAGAGTGTCGAACCCAACGAGGAGCAGAAGGAAATGACAAGCAGTTTTCAGCAAGGTAATCTCTGGAAGCACTGAAATTGTAGGTAACAGATAGTTTGATAGCAAGGTAATTTGTAATGAGCAAGTAACGGTAACGGTAAATAAGGTGCAGCAAGGTAGCCCAATCCTTTTGAGGCAAAGGACAGGCCAGAACAATCTCAAGTAATAGGCAAAGTGTTCTTGAGGGTACACGGGAATTTCATCTAGTCACTTTTATCATGTTGGTTTGATTCGTGTTCGCTACTTTGATAATTTGATATGTGGGTGGACCGGTGCTTGGGTGTTGTTCTTACTTGAACAACCTCCCACTTATGATTAACCCCCTCGCAAGCATCCGCAACTACGAGAAAAGTATTAAGATAAAATCTAGCCATAGCATTAAACGTTTGGATCCAAATCAGCCCCTTACGAAGTAGCGCATAAACTAAGGTTTAAGCTTCTGTCACTCTAGCAACCCATCATCTAATAACTACTCCACAATGCGCCCATGAATGGTGAAGTGTCATGTAGTCGACGTTCACATGACACCACTAAGGGAATCACAACATACATATCATCAAAATATCGAACACATATCAAATTCACATGATTACTTGCAACATGACTTCTCCCGTGACCTCAAGAACAAAGGTAACTACTCACAAATAATAATCATGCTCAAGATCAGAGGGGTATTGAATAGCATAATGGATCTGAACATATAATCTTCCACCAAATAAACCATATAGCAATCAACTACGCAAGGTAATCAACACTACTAGTCACCCACATGTACCAATCTGAGGTTCCGGTACAAAGATTGAACACAAGATATGAACTAGGGTTTGAGAGGAGATGGTGCTGTTGAAGATGTTGATGAAGATTGGCCTCCCAAAGATGAGAGGGGTGTTGGTGATGACAATAGCTTCGATTTCCCCCTCCGTGAGGGAAGTTCCCCCAGCGGAATCGCTCCGCCGGACGGCAAAAGTTCTCCTGCCCAAGTTCCGCCTCGTTCCGAAAGTCCTCCTCTGATTTTTTTCTAGGTTAAATGTGACTATATACCAGAAGATGGGCATCGGAGGTGGGCCGAGGAGGCCACAACCCATCAGGGCGTGCCCAGGGGGGTCTGGCGCGCTCCGGTGGGTTGTGCCAACCAGGTTGGCCCCCTCTGGTACTTTTCTGCTCCAGTATTTTTTATTTAATACAAAAATAATCTCCGTAAAATTTCAGCTTCATTGGAGTTGTGCAGAATAGGTATCTCTGATGTGTTTTTCTTGGGTCCAGAATTCCAGCTGTCGGTATTCTCCCTCTTTGTGTAAACCTTGCATATTATGAGAGAAAAGGCATTAGAATCACTCCCCAAAGCATTATTATTCAAGAAAACATAATAAATAATAGTAGGAAATCATGATGCAAAATGGACGTATCAGCCGCCGCCGCCCCCCATCCTCCCCACATCCACCGTCGCCGCCCTCACCTTGATCCACACCACCACTCCAACCAGCGTCGCGGAAG
This sequence comes from Elymus sibiricus, assembly GCA_039707655.1. Taxonomy (NCBI): domain Eukaryota; kingdom Viridiplantae; phylum Streptophyta; class Magnoliopsida; order Poales; family Poaceae; genus Elymus; species Elymus sibiricus. Next base: position 418,665,974 of record CM077667.1, read on the forward strand.
ACGAAATCGATCTGGTTGTGCACGAGGAGGCAGGTCTTGGAGGAGTTCTTGTAGATGAAGCAGACGCAAGAGCACTTGGCCGAGCAGAGGTCGCGACACGCCGGGAGCGCGTCGCCAGCCGTCATGGGGAGTGCGAATTTGCTGGCGAAGTAGCCGATCCCGACGCCCAGCCTCATGTAGCTGTAAGGAGGAGTTGCCAAGGATGCTGCTGGCGACAACGGCTTCGAGGAGGCATTGCCGGCGACGCAGTTGTTGGTTGGGAAGGGGAGCGCGGAGCCGTCGGTCGGAGAGCAGCCGCCGCTGGTGTGCCCAGTGGAGGACGCGTTGCCGGCGACGCAGCTGTCGGTTGGGAAGGGGAGCACGGAGCCGTCGGCCGGAGAGCAACCGTTGCTGGTGTGTCCGGTGAAGGCGTCGGGGCACATGCAGGAGGATTCGTTGTTGCCGGACATGCAGAGGTCGAGGGACTGCATGGCAGCGGGAGGTTACGTCGATGGCCGGAGCGGCCCAGACGGCGGGGAGTGTGGCGCGCGCCTCCGTGGGGAGAGTAGGCCGTGCTTAGCGTGCGCAAGCGGACGGACGAGTCAACCTCGAGGAGCATCCTGGTGGCCGGCTGACGTTGCTTGAGACTACGTCGGTATTTCTCCAAAGAGGAAGGGATGATGCAACACAGCGATGATAAGTATTTCCCTCAGTTATGAAACCAAGGTATCGAAATAGTAGGAGGATCACCACCACTACATAAACAACACCTGCACACAAAGAACAAATACTTGCAACCCAACGTGGAAGAGAGGTTGTCAATCTCTCTACGGTAAAAAGATAGATTAGGTAGTGATAGATTGGAGAGATAGATCTCTCAAGAACACAAAATAAAAGAAGCAAATAAAAAGTGCAGCAAGGTATTTTTGGGTTTTTTGGAATAAGAGATCTGAAAACAAAAGCGGCAAAAAGATAGATCGGAAAGCAATATGTTGGAAAAGTAGACCAGGGGGCCGTATGTTTCACTAGTGGCTTCTCTCATGAGTATAGCACATGGTGGGTGAACAAATTATTGTTGGTCAATTGATAGAAGATCAAATAATCATGACGATATCCAAGGCGATGATCATTATATAGGCATCACGTCCAAGATTAGTAGACCGAAACGATTCTGCATCTACTACTATTACTCGACACATCGACCGCTATCCAGCATGCATCTAGTGTATTAATTTCATGAAAAAACTGAGTAATGCAATAAGAACGGTGACATGATGTAGACAAGATCTATTCATGTAGGAATAGACCCCATCTTGTTATTCTTAATAGCAACGAGACATGCGTGCCTCGCTGCCCCTTCTGTCAATGGGAGAGGACACCGCAAGATCGAACGCATCACAAAAGCATCTCTTCCCATGGTAAGAAAAATCGATCTAGTTGGCCTAACTAAACCGAAGATTCGAAGAAAAAATACGAGGCTATAAATAATCATGCATATAAGAGATCAAAGAAGACTCAAGTAATATTCATGGATAGAAACTGATCATGAACTCAAAATTCATCGGATCCCAACAAACACACCGCAAAAGTTTACATCAAATAGATCTCCAAGAGACCATTGTATTGAGAATCAAAAGAGAGAGAGGAAGCCATCTAGCTACTACCTACGGACCCATAGGTCTATGGTGGACTACTCACGCATCATCGGAGAGGCACCAATGAGGATGATGAACCTCGCCGTGATGGTGTTAGATTGTATCTCGAGGATCTGGAACTTGTGGCGGCTGGATGTGTTTTTTCATCGACTCCCCTAGGATTTCTGGAATATTTGGGAATTTCTAGGCATCAGAGGCGGTGGAGAGGGGTCCCGAGGAGGGCACAACCCATCAGGGCGCGCCCGGGGCCTCTGGCGCGCCCTGGTGGGTTGTGGTCTCCTCGACCCTCCCCTCTGGCACTTCTTTGGCCCATTGGATGTCTTCTGGCCCAAAAAAAATCTCCAAAAAGTTTCGTCGCGATTGGACTCCGTTTGGTACTGATATTCCGCGAAGTAAAAAACAAGCAAAAACAACAACTGGCACTTTGGCACTATGTCAATAGGCTAGTCCCAAAAAATGATATAAAGTTGCTATAAAATGATTGTAAAACATCCAAGAATGATAATATAATAGCATGGAACAAGCAAAAATTATAGATACGTTGGAGACGTATCAGCATCCCCAAGCTTAATTCCTACTCGTCCTCGAGTAGGTAAATGATAAAAACAGAATTTTTGGTATGGAATGTTGACTAACATGTTCATCACATATTCTTTTCTTTTGTAGCATGGACATTTGGACTTTTAGATGGTTCAAAGCAATACACTACTGGAATCTGATGATTTGCCATCAGCCAGTTCATTGCCGTCTACTGGCAGACGGCAAGGAGAGTGTTTGCCGTCAGCTTCAAGAAAACGGACGGCAAAGATCTGACAGATGGCAAAGATTCTGTTTGCCATCTGCCATATCTTTGCCATCTGCGAGCGGACGGCAAAGACCAGGAAGGCAGACGGCAAAGAGCCCACTGGCCCGTGGGGGTTTTAGGGTTAGCTGGGCCGTCAGCCAGGGCTTTGCCGTCTGCCTCGCGGCTCATTGCCGTCCGCCAGCAGACGGCAAAGCTCTGCACCCCCATAACGGCGTTACCCCCCCCCCACCCGTCTCTCTCTCTCTCTCTCTTTCTCTCGATCCCAACCACCCCACGCCGCCGCCTCCTCCACGCCGCCCCGGCCCCCTCCTCTCCTCGCCACCGGCCTCCTCCGCCCCCGTCCCCGCCACCGGACGCCACGCCCCCGCCGCCCTGGAGCCACGCCGCCACCTCCACCCCGTCCGGCCGCCTCCTCTCCTCGCCGCCGGCCGCCTCCGCCCCCACCCCCGCCACCGGACACCACGCCCCCGCCGTCCCCCGCCGCCCTGACCGCCCCCGACGCAACGCCGCCACCTCCGCCCCGTCCAGCCGCCTTCTCTCCTCGCCGTCGGCCGCCCCTGCCCCCGGACACCACGCCCCCAACGCCCCCGCCGCCCCGGCCGCCCCCGCCGTCTCAGGTGAGCCCCCCGTCCCCGGCCACCACCATTTTTTTGTTTTTTTTCTGTTAAATAAGTTAATTAGTTTATTAGGTAGAAAAACTTTGATAGAAAAGAAAAAACTTAGAAGAAAAAAAAGAAGAAAAGAAGGAAAAGAAGAAGAAGGAAAAGAAGAAGGAAAACAAGAAGAAGAAGAAGAAGAAGAAGAAGAAGAAGAAGAAGAAGAGGAGAAGAAAAAAGAAGAAGTAGAAGAAGAAGAAGAAGAAAGAGGAGAGGAGGAGAAGAAGAAGAAGAGGAAAAAGGAAAAGAAGAACAACAAGAAGAAGAATTCTGCGGTGAGCCCCCTGCACGACACCCCCGGCACGACGACACCCCGGCATGACACCCCCGGCACGACACCCCGGCACGACACCCCCGGCGACGCCCCTCCGGTGAGCCCCCTGCTCGACACCTCGGCGACACCCCGGCGACACCACAACACGACACCCCGGCGACACCACGGCACGACACCCCCGCGCAGCTGTTAATACGCCGCCCCCGACGCCACTGACCCCCGACCCCCGACACCTCTTCGGCCTCCTGTTTACTGAAAAGGTGCTCTTCGGCCTTCCAGAGGCCGACGTGGTCATAATTTTGTAAATTATGTGTTAGGTCATATATTTTCCGATTTTGTTATGAAAAACATCATATTTGTGTTGAACGGGTGGATTTCAATGTGCAGTTGTTTCGTCGCTGTGAGGGTCTGCTGTTCGACGACCTCCCCGTGCGTTTGACGAGCTCCCCTGCGTTTGTGGGTGAGCACAAATGACATCTCCTCCTCCCCTCCCCCTTAATTTGCTCTATTCCGGTCTTCGTGCCGATGAAACTTGCTAGCTATAGGTGTCTTCAATCATCAGTATGCGTGACCAGTATGCGTCTCCCGTTCAAAAGGGCAACATCTATAAATATGCATGTCTTTGCATATTTATAACCGCCATCCTTTCGAATTGTCCAACGTTATCCATGGACAGCCCGAGTATGTGTAGATTGGGTTCGTTTTCCCATATGCTCTGCTCCGAATCCGATGCAGTATTTCGTCAGTGCCTCCCTGTTGTTCTCCGAGTACACATCCTCTCTGCTTATTGCCGAGACGTGTATCAGGAGAACAGCGGGGAGGTGCTGCCGAAATTCTGCGTCGGATCCGGAGCAGAGCATGGGAAAACGAACCCAATCTACACATACTCGGGTGGGATTAGGACCTATCTTTACCTATTAGCGTGTAGGTTGCATGGGCGTAATAAAATTGACAAACTTAATTAACTGATGAATATATATGATGAATTATATATATATATTTCGTGTGTGTTTAGTAGGTAGGCAAGATGAGTGATCGTGCATGGATGTACACCGATCACACTAGTCAGAAAGACATGACCAATGAATGGTTTACAAAAACCAAGGGGTTTGTGAGAGCCGCATTTGCAAATGGCCAGGAAAGAACCTGGTGCCCCTGTATCTGGTGCGACATCTTTAAAAAGAGGACACAGGGTGTAATGGGTAAACACCTGCAGAAGTGGGGTTTTACGCCTGATTATACGGTGTGGACTTTTCATGGTGAGTCTGCCCAACGTGCCAGAGCTGAGGTGGTTCGTTGTTGCACCGACGAGCATGGTACCGGGATCGAAGACATGGTGCAAGACTTTGATGATGCTCGGGATTCGAATGATGAGATGGAGGAATCTGCAAAGGCCTTTTATGAAATATTGGAGTCTTCAAAACGTCCTCTCCACGAGCACACTGAGCTTTGTCAGCTGGATGCCATCGCGCAAGTAATGGCTCTGAAGGCTTAATTCAACCTGAGAAGAGAATGCTACGACGCGATGATGACAATATTTGGACGCTTTCTACCCAAAGGCCATGTACTGCCTGCAAACCTGTAACAGTCGGACAAAATCCTCCGTGTACTTAAGATGCCCTATGAGAAGATAGATGCCTGTGAGAATGGATGTGCCTTATTTAGGCTTGAGTATGCGGACTTGAACTATTGTCCCATTTGCAAGTCTTCTAGGTATATTGTGGTAGACAACGGTATGGGTGAGAAGATTCGGACCAAAATCCCCGTTAATGTTCTTCGGTATATGCCAATCGTACCAAGACTTCAACGTCTTTTCATGGTCGAAGAGACGGCCAGACAGATGACATGGCACAAATTGGGGAAAAGAACTGAACCAGATGCAGATGGGAATCAGATGTTGGTACACACTTCAGACGCTTTCGCGTGGAAGCACTTCGATGCATTACATGAGGATAAAGCGGCAAATCCAAGGCATCCTCGAGTCGCCATCAGCACGGATGGGTTCAATGTGTTTGGTATGACGGCAACCCAATATAGTTGTTGGCCTGTATTTGTCATTCCACTCAATCTCCCCCCGGACAGATTATGCAAAGAAAGAACATTTTCCTGACGTTGATAATTCCAGGGCCGAACTATCCGGGGAAGAATATGAATGTGTACATGCAGCCGCTTAAGGATGAATTGCAAGAATCTTGGGATAATGGGATCAAGACATACGACGCCGGTACAAAACAAAACTTCATGATGCATGTGTGGTACATGTACTCGATGCATGACTTGCCGGCGTATGCGCTATTCGTTGGCTGGTGTGTGCATGGAAGGTTCCCGTGCCCCACATGCAAGGCAGCTCTTCAGTTCCATTGGCTGCAGGCGGGTCGCAAGTTTTCTTGCTTCGACTTGCATAGACAGTTCCTGGATACTCGCCATAAGTTCAGAAAAGACAAGAAGAATTTCATCAAAGGTAGAGTTGTCAAAAACTCTGCACCACCTGCGTTGACAGGCCAACAGACCCTGGATCAGTTAAACGCTCTCGAGCCTGATCCAGAGCGTCCAGGGTATTTCAAAGGGTATAATTCGGAACACACCTGGACTCACAAGACATGCTTATGGGATCTGCCTTACTTCAAAGACCTCCTTTGCCCACACAACATCGACGTGATGCACACTAAAAAAATATCGCCGAGGCCCTTTTTGGTACATTGTTCGGCATAGAGGGGAAGTCAAAGGATAATCCTAAGGCTAGAGTTGATCAGGAGGCTCTATGTGATAGACCGTTGCAAAACATGCAACAACCGAAAGGAAAGCAGAATTGGACGAAGCCAAAGGCATGGTTCAATCTTGGAAGGCCAGCTATGAGGGAAATGATCTTGTGGGTGAAAATGCAGTTGATGTTCCCCGATGGGTATGCAGCGAATCTAAAGAGGGCAGCGAGTCTTGAAAAATTGAAAATATTTGGTCTGAAGAGTCATGATTGGCACATATGGCTTGAGCGGGTAATGCCGGTGATGTTGCGTGGCTTTATCCCTGAGGATGAATGGCTAGTACTGGCAGAGCTGAGCTATTTCTTCCGTTCTCTTTGTTCGAAAGACCTATCGCCTGGCATGCTAGATGAAATGGAAGAGTTGGCGCCGGAGTTGATCTGCAAGTTAGAGAAGATCTTTCCACCAGGCTTCTTTAATCCAATGCAACATTTGATTTTGCATCTCTCCGTACTACCATTCCACCTGAGCATCTCCGGAGAGCGTTGCTCGCTAGTTTGCAGACACAGGCGGGCGCTTCTTCGTCGGCGCTGATGCCCACCGGGAGAGGAGGTTGGGGAAAGAAGAGAGGAGGAGATAGAGGTACACGTGCCTGCGGGAGACGTACGGAGGCTGATGCGCCTTCCTCGCCGCCACCCCCAGCTAATTCACCCGATCACAAGACTTCTAGGGTGGAGGCGTCTGAGGTGGAGGCTATGCGGACTCCTGTCCATGAGCCTCGGGTCGACGAGCCTTCGACCCACGAGACTCCTGTCCCAGACGCTTCGTCCCACGAGAATCCGGAGCAGGGATGGGGCTATGTCCCAACAGACCCCATGGGATACCTGGCCGGATCTGCGTCAGCAGGAGCCGAGTGGCCATGCTGATGGTGGCGGGGATAGCGAGGACGAGGTGGTTGAGGGGGCCACCGTCTACCAGCGTGGTAGTACACGGCTCCCGCCCGTGCCGGCGACCCGCGAGCAGAGGCCGGTGATTAGGCCTAATGGGGAGAAGTAAGTGCATTTACTATTTTTTAACCTTTCGCCTTCACGTTCTTGAAATATCTAATGCGTTTTCTTTGTCATACTGCAGGGGTTGGGATCACGCCAATGATGTCCGCAGGCCCAACACCGTCCTTGGTGTGCTTTGCCGGCACAACTTCCCGGGGTTTGTCACGTTGCCCGGTGAAGGTCAGCTTCCAGAGCTAGGATTGACCTGGGAACACTACTTGGCTGCCCTGGCCCCGCCGGAGGAGGTGATCGACGGTGTCTTGTGCCACACGAGGGCCGACATGGTGATCAGAAAGTTTTGGGTAATTTCTCCTTTACACAATTAAAAAACAACAATAGCTAGTTATTGTACTAATCAGTGTTGTCTCATTTGATTGCACACCTTCTACAGGTGTGAGGAGGGACACGAGGAGGCCGCGGCAAAGGTTGTCGATGGGGAGTGCAGGCGCCTACTACAGAACTTACGGCACGAGGCTCGGTCGCATGCTGTTCGAGACTACTACGCCTCGCGTGGTGTTAAGAAGGACAAGTCGTCGTGCCGCGGAAAGTTTCTGGAGAAGGAGCAGTACATGAAGGTAATTACCTATTCTTAAGGCCTTGTACTTAGTTTCCTTGATTTGATTCGTAGGCGTACCGCTCAAATTTCTGTTTACTAACTTAGGCGCCCCCGAGATGGTGTGCGGATAAGATGGATTGTTGGGAGGCGTTGGTGGATCAGTGGTGCTCAGACGAATGGCGAGCCGTCCACTACAATGCCCAGAACCGGCGTGACAAAATGGTTGGTGTGCCACACCATCAAGGCAGTGCCAACTTATATCAGTTCGGGCGGAACTGGGTATGTGGTTTGCTTCATGATTCATGCAATCCATTTCTTGATGCTAGCTTAGCCCTTTACTAATACTTTGTTCCTCTCTCTCTCTCTTTTAGGCTAACTACAATAAGATGGAGGTGCCAGGGGTGTACGACCTCTATGCCATGGCCCATACTGCCTCGTACAAGAAGGCCAAGGCATTCACGGAGTGTGACCTCGATCATCCCGAGAACTTCACCAACATCACCTCCCATCACAAGCTCGTGAGGTACAGAGATGAGGGGAAGGCGAGGAAAGGGGAGGACTTTAACCCGAGCCAGCATCCTATTGATCCAGAGCTGGTGATTATAGCTCACGACGGGAGGCCCCATGGCTCGATAGCCGTTGGAGATGGACTTATACGGTCTTCTAGCACTCTCCGGGAGATCAAGGCACGCCAAACGAGCTCCTGTCCTGAGATAAGGCCTCGTCCACGGCCAGTCGAGCTCGCCATCGAGGTTAGTCATACGGACTCAGATAGCTTTCCTCCATTACATTGTGTGTGCGAACAAAGATGATTACAATGCGAACGAGGAGTTGTTTTGCAGGCTGCTCTTCAGAAAGAGAGAGAGGCATACCAGGCGCTTCTGGAGGATAGGGACCGGCAGGCGGCGAAGAAGGAGAGGGAGTTGCAGGAGAGGACGGCTAGGTTGTTGGAGGAGGAGAGGGCACGGAATGACGCGTCTCACCGGGCCATTTACGAGCTCCTCGTGGTAAGTTTCTTCTTCGTATTAGCCAAATCACGCATGTAATGTTCGTTTCATTAATAACTAATATGATTGACTTGTCAAAACCAAATGTGCAGTCTATGTGCGAGAAGTCCGGCCAGACCCCTCCGCCGATGCCAATCATTACCACGGCGGGAACGGTGAGTTTCATTTGAATGGTCATTAGTTACTAGTCTTAACATTTCTGTGTCATCATGCTAACGCAAATGATCTTTGGTGCAGCATAACTCCCGAGCCGCATCGCACGATCCTTCTCCAGGGCCAAGTAGTGCTCCAGATGACACCGGCCCGAGCAACCCCGGTGCTTCACCTCCGTGATGACGAGGACGGTAAGTTTTCTCTAGTGTTTTGCTTAACAAATGCATAATGACCTATACTTAGCTTATTTAGTTCATTTATGTCATAATTAGCTTACTTAGTTCAAAAATGGCATAATAACCTTGGTTCGCTCATAAATGTCATATGCTTAGCTTATTTTCCTCCAAAGGGACATAATAATCTTACTTAGCTCCAAAATGACCTAGTTTACCTTGGTTAGCTCATAAATGACCTATACTTAGCTTATTTTCCTCCAAAGGGACATAATAATCTTACTTAGCTCCAAAATGACCTAGTTTACCTTGGTTAGCTCATCAATGACCTATACTTAGTTTTGTTTCCTCCAAAATGACATAGTAAGCTTACTTAGCTCCGAAATGACCTTTTTACCTAAGTTAGCTCTAAAATGACCTATACTTAGCTTTGCTTCCTACAAAATGAGATAATAAGCTTACTTAGCTCCAGAATGACCTATTTTACCTAGGTTAGCTCTAAAATGACCTATACTTAGCTATGTTTCCTCCACAATGACATAATAAGCTTAGTTAACTCAAAAATGGCATAATAGCCTTGGTAACCTCATAAATCCCATATACTTAGCTTATTTTCTTGCAAAATGACACAATAAGCTTAGTTAGGTCAAAAATGGCATAATTACCTAGGTTAGCTCTAAAATGACACAAATAAGCAATAAGAAGAAGAAAAACAAGAGGAGAAAGAGAAAGAGAAGAAAACGCTTCTTCATCATCATCATCTTCTTCTTCTAGATCTTCTTCTACTTCTTCTAGTATTCTTCTTCTAACTTTCTTATTTCCAATTTTGCAGATTTGATTCACTTCACGGCAGCTTGCTTTGATGTAGTGCTAGTGTTTACTTTCTGTTTTCATTTTGTATCGATGAACTTATGTGAAACTTTCTACCTATGGATGAAACTATTGTAATATGGTGAACAATGTGACATTTGATACTTTCAATTTGGTATAATTGTTAGTTGATCATATCCATATGGCAGGGATATTGTTTCTGTGAAATATATATATATATATATATATATATATATATATATATATATATATATATATTTGCATGTGAAAATTCTTGAATATAACAAAAACAGGCAAAAAAGAGGCAATACTGGCTCTTTGCCGTCTGCCACCATCGGCAAAGACCTCTTTGCCGTCTGCCACCGACGGCAAAGAGGGCACGTGGCAGTCACCTGTGCAACCTGGGAACACCAGACCTGGGGCCATTTGGCCTCTTTGCCGTCCGGGGGCAGGCGGCAAAGGGCTTGTGACGGGGCCGTCCGGGGGCAGACGGCAAAGGGGCTTGTGATGTAGCAGTCGGGGCAGACGACAAAGGGGCTTGTGACGTGGCAGTACGGGGGTAGACGGCAAAGGATGTCGTTAGACACCTAACGGGGCTAACGTCAGTGCTACACCGTCAAGCCTCGTTGCCGTCTGCAGGCTGACGGCAAAAATACTTTGCCGTCCGCTGAGCCTAGGCGGACGACAAAGAACCCCTTTACCGGAGTTTACAGTCCGAAACTGTGGCCGTCTGCTGGCTGACGGCAAAGGCCTTTGCCGTCAGTGGGTTTACCCTTTGCCGTCCGCCACAGCAGACGGCAAAGTACCTGATTCCAGTAATGATAGTCTAGTTTTAACATAATGACTTCAATACTCAAGCATGCTAACAAGCAACCATGTCTTTCAAAATATCAACACTAAAGAAAGTTATCCCTAGCCCATCATGCTCAATCATTGATCCATTCATGAAACACACTCTAATATTAACTACACCCAATGCTCAAGTATGATCATAGTGCCCCCTAGTTGGTGCTTTATAAGAGAAGATGGAGACTCAAAGTAAAAATAAAAATTGCATAAAGTAAATAGATAGGCCCTTCGCAGAGGGAAGTAGAGATTTGTAGAGGTGCCAGAGCTCAAAGTTTTAAATTGAGAGAGAAAAATATTTTGAGTGGCATGCCTTTCCTGTCAACGAAAATGACAAAGTATTTCACAATACTTTCCATGCTAGATATATCATAGGCGGTTCCCAAATAGAAAATAAAGGTTATTCCTTTTTCCACCATTCTTTCACAATCCATGGCTGGCCGTATCCACGGTTGCCTTCCATACCAACACTTTCCAAGGAATTTATTATTTGACAACATAAAGTAATTTTTTTAGGGACTGGGCATCCCTATTACCGCCGTACTCTCGTGCAATGACAAGTGAATAAACACTCATCTTGAGAATAACACATCTAGCATGGAAAAATATTGGACACCCCCTACCATTGCATGAGCGGTACGGGCACACAAAAAAGAAATTTATTTTGAAAAGTAAAGATGGCACATACAAATTTGCTTAGAACGGCATGGAAATACTGCATATAGATGGTATGGTGGACGCATAAGGCAAAACTGGGTTTAAGGATTTTGGATGCACAAGTAGCATTTCTACTTAGTACAAGTGGAGGCTAGCAAATAGATTGAGAAGCAACCAACCAAGAAACGGAAATTCACATAAACGAGCATTGAGCATAACTAACACCGAATAATGCACCATAAGTAGGATGTAATTTCATTGCATAACTATTGATTTTGGTGCATGCATAGGGAATCACAAACCTTAACACCAATATTCTTACTAAAGCATAATTACTCACTAACATGACTCACATATTACTATCATCATGTCTCAAAACTATTACAAGGAATCAAGTTTAATTTGTCCAATGATCTTCATGAAAGTTTTTATTATATCCTCCTTGGATATCTATCACTTTGGGACTAGTTTCATATATTGCCATTGCTTTTGGCAAGCTCAAACAAATTTAAGTGAAGCACATGAGCATAGAGATTTCATCTCTCAAAATAGTATAAGTGAAGCATGAGAGGATTTCTTCAAAAATTACTAACTCTCAAAATAATCTAAGTGAAGCATGAGAGGGTTTCTTCAAAATTTACTAACTCTCAAAATAATCTAAGTGAAGCATGAGAGGATTTCTTCAAAAGCTTCCAAGCACACCGTGCTCAAAAAGATATAAGTGAAGCACTAGAGCAATTCCAAAGCTCAAAAAGTTTAAGTGAAGCATATAGAGCAATTCTAACAAATCTTAGCATAATTTTGGCTCTCTCAAATAGGTGTGTCCGGAAAGGATACAAGTGACAAACTAAAAAGTAAAGCAAGCAAAGACTCAAATGATACAAGACGCTCCAAGAAAAACTCATGATATGTGACTGAGGGAGTCCTGGTTTAAGGGGTCCTCGGATAGCCGACCTGTTTCTCATGGGCCGGACTATGTGGGCCACTGGATGAGCATTGGGTGATCAAGGGCCCCGTCGCCAAGGTGGAAGTTTTAAGGAGCCATGGCGTGTCCTCCAAGTTGTCGACAGTAGATAGGCATGTCTTTTCCCTTTGATGTGCAACCGACTATGTGTAAGCCCTAGATACCCTCGGCGTCTATATAAGCCAGAGGGTTTTAGGTGGTAGGGCAAGAGAACTCATCTAGGGTTTAGCTATTCGATCTCGAGGTAGATCAACTCTGTAACCCTTATACCATCAATATAATCAAGCAGGACGTAGGGTATTACCTCCATAGGAGGGCCCGAACCTGGGTAAACATCGTCTCCCTCATCTCCTGTTACCATCAATTCTAGCCTCACAGCTCGGGACCCCCTACCCGAGATCCGCCGGTTTTGACACCGACAGTGACGAATAAAAATATAGCTCCAAGTAAAATACCGATGGTCATTAGAAGAAAGAGGGGATGCCACTCGGGGCATCCCCAAGCTTAGTTGCTTGTTTCTCTTTGGATATATCTTGGGGGTGATGTAGCATCCCCAAGCTTAGGTTCTTTTCACTCCTTATTCCTTCATCCATCGTGATCTCACCCAAAACTTGAAAACTTCAATCACACAAAACTCAACAAAATCTTCGTGAGATCCGTTAGTATAATAAAGCAAATCACTACTTTAGGTGCTGTTGCAAACCCATTCATATTTTATTATTGCATTATATCTACTGTATTTTAACTTTACCATGGCGCATACCCTTCAATACAACCCATAGATTCATCAAAACAAGCACACAATGCAACGAAAACAGAATCTGTCTTAAACAGAACAGTCTGTAGTAATCTGTACTCTAACCATAATTTTGTAACTCTAAAAATTCTGAAAAATTAGGACAACGTAAAAAATTTGTATAGCAATACTGTGTGAAAATTTCATCTGAATATCACGCTCTAGTAAAAAATGAAAATTCGGACACTGGAGGCAAAGTTTCTGTTTCAGATTCAGCATTGTTTCTACTCATCTTATGAATCATCCTAAAGGCTTTCCTTGGCACAAACACTAAATAAACATAAAAACACAATCATAACAGAGCCATAATTGTGTCAACACTCAAAAACTGAAAGAAAAAAACGAAAATAAATTTATTCATTGGGTTGCCTCCCAACAAGCGCTATCGTTTTACGCCCCTAGCTAGGCATAACGCATAGATTCAAGTATTGTCATCTTTGGTTTTCAACTCCTCAATCACATAACTAGATTTCTTCAAGAATTTAACATGCATATTCTCCATGACAACACTTCTAGGAATAAGACCAAAAAATTCATCCTTGTAAGTAGTGCCTTTTACTATCTCAACAAAATTGGGATGAATACTAATCATTTTAAGATCTCCCTTGTGGCCACTAGGTGTAGCAACTTTGTTCTTAGTGACTTGCGTGGTCTTGCAAATTTTTACGGGAGTTTTTTCAATAGTTTTGACAGAAGAAAAAGGTGAACCCAAGATACTAAAATTTCTTCTAATTTATCAATCCGGTAAGGACTCTCTTCTATCCTTTCGTTAACTACGGCATCTTCTTCCTTTAATAATTTAAAGGCATCTCTTGCTTTAGACCCAATTTTGTTAGCAAGATTATGTATTTTCTCATCCAAATTTTCAAGGTGTTCTTTGGTAATCATCTTCTTTTCAATAGCATCTAGCCTCTCCATAACATGTTCGAGAGTTGAAGTTGTTTCATTGATCGTAAGAGATGGTGATCTATTATGAGCATTGCAAATCCTATACAAGCATCTTTTAGGTTCTCTCCTCCCCTTTGCTTAAAATTAAGAACTTTATTCTCAGGAGTACACGCAATAGAGGAAGAACTAGCCATAACGACAAGGTAGGTGAACAAGAGATCTGACGAAAAAAAGGCAAACGAAAAAGAGGGTGAATAAAACGACAAATTTGGTGAAGTGGGGGAGAGGAAAACGAGAGGCAAATGGCAAATAATGTAATTGCAAGGAGATGTAATTTGTGATTAGGAACCTGGTAGATGATGATGGTGTCTCCTCGGCATCAGAGATTGGCACATAGAATAGACCGCTTCCTCCCCGGCAACGGCGCCAGAAATTCCTTTGATGTGGCTTGAGACCGCGTCGGTATTTCCCCAAAGAGGAAGGGATGATGCAGCACATCGACGGTAAGTATTTCCCTCAGTTATGAAACCAAGGTATCGAACCAGTGGGAGGATCACCACCACTACGTAAACAACAACACACAAAGAACAAATACTTGCAACCCGACGCGAAAGAGAGGTTGTCAATCTCTCTACGGTAAAAAGATAGATTAGGTAGTGATAGATTGGAGAGATAGATCTCTCAAGAACACAAAATAAAAGAAGCAAATAAAAAGTGCAGCAAGGTATTTTTGGGTTTTTTGGAATAAGAGATCTGAAAACAAAAGCGACAAAAAGATAGATCGGAAAGCAATATGTTGGAAAAGTAGACCAGGGGCCGTATGTTTCACTAGTGGCTTCTCTCATGAGTATAGCACACGGTGGGTGAACAAATTATTGTTGGTCAATTGATAGTAGATCAAATAATCATGACGATATCCAAGGCGATGATCATTATATAGGCATCACGTCCAAAATTAGTAGACCGAAACGATTCTGCATCTACTACTATTACTCGACACATGGACCGCTATCCAGCATGCATCTAGTATATTAATTTCATGAAAAAACGGAGTAATGCAATAAGAACGGTGACATGATGTAGACAAGATCTATTCATGTAGGAATAGACCCCATCTTGTTATTCTTAATAGCAACGATACATGCGTGCCTCGCTGCCCCTTCTGTCACTGGGAGAGGACACCGCAAGATCGAACCCATCACAAAGCATCTCTTCCCATGGTAAGAAAAATCGATCTAGTTGGCCTAACTAAACCAAAGATTCGAAGAAAAAATACGAGGCTATAAATAATCATGCATATAAGAGATCAAAGAAGACTCAAGTAATATTCATGGATAGAAACTGATCATGAACTCAAAATTCATCGGATCCCAACAAACACACCGCAAAAGTTTACATCAAATAGATCTCCAAGAGACCATTGTATTGAGAATCAAAAGAGAGGGAGAGAGGAAGCCATCTAGCTACTGCCTACGGACCCGTAGGTCTATGGTGGACTACTCACGCATCATCGGAGAGACACCAATGAGGATGATGAACCCCTCCGTGATGGTGTTAGATTGGATCTCGAGGTTCTGGAACTTGCGGCGGCTGGATGTGTTTTTACATCGACTCCCCTAGGGTTTCTGGAATATTTGGGAATTTATAGGCATCAGAGGCGGTGGAGAGGGGTCCCGAGGAGGGCACAACCCATCAGGGCGCGCCCTGGTGGGTTGTGGTCTCCTCGATCCTCCCCTCTGGCACTTCTTTGGCCCATTGGATGTCTTCTGGTCAAAAAAAAATCTCTAAAAAGTTTTGTCGCGATTGGACTCCGTTTAGTACTGATATTCTGCGAAGTAAAAAACAAGCAAAAACAACAACTGGCACTTTGGCACTATGTCAATAGGTTAGTCCGAAAAAATGATATAAAGTTGCTATAAAATGATTATAAAACATTCAAAAATAATAATATAACAGCATGGAACAAGCAAAAATTATAGATACGTTGGAGACGTATCACCGGCGCGGGCGGCGACGCGAAGCACAGGCTGAAGACGGTGTCCTGGTCGTCGTCGACGGCGAGGAGTTACATGCCGGATGTGTTGACCATCATGGATCGAACGGCGCGGTTGGAGTCCTCGACGGAGGCTGGGTCGGAGGAGAGCGCCCAGTACGTGACGAAGTCGCCTCTGCCGTTGCAGGAGGATGCCCACTAGAGGAGCACGTTGGTGGGGGGGGGGGGGGGGGGGGGGGGGCGAAGGCGGTAGGCGCATGGGGAGAGGTCCTGCTCGGACATGTAAACTGCTCGTTTACGGCGTCGGTGGGCGGCTGTTGGTACACCGGCGCCGGTGGCAGTGTAGACGTGCTCGTGGTTCCCTGTGCCACGCGCCGTTTAATCTCTCTGTTCATGAACGGTTGTTAACTCCTAATCATCATGCATGTATGCGACCAAATACGGATAAAAAATGTTTTTTGATGACAAGACCCCTCATGCAGAAAAACAAACAACACGTAAATGACGTTTTTTACCCTGTATTTGCTGAACCTGCCTCCATTCAGCATGCCTCGTTTTTCTCCTCTAAGCCAGGCTCCGCTCTGAAAGCAACCATACACGCCCTAATAGACGTGGCTCCGATTTGGGAGCGCGCGGTGTCAGCCGGATGATGAGTGACCTCTCAACCGCAAGCATGCAGTGGTCTCGCTGTTGTTGGTTTTCTTTTCTGAAGTGAGCTCGTGATCCGCATCCGCTCCGATCCAGTCAACTGCGTACGGGCGCATCTTCTTGCTCCGTAGTTTGCCGGGATCTCCTCGACCGTGCGTAGTGGTGTGGATCTCGGCAGCTGATCGGGTGAGTGAAACCGACGTCGCTGCCGCTGGGATCTCTTCCCTTTAAGCAGTTGAACACGTAGGTACGTCCCTTTTTCCGCATGGCTTCGGAGCTACGGCCGGATCCGGATGCTTTCTAGTAACCGTACAGGATTCCTGATTACCCATCACATGCTCAAATTACTGCCATCTTTTAGGCACATGTTCCATCGCTTGCACACGCGGCGTATTATTGGTGGGCTCAGTCAGATTCAGAACGACATCGATCTGAAACCCCCAAAAGCCTCACACGTGCTCTTTGATTTCACGTTCTTAACCGTACAATACGAGTACTACACAGTAGCATGCATGGCTGCATTGAGCCATGGCTCGCACACAGGCCATACACCGGAACCCAACAAAATCGGCCCAACCCCGCCGTGTCAAGGCGTGACGACCGTCCACAGGCCGCTGATGAAGCGCGTGCCCCCGTCGTCGCTAGCTACATCTGCATGGCCGCGCCACGGCGCCACTTCCCAACCATCTTTCGTGATGAGCGAGCCTGCCAGTGCGCGCCCAAGGTGAAATCCACCGGATACGCCGATGGATTGGACCCCGTGCTAGTGGATTCTACCGCTACCACTGCCAATCCACTGCCCTCCAATCAGTGTCTCCCACGCTGCGCATGCACTGCAAATTGTGGGCGCGGCATGTGCGAGATACTGATAGTGGGAGTATCATCTTGGGTTACAGCACGCGTGATCCCATCCGGTTGAGGATTACGATGATCATGGTCGACTTGTTAATCCAAAATGGGTCTTTCCGTTAGAGACTCACAAAGAGAGAGAGAGAGGGCCCATAACCCGACCTGGCTGGCCATCGATCGGGCCGTACGGTGTACGAGCACGTGCCCGCGGATAGCCGAGTATCATCAATCGCCACTGCGTTGTTCTTGCCCCATTTATGCCCCTGCTTTCCAACCCCTCTTCTGACAGTCTGACTCTAAGTTCGTCCCGGTTGATCATCACCTCGGCCGCCTACCTCCAAGTCGCCCGTCGTCCATCTAGGCATCTACTAGCATCTTAAGCAGCAGGTTCGCTCGCACCGCTGGCTGGCTTCTGTGTTGTGTTACGGTGCGTGCAACGTGGTGACTTGAAATCATCCTCGGAACAGAGCCGGTACCTGAGGCAGAGCTACGTACGTACGTGACGGACGGTGGTACCAGCCGGCGATGAGCCGATGAATGAGCCGGACGGACCTCGGTCCTGTTTCAATCCAATTTCCCCACCCTCCAATCTCCCACTTCGCACATGCGTACCGGAAGAATCCAAGGCGCGTTTGGCCATTGACTAAGCGCAGCTGCGTTTAGCTCGACGGGGTATACCATACACGTCCATATTATTAAGAACATATCTTGATCCCGTAACTAATAATATACGCGATGTGCATCTGCTGCGTGTCGCCAGCGTGACCAAGGGACAAAATAAAAGTTTGGTGACTCATCGGCCAGCGAGCCGGCCTGACAAAAAACATTGTGAGGGCGGCTCGCTTGATCTGATCGAGCGGCGACAGCGACAAGGGCATGCACGAGCAGCAGCCCGTAGTGTTGTCGCCGGTACGTACGGACCGTTAATGGCTGCTAACCACGCCGTACCAATCATTCATTCACCTGGCGCCACGCAACAGGTTAAAAAGGTAGTAACACGTGCATGATCGATCGATGAATCATGCAAAACGGAATCACGGCTCTCGTCGTCGCAGTTCGATCAGCTGGGAGGCAGCGGTGTGCTGAACGCGGACCCAGCTCCTCATCATCTCGGAGGCAGCGGTATCCTTTTTCTGCAGTTCTCTCCGCACTCCTCTGCGAGTCGCGATTTGTAATATCAAACTGGTTCCTTTTATTTCTTGCAGTTCTGGTCGCCTTTAAAACTATTAACGCTGGTTAGAGCATCTACACCCGGACATAGAAAATATGACACTCTAAACGTTCGTGGACGTGCCCGGTCAGTGATCGGACGTGTCCCCTATTTGTTCATTCATACAACCACATTTTTTTTTTCTCATATGTCCGGTCACTTGCATGTGATTGGTGAAGAGGGAGAGAAAGAAAGAAAATAATGAATAAAGAAAAAAATAAAAGGTGGTCGCCCGGACGCGTCCGCGATCCTCGTATCCTCCTCATATTTGAGATGAATATGAGGGTTTGCGGACAATCCGAATATATAGGAATGATACGAGGGGTCCGGTTGGATCATTTTTTTCCTTCTCTCCCTTGTCCGGTCAATGATCGGGCGGATCCACGGACGTACGAGGGGTCGTTTAAGGCGTCCGGTTGTAGATGCTCTTAGCCTGTTCGACTTTATTAGTTTAAAGCTGAACGTTACTCTGTCTTTTTTTTTCAATTTTTTTATAGGTATCACTATACATAATCTGACTATGAATTCAAACCACGACCAAGCAAACTACTACCACGAAGCATCGAGAACGTTCTATATCAAGAGGGTTGGCATCATGATGTAGGGTGAGGAATCTCTTGCTTAATTAAGGCCACTGCTGTCAAGTTCAGTTCACACTCTTTTTTTCCTCCTTCCGTATGCCCGTTCTTCCGTACGTTGAGTAGTTGCTCTCTTTGGTACTCTTGGTTGAGTCATTGGCAGTAGATGTAGATCTCATCACACTCTCATGTAGGGCGACATCTGAGCTGACAGATATCCTACTGAGCTTTTTTTTTTTTTGTACATTGTGCGTGCATGTGGCACGCATTCTGTACACATGTGATTTTAGTACTAAGAGCATCTACAACCACACTTGATAAATCCGGTCCTTCAGACCAACGCGGACAAGTCTGGGCTTGTCAGTGCCCGGGCATTTCTTAATTTGTGTTCTTCACATCCGCACTCCTCATATGTGATACCCTATATCTATACTATCCATGTAACGTGAAGATAAATTTCGTAGATCCTCGTACGGACTATAAAAACGGGGCAAGATATACACATTTCGATCATCAAAAGATCACAGACGGATCTAAAGCTACTCAAAGTTCATGTAATCCACCTACGATGGACATGTTCTAACTATAAACATAATTAACTAGAAATTAACTACGAAGACGTCGGAGATTCACCAATTCCTCACCGACACTTTCCCCTTCCGATCGCTGACGCAACTGTAGGCGTCGACGGCTGGTGGAGGATCGTTATTGTCGGAGGAGATGGAGTTGTGGTCGTCGCTATCGTCGGAGTCAGAGTCGGAGAGGACGACCAGCCCCTTCATCTGACGGACGGCTCTATCCTGCTGCCGCTTCAACTTCGCGACCCGCACCGCCTTTTAGCACATGGTTTGTACATGGTTTGTGCAGCTGGTGCAAGAGAAGATAAGCCCCCCCCCCCCTCCCCCCCCCTCGGCCCTTGCAACAAGAAAATAATACGTCCAGCAGTCCCAACGGCCTATCAGAGTTTTTCCATTAAGAAATTTAAGTTTCTTGTCTTGTTATTATTTGTTCAAAAGTTCAATCAGCCATTCCTGTTGTCATCTAAACCAATTAATGTTTTAAATAGCGGGCTATGTCAAATAATTACGGTTCTCCAAATCAGTTAAAGCGGGGCTATAGCCAATTATTAGCGTACTATTGTACGTGAGTACCATTTAGCAGCACCGCGCTCAAAAAGCTATAGCGAGGAAACAAATCAAGTTTTATTTTGCAGAAAGTTCATATAAAGAATATATATACATTTTTTTGTGTGTGTGTGGATAAAACTTGCATTACTCAGTGTTCCACCTTACAGTCTTTCTTACATAAATCAATCACTTTGGAAGTCCCGATCCTAACCAGACTACAGTTCTGCTCTCAGAACAAGCAAACTAAATCACTAACTAAATTTTGGCACCGGTTAATATGAGTAATACATTTTTTCTTTTTTTTTCGAGAAACCAGCAGGAGCTCTGCCTTTGCATTAAGAAGAAGAGAATTGACCAATTTATAAGGAAAACCGGTCGAAAACCGATACAACAAAACACACCAGCCCCGAGGCTGCGTACCCAACGAGCCGACTACCCTGTCGCCCAAACGACCAGAGTGGTCACCCTACCACAAGACCCGGAGCCGCCGCTCCGGCTTACAAGCATCAGCAACACACACACGTCGGCCCCGAGGCCGCACTCCACACGAGTCGACGACTCTGCCACCCGTGCGGCCAGATCCGACACTCCACAACACCAGGGTGTTCCTCGGAGCCGCCGCTTCGACTTACCCACCGGCCCCGAGGCCGCGCTCCATCCGAGCCGACAACTCTGCCGCCCACGCGACTAGAACCGACACTCCACGACACTGATCTCCGGAGCCGCTGCTCCGACTTCCTCACCGACCCCGAGGTCGCGCACAATCCTGGCCGGCGGCTCTGTCGCCCACGCGACCAGAACCAACACACCACAACACCGATCTCCGGAGCCGCCGCTCCGACTTCCTCACCGACCCCGAGGTCGCGCACACTATTGGCCGAAGACGAAGCCGCAGAGCCACCCAAGTCGCCGCGAACTGACAAAGGACCAGACCTCCAAGGCGTCGCCCCCAAGAGGGAAGCGATGAGAACACCGCCGACGCCCGCTCAGACAAAGGTCGAAGCTTAGGTTTTCACCCGGAAAGCCCGAGACTGAGGCGACAATGGTGGTGAAGGGGCTCCACATATAGGAGATATGCCCTAGAGGCAGTAATAACAGTTATTTTGTATCTCCGAGTTTGTAATGAATGTTTATGATCCATGCTATAACTGCAATGATTCACGAGTCTGCAATATCCACGAGGCCCGGAGGGAAACTCATTTGCACGTGTGGTATAATAACCGGCAAAATGTATTCCTAGTCTTGCCTCTAAAACTGGCTCAAGTATTGCATGATGATCCTGTTTTCCTGATCATGGGCATGGCTATGCCGGCAATTTTGAGGGCACAATGTTGGTAGAACACTTGTGTTGAATCAACCCGAATTGATGTTATGCTATGAGATATATTCGTCACAAGTTTATGGTTAATAACACAGAGATGGTTAACGTTTGCATGATTCCTTAGACCATGAGAGTATCGAGCTTCTTCATGCTTGCTTCATGAACTTTGGGGTTTGTTAAACGTCATCCGTAAATGGGTGGCTATTACGGCGGCTTACGGGTTCATGGAAAAGTATGTCAAGTAACTTGATAGCTCAAGATTGGGATTTGCTCCTCTGACGATGGAGAGATATCTCTGGGCCCTCTCGGTGTTACGGTATCCATCATCGTCTGGCCAGACACTTTGTGATTTGATCACGGGGATGCCGGAGCACGGGAACGAGAAAAGAGAACAATACCGGCAACGAGGTAACTGGCATAGTGGACAAGTTGTTGATCCACGAGGATGCCAACATGTCTCACCTCGGGTAATTGTAACATATCGCGAAGCAACAGGAATAGCTCACGGCAACTGGAGGTTCACTCGAATATTCATTCGTGTGGGTATAGGGGTCAATATGGGTGTCCACGGCTCCGATGTTGATCATTGATCGGAAGGGGTTCCGGGTCATGTCTATGCTTCACCGAACCTATAGGGTCACACGCTTAAGGGTCATCTATCTGCTGAATACTAGACAGGGAGTCTGAGAGAAAATCACCGGAAAAGTTTCGGACACCGGAAAAGTTCCGCAGAGAGAACACCGGAACAGTTTCGGTAAAACTGAAAAGTTGTTTCAGGGGATACCATTAAGTCAAATTGGTTTCGGCACATGCCTGATAATTCTTGGAGGGTGCCAAAATCATTCTGGAAACTTCTGGGAATTTTCCGGAAGAAAAACCGGAAATGTTCCGGAGCTGCCAGAACCGCTTCGGATGCTTTTCGCGGATGAAAATCACTAATCCGGAATTGTTCCGGATCGCATTGAAAATTATTTTAGTGGGTACTGGAAATGTTCTAAGCCCACATAAATATTTTCAGTTCGACCAGACGCTGAAAAATGTTGTCGTGAATAGTGAAAGTGTTTTTTGGGATATTTATGGAAAGTCACCTTTTGGGATATTTCCAAAAGGCTTCTAGAAGGGCTTGGGGGCCAAGGAAGCCCCTCATGGGGGGGCCCCCAAGGGGTGGCCGGCCAAGGGTGGAGCTCCTCCATGGAGCTCCACATGGCACCCCTTTTCCCTCTTATGGTTTTTTATGTGTGACATAAAGTGGGGGTAGTTTGGTACTTTGTGTGACCATCCTACCCCTTGGCTTTCCTATAAATAGAGGAGGTGAGGGATGCCATCTCTTGATCCCTTGCTCTCATACACATGCTATGCTTTGCTAGCTCTCTCTCTCTCTCTCTCCCTCCCACGAAAAGAGTTTTTCATAGAGCCGAAAGGCTGTCTGGGTTCCGGCAGGAACTAGTTTTGGACGGCGAAGCCCTGCCGGATAGATGACACCGTATGTGTGCAACCCCGTAGAGAGGTCGTAGTTTCGATCTTTTGCCCGAGGGGCTGTTCGAGTGCCCTCCCGAAGGGCTGTCCGAGTCTCCGTTCGAGTTTCGAGGGTCCTCCCGAAGGGCTGTCCGCGACATCGTCCGGGGGACTGTCCGACCGCCTCCCGAAGGGCTGTCCGACGAGGGAGTACATCCTCGCGGTTGGGAGGTTGTAAATCGTAGCTGCGGGGATCTGCACCAACGATCTCCACCGACTCTTCTTCCGCTGCGCTTCGAGTCGGTACGGATCAGATCAAACCTTGTATGCAGTCTCCATAGTGGTCCTGGGCGTGCTCGCTATACCGAATTTTTTTGTTTTCTGTCGCGTTCCCCAACAGTGGCATCAAGAGCCAGGCTATGCGTAGATGCATGTTATGATCTAGAGTACATGAGATGTATGGGTATTGCATAGTATAATTTTGTAGTAGATGAGATCTATTACTGAAAATTATTTGTGCGGGTAGCAGATGAAATCTGTTACCCGATGTTCCTGTTGCTTCCCGTGAATTTGCGTAGTCCTGATCTTGACGGCATGGTGGAATCTCACAAAGTTCTGGCAATCCGCGATCCTTTCATGCTGCTCTTGAGTATGCTGATTGACAGATCAACGAAGTGCTAACAGTTCTTTGGGTTCCACCATAGTTAAAGAAAGATGGATGTTTCGCAGATGAAAGGGCAATGCAGATATGATCTGGACGGGGGTCACGCGTATGACGAAGTTTAGTATGGGGCTCGAGATTTTATTATCTCGTGTTTCATACACCCTGGAAAGTTAATCTAGCAACTTGAATTATCATACTTGATGATGAGCGTTGGTAGCTGCGGTTTAAGTCAAAACCTTAGAAGCCACGTAAAATAAAATTTTGTATAAACCGATTAGAGGCGTCTAACTTGGTTTTGCAGGATGGTTTGCATGTGATGTGGTATAGCAATGCTCATATTCAATTTGATTATGTATGAGATGACTATATAATGTAAATTAACATGACCTGCGTGTCATGATTCGGCATGATGGCTGGAGCCATATGATTGTCTCTTTAATGACCTGCGTGTCAACCTTATGTAATGCACTTATTTTATTAGCTATAGAGATAGCAATATTATCTGGTGCATCGACAAGGTGGTGGCAATCTTCGCGAAGGTATACACCGATGCATATGCCAAAGACGAAGAAAGTTTGACTTCTCCGTCAGAAGGGGCTATACCATGTCATGCTAATTATGAATTGCCTGAGATGTTTATCCCTTATGTTGCACCCTTCTTGATTGCGCGGTAGTCGCTTTTTATTAGGGTGATCTCTCACTTAAAAAATATCAAGTAGTTAGTGTTCTCCCAAGTGTAGCACCGTCACGGCACCTATCTTTTCGGGGTGCGCCGTGTCACACGGGTACGAACGATTAGAGAAGTGTGAGGCGGGTGAGTTGAGACCTCGTAGCAAGATCACTTGGTTGTCTTCACGTTCAGGCATGACCGTCATGAGCTCGGAACACACGCATCGAAAGATGAAAAAGAGTCACATAGAGATGTGATTGGCAAGTTGGCCTACCGGTTAAGATTTTTGTCATCAGTGGTGTTACACCAATGGCGAACAATCAAGACACGGGTCTTGAATCACTCACAATCAATTTTGAGAGATATTGATTTGAGTGGGAGCGCACTTTAGAATAAAATTGTTTATTCACTAGTGCAAAAATCATTATGAACAAAGTCTGAGTGAACTTGTGTTTTCCGTTGTAGATCAAATGGCTCGCAACAGCGCGTTCAACTTAGGCCCGATGTTAGAGAAAGACAAGTTAGCTGCGAATGGAAACAACTATGCGGACTGGGTTCGTACCCTGAGGATTGTCCTCAGGAGTGCTAAGAAAGTGTACGTGCTTGACGGACCTCTTCCACCTAAGCCGGCGGCAACCGCCCCGGCAGATGAACAAAATGTCTGGGCCACTAAGGATGATGATTTCAACTTAGTGCAGTGCCTCATGCTGTCTTGCATGAGTTCAGAGCTTCAAAAACGTTTTGAATTCCATAACTCCTTTGATATGATCAAGGATCTGGATGCTCTGTACAAGTTTAATGCATGGTCTGAACGTTTTGATATCATGAAAATGATGATGGAGACCAAGATGGTTGAGGGCAGTTCAGTTGGCGAGAACGTAGTCAATATGATTGGCTACGCTGAAAGGCTTAAAACCCTGGAATTTCCACTTCCGCCAGAGCATGTTATGGACATGTTGCTCGGTTCACTCCCCCCGTCTTACGGCGGTTTTATCATGAACTACAACATGAATGGGATGGACAAAACAGCAAATGAGGTGCTTGCCATGCTGAAAACTGCTGAAGGAGGCATGCGGAAAAATCACAAGCAAGTGTTGCTTGTGAATAAAACTGCCAGTTTCAATAAGAAAGGCAAGCCAAAGAAGGGCAAGGGCGCCGGTAAGACCGGCTTCCAACGCAAATCTAAGGGCGGAGCCAAGAATGAAACTGAGTGCTTCTACTGCAAGGGCACAGGACACTGGAAGAGAAACTGCAAGAAGTATCTGGAAGATAAGAAGTCCGGGAAAACCGGAAAAGGTATAATTGTTATACAAGTTAATGTCATTGACGTTTTGCTTGCTAGCGAAAATTCTAAGTCTTGGGTATTTGATACCGGATCGGTTGCTCACATTTGCAACTCGATACAGGGGCTTCAGAAGGTGCGCAAGCTGGCAAAGAATGAAGTCGTGATGCGTGTCGGGAACGGCGCTGGGATCGCCGCTCAAGCCGTCGGCATTATGCCTCTACGTCTCCCTTCAGGATTTATTTTGGAACTAAGTAACTGTTATTTTGTTCCGTTGTTGTGTAGAAACATTATCTCTGGATCATGTTTAGTGCACGATGGGTACTCCTACAAGTCTGAGAACAATGGTTGTTCACTTTATTGTAAGGATATGTTTTATGGATTTGCACCCATTGTTGGGGGCCTTTTCATACTAAATCTTGAATGTAAAAATGATGTCTTTAACGTGAATGCTAAACGCCTTAGGAAGGCTGATACCACCACCACTTTCATGTGGCACTGTCGCCTTGGCCACATCGGAAAGAAACACATGCAAAGACTCCATAAAGATGGAGTTTTACCGTCCCTTGATTTTGAATCATTTGACACATGTGAAGCTTGCTTGATGGGAAAAATGACCAAGAGGCCGTTCACGGGTCATCCTGAATGGGCGAGTGAATTATTGGAAATAATACATAGTGATGTATGTGGTCCAATGAGCACAATCGCACGGGGTGGGTATTTCTACTTCGTAACTTTTACTGATGATTTAAGTAGGTATGGATATATCTACTTGATGAAGCATAAGTCGGAAACCTTTGAAAAGTTCAAGGAATTTCAGAATGAGGTAGAAAATCATCGTAACAAAAAGATTAAGTTTCTGCGGTCTGATCGCGGAGGCGAATATCTTAGTCACGAGTTTGGCCAACATCTGAGTGACCGCGGAATCGTTTCACAGCTTACGCCTCCCGGAACTCCACAGCGAAACGGAGTGTCGGAACGACGTAACCGAACCCTGTTAGACATGGTAAGGTCGATGATGTCTCTTACAGATCTACCGATATCTTTTTGGGGTCACGCACTAGAAACTGCCGCTTATACATTAAACAGAGCACCGTCTAAATCTGTTGAGACGACACCATATGAGATATGGCACGGGAAGAAACCCGATCTGTCATTTCTCAAAATTTGGGGTTGTGAGGCATACGTAAAGCGTTTACAGCCAAGCAAACTTGATCCCAGATCAGACAAATGTTACTTTGTAGGTTATCCCAAAGAGACAGTTGGGTATTCTTTCTACCACGCCTCTGAGAACAAAGTGTTTGTTGCAAAACATGGAGTCTTTCTTGAGAAAGAGTTTCTCACTAAAGAAGTGAGTGGGAGGACAGTACAACTTGATGAGATTAGTGAATCTTCGGCAACCGTTGATATGGCTAAGGAACCGGAAGTAATTCCGCAAATTATCCCTACAACCGAGCCGGAAGTTGTCGCATGTGATGCGGAAACTTCAAACAATGTTGTAACTGAACCGCGCAGATCAGGTAGGGCTATCCAGCCACCTGAGTGGTTTCATAACGAAATCTTCATTCTTGAAGACGATGAACCTGCAAACTACAAGGAAGCGATGGCGGGGCCTAGCTCAAGGGAATGGCACAAGGCCATGAAATCCGAAATGAAATCCATGTACGAAAACCAAGTTTGGAACTTGGAAGAACTTCCAGATGGCGTAAAACCCATTGGTTGTAAATGGATTTTCAAAAGAAAGACGGACGCGGATGGTAACATTACTATCCACAAAGCTAGACTTGTCGCGAAAGGGTTCACGCAAGTTCTAGGGGTAGACTACGACGAGACTTTCTCGCCCGTAGGTATGCTTAGGTCTGTTCGGATATTACTAGCAATTGATGCTTATTTCGATTATGAAATATGGCAGATGGATGTCAAAACGGCTTTCCTAAATGGAAACCTTGAAAAGGATGTATACATGATACAGCCAGAAGGTTTTGTCGATCTTAAGAATGCTGGAAAGGTATGTAAGCTTCAGAAAGCCATTTATGGTCTGAAGCAAGCATCAAGGAGCTGGAACATTCATTTTGATGAAGTGGTCAAAGAGTTTGGCTTCATCAGGAACGATGAAGAATCTTGTGTTTACAAGAAGTTTAGTGGGAGCGCAAAAGCATTTCTAATCTTGTATCTGGACGACATATTGTTGATTGGAAATGACGTGAATTTTCTTAGCGAAATAAAAGACTCATTGAAGAAGAGTTTTTCAATGAAAGACTTAGGCGAAGCAGCATATGTATTGGGCATCAGAATCTATAGAGATAGATCAAGACGCCTGATAGCGCTTAGCCAAAGCACGTACATTGACAAGGTGTTGAAAAGGTTCAACATGGAGAACTCCAAGAAAGGCCTACTCCCCATGTCACCTGGCACAGTGCTTTGCAAGAATCAGTGTCCTCGGACCCTCGATGAGCGAGTACAAATGAATGATATTCCATATGCTTCGGCAGTTGGTTCTATTATGTATGCCATGCTATGTACAAGACCGGATGTTTCCTATGCGCTAAGTGTTAGCAGCCGGTACCAAGGTGATCCAGGATTGGAACACTGGGCCGCAGTCAAGGGTATTCTTAAGTACCTCAGAAGGACCAAGGATTTACTCCTTGTGTACGGAGGTGATGAAGAGCTCATTGTAAGTTGTTACACTGATGCAGGCTTCATGACTGACCCAGATGACTTCAAATCTCAATTTGGCTATGTTTTCATATTGAACGGCGGTGCAGTTGATTGGAAAAGTTCCAAACAAAAGACTGTGGCGGATTCTACGACGGAGGCGGAATATGTTGCTGCTTCAGAAGCCTCCAAGCAGGCTGTCGGAATCAAGCAATTTCTTGAAGACCTTGGTGTGGTTCCAAGTGCTCTGGACCCGGTGGAGATCTATTGTGATAATAGTGGCGCCGTGGCTCAGGCAAGGGAGCCATGTTCGCACCATAAGACAATGCATATTCAACGCAAATATAAACTCATTCGACATCATGTCGAAGAAGGTTTAGTGAAAGTACGCAAAGTTCACACAGATCTGAATGTGTCAGACCCGATGACAAAGCCTCTACCACGAGCAAAGCATGAGCAACACCGGATAGCCATTGGTGTTAGGGAAGCCATGTAACTGGATTATGACTCTAGTGCAAGTGGGAGACTGTAGGAGATATGCCCTAGAGGCAGTAATAACAGTTATTTTGTATCTCCGAGTTTGTAATGAATGTTTATGATCCATGCTATAACTGCAATGATTCACGAGTCTGCAATATCCACGAGGCCCGGAGGGAAACTCATTTGCACGTGTGGTATAATAAACGGCAAAATGTATTCCTAGTCTTGCCTCTAAGACTGGCTCAAGTATTGCATGATGATCCTGTTTTCCTGATCATGGGCATGGCTATGCCGGCAATTTTGAGGGCACAATGTTGGTAGAACACTTGTGTTGAATCAACCCGAATTGATGTTATGCTATGAGATATATTCGTCACAAGTTTATGGTTAATAACACAGAGATGGTTAACGTTTGCATGATTCCTTAGACCATGAGAGTATCGAGTTTCTTCATGCTTGCTTCATAAACTTTGGGGTTTGTTAAACGTCATCCGTAAATGGGTGGCTATTACGGCGGCTTACAGGTTCATGGAAAAGTATGTCAAGTAACTTGATAGCTCAAGATTGGGATTTGCTCCTCCGACGATGGAGAGATATCTCTGGGCCCTCTCGGTGTTACGGTATCCATCATCGTCTGGCCAGACACTTTGTGATTTGATCACGGGGATGCCGGAACACAAGAACGAGAAAAGAGAACAATACCGACAACGAGGTAACTAGCATAGTGGACAAGTTGTTGATCCACGAGGATGCCAACATGTCTCACCTCGGGTAATTGTAACATATCGCGAAGCAACATGAATAGCTCACGGCAACTGGAGGTTCACTCGAATATTCATTCGTGTGGGTATAGGGGTCAATATGGGTGTCCACGGCTCCGATGTTGATCATTGATCGGAAGGGGTTCCGGGTCATGTCTATGCTTCACCGAACCTATAGGGTCACACGCTTAAGGGTCATCTATCTGCTGAATACTAGACAGGGAGTCTGAGAGAAAATCACCAAAAAAAAATCGGACACCGGAAAAGTTTCGGACAGTGGAAAAGTTCCACAGAGAGAACACCGGAACAGTTTCGGTAAAACTGAAAAGTTGTTTCAGGGGATACCATTAAGTCAAATTGGTTTCGGCACATGCCTGATAATTCTTGGAGGGTGCCAGAATCATTCTGGAAACTTCTGGGAATTTTCCGGAAGAAAAACCGGAAATGTTCCGGAGCTGCCGGAACCGCTTCAGATGCTTTTCGCGGATGAAAATCACTAATCCGGAATTGTTCCGGATCGCATTGAAAATTATTTTAGTGGGTACTGGAAATGTTCTAAGCCCACATAAATATTTTCAGTTCGACCGGACGCTGAAAAATGTCGTCGTGAATAGTGAAAGTGTTTTTTGGGATATTTATGGAAAGTCACCTTTTGTGATATTTCCAAAAGGCTTCTAGAAGGGCTTGGGGGCCAAGGAAGCCCCTCATGGGGGGGCCCCCAAGGGGTGGCCGGCCAAGGGTGGAGCTCCTCCATGGAGCTTCACATGGCACCCCTTTTCCCTCTTATGGTTTTTTATGTGTGACATAAAGTGGGGGTAGTTTGGTACTTTGTGTGACCATCCTACCCCTTGGCTTTCCTATAAATAGAGGAGGTGAGGGCTGCCATCTCTTGATACCTTGCTCTCATACACATGCTATGCTTTGCTAGCTCTCTCTCTCCCTCCCACGAAAAGAGTTTTTCGTAGAGCCGAAAGGTTGTCTGGGTTCCGGCAGGAACTAGTTCTGGACGGCGAAGCCCTGCCAGATAGATGACACCGTATGTGTGCAACCCCGTAGAGAGGTCGTAGTTTCGATCTTTTGCCCGAGGGGCTGTTCGAGTGTCCTCCCGAAGGGCTGTCCGAGTCTCCGTTCGAGTTTCGAGGGTCCTCCCGAAGGGCTGTCCGCGACATCGTCCGGGGGACTGTCCGACCGCCTCCCGAAGGGCTGTCCGACGAGGGAGTACATCCTCGCGGTTGGGAGGTTGTAAATTCTAGCTGGGGGGGTTCTGCACCAACGATATCCACCGACTCTTCTTACGCTGCGCTTCGAGTCGGTACGGATCAGATCAAACCTTGTATGCAGTCTCCATAGTGGTCCTGGGCATGCTCGCTATACCGAAATTTTTTGTTTTCTGTCGCGTTCCCCAACACCACAACGCCGCCTCCAAGAAGGGAACGATATCCTAGGACGCTGTCGACGTCGGCAACGACCAAGGTCGAGCAAGGCTTTCGCCCGGAGCTCACCAAATCTATCCTCCCAACAGCCTGCCCAACAAACCGTCTCTGGACTTGCCGGCCGTCCACGCCAAAGCCGCATGACCGAGTACTCCGACCAGCACGCCGCCGCCAACAACCATCGGGTCCTCAAAAGCCGCAGCCCACCTCGCTCCAAATCAGCCCCACCCACGCAGATCCGGGCATGGGAGGACCAACTCCACCGCCGCAAACCACCGGCGCTGCCATGCCACCGCCCACGCAGCCACCACAGCAGCGCCACCGGCGGGAGCCCCTCCATGGGCCGCCGCGCCCGCCACGCGCGAGATCCGGGTCGTCCCCAGATCCGCGCCTAGGACGCCGCCAGCCGACCGCCCCACGCCGGAGCCGTCAGCCGCCCGCAGCCGAGCACGGGCGCCGCCGCGTCAACCAGCACCCAGACCGCCGCCACCACCACAAGGGGCGCGCCGGCGAGCCTGTCCCGGGGCCGCCGCCCCGGCCTCCACGCGCAGCCAACACCGGCCGGCCCAGCGCCAGTTCCAACCGCGCCAGATCCAACCGCGCCGCCGAGCCTGCGCCCAGCGGTTCGGATCCGGCGAGGCCCGCCGTCCCCTGCCACACAGCTCCCACCGCCGAGCACCACTGCCACCACCACGCCTATACTCGCCGAGCGAGCTCCGAGGCAGCCGCCAGAACCGCGCATCAGCCGCAGGCCCGCCCAGGTCCAGATCGGGCCAGCGCGCGAGCAGGCACCACCGCGCGCCCGCCGCAGACGCCGAGCAGCCACCGCGGCCCCGACGAGAGACCGCGCCACCAGCGCCGGCCCGCGCAATCCCGCCGTTGCGCCCCGCCCGCAGCGCAGCGCCCCTGCCAGCCGGGGCGACCCGCGCCGCCACAGCCGCGCCAGGAGGGAAGGAGTCCCCGCCGTCGCCGACACGGGCCAGGCTTCGCCCGGCGGCGCCTATTGGCGGCAGCGAGGGGATGAGGGGGAGGAGGAGGACGTGGGGGCGGGGAGAAGGGGGGCTCGCCAGCCGCCGCTCGTGGGAGCGACGGGGGCGAGAGAGAAGCCAGCCGCGTTATTTTGATACAAGCCCTAGTTCCATTTTTTTTTTAATATAGAGGGTTTCTAGCTAGTGCATAATTTGGAGGATCTAGGCAGAATGACAGCTCGATTATATCCGTCCCCATCTGCCGACACTACAGTGAGAGGGAGATTTTTATGATGACGGATGTCGTGTACTGATGTTGCATCCAACCACGAGTGGTCGTCCCTCCCGCACCGGTTTCCAACAAAGACGTGCGGGAAAACGAAATCCAAATCCAGAAAACGAAAGAAAGCAAAGCGACTCAAATATCAGCTTCACTGTTGAGTTACCATGCAGCTGCGATTAGGACGCCAGATGGCCAGGTGAGCGCGCGCCATACTGTCATCACGCTGCTCTAACCCTATTAATTAGTGTTGAGTGTTGACAAGTGACGTAGCCAGAGAATCCAATCATGCCATCCCTCCCACTCCCAGCTCCCGACCTGGAGTTCAGTTTGTCAAGTGACACTATTCTAAGCAGCCTGCCTTGCTTTACAGCTTCCTGTGTGTAGGACAAGGCAGGTCAAGGACATAAGCCTCATCAGCGAGATGAAAACGCCACACGACCAACTTATAGTAGATATGATAGATAATAATTTAAAATCTTAGTTGATAGGCTCCTAATACTGTTGTTCCGCAAATGGCGACACCTTTTTCACGATTGGGAATGCAATGTTGTTGTCCAGGACCAATGGCCCGCGCGTAAGGGTGAAAACCATTTTTATTGTGTACTCTATTACAGTAAGTATCTGTCTATCTATCTGTCTATCTATCTATCGGATAGAAACCTTTGGTTTATGAGTGTATGAACACCCTATATAAAGATTTTTTTTTAGTAATTCAATAAAAAGTCAAAAATCCTGAAAATATTTTTAAAATAAACTTGACATTCCATTGTACTTGTAAACCATGATCAAGTTTTTAGAATTTTTTAGCAACATTTGTAGTACCATTAGATTCATCGTGAAACATATTTTCATTTTATTTTTTGCAAATTATGCGCATATGATATATATTTGGCACCTACAAAATATATGAACAATTGTATATGGATCAATGTATCAAATACAAACAATGTCTACAACAATTTGTCCATATGCAGCAACATCAAAATAGGGCCACAAATAACAATACAATGCTAATACTTTTTAGTATTGCATTGCAGACAACAGTATAATGAATGTCTAACTCTCACAAAACAAAATAGTTGATTCTGCATAGGGCTTAAAGATTGTCTATGGGGTTTAGTGTCACTGACATTTGGACCCCACGTGTCATACGGGTGTCCATGGAGAAAAATCTATGCTCGTGGCCAATCCATGAGTTCGTAGGTACTCGCCCAAGAAAATCAATATGCAAAGATGGCCTTCATACATGTGGGCTGCAAGCACGGTACCCATTATTCCCGGATCCTGAATCATACGTACTCACGTAGTTGTTTTTAAGCTCGAGGGCATCCAGGAGTCGATCCACAGACACATGGCTCTCTCCATGAGTTCGGATTGTTTGTGTGCACGAATGTGCATAAATTCTATAGCTTTAAATTTTCTGTTGTAACACACGATTTGTTGTGCGGCAGTAACACAATTTGTCTCCAAACAATAAAACCGCAAATAAAATGACCTAATCATCCTGCAAATCATTGGAATATTTTTTTTCTAGAATACACACAAGCATGTGTATCATATATTCATAGAAGAAAGAGGAAGACCCCTTCCACGGTTTTACATCCAATGGCCATAGGCCTACATGTGATACTCCTCCTCCCTATTCACCCACGTATACAACGTCTGGAAGAAAACCGTGAGCTCACGGCGTCGGATCCCGTTCATGCACCAAGCTCTGCCCTCCTCTACGATTCTACCCATAAGTCTACTCGCCGACACCGACGCCTTATCGAACACAGCCGCATTGCGGTGTTTCCAAACCTCCCACATGACCAGCAGGAGGAATGCGTGCACCTCCTTCCGGCTGTTGTTTCGCGTGGAAGCGACATACTCCATGCTAGCAATCCCCCCTCCACGCCTGGAGTCCACTCTGGCTTGCCCCAGGCTGACCAGACATTATGCCAGACCGTTCACATAAAAATGCAGTTGACTAGTAGATGATCGATGCTCTCCGATTCCTGACCGCAAAGGGGGCAAACGTCTTAATGCGTAAACCTTTTCGTGCGAGACGATCAGAGGTCAAACAGCGATTGCGGAGGGTTAGCCACGCAAAAAATTACATCGAAGAGGTGCTTTGTTGTCCCAGATGGTCGTGCCTACAAGGTCCGCCTCCCGTCCAACAAACCTGCAGTTGTACGCAAATTTGACAAAGAATTTTCCCGACCGTTCCTAGGCCCATCTAACTTTGTCCTCCGCCTCTTGGTTTAGGTCCATAGCCATGACACAATCCCATAACATCAGGTACTGCTCGAGCTCTTCGGCGTCCAGGTCGGGCCCAACATCACTAGGCCAGGCACCTCCGAGAGCCTCCTGTACCGTCCTCGCCTCCCTGACTCTAGGGCTCACCCTATCATAGATTCTCGGCGTGATATCCTACACTCGCGCACCATCAATCCCCCTATCCTCTCATAAGTAGGATTTGCTCCCATTGCCAATGTCCACAAACACAGTCGATCTGAATATTACCAACGATTCCTTCGACGCCGCTATATCAAACTAAGCCCACGGTATATCTCCATCCACTCTTTTGAGACACATCCATCTAACCATCAACGCCACATTCAGCTACTGCGGATTTGGGATCCCAAGACCGCCCATACACTTTGGGGTACACACCGCGTCCCATGCGACTGCACAACTCCTGCCATTCACTCTGTCCTTAGCCACCCAAAAGAACCCTTCGCAAATCCGTATGATAGAAGCGACGACTTCAGGGGGTACTTCCATTGCCAACATGGAATGAATTAGCATCATGCTTAAGACAGACTAGAGTGATCCTTTGAGACTTGCCCATCGTTGAAGCCTGCTAGGTTGGTAGCTTCTCCTGGATGCTATCAACAACACCTTGGTAGTTCACAGACATCGCCTTGCAGATGCACAAGGGGAGGACCAAATATCGACATGGAAAGCTTCCCACAGGGCATCCTAACCCAGCAGACAGAGCTCATGTTTCTTCCTCTAAGCATCTAATTGGTAGAACCAAGTACTGCTGCCTGTTGATGCATAGCCCTAACACTTCGCCAAAGTCTTCGAGAATTACCGAGCAAACCATGATGTCCATATGTGTTGGTCTGAGAAACAACATTACCTCGTCAGCGAAGATGGACAACCATTGCATGGGCCCTCGGGTACCCAATGGTGACATAAATCCCTTCCTCTCCGCGTGGGCAAACATGTAGTGCAAAACTTCCATAGCGATGATGAACATCAAGGGCGATAGCGGATCGCCCTGATTGAGCCCCTTCGCACTGGCAATCATACCACCAGGATGGCCATTAATGAGGATCCTTGTGGAGGATGTGGATAGCAGGCCACAGATCCACGATATTCACCTATGGCCAAAGCCCATCTTACGAAGAACTTCAAGCAGAAAAGCACAATCCATTGTGTCGAAGGCCTTTGTAATATCTAGCTTCATGAGGCATGCCGGTGCCTGTAATGCGTGAAGTCGTCTGATCGTTCCTTGCACCAAAGCAAAGTTGTCAAGAAGCACACAACCACGAATGAAGGCGCTTTGGTGCCTTCCGATCAACCTTGACAGCTTCCGCGACACGCGATTAGCGAGCGCCTTGGACATGATTTTGATTGTGCCATGCTCCAGGCTCAGAGGCCTAAAATCTTTCAACTCATTTGCGTCATCCTTCTTGGATAGTAATGTGACAAAAGCACGATTGATCGCACCCGTTCCTCTCATGTCACCTCTGGAGAAGCTGTCCACAGCTCTCATAATGTCCCCTTTGATGATGGACCAACATGATGTGTAGAATCGTCACGTAAACCCGTCTAGCCCGGGCACTTTATCCGGGGGTAGTAATTTAGCCACATCCTAGATTTCCTCCTCTGTAATAACTCCATCCAAATGAACCAGAGCAAAGCTCGGCAGCGATATCTCATCCAAATCCACAGGGAACTCCCGATCATGTGTGGTGCCAAGTACATAGGTATAAAACTCGTCTGCCGCCTGAGCCAAGTAATCCTGACCAGTGATAACATTGCCATCCACCACTAGTTGCGATATAGTATTCCTCCTTCTTTTGTGGATGGCATGTCGGTGGAAAAACTGAGTGTTGGCATCCCCCTCTTTCAACCATAGTAGTCTCGATCTCAATCGTGCTATCATTCTTACCAAGGAACATGGGCCAAGAAGTTTGTTTTTGAGTGTTTGTCGCCATGCCCGTTCCTCCAAAGATAGATCTCTTGACTCCATTGCAATATCTAGGCGGAAGATGACCTCCATGGCCACCAATATTTGCATTTTAATATTGCCAATACAACTGATGCTCCACTTGGTCAATGAAAAATGAAAAAAAAATCCTTAGAGGATGCAACCTATTTTCCGACCAAAAAAATATTGACCAAAAAAATCTAGGATAATTGGTGATCTGTGGCAACAGTTTGTATTGGCAATATTGACCTAGAAGCGGTGATCTGTGGGGTAATGGCATAGCGGAGAATCACAATCCTCCGACCAAAAAAATATTGACCAAAAAAATCCTTGGTTAATATCTAGGTGGCAACAGTTTGCGGTATTTCAATATTCTTTATTTTTTGGTCAATGAAAAAAAAAAGACTATTCGTGATCTGTGGGATCGGCAGGAGCTCAAATGCACTTTTAGGAGAATTTTTTCTGATGACCAGATGATTCATTTGTTTGACTTGGTTAACATCCTTAGGCTTACTAGATTTTGTCAACATGAGGACTCTCTGATCTCGCAATACGAATCTAAAGGAGTTTACTCCACGAAATCATTGTATGATATTATTAACTTTAGAGGGGTGCAACCTATTTTCCTCCCTATTGTTTGGAAAATTAAGGTCCCACCCAAGATCCAAGGTTTTCTTTGGTCATTCTCTCAAAATAAAATTATGGCTTGTGATAACTTGAGGAAAAGGGGGCCAGCTAAACCTCTGGAATGTGTGCATTATACTGAGACAGAGTCGGTGTTTCACTTGTTTTTTGAGTGTGTGGTGGCTAGGTTGGTGTGGAAAGAGGTCAAGACTTTGTTTGACTTGTCTATAACTAACTTTGAGTCACTTGCTAGGTGGTGGCTCTATGAGAAAAAAAAATACTTACAGCTGATTGTGATCACGTCTCCAACCCTGTGGGGATTATGGAATTGTAGGAAATCATTAGTTTTTGATAGATGCTCTTGGATTTCTATGAAACGGGTATTTGGCTTAGTCCCGAGGTATATAAAAGACTGGACAAAACCTTTCGAGGATCTGAAAGGAGGAAGGATGTTGGAGTTCCGGGAAGTGATATGGAGGAAACTGAAAAATCCAGCGGAGCTGGAGCCGGGCTGATGGAATGCAAAATCCAGGGTTTTGGCACTCTGTCATGGGCAAAAGTGGTCCAAGGGGGGGGGCGGGGGGGGGGGGGGGGGGGGGGGGGGGGAGCATCCTGGAGTACCAACAGAAGAATCCCCAAGAAGCTGATTCCAGACGTGTGGTCTTCTCTGGCTGGTGAGAATGGATATATCTCCCCTGAGAGGCGCTGATGTGTGGTTTAGTGTTGGGTTGTCAGTTATGCTTTAGAGTAATGTTGCTAGATGGTTTGGCTTGTAATAATGCTGAGAGGGAACTGTTTTCACCCCGAGTTAGATGTTGTGTTTTCTTTTCCCGTTTTGTCGTTGTGGTACTTGATTGGCTTCTCTTTCTTCAATGAATTTTGGAGCCGGTGGGAGGCCCCTGATTTTCGAAAAACAAAAAGGAAAGAAATAATGATGCGATCACAACCAACCCGATAAAGATATACACTATTGATCCACTCACCGCTGACATAGCGCAAGGACTCGGATCTTCCTCCCCACTGCCGTCTACACAGTTTCACCACCACGCGAGGCCCCTTCAATCTGCAGCTAACCTCGGTTGGACTGTCAAAATCAGGTATTCATGTCTGACGTGATTTGGACCTAGCTATAATAGGGCCAAACCGGTCCACGTCGCATGCTTCACTCAGAGCACGCAGAAACCCCTATTCGCGTACTAGTTGATACATATTTTCCTCCTCCTTTTCTGATGGTTAGTTGAAACTACTAGCTTTCTTGCTATTGCTACTTCCGTCAAATAAATAGCATTTCGGCTACGAGCAGCTATGGTGGCTAATTGAATTTGTGCATACTTGTTTGGTGGTAAGTTAATGAATTATAAGACGGCGAGTGGCGTGTTCTGCTTGGGTGTGGATAAAGAACACCGAGAAGAAAATGCTCAGCATAGGATTCCGGGGCAGTAGATATGGCCCTGATTTGGCAGCGCGCGGTGACCTCCCAACGTCAACGGCAAGCAGTGGTCTCGCTCTTGTTGGTTTCTTCTTTTCTAAAGTGAGGTCGTGATCCGCGTCCACTGCGATCGAGTCAACTAGGTACGTAGTACGGGCGCATCTTCCTGCTCCGTAATTTGCACTCCTATGCCGGGATCTCCTCGACCGTGCGTAGTGGTGTGGATCTCGGCAGCTGACCGGGCGAGTGAAAGGAACGCCACTGCCGCTAGGATCGCCGGGAGAAACTGACAACGTACGTAGGTACGTCCCTTTTGCCGCATGGCTTCGGAGCCACGGCCGGATCCGGATGGTTTCTAGTAAGGCCGTACAGGATCCCTAATTGCCCATCACATGCTCGATTACTGCCATCTTGTAGGCACATGTTCCATCGCTTGGACACGCGGTGCATATTATTGCTGGTGGGCTCGGTCAGATTCAGAACAAGCCAAGGATGTTTCGCGACTTCGATCTGAAAAACCCCAAAAGCTTAACACGTGTCCTGTGTGATCTCACGTTCTTAACCATAGTACCGTAGTAGTACAATACACAGTAGTACTACTACGCATGCATGGCTGCATTGAACCGTGGTTCACCGGCCCCCCACCAGCCGGAACCCAACAAAATCGGCCCAACCCCGCCGTGTCGAGACGTGCGTGGCCGTCCACACGCCGCCGATGACGCGCGTGCCGCCATCGTCTCGGCCGTCGCCCGCTACATCCACACGGCCGCGCCACGGCGCCACTTCCCAACCACCGCCCGCGACGAACCAGCCGACGGTGAAATCCACCCTGCACGCCGATGGATTGGACCCCCACCCCCATGCTAAGTGGAATCTACCGCTGCCGATCCACTGTCAACCAATCAGCCGGTCTTCCACGCCGCACACGCAGTGCAAACTGCGGGGGCGGCATGTGCGAGATGCCCTGGGTTACAGCACGCGTGATCCCATCCGGTTGGAGATTACGATGATCATGGCCGACTTGTTAATCCCAAATGGGTCTTTCCGTTAGAGACTCGACGAAGATATCAAGAGAGAGAGAGGGGGGCTCATGACCCGACCTGGCAGGCCATCGACCGGGCCGTACGTCAAATCCCCAGTGGGTTCTATAATACGGCGTACGAGCACGTGCCCGCGGATCGCCGAGGCCGGCCCGAACGCATCATCAATTCGCTTCTCCCGTGGCCCTAGCTCTCGAGACTCCCATTTCCCTTCACCTCGCCGGTAGATCGATCGGACGAGATCACGGACCACATCACGGCGTTGTTCTCGCCCCGAACGACCGTCACCTAGCTCGGCCGCCTGCGTCCAAGTCGCACGCACGTCGTGGACCTCGGCGGCATCTAGCATCAGCACGTACGCAGGCGGCCGCTGCCCGGCGTCTCGCTCCGTCATGCTTCTTGGTACGGTGCGTGCAACGTGGTGGCATGAAAGCATCCTCGGAACAGAACAGAGCCGGTACCTGAGCGAGAGCCACGTTGTACCTGCCTGACGGTGGTACCAGACGGCGATGAATGAGGCGGGACGGACCTCGGTCCGGTTTCCTTTCAATTTCGCCACCCTCCAATCTCCCACTTCGCACATGCGCACCGGAAGAATCCAAGGCGCGCTCCGCCATTGACTAATCGCAAGCTGCGTCTCGTCTCGACGGAGTACACTATGCATAAGCACAACCGAATCCATATCATCATGAACACATATCTTGATCCCGGAACCGATAATAATATAGTACAATACTACGCGCTGCGTGTCGCCAGCGTGACCAAGGGACAAAAGAAGGGTCCGGTGACTCAGCGGCCAGCGAGGCAGAAACAGTGCGAGGCGAGGCGAGGATCCGATCGGGTCGGGTGGCGACAAGGGCATGCACGCACGGACGAGCAGCAGCAGCCCGTAGCGATGCGATGTCGCCGGTGCGTACGGACGGTTAATGGCTGCTAACCGCGCCGTACTCGTCATTCCCCAATCAATCATGCACCTGCCGCGGCGCAACATGCATGAGAGAGATCGAATCTCATGCAAACCCAGACACGGCTCTCTTTCACGGCTCGATCTGCTTGGACGCGGAGGCAGAGAGCACAGCCAGCCAGCATCTCATGATTATG
This sequence comes from Elymus sibiricus, assembly GCA_039707655.1. Classification (NCBI taxonomy): domain Eukaryota; kingdom Viridiplantae; phylum Streptophyta; class Magnoliopsida; order Poales; family Poaceae; genus Elymus; species Elymus sibiricus. The sequence continues at coordinate 418,706,737 of CM077667.1, forward strand.
TTTATGCTCCGTCCGCCTGCTGGTTCCTAATGTTACTGTAGCAGCCAACCGACGTTTAAACGACGACACGGTTCATGACAGAGATTCGAACGACTTTTGATTGCAACTGGCGGGAATCTTTTCTCGGGTTTCGACCGAGTTTGCTTGCGGAGTAGATTGCCGAGCCGTCTACACTAAGTTGATTAGGCTTGTGTTTTACAGGTTGATTGTGATCCATTCTTGATTTTTCTTATACGAATCGAATTGTCAGCAAGCTAGAATAACTACACAGCTGGCGACGTCGAGTTGGACATGAAAATAATATATATGGCTTAAATGTTACTTCAGCCTATATCCAATTTAGAAATCACCGGCACACTCTATGGAGGCGTGTATCTGTGAGATTCCCGTAATCAACCAACTTGATTTACTACCTGTCATGCATCATAGTTCTAGCTCCTTGAAACATGCTCTATCACCGCTTTATACATATAAAGCATAAATCAAAGAGGGACTAGGACAGATGCTTCCCTCCTGGCTTTTCGGCTAGCCGTGGATTGGCCTTCCCTTTGCCCACCGTTCCGGTGGTTGGGGGGGGGGGGGGGGGGGGGGGGAAGAGGGGTCCTCATGCCTTCCCTCTAGCTAGTAGTTTAGGTTTCGAGTCCATCCATATGGGCGTTGTCGACGAAGCTTTCGCATAGATTCCTGCTGCTTCACTAGGGGGGGGGGGGGGGGGGGGAGATTAGGGTTTCGTAGTGGCGAGATTTGATGTCAGTTGCTTCAGATATGTTAAGAGTTTAACAGCAATGAGTGCGGCTCAAGAGCGCTGGTTCTTAGGGTCACGTGCACGAAGACTTTTCAGCTGTCATCGACAAGGTTAAGCCGCCTTCGGTTGGGGAGCTGCGACAACAAATCGTCAGCGGCTCATTTCAGTGACGATATTGGTCGTTTGGTGATCTGGAAATCTTGACACACATTTTATTATATTTGAGATGATCTATACCTCCGGTGAACTTCTATTATCGATCAAGATTTAAAAAAAAAATACGTTGAATGATACAAGATAGTAAAACAGTCCTCTTGTAAATCAGATATCGGGATAACTGGACAACACAAAACACACGCGACTATGTTGCAAAAAGGAACACATGAGGATTTGAACACAATGCCACGCCACATCCTAGGACACCTAAGCCACGGCAACGGCCTAAGGAGGGGGAACGATGCAAATCGTTGCCGCTGTCGAGTCCAAACAAACTAGGGTCTTCACCCGGAACCCTGGCATGAAGAGGAGAACTACAACAACGTTCACAAGAGGAGAGCAGCGACACCAAAGCGCGGAGCTTTCACACGACATCTCACCTGTGCTATCTCACTTGTGCCAGCACGAGGCCTCCAGGACAACCGTGACGAGCACAAACCTCCAGATCCAGATATGGGTGTGACCACTATCAACGACAGAAAAAGCGAGCCCAAGCCGCCCACGCTACACCCGTCGCCACCGACACGACCATCGTTACCTATCCAGAGTGACATCTCCAACCCGCCTCGGGTCAAAATTTGGCATGCAAGAGTATGAAACCTAGGCCAGAGCCATCGCCGCCATGCATGCAGCCGAGACCACCGACACCAGCCCAACCCCGCGCGCCGTCAGCTCAAACCCAGAAGAAGGGAGATCGCCACCGCCACCTTCGCCTCCTACAGAACCACGGCCGCCGCGACGTCGTCGCCACCATAAGCCCGCCCTGACCCGCCTCCGTCAAGAACAGCCGCCCGCTCGTGGGGCTGGGGACCACCAACGTTGTCAGCCACCAGACAGGGGAGCAGACTCCTGCTCGCACTGATGTAGCTGTTGTCGCTCGTCGGCCAGATCTGGTTGGCGTTGTCCAGGCACACCCCGCCCTCCACACTGTCTGTCATGCCGCTACAACGTGCGACGCTTGCACCAAGCCCTGGCATGGGGAAGCCAACCCACGGCCGCTCTCGTCGCACAAGCTGTCAAGGACAAGACAACCTCGCTGCCGTCGCCGCGCCACCTGCCAGGCTCCGTCTTGCCGTGCCCTCTGGCACCATCGAGGAGGAAGAGGGATGCGGAGGGTGGTCGGCGGTGGAGATATAGGGTGTGCCCTCCCCGTCGCCTTGGGGGGGGGGGGGGGGGGGGACGATGAGTTTTTTCACTTTCACAAGCAGACGTGAGCATGGAAGGCTCCATCCATTGACAATTGAGCCTCGCACTATGTCCCCACATGCACTACCACTAGGAGTAACAAATGATATGTCTCTCCCACTCTCGCTCGGTCGCTCCAACCGGTTTCAAATAGATGGCCCTGCATAAAAGCCACTCATTTCTCCTACTCGCTCACTCTGTTTCCGCTCATCCTCTCTGCCACTAACCACCTCCCTCTGCATCAAACCCACCACTCCTTCCCTCCCCTGTTTCTCGCCTTTCCCCGCGACCGCATCTCCAGCGGCACCCTCCCCCTCCGACTCCAATGGTGAACCCGCCGGAGCTCTACCACCGGATCCTCGACGTCCCCAGGGGCACCTCGTCGCAGGGGCTCCGCGCCGCGTACAAGGGCCTCGCCAGGAAATGGCACCCCGACAAGCACCCGCCGGCCTCCAAGCCCGAGGCCGAGGCGCGCTTCAAGGCCATCACCGAGGCCTACGAGGTGAGTGCCCCGCCGCCCCTTCCCACATCACCTCCCTCCGTGCGTGCGTCGCCTCCGTGGGAATCGCCTTCCGTTCGCAGCTCGTGCTGATTCGCTGTGCTCACGCGCGTCGGCGTGGGCTTGTTTTGGTTGCGCAGGCGCTCCTGGACCAGCAGGAGAACAGGGCGGTGTTCGGGGTGTGCAACGACGACCGGGCGGCCGAGATGTTCGGGACGTTCGGCGCCGGTTGCGGCGGGGGCGGCGCGCGCATGGCGAGGACGCGCAGCGACGACTTCTGCATGCGGAGCGCGCCCGCCACGCCGGCCAGGGAGTTCACCAAGGTCTACAGCTCCGGCAACACGGGCGGCCGCCGCGCCTTCGCCGAGTTCTCCAGCTCCATCATGCGCAAGGCGCCGCCGCTGGAGCGCGCCCTCGAGTGCACGCTCGAGGAGCTCTGCCGCGGCTGCAAGAAGCAGGTCAAGTTCACCCGCGACGTCGTCACCAAGAACGGGTACTGCCACTCACCGCTTCCTCCTCCCCCCTCCCCCCTCCCCCCCACCACCTAATCCATGAGCAGGACCGATTGAAACCTCACCTGAATTCTTCAAGAAAATAAAATATCAATTCACGCGGAACAGGCCCGATGTGATTCATCAGCCATCTACATGAACATGGGAGATTTCGACGGATCGATGCTTGGAAAATTCCAGGGCAGGCAAGAATTCAGACTTTCTCCCCGACGGCGACACCCATTCCACCTTGGCGCCTTGCGCCCGCGCGCGCCCCAATTCGCCGCACTGTTTCCAAATCCTCGATACACAGTAACCCAGCACCATTGCCGCGCCCTTTCCAGCCTACGCCGCACCTCTTTTTTTACAGTGGGTGAACTGCTTTATAGCCTGCCCGCCTGCATTCGTCAGGGGAATATTTAGCTTACTTTGGAACATAACAAGGAAACCTTTAGGCAACTGCTCTCCGGTGCGCGCCTTTTTACCTCCTCACGGGCATCTATGCCATCCTTGCAAAGATTATCCTACCTAACATGAGACGTAATACCACCGCTAATGGTGTTCTTGGAAAGGGTTTAGCGTCAGGGCCCTGTCTCGAGGGCAAAATTCCAAGGCTCCAGTTGCTTTTTTTGCCGCATATATGTGTGTACAAGTTTGTTGGGGGCTTTGATTACCCTTCTTTTGGACCTATAATCTAACAAAGACGTGGTCCTTTGAGAGTATTCATTCATAATTTCGTCTACATGTGGGGGTATGGCCTAGGAGGGTTCAGAGACAATGACTCCTGAGCTTACTTGCTCCTTTAGGCTCTGTCCCCTGGGAATGTTGGTGAGCTAATCCCCATCGCCTGTTTAATGCCGTTGACAGGTCAATAGTTAAGAAGGAGGTGACCCAGACGATCATGGTGAAGCCAGGGTGGAGGAAAGGGCACAAGGTCACCTTCGACGGCATGGGGGATGAGAGGCCGGGGTGCCTGCCGGCCGACGCCGTCTTCACCGTGGCCGAGAAGAAGCACTCGACGTTCAAGAGGGTGGGCGACGACCTGGTGCTCAAGGCCAAGGTGCCGCTGGTGAGCGCGCTCACCGGCTGGTCCTTCTCGTTCAGGCTCCTGGGTGGCAAGAAGGTGAGCTGCTCGTTCGACGACGAGGTCATCTGCCCGGGCTACGAGAAGGTGATCAAAGGGGAAGGGATGCCGATCGCCGAGCAGAGAGGCGCGCGGGGCGACCTACGGGTGAAGCTCGAGATCGTCTTCCCGGAGCAGCTCACCGACGAGCAGCGCGCCGGCCTCGCCGAAATCCTCAAGGACTGCACCTGAGTGAGTCTGCAATGTTGTTGCTAGGCCCAGCCGTATGTGTCAAAGTTTTCCCGGCCATGCCGTTGATACCTCTCCAGGAGGGTGTGAGTACATAAAGAGATGGGTCCTTGTACATACAGTTTTTTCTCTCTCTCTCTCTCTCTACATATATGTATATGAAACGTGAGCCAAGCATTATGTGGATAGTACGTACGTACATGCTTGGTCCAAATGTGAGCTGTATGTACACGCGAGATCTCGCCTTGTTTTCTTGGCCTCTTTGATGCCTCCAGTTCATTCGCTCCATTAAATATCTCAATGTGTAGTTAACTGGTGGTCATTCCGTCAGTTATTACTAGTGTGCGCTGGTGCCAGCTTCGCCTAATCCCTTGCTTGGCCGAGGAATTTACAGGTTTGCCTTGTGCTTTCCCCAGCTTTTCATGTCACCAACTGACACGCTGTTGATGCTGGCGCTGCTTAAATCTCAAGGAATTCAGTACAGTTAACCATTTAATCATATTGCTGCAGATGCTTGGATTGGTAATCGGGAGCTGGAATTGATGGTTGGTGCAGTGCAGTTCCTCCAGCAGATGTTGGGCCCCTGATGCTCCTGGAAAGGAAAGAGCAACCAAACCAACCCTGTTTGGGAGCTGCGGTGGTTCAGTGCCAATTGGCGTTTGGTAGCCAGCCCAGCAGCAACAGAGGAGAGCAACTTGTGTGTGCTGCACTAGTGCCAGTAGGTGCTGCACAAACACCTTGGGACAACTAGGCAACAAGCTCTCCACCAGTCAACGTGGTGGAGGTATGCTGCTGCTGATGATGCCTAAACTGAAACATTTTCATCACACCCCCTACTGTAGCGAATTCGACAAGATGTGGTGCCGGCAAACGAAGAGAAGGCATTTTATGTTCACGGGTCACAGGATGGTCAAGAGGCTGCCGAATAGATCGTAAGTTACAAACATGGAAGAATTGGTCCGATCATCGCCGCCGGCGCGGCGGCGGAGGCTGGCTAGTAACCCATGACCGCCGACGACATGTTGAGCAGGGGCCCGAGCGTGTCGGGCGCGAACTTCCTGGCGAACAGGAAGCACATCGACGTCGGCCTGTCGTTGTAGTAGCAGGAGGGCCTGTCGCCCTTCCACCTCCTCCTCCTGATGCCCTGGATCACCGCCGCCGTGAGGTTCCCGGCCGTGTACTTGGCCGGGTGGGCGCCGCCCTTGGTCCAGTCGACGTACGTCACCGAGCGGTTGGCGTTCCGGGCGCCGTGCAGCATGTCCATGGTGGTCGGGAGGTAGTGCTCGTCCGGGTAGCACGATGGCCGGCAGTGCCGCCTGAAGAGCGGGTAGTACTTGGTGTCGGCGAGGACGCTGATGGCCAGGTCGCGGCTGAGCTCGAACCACTGGGAGCCTTTCCTCCACTGCGGCAGCCTGATGGCCGGCGCCATGCGGCGGCTGTACCGGCCCTGGCACTGCTTCGTCTGCTGGTAGTAGACCTCCACGAAGCTGTGCCGCGAGCCGATGAGGTAGTCGTGGACCGCCCGGAAGCTGTGCAGCGGGATGCAGCTCTCGGAGAGCAGCACGAAGCGCTCGTTGGAGAAGTCCAGCAGCGCGTTCGCCAGCAGCCGCTTCTCCGCGTCCATCAGGGATATCGATCCCCACGCGGTCTCCTGCACGCACGCGGAAGTTAATTAATGGCCGCGCCGCACGTGAGGATGCGGTACTGACTACTGAGCGCGCCGGCCGGCAATGGCACCGGCGGCATTGTGCTGTGTGTCGTGGAGTACTGGAGTGTAGCGCGTACGCACGTACCTGGCTTGGGATTTGGCGGCCGTAGAAGGGCGAGTCGGCGGAGACGTTCACCGTCACTCCCGGCGGCGCGTGGATGTAGACGGAGAAGCGGCCCTCGTGGCCGCGGAAGAAGCGCTCCCAGAGCGGGGCGAGCGGCAGCTCGCCGCGGCCGGTGAGGAACATGAAGGCCACCTTGGGCTCGCGCTTGAACGGGTACTCGGCGGCCACCGGCACCATGGAGGCGCGCCAGAAGAGCTGGCCGTCCGTCATGTCGTGCATGAGCCGCGTCGGGGCCACGAACTCGGCGAAGCCGGCCTCCGGCTCGGCGCCGTCCTCGGTGTAGACGGTGGTGGTGGTGCTCGGGAAGACGATGCTGTTGTAGGTGGTTCTGTACTGGGTGCGCGGCCCGGTGGCCGTCCAGAGGCCGGCGATCACGCCGACCGCGAAGATCACGATGAACATTACTGACCTGGCGAGGCAGGTGGAGGACTCCTTCCTCGTGAACATAACCCTCAGGTCGTCGACGACCCCGCCCTTCATGTCCGAGCTCCCTTGTCCCCTCGCCACGCAACAAAACGCAAACGTACAACGCCACTAGCCCACTACGCGGCAAGGCGAAAACCCCTCGACATGAACGACGGCGAGCTCTGCTGCTCGATCGGTCGACGGATTTAAACGAGGAGCTCGGCGGATCGCTTGCGAGCCTCGGCTAGCATACGATGCGATGCCAGGACGAGCTGCGCACTCCAGTATATCTCTCTGTGTCTGGGTCCTGGTTCCCGGGAGCTGGCCTTCACGGGCAAGCCATGAAGAGAGGCGGAGAGCCGGAGAAAGGTATATACAGCCAGCCACAGGTCGATCGATCGATCGATCGATGTTTCCCAAGATGGCGGTAGTAAAGTGCGAAGAATCGGCGGAGATGCGGCCAAAAAGAGGGGAGGTCGAGAGAAGATAGGTTTAGAGGGAACAAGAAGGGGGCGCGCGCGAGAGAGGGGATATCCCGCGTTTGAAGTACGTAGCGTGTGCACTTGGGACGGCGATTTATATACCGTGGAGATATATGAGTCTTCTCGGTAATGTCAAGCCCTAGGTATGTTCGATATGCCGTCCAGCTTGACGGGATATGTCAGTTTGTTTCGAGGACGTATATATGCATAGGAATCCAAGGTACATACGTGCACAGCCCCGATCCGGATTATATAATCTTAAAGGAAGCTTCCTCAAAAAAGCAAATCCCTCTTGGATTGACGGGCGCCGCCGTTTGCCATCTTCAATGGCCTTCCATCGGCCCGGTTCCAATGCCCGGTTGGCTCCTCCGGCGTGGCTCCGGAATTGATGCTTTCGGTGTCTCTCTAAAGGTCATCATGCCCATTCTTGTAGGGACCCAATTCGGTGCACGGGATGCCTTCGTTTCGGTCACAAAGTGCGTTTTTGTCATGCTCGGCAGCGCTTCGATCTGTCTATGAAGCCGTTTCATGATGCTGCAATGGCTACCCCACTGCATGCATCGGAGGTTGATGCAACACCGGTTGATGTGCAATTGCAGCCCGTCCTAGCGGAGGAGACTGAGCTGCTTCGCATTGAGTTGCGCGACTGCCTTGCGCGAGTTGGGAGTGTTTTGGGGAGAGCGGAGGCTGCTCTTGCCAAACTAGAGGTTGTGCCGGTTGTGTCATCGCTGCCTGAGCTTCAGATTGGGTCTTCAGCTGGGGAGGAAGCAAGCCTATATGGACATTCTCCCCTCGTTCTACATCATGTCAGTCGATGTCTGCCCCTGAGTGTGTAATCATCGATAAGGTCAGGGCTCCAGTGCTGCAGATTATGCCTGAGCTGCAGGAGCGTTGTGTGGAGCATTTTTCACCTCTTTCAATGGTGCTTCCGAAGGAGATTGGAAAGGGGATGTCTGTGGATGACGAGGTTAATGAGGTAGGTGCGTTGGCACCTAACTCAGGGGCGCATCTACAAGATTTGCCTCTGCCATGTGTGCAACTGAAGGCGTCTGAGTCCATCGTGTCGGTGATACCCGTGGCTGAGCATGTTGATGCAGTGGTGTCTGTGAGGGATAAGGTTGATGAGGTTCTATTTGAGATACAGCTTCACAGCTTGCTCGCACGTTTGGAGGCGGCCAGCCCTGGATCTGGCAAGATGATTGTGGAGAAGGCTCTCAAGAGAAAAACTAAGAAGAGTGACGCCAGAGGAAAGACGTCTGCAGCTGCTTGATGGATGATCATCAGTGTATTGGACGGTCCATATGGCCTGACTTGTCTATGTGGATTTGGCCGTATCCGTGGACTTCGGCTGAGGTGCTTTCATTGAGGGTTTCTTTGCGATGTAGTAGTTTGGATGTTGATGGTTGTTCTGTGTTGGGTGTGTTTGTAGGTTTGAGCATGCGACTCTGGAGTTGCATGCTCTGTGAGTAGCCCACATGTGATTGGTTTGTATCGGTTTTTGCTCGGTTTTCCATTAATTAACTGGGCAATTCTCTTCTGCTTAATTAATCTATGAGGCAAATCTTTTGCCTCTGTTTCAAAAAAAGAACATGTAGGGCGTGCACTTGCACACCGTAGGCGCGTTCATGGGAGGACAACACCTTCGAAGACGACGGAGGGCATATTCGCCAAGATGCGGTTTGATAGAATTGGTGTCGAATATGTGTAACTCGGACCAGAGATATAACCGCATCTGAAAGCACATTTGCTCCCTTGGTGGTTTTGGTAATTAATAACAACATATATGTCATTGAACTAATGTTTCCACTAAGCATATTTCAGGAAAAGTTTAATGATAGGGATGGCAAAAGGATTGTGGAGAAACCCCAAGATGCAAGGAAATGGATTGGCAAAGCTTCAAGCAAGAGGACTCTACATTTTACTTTGTGAGAAATCACTTTGAGTCCATAGGAAAGCCAATACTATTAAAAGGGGGTAAGGTACTGTTGGTGAACAAGATGCTCCACGTGCACAAGAGATAGTCACCAAAAACACCCACAAGCTCTTCCACAAAAGTCTGTTCAAAGCCAAATATTCAAAATCGGCGCAACCAACAATTCCCACTCGGTGCCACCGATTCCCAGAATCAGACAGACCCATGCCAAACCCTAGCACATCGGTGCAACCGATTCCACTTCGGTGCCACCGAGTTTGGGTTGCCGACTTTCTGTTACCTCGATTCACAAAATCGGTACCACCGAGTTTGTTGGATCGGCGTCACCGAGTTGCGCAATCTGACTGTTGGTTACCTAATCGGTACCACCGAGAATTATATATCGGTCTCACCGAGATTCAAAAGTTACTGCCTTTTGGTCACTTCGGTACCACCGAGATTCACACATCGGTGTCACCGAGTTGGTCACTTTAGGTGTAACGGTTGGATTTTTGGGGATGCCTATATATACCCCTTCACCACCACCCACTCGAAAGAGAAGCACTCAGAACTATTCCATACTTGCCCCATCCAATTTTCTGAGAGAGAGCCACCTACTCATGTGTTGAGATTAAGCCATTCCACTCTATCCATATGAATCTTGATCTCTAGCCTCCCCAAGTTGCTTTCCACCAAATCAATCTCTTCCACCATAGCCAAATCTGTGAGAGAGTGATTGTGTGTTGAGGAGTCTATCATCTTGAAGCACAAGAGCAAGGAGTTCATCGACATTGCCGAGCCTATTACCTTTTGGAGGGTGGTGCCTCCTAGATTGGTTAGGTGTCGCTTGGGAGCCTCCTACTTCGTGTTGTGGAGTTGAACCAAGAAGTTTGTACGGGCAAGGAGATCGCCTACTTCGTGAAGATCTACCAATAGTGAGGCTAGTCCTTCGTGGACGGAGGCCGTTATGGAGTAGTCAAGGTTGCTACTTCGTGGAACCTTATGGGTGGAGCCCTCCGTGGACTCTCGCGACCGTTACCCTTCGTGGGTTGAAGAATCCATAAACGTGGACGTACGATAGCACCACCTATCGGAACCACGGGAAAAATCTTCGTGTCTACAAATTGCGTTTGATCTTCCTTCCTACCCTCTACTATACATGCTTGTTGTTACTTTCCGCTGCTATACTCTTAGACATGCCTGTGTAGGGTGTACTTGACTTGCTATCATTGCTAAAACCTGCCAACACTTAAAATTGGGAAAAGGTAGAATTTTTATTTGGTCAAGTAGTCTAATCACCCCCCTCTAGACATACTTTCGATCCTACAGCATCGCGGGTAGTTAGAATAGACTAGGGGAATCTAGTAACCAAACATGAGATAACACTAGTGCAAAGCCATGTTATACAAACGGTTTAAAACCCCTTTCACTGACATAGTTCTGCAACGCCGCCTTGCTAACCTGCACGATCAGAAGGGGGGGGGGGGGACGGCATCGGCCACGATCTAGATTAATCATCGGCGATAGGTAATGTGATCACACTCCCTTGCTAGAGAAATTGGATTGGTGTTTCACATGAGAAACATGAACTTTGAGCTATCCCTCAACACTAGCTTACCCACTGGCCAAGACAACATTAGACCATGTTCCCATCGTGATTAAGATTGGCACATCTATCCCAAAGTCACACATCTTCAGATTTGAGAATTTCTGGCTACAACGCAGTGAGTTTAAAGATCTGATGAAAAGGATATGGTTGCAATATGTGTAAGAAGTAGATAGTGCTAAGATCATTGCAGCAAAATTTAACAGATTAAGGAAAGGGATTAAATCATGGGCCAGGAGTATCTCTGACCTTAAGAAGATTATTTAAACACCAATTTTATGATCCTCTGCTATGATGCATTGGAGGAATTCAGACTGCTGTCTACAAAAGAAGCTAATGGCACGAAGACTCTCAAAAGCCACTTTGAGAAGATTTTGGAACGCCAAAGGCTCTATTGGAAGCAATGAGATACTATTAGGCAAATTAAGATGAGCGAAGCCAATATCAAGTATTTCCAGGCTAGAGCCACCATCAAATTCAGACATAACAGTATCTCTATGCTCAGACATGAGGAGGGTAATGAGCATTTTGATCATCATGCAAAAGCTGCTATCCTATACAGAGCATTCAAAGAAAGAATTGGTACATCTTCTGAGACATAGAACCCACTTCTTCTCCAACATTTACTCCTGCCACAGGATGATTTGACTGACCTTGAAACACCATTTACTAAAGAAGAGATTGATAATGTCATCAAACATATGCTTGTTGATAAATCACCTGGTCCTGATGGTTTCAATGCAGCATTCTCGAAGAACTGTTGGGACATTATTGCTGAGGATTTCTATAAACTGATTGCAGATTTTCATCAAGGAACAATCAATTTGCAAAGTATAAACTACTCCTTCAGCACATTGATTCCCAAGACTGAAGCTGCTGCCACCCTTGCTGAATTCTCACCCATATCTCTCCTTAACAACACTCTCAAGATTATCAGTAAGCTGCTGGCCAACAGATTACAAAAGGTCATCCTCAGGATGGTACATAAAAACCAATATAGATTTCTTAATAACAGATGTATTCATAACTGTCTTGCTTGGGCATATGAGTATATCCATCAGTGTCACCAGTCTAAAAAGGAAATAATTCTGTTGAAGTTGGACTTTGAAAAGGCTTTTGATATGATAAATCATGATACTCTCATTGACATTTTACAAGCCAAAGGATTTGGGAGCTAATGGATTAATTGGATCAAAATGATTTAGGGAACTGGATACTCTTTTGTCTTACTTAATGGTATGTCTGGGAAGCAATTTCTCTACAAAAAAGGGTGTCAGACAAGGGGATCCTCTCTCCCCATTGATCTTTGTATTGGCAACTGATCTTCTTCAAACCATGCTTAATGAGGCTTGCAATAATTCATTGGTGGAATCTCCATTAATACACAACTCTTGCACTAATTATCCAATCATACAATATGCAGATGATACAATACTTGTGGCAAATGAAGATGCTCGGCAACTCACTCACATTAAAAATCTTCTGCTTCACTTTGCTGCTTACACTGGACTCACAGTGAATTATGCTAAATCCACTATGGTTTCCATCAACACTCCTGATGATAAGATGATTGCACTGTCCACACTTATTGGCTGTAAGATTGGAAACATTCCTCACACTTATCTTGGGTTCCCACTCAGCACCTCCAAACCCAAGATTGAAGATTATGTTCCCATGATGAAAAGGATTGAAAACAGATTACTCTGCTGCTCCACATTACTGTCATCTGGAGACAAACTTACTTTGAGAAAGTATGTTTTTACCAGCATGCCAACCTTCTTCATGTGCACACTGTCAATCCCAAAAACAATGGTAAAGCAAATTAATATCTATCTGATGGGGGGATAACCCCGGGGTAGGCTCACCCAGGACACAACTCCTTTTTTCAAAACGAGACGTGGGGCAAGGCACGCCCCTCGTCGACCGGCTCCCACGGGCCGGCTACGCGGTGCGTCCGGCTCAGGGCAATGCCCCCGGCCGTCCGGCTCGAGGGCGACCGACCAGCCGGCGGGTCGGCGCCTTTCAAATCACCCCGCCCGACAGGACAGGGGCGACATGGCGCGACGCGGCGCCAGGGACCAAGTACTGCTGGTCAAAGCATGCGTGGCTACAGCGACGCCCACCGTACCGCTGGTCAGCACCCGCATGGCCACAGTGGAGGCAACAGTGCCGATGACCCGGGCCGACTGCGACCAGGCAGGCGGCATAGTGACCGCACGCCTTCAACCACTCCATTACCTGCCCCCGCGTGGCTACAATGCGGCCGGCCGTACCGCTGACCGCGATCGGCTGCCGCAAGACGACGGCGCACAGGGCGGTCTGTGCCGCGGTGTGACAGGCACGCCCCGATGGTGACACCGAGCCGGCGGGCCCCGGTGGGACCCTGCAGCCGGCGGGCCCTACAAGCGAGAAGACTCTTCGGCTGGCGGGCCCCCTGGCCAGCTAGAGAGGCTGCCAGCCGCCCCCCAGTACCATATACACATATTGTAAGCCAGGGGGTTAGCCTATAAAACCCCCCGGAGCCACCCCGCGCAGGGGGTCGGCGACATTCGCACTCACTCACACACGTATAAATGAGAGGAAGGAGGGCCAGCAGCTCCCTCTTCCTCCTCCGACGAACAGCTCGAGGAGCACCATTGTAGCCCCCCTGGTTCATCAGCTAGACCAGCAGGACTAGGGGTTTTACCTCCCACGGAGGGCCCCGAACCTGGGTACATCGCGTGTCGCGCACCGCTTGTCCCTGATACCGTTTCCGAAGCCCACCGGCGTCCTTTCGGCCCCAACCACTCTCGATAAGCCACCCCATGGCATCTGTCGTGAGAAAACGACGACAGTTGGCGCCCACCGTGGGGCCGTCCGTGGCGCCGGCCGGAGTCATGCTCCGGGCGGGACCCTTCGCTGACTCCGCCGGGCGCCTCGCGTCCGAGCCAATCTGCATGCCCGTGGAGCCCGCCCCCGTGGAAGCCTTCGCGGCACCAAGCCTCGGTTCCGCCTGCTCCGCAGGCATCGCCATCGACTCTCCCGTCGAGCCGTGCCACGGCGACGTCCCGCTTGACGTCGACGGCCTCTGCGCGCTCCTTGGCAGGCTGCACCTCGGCAACATGCCAGCCCCCGACGAGTACCCCGGCGAGGTGCTCGACTGCAGTGACCCCCCACAGTTCGCAGGTGTGGCCACCTCGAGCGGCGCTGACGGCCCCCGTGTCCTCGTGGAGGTGATGGCCACCGGCTCCTCGACGAGCTCCGGTCGCGCCAGAGCTGAGGCGAGCGCGAACACCACTATGGCCCGCGCTAGGGCAGAGGCAGACGCGGCAGCCACCGCCGCCCGTCCAGGCACCTCTGACATCCTCCGCTCCATCCTTTAGCGGTTGAGCACCCCTATCACGCCAACGGCCAATCCGGCCACTGCCACGGCCGAGCTGGAGGCGGCCCGCAAACAGCTGTTTGCGGAGGCCAGCTTCCTCGCATCCGCTCGGCGCCGGATGGAGGCCGCGCAGCGGGAATACAACTCCGCCTACGGCCTCACCCCGGTGGGCGTCGAGCCCAGCCAGCGTGGGGACGTCCGCAACCGCGGCCACGTGGTTGCTGTCGGTGTCAGAACCGGCGGATCTCGGGTAGGGGGTCCCGAGCTGTGAGACTAGGATCGATGGTAACAAAGGGACGAAGGAGACGATGTTTACCCAGGTTCGGGCCCTCCTATGGAGGTAAAACCCTACATCCTGCTTGATTATATTGATGGTGTAGAGGTTACAGAGTTGATCTACCTCCAGATCGACTAGCTAAAACCCTAGATGAGTTTCTGTGTCGTATGATCTAAAACCCTCTGGCTTATATAGATACGAGGGGTCACTAGGGTTACATATGGCCGGTTGCCCACCGAAGGGAAAAAACATGCCTAAACTACCGTCTTCAACTTGATGCACACGCCACGGCTCCTGAGGTCTCCTCCTTGGTGACAAGGCCTTCGATTAATCTCATCCTCAGCGAGCGGCCCATTAGCCCGACCTATGAGAAATAGGTCGGCAGTCCGAGGACCCCTTAATCCCGGACTCCCTCAGTAGCCCCCGGACTAGCCTCCAACGCCGAGGTATATCCGGAAAATATTACGTGTCAAAATCTTCGGCTTGCGAGGCGAGTCCCTCAACTTCTTCTGGCTTGGCAACCATCCCGTCATCGGAGAGTCCTCGATTGCTGAGAACTTGCGGGACCCAATATAATAACCTTCAGCACTTTTCGATCCCTGTGCGCCGAGGGGAGACGAGCGGCCCGACAGCTTTTTACAAGACTACCCCTCCCGCAAGGGAGGCACCACTTATTTAAACAAGTTAAATTGCGGTCTGGGTCACAACTTCCTCTTCTTCCCCGTTTAGAGAAAAAACTTCAAGCGAGAGATCATCACAAAATTATGGCGAGCGCCCCCAGCTCTTCCTCGTGCCCTTACGGCTCCCGTCCTGGGGATTGGACGAGTTGCTCTGTATCCCTCCTCTGGTTGCGCGACCTTGAGGCCCAAGGGTATCTTCCTTCCTCAGATCTGGCGGCAACTCGCACCGGCTTGAGAATCCCTTCGTCGTGGCAATTGCGATTGAAGGTTGCCATTGTCTCCTGGTCACTAAGACCTCGTACTTTGTTTCTAACGAGGAGGAGTCTAGCCCAAAAATGATGAACCGACTCTCCTGGTAAATGTTTAACATCCCGTAAGTCCGAAGACTTGGACTCTGGTGCGATGCTTGAGTGCTCGACTTGGGTGGTGGGTGGGAAAAACTTTGATTCCACGCCGCGATGTGAGTCCAAAATTACGGGTTTCGAGTTGCATGCTAGATCAGAGACCGATACCGATCTATCTCCGGAGCCAACTCCAGGGTCTGGGTTACAAGCGAGGCCTCGATGATCAGAGATTGGGGTATGAACCGTTTTTAATTCCGGTCATTGGGGGGACGAGCCCCTAGCTGGACACTAGACGGTGGCGACTAGGTGAGTGACCGTGGGGATGAGAATCTCCCTATCGTCGAGTTTAAGCCCGATCTGGTCATAGACCGGGGTCTGGTCGTCAGTCATACGCATGGTCTGAATCCGATCAAACAACTCGTTTAGGAACGAGGCGACGGTAGGATGTGTGTCGCTGAAGCGCGTGGGGTCGCTCTGCGGCGTGGCAGTTCCGGAGTTGCTTGAAAGCGGATCCGGGTCCTGTTCGGCCATAGTGGATCCGGTCACGACGACTGGATTGGGCGTTCTAGACAGCCCGAGGGTGAAGGTCGCCTCAGAGGTGGGTGATGTCTACTACACAACTTTATTCTTGTAGACTCGTGTTGGGCCTCCAAGCGCAGAGTTTTGTAGGACAGTAGCAAATTTCCCTCAAGTGGATGACCTAAGGTTTATCAATCCATGGGAGGCGTAGGATGAAGATGGTCTCTCTCAAGCAACAATGCAACCAAATAACAAAGAGTCTCTTGTGTCCCCAACACACCCAATACAATGGTAAATTGTATAGGTGCACTAGTTCGGCGAAGAGATGGTGATACAAGTGCAATATGGATGGTAGATATAGGTTTTTGTAATCTGAAAATATAAAAACAGCAAGGTACCTAATGATAAAAGTGAGCACAAACGGTATTGCAATGCTTAGAAACAAGGCCTAGGGTTCATACTTTCACTAGTGCAAGTTCTCTCAACAATACTGACACCGTTGAATCATATGTAAATCCCTCATGTGCGACAAAGAGTTCACTCCAAAGTCACAAATAGCTGAGAACAAACGAAGAAATTATTGTAGGGTACGAAACCACCTCAAAGTTATCTTTTCCGATCAATCGTATGAGCTATCCCTATAAGTGTCACGAACAGCCCTAGAGTTCATACTAAAATAACACCTTAAGATACACATCAACCAAAACCCTAATGTAACCTAGATACTCCAATGTCACCACGAGTACCCATGGGTTTGATTATACGATATGCATCACACAATTTCAGATTCATCATGTTCAATCCAACACAAAGAACTTCAAAGAGTGCCCCAAAATTTCTACCGGAGAGTCAAGACGAAAACGTGTCCCAACCCCTATGCATAGATTCCCAAGGTCACGGAACCCGCAAGTTGATCACCAAAACATACATCAAGTGGATCAATAGAACATCCCATTGTCACCACAGATATCCCATCGCAAGACATACATCAAGTGTTCTCAAATCCTTTAAAGACTCAATCCGATAAGAAAACTTCAAAGGGAAAACTCAATTCATCACAAGAAGATAGAGAGGGGAAAACTCCATATGATTCATCTATATTAATAAAGCTCGCGGTACATCAAGATCGTGTCATCTCAAGAACACGAGAGAGAGAGATCAAACACATAGCTACTGGTACATACCCTCAGCCCCGAGGGTGAACTACTCCTTCCTCGTCATGGAGACCGTCGGGATGATGAAGATGGCCTCCGGTGATGGTTTTCCCCTCCGGCAGGGTGCCGGAATGGGCTCCCGATTGGTTTTTTGTGGCTACAGAGGCTTGCGGAGGCGGAACTCCCGATCTAGGTTTCTTTCTGGAGGTTTCTCGATTTATAGGAGTACTTGGCATTGGAATCACGTCAGGGGGGTGCTCGAGGGACCCACAAGCCAGGGGGGCGCGCCCCCTAGGCTTGTGGCCTCCTCGGGACTCCTCTCCGGTATCTTTTTGCTCCAGTATTTTTTATATTTTCCAAAAATATTCTCCATAACTTTTCAGCCCATTCCGAGAACTTTTATTTCTGCACAAAAACAACACCATGGTAGTTCTGCTGAAAACAGCGTCAGTCCGGGTTAGTTCTAATAAAATCATACCAAAATCATATAAAATTATTGTAAACATGGCATGAATACTTCATAAATTATAGATACGTTGGAGACGTATCAGCATCCCCAAGCTTAATTCCTGCTCGTCCTCGAGTAGGTAAATGATAAAAGAAATAATTTATGAAGTGTGAATGCTACCTAACATGTTCATCATATTCTTTTCTTCTTTGTATAGCATGGACATTTGGACTTGTAAATGATTCAAAGCAATAGTCTAGTTTTAACATAATGACTTCAATACTCAAGCATGTCAACAAGCAACCATGTCTTTCAAAATATCAACACTAAAGAAAGTTATCCCTAGCCCATCATGCTCAATCATTGATCCATTCATGAAACACACTCAAATATTATCTATGCCCAATGCTCAAGTACGATCATAGTGCCCCCTAGTTGGTGCTTATAAGAGAAGATGGAGACTCAAAGCAAAAATAAAAATTGCATAAAGTAAATAGATAGGCCCTTCGCAGAGGGAAGTAGGGATTTGTAGAGGTGCCAGAACTCAAGGTTTAAATTGAGAGAGAAAAATATTTTGAGTGGCATGCTTTTCCTGTCAACGAAAACAACAAAGTAGCTCACAATACTTTCCATGCTAGATACATTATAGGTGGTTCCCAAACAGAATGGTAAAGTTTTTACTCCCCCTCCACCAATCAATCACACTCTACGGCGAGCCGAATCCACGGGTACCGTCCATACAAACAACAATCCTGGGGGAGTTTTGTTTCATTATATTTTGATTTGAATTTTGAGCATGGAACTGGGCAACCCGAATACCAGCCACTTTCTTGTGAATGATAGTGAATCAACACATATCGTGAGAATAACACACCTAGCATGGAAAAATATTCGATACTCCTCACCGTTTCATGAGCGGTACGGGCACACAAAAGAGAAAATTTATTTTGAAAATTTAGAGATGACACATACAAATTTGCTTGGAACGGCATGGAAATACCACATATAGGTAGGTATGGTGGACTCATAAGGCAAAACTTGGTTTAAGGATTTTGGATGCACAAGTAGTATTTCTACTTAGTACAAATGAAGGCTAGCAAATAGATTGGGAAGCAACCAAACCAAGGAACGAAAAATCACATAAGTGAGCATTGAATCATAACTAACACCGAATAATGCACCACAAGTAGGATGTAACTTCATTGCATAACTATTGACTTCCGTGCATGCATAGGGAATCACAGACCTTAACACCAATATTCCTACTAAGCATAATTACTCACTAACATGACTCACATATTACTATCATCATGTTTCAAAACTATTACAAGGAATCAAGTTTAATTTGTCCAATGATCTTCATGAAAGTTTTTATTATATCCTCCTTGGATATCTATCATTTTGGGACTAGTTTCATATATTGCCATTACTTTTTGGCAAGCTCAAACAAATTTAAGTGAAGTACAAGAGCATAAAGATTTCATCCCTCAAAAAGGTATAAGTGAAGCATGAGAGGAAATGGCAAGCTACTCTCAAAAGATATAAGTGAAGATCAATGAGTAGTCAAACAATTAAGTAGCTATGTGAGGACTCTCTCTCTCTCTCTCAATAAATATTTTCAGATCTGAGTATTTTATTCAAACAGCAAACAAAAGAAAAATAGCACTCCAAGAATAGCACGCATCATGTGAACGAATAAAAATTTAGGCTCAACATAGGCTAACCGATAATTGTTGATGAAGAGAGGTGGGATGCGCAGCATCCGCAAGCTTAGATGCTTGAGACTTCTTGAAATATTTACTTGGGGTGCCTTGGGCATCCCCAAGCTTGAACTTTTGAATCTCGTTCAATCCTCGCATATCCCGGTTTCACCTATTCTCAAAAACTTCATCCACACAAAACTCGAAAAGAACTCGTGAGATAGGTTAGTACACATAATAATAAATCAACACTTCATGTACTGCCAAGACAAGTTGCATAATAATTTCCAAACATTAGGTACTGTATACTATCATTTCCACAATTTATATCTACCAATATAGGCTATGGAGACTATAGGATAAGTAGATAACAAAACTATGACAGCAATCTGTCTAAACAGAACAGTCTGTAGCAATTTATTAAACCAGTGTACTTCTGTAACTCAAAAAATTATGAAAATTTAGGACATGCTAAATAATTTATATGAAAATACTGTGTAAAAATTTCAGAAACTTCCCACGTTCCAGCAAAATATGAAAATTCAAACACTACAGCAAAAGTTTCTATTTTTACACAGCACACATCAAACATGCAATGCAAGCATCCTAAAGGCAATTCTTGGAACTTTTTATTGAAAAACAAGATTATAAATAACACCTAACAGAAAATAACAAAATATAATGACGTTCCAAGCAAAACTCATATTATGTGACGAATAAAAATATAGCTCCAAGTAAGATATACCGATAGTGTTGAAGACGAAAGAGGGGATGCCTTCCGGGGCATCCCCAAGCTTAGGCGCTTGAGTCTTCCTTGGATATTACCTTGGGGGTGCCTTGGGCATCCCCAAGCTTAGGTTCTTGTCACTCCTTATTCTCCTCATATCGGTGTCTCACCCAAAACTTGAAAACTTCAATCACACAAAACTTAACGGAACTTCGTGAGATGGCATAGTATAATAAACAAAGATCATTCACTTAGGTACTGTCAAGACAAGATTCATAATTGTTACCACATGATACCTACTGTATTCTATCATTCCCATAATTTATATCACTGAATATAAGCTACGGAAACACTAAAACAAGTAAACTATGCATGCAAAACAGAATCTGTCAAAAACAGAACAGTCTGTGAAGATCTGTAGTGTACCATACTTCCCTGTCTCTAAAAATTCTGAAACAATTAGGACAATCTAGGCAATTTGTATATCAATCATGTGTAAAAAATTCATATCAAAAGCACGTTCCAGTGAATTTACAAAATTCCTGGACTGAGAGCAAAAGTTTCTGTTTTTGCACAGAATCAAGTCAACTATCATCCACACTATGCCAAAGGCTTTACTTGGCACTTTATTGAAATAAAAGATACAAAACATGATTAATACAGTAGCTTAATCATGTGAACACACAAAAAATAGAAAGTAAAAGTGTGGGTTGCCTCCCAACAAGCGCTTTTCTTTAATGCCTTTTAGCTAGGCATGATGATTTCAATGATGCTCACATAGGAATAATAATTGAAACATGCAAAAGAGCATCATGAATCTCATGACAAGCACATTTAAGTCTAACCCACTTCCTATGCATAGGGATTTTTTGAGCAAACAATTTATGGGAGCAAGAATCAACTAGCATAGGAAGGCAAAACAAGCATAACTTCAAAACTTTGAACACATAGAGAGGAAACTTGATATTATTGCAATTCCTACAAGCATATGTTCCTCCCTCATAATAATTTTCAGTAGCATCATGAAGGAATTTCACAATATAACCAGCACATAAAGCATTCTTTTCATGATCTACAACCATAGAAATTTTGTCACTCTCCACATAAGCAATTTTCTTCTCATTCATAATAGTGGGAGAAAACTCAACAAAATAACTATCATGACATACTTGATTGACATAACCACTATGAATATTAAAATCATGATGACAAGTTTCATGGTTACTATCACTCTTTATCGCATACGTGTTATCACAATAATCATCATAAATAGGAGGCATGCTTTCATCATAATAAATTTGCTCATCAAAACTTGGGGGACTAAAAATATCATCTTCATCAAACATAGCATCCCCAAGCTTGTGGCTTTGCATATCATTAGCATCATGAATATTCAGAGAATTCATACTAACAATATTTCTATCATGCTCATCACTCCAAGATTTAGTGCCAAACATTTTAATAACTTCTTCTTCTAACACTTGAGCACAATTTTCCTTTCCATCATTTTCACGAAAGACATTAAAAAGATGAAGCATATGAGGCAACCTCAATTCCATTTTTTTGTAGTTTTCTTTTATAAAACCAAACTAGTGAAAAACAAGAAACTAAAAGATTTAATTGCAAGATCTAAAGATATACCTTCAATCACTCACCTCCCCGGCAACGACGCCAGAAAAGAGCTTGATGTCTACTACACAACTTTATTCTTGTAGACTCGTGTTGGGCCTCCAAGCGCAGAGTTTTGTAGGACAGTAGCAAATTTCCCTCAAGTGGATGACCTAAGGTTTATCAATCCATGGGAGGCGTAGGATGAAGATGGTCTCTCTCAAGCAACAATGCAACCAAATAACAAAGAGTCTCTTGTATCCCCAACACACCCAATACAATGGTAAATTGTATAGGTGCACTAGTTCGGCGAAGAGATGGTGATACAAGTGCAATATGGATGGTAGATATAGGTTTTTGTAATCTGAAAATATAAAAACAGCAAGGTACCTAATGATAAAAGTGAGCACAAACGGTATTGCAATGCTTAGAAACAAGGCCTAGGGTTCATACTTTCACTAGTGCAAGTTCTCTCAACAATACTGACACAGTTGAATCATATGTAAATCCCTCATGTGCGACAAAGAGTTCACTCCAAAGTCACAAATAGCTGAGAACAAACGAAGAAATTATTGTAGGGTACGAAACCACCTCAAAGTTATCTTTTCCGATCAATCGTATGAGCTATCCCTATAAGTGTCACGAACAGCCCTAGAGTTCATACTAAAATAACACCTTAAGATACACATCAACCAAAACCCTAATGTAACCTAGATACTCCAATGTCACCACGAGTACCCATGGGTTTGATTATACGATATGCATCACACAATTTCAGATTCATCATGTTCAATCCAACACAAAGAACTTCAAAGAGTGCCCCAAAATTTCTACCGGAGAGTCAAGACGAAAACGTGTCCCAACCCCTATGCATAGATTCCCAAGGTCACGGAACCCGCAAGTTGATCACCAAAACATACATCAAGTGGATCAATAGAACATCCCATTGTCACCACAGATATCCCATCGCAAGACATACATCAAGTGTTCTCAAATCCTTTAAAGACTCAATCCGATAAGAAAACTTCAAAGGGAAAACTCAATTCATCACAAGAAGATAGAGAGGGGAAAACTCCATATGATTCATCTATATTAATAAAGCTCGCGGTACATCAAGATCGTGTCATCTCAAGAACACGAGAGAGAGAGATCAAACACATAGCTACTGGTACATACCCTCAGCCCCGAGGGTGAACTACTCCTTCCTCGTCATGGAGACCGTCGGGATGATGAAGATGGCCTCCGGTGATGGTTTTCCCCTCCGGCAGGGTGCCGGAATGGGCTCCCGATTGGTTTTTTGTGGCTACAGAGGCTTGCGGAGGCGGAACTCCCGATCTAGGTTTCTTTCTGGAGGTTTCTCGATTTATAGGAGTACTTGGCATTGGAATCACGTCAGGGGGGTGCTCGAGGGACCCACAAGCCAGGGGGGCGCGCCCCCTAGGCTTGTGGCCTCCTCGGGACTCCTCTCCGGTATCTTTTTGCTCCAGTATTTTTTATATTTTCCAAAAATATTCTCCATAACTTTTCAGCCCATTCCGAGAACTTTTATTTCTGCACAAAAACAACACCATGGTAGTTCTGCTGAAAACAGCGTCAGTCCGGGTTAGTTCTAATAAAATCATACCAAAATCATATAAAATTATTGTAAACATGGCATGAATACTTCATAAATTATAGATACGTTGGAGACGTATCAGCATCCCCAAGCTTAATTCCTGCTCGTCCTCGAGTAGGTAAATGATAAAAGAAATAATTTATGAAGTGTGAATGCTACCTAACATGTTCATCATATTCTTTTCTTCTTTGTATAGCATGGACATTTGGACTTGTAAATGATTCAAAGCAATAGTCTAGTTTTAACATAATGACTTCAATACTCAAGCATGTCAACAAGCAACCATGTCTTTCAAAATATCAACACTAAAGAAAGTTATCCCTAGCCCATCATGCTCAATCATTGATCCATTCATGAAACACACTCAAATATTATCTATGCCCAATGCTCAAGTACGATCATAGTGCCCCCTAGTTGGTGCTTATAAGAGAAGATGGAGACTCAAAGAAAAAATAAAAATTGCATAAAGTAAATAGATAGGCCCTTCGCAGAGGGAAGTAGGGATTTGTAGAGGTGCCAGAACTCAAGGTTTAAATTGAGAGAGAAAAATATTTTGAGTGGCATGCTTTTCCTGTCAACGAAAACAACAAAGTAGCTCACAATACTTTCCATGCTAGATACATTATAGGTGGTTCCCAAACAGAATGGTAAAGTTTTTACTCCCCCTCCACCAATCAATCACACTCTACGGCGAGCCGAATCCACGGGTACCGTCCATACAAACAACAATCCTGGGGGAGTTTTGTTTCATTATATTTTGATTTGAATTTTGAGCATGGAACTGGGCAACCCGAATACCAGCCACTTTCTTGTGAATGATAGTGAATCAACACATATCGTGAGAATAACACACCTAGCATGGAAAAATATTCGATACTCCTCACCGTTTCATGAGCGGTACGGGCACACAAAAGAGAAAATTTATTTTGAAAATTTAGAGATGACACATACAAATTTGCTTGGAACGGCATGGAAATACCACATATAGGTAGGTATGGTGGACTCATAAGGCAAAACTTGGTTTAAGGATTTTGGATGCACAAGTAGTATTTCTACTTAGTACAAATGAAGGCTAGCAAATAGATTGGGAAGCAACCAAACCAAGGAACGAAAAATCACATAAGTGAGCATTGAATCATAACTAACACCGAATAATGCACCACAAGTAGGATGTAACTTCATTGCATAACTATTGACTTCCGTGCATGCATAGGGAATCACAGACCTTAACACCAATATTCCTACTAAGCATAATTACTCACTAACATGACTCACATATTACTATCATCATGTTTCAAAACTATTACAAGGAATCAAGTTTAATTTGTCCAATGATCTTCATGAAAGTTTTTATTATATCCTCCTTGGATATCTATCATTTTGGGACTAGTTTCATATATTGCCATTACTTTTTGGCAAGCTCAAACAAATTTAAGTGAAGTACAAGAGCATAAAGATTTCATCCCTCAAAAAGGTATAAGTGAAGCATGAGAGGAAATGGCAAGCTACTCTCAAAAGATATAAGTGAAGATCAATGAGTAGTCAAACAATTAAGTAGCTATGTGAGGACTCTCTCTCTCTCTCTCAATAAATATTTTCAGATCTGAGTATTTTATTCAAACAGCAAACAAAAGAAAAATAGCACTCCAAGAATAGCACGCATCATGTGAACGAATAAAAATTTAGGCTCAACATAGGCTAACCGATAATTGTTGATGAAGAGAGGTGGGATGCGCAGCATCCGCAAGCTTAGATGCTTGAGACTTCTTGAAATATTTACTTGGGGTGCCTTGGGCATCCCCAAGCTTGAACTTTTGAATCTCGTTCAATCCTCGCATATCCCGGTTTCACCTATTCTCAAAAACTTCATCCACACAAAACTCGAAAAGAACTCGTGAGATAGGTTAGTACACATAATAATAAATCAACACTTCATGTACTGCCAAGACAAGTTGCATAATAATTTCCAAACATTAGGTACTGTATACTATCATTTCCACAATTTATATCTACCAATATAGGCTATGGAGACTATAGGATAAGTAGATAACAAAACTATGACAGCAATCTGTCTAAACAGAACAGTCTGTAGCAATTTATTAAACCAGTGTACTTCTGTAACTCAAAAAATTATGAAAATTTAGGACATGCTAAATAATTTATATGAAAATACTGTGTAAAAATTTCAGAAACTTCCCACGTTCCAGCAAAATATGAAAATTCAAACACTACAGCAAAAGTTTCTATTTTTACACAGCACACATCAAACATGCAATGCAAGCATCCTAAAGGCAATTCTTGGAACTTTTTATTGAAAAACAAGATTATAAATAACACCTAACAGAAAATAACAAAATATAATGACGTTCCAAGCAAAACTCATATTATGTGACGAATAAAAATATAGCTCCAAGTAAGATATACCGATAGTGTTGAAGACGAAAGAGGGGATGCCTTCCGGGGCATCCCCAAGCTTAGGCGCTTGAGTCTTCCTTGGATATTACCTTGGGGGTGCCTTGGGCATCCCCAAGCTTAGGTTCTTGTCACTCCTTATTCTCCTCATATCGGTGTCTCACCCAAAACTTGAAAACTTCAATCACACAAAACTTAACGGAACTTCGTGAGATGGCATAGTATAATAAACAAAGATCATTCACTTAGGTACTGTCAAGACAAGATTCATAATTGTTACCACATGATACCTACTGTATTCTATCATTCCCATAATTTATATCACTGAATATAAGCTACGGAAACACTAAAACAAGTAAACTATGCATGCAAAACAGAATCTGTCAAAAACAGAACAGTCTGTGAAGATCTGTAGTGTACCATACTTCCCTGTCTCTAAAAATTCTGAAACAATTAGGACAATCTAGGCAATTTGTATATCAATCATGTGTAAAAAATTCATATCAAAAGCACGTTCCAGTGAATTTACAAAATTCCTGGACTGAGAGCAAAAGTTTCTGTTTTTGCACAGAATCAAGTCAACTATCATCCACACTATGCCAAAGGCTTTACTTGGCACTTTATTGAAATAAAAGATACAAAACATGATTAATACAGTAGCTTAATCATGTGAACACACAAAAAATAGAAAGTAAAAGTGTGGGTTGCCTCCCAACAAGCGCTTTTCTTTAATGCCTTTTAGCTAGGCATGATGATTTCAATGATGCTCACATAGGAATAATAATTGAAACATGCAAAAGAGCATCATGAATCTCATGACAAGCACATTTAAGTCTAACCCACTTCCTATGCATAGGGATTTTTTGAGCAAACAATTTATGGGAGCAAGAATCAACTAGTATAGGAAGGCAAAACAAGCATAACTTCAAAACTTTGAACACATAGAGAGGAAACTTGATATTATTGCAATTCCTACAAGCATATGTTCCTCCCTCATAATAATTTTCAGTAGCATCATGAAGGAATTTCACAAT
The DNA here is from genome assembly GCA_039707655.1 of Elymus sibiricus. NCBI lineage: Eukaryota > Viridiplantae > Streptophyta > Magnoliopsida > Poales > Poaceae > Elymus > Elymus sibiricus. Next base: position 418,733,301 of record CM077667.1, read on the forward strand.
ATAACCAGCACATAAAGCATTCTTTTCATGATCTACAACCATAGAAATTTTGTCACTCTCCACATAAGCAATTTTCTTCTCATTCATAATAGTGGGAGAAAACTCAACAAAATAACTATCATGACATACTTGATTGACATAACCACTATGAATATTAAAATCATGATGACAAGTTTCATGGTTACTATCACTCTTTATCGCATACGTGTTATCACAATAATCATCATAAATAGGAGGCATGCTTTCATCATAATAAATTTGCTCATCAAAACTTGGGGGACTAAAAATATCATCTTCATCAAACATAGCATCCCCAAGCTTGTGGCTTTGCATATCATTAGCATCATGAATATTCAGAGAATTCATACTAACAATATTTCTATCATGCTCATCACTCCAAGATTTAGTGCCAAACATTTTAATAACTTCTTCTTCTAACACTTGAGCACAATTTTCCTTTCCATCATTTTCACGAAAGACATTAAAAAGATGAAGCATATGAGGCAACCTCAATTCCATTTTTTTGTAGTTTTCTTTTATAAAACCAAACTAGTGAAAAACAAGAAACTAAAAGATTTAATTGCAAGATCTAAAGATATACCTTCAATCACTCACCTCCCCGGCAACGACGCCAGAAAAGAGCTTGATGTCTACTACACAACTTTATTCTTGTAGACTCGTGTTGGGCCTCCAAGCGCAGAGTTTTGTAGGACAGTAGCAAATTTCCCTCAAGTGGATGACCTAAGGTTTATCAATCCGTGGGAGGCGTAGGATGAAGATGGTCTCTCTCAAGCAACCCTGCAACCAAATAACAAAGAGTTTCTTGTGTCCCCAACACACCCAATACAATGGTAAATTGTATAGGTGCACTAGTTCGGCGAAGAGATGGTGATACAAGTGCAATATGGATGGTAGATATAGGTTTTTGTAATCTGAAAATATAAAAACAGCAAGGTAGCAAGTAACAAAAGTGAGCAAAAACGGTATTGCAATGCTTGAAAACAAGGCCTAGGGTTCATACTTTCACTAGTACAAGTTCTCTCAACAATACTGACATAGTTGAATCATATGTAAATCCCTCACGCGCGACAAAGAGTTCACTCCAAAGTCACAAATAGCGGAGAACAAACGAAGAAATTATTGTAGGGTACGAAACCACCTCAAAGTTATCTTTTCCGATCAATCTTATGAGCTATCCCTATAAGTGTCACGAACAGCCCTAGAGTTCGTAATAAAATAACACCTTAAGATACACATCAACCAAAACCCTAATGTCACCTAGATACTCCAATGTCACCACGAGTACCCATGGGCTTGATTATACGATATGCATCACACAATTTCAGATTCATCATGTTCAATCCAACACAAAGAACTTCAACGAGTGCCCCAAAGTTTCTACCGGAGAGTCAAGACGAAAACATGTGCCAACCCCTATGCATAGATTCCCAAGGTCACGGAACCCGCAAGTTGATCACCAAAACATACATCAAGTGGATCAATAGAACATCCCATTGTCACCATGGATATCTCATCGCAAGACATACATCAAGTGTTCTCAAACCCTTAAAGACTCAATCCGATAAGAAAACTTCAAAGGGAAAACTCAATTCATCACAAGAAGATAGAGAGGGGAAAACTCCATATGATTCATCTATATTAATAAAGCTCGTGGTACATCAAGATCGTGTCATCTCAAGAACACGAGAGAGAGAGAGAGAGAGATCAAACACATAGCTACTGGTACATACCCTCAGCCTCGAGGGTGAACTACTCCCTCCTCGTCATGGAGACCGCCGGGATGATGAAGATGGCCTCCGGTGATGGTTTCCCCCTCTGGCAGGGTGCCGGAACGGGCTCCCGATTGGTTTTTCGTGGCTACAGAGGCTTGCGGCGGCGGAACTCCCGATCTAGGTTTCTTTTTGGAAGTTTCTGTATTTCTAAGAATATTTGGCGTTGGAATCACGTCAAGGGGGTGCTTGAGGCGGCGACAAGCCAGGGGGGGCGCGCCCTAGGGGGGCGCCCCCCAGGCTTGTGGCCTCCTCGGTCACTTCCCGGCGCAGCTCCGGTGCTTCGGGGGTCTCTTTTGGTCCATAAAAATCACCGTAAATTTTCAGCCCATTCCGAGAACTTTTATTTCTGCGCAAAAAACGACACCATGGTAGTTCTGCTGAAAACAGCGTCAATCCGGGTTAGTTCTAATAAAATCATACCAAAATCATATAAAATTATTGTAAACATGGCATGAATACTTCATAAATTATAGATACATTGGAGATGTATCAGTGGGGCCCGATGTCTTCGACGTCAAGGCGTCGGGATCTGCGGGCTCCTCCATGAGAGTCGAGGGTCCTATCAAGACAAGTTCTCCCCGCGAATCAGCGACGAACTCTAGGGTTCCGAATCTGATTCCTTGATCGGGGGCAAAGCTTCCGATCTGGCCAAGATGGTCGGTCGGGATGGCGTGCGACGAGACATCACCGCCTGTGAAGATCTGATCAGGGATGAGAATATCCTGGCTGCAGATCTCGTTGCTTATGACAAGGCGAGCCATCGATTCCTCTGGCGATCACAGGAGAACTCTCAATGAAAGCACCAATGTCGATGTCAGAACCGGCGGATCTCGGGTAGGGGGTCCCGAGCTGTGAGACTAGGATCGATGGTAACAAAGGGACGAAGGAGACGATGTTTACCAAGGTTCGGGCCCTCCTATGGAGGTAAAACCCTACGTCCTGCTTGATTATATTGATGGTGTAGAGGTTACAGAGTTGATCTACCTCGAGATCGACTAGCTAAAACCCTAGATGAGTTTCTGTGTCGTATGATCTAAAACCCTCTGGCTTATATAGACACCAGGGGTCACTAGGGTTACATATGGTCGGTTGCCCACTGGAGGGAAAAAACATGCCTAAACTACCATCTTCAACTTGACGGACACGCCACGGCTCCTAAGGTCTCCTCCTTGGTGACAAGGCCTTCGATTAATCTCATCCTCACCGAGCGGCCCATTAACCCGACCTATGAGAAATAGGTCGGCAGTCCGAGGACCCCTTAATCCCGGACTCTCTCAGTTGCGGAAATCCTTGGTGGCAGGCTGCCCACCTACGACACTCCCGCGGCCAACATGAGAGCCGCCCAGGTGACCTACAATGACATGGCCACCCTAGAGGGCGAGGAGCGCGCGCAGCAGGAGCGTCACATCCAGGACCTCATCACCGCCGCCAACTCGCAGCAGGCCCGCCTCGACACAGCCAGTGCCGGCTCCAAGCTCCCCCACCTCGAAGGTGAGGGCCAGCGGGCGACCAGCGGCCGCCCACAGGCCCAACACTCTTCCACCCCTCGCGGCTTCGGAAGGCGAGCCGGGGGAAGCCGCAGTCGGCGTTCTCAGCACGGGAACGTGCAGCCGGCAGTCACCAGCCAGCGCAACGACGCCCCGGAAGGTGGCGGCGACGCGATCGCACCCACACCCCGCCTCCGCGGCAGGAGCGTGCGCGCTCGTCCGCCCCGGCCGTTCGCACCGAGCTCGCGGACCGGCTCGGCCCGCGCGTCCCCCACAGCGAGAACGACGTTCGTCTCCGTATCGACCGGCTGGCGCAGTCGGCCCTCCTGGAGGAGGAGGGCACGATCGAGCCGGCATGCTTCGGCCCCCGGATCCGCAACGAGCCGTTCCCCGTCGGTTTCTCTCTCCCCCGCGACACTCCGAAGTACAACGGCACAACCAAGCCGGAAGATTGGCTGATAGACTACACCACCACAGTCGGCATCGCGAGAGGAAACAAGCGCGTGGCCGTGCGCTACCTCCCCCTCATGTTGGTTGGCTCGGCCCGGACGTGGCTGAACAGCCTGCCGATCGGCAGCATCAACGCATGGGTAGACTTCGAAGAGGCGTTCATCCGCAACTTCACCGGCACCTACAAGCGCCCCGGCCGCCCCCGCTAGCTCGCCATGTGCGTCCAGTGGCCGGAGGAATCCCTCCGCGACTACCTCGCGCGCTGGACCGAGCCACGCAACTCCTGCGAAGGGGTGCACGAGGTGAAGGCCAATCAGTACTTCTCCGAGGGTTGCCGAGACGGCACCCTGCTCAAGCACAAGCTCATGTGCTCTGAGCCGGCCACCCTGGCGCAGCTCATGGCGAAGGCGGATAAGTACGCCGCGGCCGACTCCGCGATGCGGATCAAGGTCAGCGCGACCGGCAAAGCCGTTTAGCCGCCTGCCGCCTCGCAGCCAGCCGGCGACAACCGGCAGCAGCAGAACAACAAGCGGAAGGCCGACCAGTTGGAACCCCGTTACGGGAGCAAGCAAGTCGCCACCATCGAGGAGGAGCAGCTAGCTGCCCAGGCCTCTAGCCAACGCCAGCGGACCGGCAAGGCCACCTGGCAGCCCAAGCTCACCTTCAAGCAGATGCTCGACGCTCCCTGCAAGATGCACTCCGGGGCGAAGCCGGCTACGCACATGCTCCGGCAATGCAGCTTCTCCCAGCGGATAGCCCGGGGCGAGGGCCTTCCGGCTCCTCCGCCCCCGGCTCCCCGTGCTCCAGCACCCGCGCCGCCTCCACGACCAGTTCCCCGACCAGGATGGGGCCTACGTCATCTTCACCAGCGAGGGCACCGACAAGCATAGTCAGCGTCAGCGCCGGCACGAGGTGAACGCCACTGTGCCCTCGGTCCCCCAGTTCATGCACTGGTCCGAGAAGCCGATCACGTGGAGCCGGGCAGACCACCCGACCGTGATGCCGAACCCGGGCAGCCACGCCCTCGTCCTCGATCCCACCATTGCCTCGGAGAGGCTCACCTGCCGGTTCTCACAGGTGCTGATCGATGGGGGCAGCAGCATAAACATCCTCTACCGCGGCACGCTGCTCAAGCTGGGGCTCAAGGAGAAAGACCTGCAGCTGAGCCGGACGACGTTCCACGGCATCGTGCCGGGGCAATCCTGCTCCCCCATCGGCAAGATCCAGCTCGACATCCTCTTCGGCAACAAGAGGCACTTCCACCGCGAGCCGGTATGATTCGAGGTGGTGGACCTCAATAGCCCCTACCACGCATTGCTGGGCTGGCCAGCGCTCGTCAAGTTCATGGAGGTCCCCCACTACGCCTACCTCAAGTTGAAGATGCCAGGTCCCAAGGGCATCATCACCGTCGACGGCGACTACAAGAAGTCGATCGAGTGCGCGCATGACAGCAGTTGGCTGGACGAGGCGCTGGTAATCGCGGAGGAGAAACGCCAGCTCGACCGGCTCGTGGCCCTCGCCACTGAGCAGCCGGCCATGCCAGCTCCCCCGTCCCAGCCGGCCAGCGAGGCGACGTTCCAACCGTCCAAGGACACCAAGCAAGTGCCACTCGACCCGGCCAACCCCAAGCAGTGCGTCACCATTGGCGCCAACCTCAGCAGCAAATAGGAAGGCGAGCTCGTCGACTTCCTCCGTGAGAATCGGGACATCTTTGCATGGTCTCCCAAAGACATGTCGGGTGTTCCGAGGAAGTACGCCGAGCACAAACTTCATGTACGGCCGGATGTGAAGCCGGTCAAGCAACCCCTGCGCCGCTTCTCCTAGGAGAAGTGGCGCACTATAGGAGAGGAGATCGCCCGGCTGCTCGCAGTCGGCTTCATCATGGAAGTTTTCCACCCGGACTGGTTGGCCAACCCAGTCCTGGTGCTGAAGAAAAACAAGACTTGGCGCATGTGCATTGACTACACTAGCCTGAACAAGGCGTGTCCCAAGGACCCTTTCGCCCTGCCCCGGATAGATCAAGTGATCGACTCCACGGCCAGCTGCGACCTGCTGTCCTTCCTGGACGCCTACTCCGGCTACTACCAGATCAAGCTGGATCCGGTCGACCGGCTGAAGACCTCCTTCATCACCCCCTTCGGGGCCTACTGCTACATCACCATGTCGTTCGGCCTGAAGAACGCAGGCGCCACCTTTCAGCGATGCATGCAGAAATGCCTCCTACCCCAAATCGGCAGGAACGTCCACGTCTATGTGGACGACATCGTCGTCAAGACCAAGAAGCACTTCAGCCTCCTCGACGACCTCCGAGAAACCTTCTCCAACCTGCGCGAGTACAAGATCCGGCTCAACCCGGAGAAGTGCGTCTTCGGCGTGCTAGCCGGCCAACACCTGGGCTTCTTCGTGTCCGCGCGTGGCATCGAGGCCAACCCGGAGAAGATCAAGACCATCAAGTGCATGCACAAGCCGGCCCTGCTCCGCGACGTCCAGAAATTTGCCGGCTGCCTTGCCTCGCTCAGCCGGTGCGTCAGCCGGCTGGGCGAGAAGGCGTTGCCCCTCTACCAGCTCATGACGAAGGCGACCAAGCTCGAGCCAGGCCACGACCCCATGAAGAAGCCGGCCAAGTTCGAGTGGACCGACCAGGCGGACGAAGCATTCCGCGACCTCAAACGCGCCCTCTCCAGCGCGCCCGTCTTGCTGCGCCGACTGAGAAGGAGCCTATGCTCGCATACATAGAGGCAACCACACACGTGGTCTGCGTCGTCCTGGTGGTGGAGCGTCCCGAGGAAGGCAAGGCGCTGCTGGTACAGCGCCTCGTCTACTACCTGAACGAGGTCCTCTCCGCCTCCAAGCAGAACTATCCCCACTACCAGAAGATGTGCTACGGCGTATACTTCGCTGCGAAGAAGGTAAAGCAGTATTTCCAAGAGCACACCATCACCGTGGTGAGCACTGCCCGCTTGGCGAGATCATGAGCGGCCGGGATGCCACCGGGTGGATCGCTAAATGGGCCATCGCGCTGGCCGACCACGACATCCGGTACGAGCCGCACACGGCCATCAAATCGCAGGCGGTGGCCGACTTCCTCGTCGACTGGGCCGAGACCAGTTAATGTCGCCGCCCCCAGATTCCACGCACTGGCGCATGCACTTCGACGGCTCGAAGATGCGGACCGGCTTGGGATCCGGCATCGTCATGTCGTCCCTGAAAGGGGACCAGCTCAAGTACGCGCTCCAGATCCACTTTGCCGCCTCCAACAACGTGGCCGAGTATGAGGCCCTCGTCCACGGCCTCCGGCTCGCCAAAGAAATCGGCATCCGGCGTATCCTTTGCTTCGGCGACTTGGACCTCGTGGTGCAGCAAGTATCTGGCGAGTGGGATGCCAGGGACGCCAACATGGCCAGTTATCGATTCCTCGTCCAGCAGCTCACCGGCTCCTTCGAGGGCTGCGAGTTCTCCCATGTCCCCCGAGCGGACAACGAGGCGGCGGACGCTCTGGCGAAGATCGGCTCCACCCGCCAGGCCATCCCGCCCGGCGTCTCCCTCGAGCAACTGCGCAAGCTGTCGATTAGGCCATCCGCCGAGTCGGAATCCATCTTCGTGCCCGCGGACCCCGCCGGCTCCTCCTCGGGCCTGGGGACTCCATCGGCTCCACTCGTCCCACCGGCTCGCCCGGCTGCGACCGTTCCCGCCTCCACGGCGGCCGACCCTGACCCCGTAGCCGTCATGATGGCAGTGGACGCGCCCTCCACCGGCCTGATCCCGGGGACTGGCGAGCCAGTCCCGGGGGCTCCGGCTGCCCCCGGCTCGCAGCCCGAGCTGGAACCGGCTCCCGCCTCGGCACCATCGTGGGCCTAACACATCCTGGCCTTCCTCCTGCGCGGCGAGCTCCCTCCGGATGAGGCCGTGGCCCGGCAAATCCAGCGCCGGTCCCCCGCCTACGCCATCATCAACCGCGAGCTGGTGCGGCGTAGTGTAACCGGCGTCTTCCAGCGTTGCGTCGAGTCGGAGAAAGGGCAAGAGATCCTCCAAGACATCCACCAGGGCGAGTGCGGTCACCACGCTGCCACAAGGGCCCTGGTGGCCAAGGCGTTCCGCCACGGTTTCTACTGGCCGACTGCCTTGGAAGAGGCGACGCAGCTCGTCGACAAGTGTGAGGGCTGCCAGCGCTTCAGCACGCAGAGCCACCTGCCGGCTACAGCCCTCAAAACCATTCCCCTCTCATGGCCTTTCGCCGTCTGGGGGCTCGACATGGTGGGCCCATTCAAGACCGCGCGAGGCGGCATGACGCACCTGCTGGTAGCCGTCGACAAGTTCACCAAGTGGATTGAGGCTAGACCCATCAAGAAGCTGGACAGCCCCACGGCCGTCCGGATCGTCAAAGATATCACGGTCCGCTACGGAGTCCCCCACAGCATCATCACTGACAACGGTACCAACTTCGCCAAGGGCGCGATGGCGATCTTCTGCTCCAAGGAAGGCATCCGGCTCGACCTCGCGTCGGTGACCCACCCACAGTCGAACGGCCAGGCGGAAAGGTCAAACGGCCTGATCTTGGCCGGCATCAAGCCCCGGCTCGTGGCACCGCTCGTACGTTCAGCCGGCTGCTGGATCGAAGAGCTGCCGACCGTCCTGTGGAGCCTCAGAACCACGCCCAACCTCTCAACCGGCTTCACCCCTTTCTTCCTCGTGTATGGGTCCGAGGCGGTCATCCCCACGGACATCAAGTTCGACTCGCCTGGTGTCACCCTGTACACGGAGGCGGACACAAAAGAAGCAAGAGAAGACGGTGTCGACCTACTCGAGGAGGCACGCGAGTTGGCCCTGAGCCGGACGGCCATCTATCAGCAGAAGCTCCGGCGCTATCACAGCAAGCGGATCCGCCCCGTTTCTTTCCGCGAAGGAGACCTGGTACTCAGGCGGATCCAGCGAACCGCCGGCCAGCACAAGTTGTCCTCCCCATGGGAGGGCACGTTCATCGTCAACAAGGCGCTGCACAACAACGCGTACTATCTGATAGACGCCTAGAAGTCACAGAAGCGCAAGAGGGATGCCTCCGACGAGGAGACGGAGTTCCCGTGGAACGCGACGCTCCTTCGTCCATTTTACTGCAAAAACAACCAGTGTATGTATGTATCCCCCACCCTTTTGGGCCTAATGAATGTAGCGGGTGTCCCAAGCCAGCACTTGGGGCATGCCTTTTCAATTCCGTCAAATCACATCGCTCCTCGGGCAGGCTCCCGGGTCTGGCTCCCCGGACCCGGGGGCTCGCCGGTTGGCCTAGCCGCCCCTCCCCGAAGCCGGTCAAGTAATGTGGAATAAGCCAGCCTCTCCCTCCCCGCCCAGCCACAGACCGGCTCCTGGCTGTCCGGCTAGCGGGATCCTGGGACGGGAAACTTACCACACACGAACGCCGCCTGCAAGGAGGTGGCCGGCTCGGTCTAGCCGGATCATTTACCGTTTCTAGCCAGCCTCTACCGTACTCACCCTAGCTAAGCATCCCCACAACCCTAAACCCCATGACCAACTCCCCTAAGGCAGATGCCTCATCCCAGCCACAGACCGGCTCCCAGTTGTCCGTCTGGCGGGGTCGAAGCCAAAGGGGACGAGGTTTTGGCAACACAGGGGCCAAAGGGACGAAGAGCCATGGACGAGTCGGCACGCACAACTTTTTCGTTTCAGCAAGATGCAAAGCTTGAATTTATACACAAAAGCATAAAGGCCCACGGCCACTCGTTCATTACATTACACCCCCAGTGGGTGGAACTGCAAACTAATCAAAAGAGAAGCAGGAAAGCAAAAGCAAGCCCTAGCTAGTGGAGGCCCCGTCCTTGGCCTCCACGCGGCCCGAAGCAGCCGAGGTGGAGGCTCCGTCCTTAGCACCGGATTGCCCCGCATCGGCCTTCGCGTCTGTGTCTTCCTCTGGCTAGAGGTCGGCGTAGGCATCGGTGCTGGAGGCGGCATCCTCGTCGTCCGTCTCGCCGGCGCTACCGTCCGGGTCGTCAAAGGCCAGCGCGCACTAGTCCTCCGGGACCACCTCGCCGCCGGCCGTCCGCTCCGGAAAGTACTCGTCCCACAGAGCGAAGGATGCTAGGTCGCTGGCCCGAACGGCCAGCGCATCGACAACGGCCTCCAGCTCCGCGTCCATATCGGCACGCTGGGTCACAAGCAACTCCAGGTCCAGCCCTGAGTACCAGGACTTCGTGACACGGAGCGCCATGGCCGCGCCGGCCCGCGCCGCGAAGGCTCTCCAGGCATTCACCCGCGCGGTCCCGGCCTCCAGCCACCGCAACAGCTGGCTCAAGGAGCTCGGCTCCACTGCGGCTGGCCAGAGGGTACGAACCAGCGCCAAGCCGGCTTTCTGAAGCCGCTTCATGGCCCGAACCACCTCATTCAGGTGGACCTTGGCGGCGATCCCCACCTCGTCCATGGTCCGGGCGGCCAGCGGCCCGACATGGATGCACAACGCCCGCTGATCCTCGCGGTGGGCCTCCACGGCCGCCACCGCGCCCTCTTGCGTATCGGGGAAAAGCCCTGAGAAAGAGGAGAAGAGCACGCGACGTAAGACGAAGGAAGAGGTGGCCCCAAGATGACACCAGAAGAAAGACAACGCGGAGTAAAACTTGCTGGCTAGGAGCTGGTCCACCGCATGCGCCTCCTCCTGCAGCTCTGACTCCCTGGCTGACCAAGCCTGGACACGGCGGTCGTGCTTCGCCTGCGCCTTCCTCGCATCCTCCGCCGCCTTCTCCAGCAGGACGTCCTTGGCCTTCAGCGCTTCACGATGGCTCGCCTCCCGCTGCTCCAGCTCCGCGCGGTGGGCCGCCTCGCGCTCCTCTTGGCCCGCCCGCAAACGGTCCGCCTCCAGGTGCAGCCGAGCGCACTCCGCCTGCAGAAGGTCCCGCTGGTATCCGGCTCGGGCCAGACGGCGTCGGACGCCCGCCGACTCATTGACAGAGGCTACGAGGCCCGAAAGCGCCGTCGTCACGAGAATGGAAAACAAAGAAGCAAAAAGCTAAAGGATTCGACTCGTCCGCGGCGCAGCCGGCTCGAATCCCGGGGGCTACACCCAGTGGGTGCGCTCGCGCACCCCCACTGGAAAGAGCGCAATGAAACCATACCTTTCAGATCGGCCCCGATGCTGGTCAGCCGGCCTTCGGCCTCCCGGAACCGGCCCAGCAGCGTGTTGAACGCGACCGCCCGACGATCATGATGGGCCTACAAAAAGACAAGGTTAAGGGCCGTCGCGATTAGAATCAACTCGGCTGCCTCCCAGCCAGACCGACTCTCGGGGGCTACACCCAGTGGGTGCACTCGCGCGCCCCCACTGGAGAAGTGCTGAAGAGAAAGGGCAGGGTTCGGGAGCCTACCGCAATGGACTGCTCGAGGCGGATTAGCCGATCCCGGGCCGCTTGTGCCGCCTGCAGCTCCTTGTCGCGGCAGTCAGCGAACTCCGCGATGAGGGCGTTCACTCCTGCTCCCAAAGAGCTAGTGGCCCCCCGCTGGGGGGCCCGCCAGCCACGGCCCAGCTCTTCTGCGGGCGGGTCCTGGAGCTAGAGCCGGTCCTAGTCGCGACCGAGCCCCGCGCCGGCACGACAACGACACCGGCTCTTCCCGACGGCGCGCTCCCGGACGGCGTAGCGGTAGTCCCGGCCGGCTCCTTCGACGAGTCGGTCCCCGGTGGGCCTTTCGGGGCTGGGACCTCGATCTCCAGCACCCCGCCACCTGTTGCTGCGCCCATACCGGGTCCACCGCCGGCCGGATTGCCGGCATCTCCTTCCTTACCCTCCGAGGCCGTCGACTCCGGTGGTGGGCCGTGGGCCTCGGGCGGCGCGATGTCGGGCCCCATCGGCACGTCGTCAGCCCTCCGCATCGTCTCCTTAGCCGCCGCTGCCGCGTGCGCGGCTGTGCGCACCTCCTCCTCCGCGGCCTTGGCGTCCGCCTCCGCCCGCCGCGCGGGGTCGTGCACCCCCTTCGACCTCTTCTCCTGGACCGGCTGGTCCGGAGTTGAGCCGTCCCCTCTGGACGTCCGGCTCGCTGCCCCCGTGCGGGCTTCCTCCGACGACCGCTTCTTAGCGGCATTCTCCCACGGGCGCCGCTCCTGCTCCTCCAGCGCCCTCTAGGCCACCTCCAGCTCGATCCACCCGACGCGCTCCTGCTCAGCACTCCCGCTCGCCTCCGGGGCTGTCTTCCCCAGGGCGCGCGGGGCCCTGTCCGGCGCAGCCGCGAAGACGCGAGTAAGAGCAGGGAAAGGCGAAGAAAACAGGGGAAAGCGAAGAAAGCAGGGGAAGCAATCGCTAGACTTACCCGACGCTGGTGGGGACCGCCCGCCTAACGGGGCCTTCCGGGGCAACCAACGGTTTCTTACCACCGCCTCCGCCCGGCTGCCCTCCGGCCGCGCGCTTGGGAGCCGGCCGAGAGCTGGTCGGTTGTTTTCCCTGTTCCGCCGCGTCCACCCGGTCCTGCGTCGGCCCGCGTCCGGCCTTGTGGAGGCGTCTTCGGGGCGCCGTCGCGTCGTCCCCCGAGGCCTCGAGGTCTTCCACGACCACTACATCATACGCTCCCTCCGGCTCAGCATCGTCATCGGTCCAGTCCCGCAGCAGGGATTCAGGAGGGAACTCACCGGCTGACTCGGACCCCTCCGTCTCCGCCCCGCCGGTCCCTGACGTCCCGGCCCGAACCGCGTCGTCCGGCTCCACATCGTCGATGTCCTCGATCTCCTCGGCGTCCGACTCCGCTACGTAGGCTGCCGGCTCGCCGTAAGCCTGCAGCAGAGGAAACAACTACGGACAGGAGGGCCCGTCGCATCGTCAAGAACGGAGGAAGGCATCGGTAACCAAAAACGGGAGCGCGGCTCATCACGTACCTTCGGTGCCGGGTGCGCCTGGTCATACGGGGCCTTGCCCCATCGCCACCCATCCTCGCTTAGCTTGGCGGCGGAGATCAGGTTCACCCGCCTCACCACGTGCACGGCCTTCAACAATTTGGTGGAGAGCCGGCTCACGGTCTGCCGGCCACCCATCTGGCAGATGAGGTGCGGTCGGTGCTGCAATGGTTGCACCCGGCGCGCCACCATGGTTGTGATCAGATCCATGGCCGTGAGGCCTTTCGAGCCGGTCAGCACGGCCAGCAGGGCACAGAGCTGGTCCGCCGTCTTAGGAGACTCCTGCGGCAGAACCTTCCAGTTCTGCATGGCGTTCGGCAGATGGTTGGCGAAGGGAGGCAAGTTGATGCAGTCCAAGTTCGCCTCCATGTTCTTCACGTAGAAGAAACCTTTCTGCCAGGTCTTCACCGAGTCCTGTAGCGGGAGTTGGGGGAAGCCGGCTCCCGGGCGGTGGTGGACGAGGGCGGCTCCGCAGGCGGTCATCTCTTTCTAGTTCGTGGCCTTGTTCAGCATCATCTGCCGCTTCAGGAAGAAGAGCCGGCACCAGAGATCCACGCGCGGCTCCACCCCAAGTAGCCCTCGCACAGGGAGGCGAAAGTGGCCAGCTGCAGGATGGCATTGGCGCTGAGGTGGTGCGGTTGCAGACCGAAGTACGTGAGGAATCGCTGGAAGAAGGTGCTCGCCGGCAACCCGAGCCCGCGGGCGAAATGCTCGGCGAAGACCACCACCTCCCCTTCCCGCGGCGTCGGGGCGTTTTGCGCCCCCGCGATGCACGCCTCCATGAGCCCCGCCGGCGGCAGCTTGCGGCGGTGGCGAAGGTGCTCGATGTAGTCCTTGTCCACGTCGCTGCCATCCCAGGCGCCCTTGCTCGCCATCTGGCCCAGGAAGGGGTGCCTGCAATGACGGGCAAGCGAGCGCCGGCGGGGTGCGGCCGGCGTCGGTTGCGAGCGGCGGCGCAGCGAGCGCACGAGTCACGCTCTCCTTCTCTCTCTTACTCTCTCTGCGAAGGGACGGGAGGGCGGTGAGGAGGCCGAAGGACCAGGGCAGGGATGCGAATGGCCCTTTTCGCTCCCCTCCCTTTCCATTTAAACCCCGCGTGGGGTAGTGGGGAGGGGATCCGACGCGCACGATTCCCACTACCCCCGCTCCGCGCAGGTGGCATCATTGCACGCGGGGAACGCCAACCGTCGGCCCCTACCGCAGAGGATCCGTACGCGCGGTCCGAGGCCGTGGCCAGGTGGGCCCCGCCCCACGGCCTGGTCCTGTCCTCCGCGTGGCTTGTCAGGCCACGGCCCGCTGCGCGCCACACGTGGCGCTCCTATTCTGCGTCTCGGAGATTCCGATGCGGCCCGCGGAGCGCCGACCGGCTGTGGCTCCGTCCGGATGCGGCTCCGTCCGGCTTCGGCAGTTTGGTATTCCGGCATGGGGCCCACGGACTCGCGGCCGCAGGGTTCAAGCCGGCAAGGTCCGCCGCCTCCCGCCGGCGGGCCTCCCCCGCTTCGGGGACTACTGACGGGGGGATAACCCCGGGGTAGGCTCACCCAGGCCACAACTCCTTTTTTTCAAAACGAGACGTGAGGCGAGGCACGCCCCTCGTCGACCGGCTCCCACGGGCTGGCTACGCGGTGCGGCTGGCTCGGGGCAATGCCCCCGGACGTCCGGCTCGAGGGTGACCCACCAGCCGGCGGGTCGGCGCCCTTCACATCACCCCGCCCGACGGGACAGGGGCGACATAGCACGGCACGGTGCCAGGGACTAAGTACTGCTGGTCAGAGCACGCGTGGCTACAGCGATGCCCGCCGTACCGCTGGTCAGCACCCGCATGGCCATAGTGGTAACAATGCCGATGACCCGGGCCGACTGCGACCAGGCAGGCGGCACAGTGACTACACGCCTGCTCCGATGACCTGGGCCGACTGTGACCATTATCACTACAGGCATACCAACAATTCAATTCTTTAAATGATCTGATTGATAACAGAATGGCAAATGACAATCAAGACAGATGGACATATTCATGGATATCCCCCAATTATTCATCCATAAAAATATACAGAGCACTTTTGGGAAAAAACATCCTCACAGTATTTTTAAACCTCTATGGAGCAACTCTTGCAGACTGAGACATAAGATTTTCTTTTGAATGTTAGTACATGACCGATTGGATACTAGGAACCTATTGCAGCGCAAAAACATGTACTTGGAAGATTATAGTTGTGCTCTATGCTCATTTAGGACTAAGAAAACTCTTCTTCACCTATTTTGGGATTGTCCATTTGCCCTCAGTTCTTGGGATTTTCTCTGCAATGATAAGCAAAGAGGTACTTCTGCTTATGATGAAATCATCTTCACTTTGTCACACCTACCAAGAGAGATTGCTATGGATATCATCATCATGGGATGTTAGAGTATCTGGCCAGTGAGAAATGATAAATTTTTCAGGTCAGCAGCTCCTCATATTAACACCTGGAAATTTTATCTCAAAGAAGGATTATGGGCAAAAGAACTAAGAGCAAACTAGAGCAAGGCAGAGCAGAATAGAGCCTGGGTTACACAGTATCTGGACCTGGAATAAACTTGTAATTTAAATTTATGTTTCCTAGAGAGGCATTGGTTGAACTTTGGTATTTTCCTTGTACTTTTTATTTAATAATGAAAATACTGTAGAACAATTGTTCTACGGTTTCAGCTAAAAATCGATAAGCATGAAAGTGCACATGTGTGATCGGGAGAGATATCACAAACAATCAGACGAAGAAAACCATGCGGGATGTGCATCCCATACAATTTTCCTAGAGAAACATTTTCTGTTAGTACTGTGTAACACACACGATGCATCCCAAGATATCGCGTGAGATGTGACGAACATCCTACACAATTTTCTTAAAGAAAACATTTGCAATAGTACTTTGCAACACACACGATGGGAATCGTGTGAGATAGGATGATCCATCACAAACGCATTTTCTGTTGGAAACGTTTGTGGCCTGTGTATCACAAATGGTTGTCTAAGACATCATTGTGGTGCTTCATTGATCTCACGTGCTCTTTTTGTAGTAACTGTGTGCGTTGCTAGTGGTCATCGCCCACCGGACATAATCTGTAACCGTGTGCAAGACACTAGTCCAATTAACCGTGTTATTAGCCTATTATTATACATTTCCATAATAGCCAAATTCACATTTAATATCAAATAAATTTTCACCATAATTTTATGTCGAACATACAATATGATATATATTCATCTAATGGCCACCTATATTTAATATTTGACATCACAGTAGATCATGTAGCTAGTTCACCATACCACAATACAACATATACCTAGTTCACTGATATGTCCATTTTGCATCATGATTTCCTATTGTTATTTACTTTATTTTATTGAATAATAATGCTTTGGGGGGTGATTCTAATGCCTTTTCTTTCATAATATGCAAGGTTTACACAAAGAGGGAGAATACCGACAGCTGGAATTCTGGACCTAAGAAAAGCACATCAGAGATACCTATTCTGCACAACTCCAATGAAGCTAAAATTTTACGGAGACTATTTTTGTATTTAATAAAAAATACTGGAGCAGAAAACTACCGGAGGGGGCCTGCCAGGTGGGCACAACCCACCGGGGCGCGCCAGGCCCCCCTGGGCGCGTCCTGATGGGTTGTGGCCACCTCGGCCCACCTCCGGTGCCCATCTTCTGGTATATGGTCACATTTGACCTAGAAAAAAAATCAGAGGAGGACTTTCAGGACGAAGCGCCGCCGCCTCGAGGCGGAACTTGGGCAGGAGCACTTTTGCCCTCCAGCGGAGCGATTCCGCCGGGGGAACTTCCCTCCCGGAGGGGGAAATCGAAGCCATCGTCATCACCAACACCCCTCTCTTTTTTGGGGGGCCAATCTTCATCAACATCTTCAACAACACCATCTCCTCTCAAACCCTAGTTTATCTCTTGTATTCAATCTTTGTACCGGAACCTCAGATTGGTACTTGTGGGTGACTAGTAGTGTTGATTACCTTGCGTAGTTGATTACTATATGGTTTATTTGGTGGAAGATTATATGTTCAGATCCATTATGCTATTTAATACCCCTCTGATCTTGAGCAGGATTATTATTTGTGAGTAGTTACCTTTGTTCTTGAGGTCACGGGAGAAGTCATGTTGCGAGTAATCATGTGAATTTGATATGTGTTCGATATTTTGATGATATGTATGTTGTGATTCCCTTAGTGGTGTCATGTGAACGTCAACTACATGACACTTCACCATTCATGGGCCTAAGGGAATGCATTGTGGAGTAGTTATTAGATGATGGGTTGCTAGAGTGACAGAAGCTTAAACCCTAGTTTATGCGCTACTTCGTAAGGGGCTGATTTGGATTCAAACGTTTAATGTTATGGTTAGATTTTATCTTAATACTTTTCTCTCGTTTGCGGAGGCTTGCGAGGGGGTTAATCATAAGTGGGAAGTTTTTCAAGTAAGAACATCACCCAAGCACCGGTCCACCCACATATCAAATTATCAAAGTAGAAAACACGAATCAAACCAACATGATAAAAGTGACTAGACGAAATTCCCGTGTACCCTCAAGAACACTTTGCCTATTACTAGAGACTGTTCTGGCCTGTCCTTTGCCACAAATGGATTAGGCTACCTTGCGGCACCTTGTTTACCATTACCGTTACTTGCTTGTTACCAATTACCTTGCTATCAAACTATCTGTTACCTACAATTTCAGTGCTTGCAGAAATTACCTTGCTGAAAACCGCTTGTCATTTCCTTCTGCTCCTCGTTGGGTTCGACACTCTTACTTATCAAAAGGACAACGATTGATCCCCTATACTTGTGGGTCATCAAGACTCTTTTCTGGCGCCGTTGCCGGGGAGTGAAGCGCTCTTGGTAAGTGGAAATCGGTAAGGAAAAACTTATACCACGTGCTGAAATTTATTGCTACTTGCTACTATGGAAAACAATCCTTTGAGGGGTTTGTTCGGGGTATCTTCACCTCGACCGGAACCACAATAAGTTGCCCCTCAACCTACAACACCTACTGAAAATGTTACTTATGAAATTCCTTTGGGTATGTTAGAACAACTGCTTGCTAAACCTTATGCAGGAGATGGAACTGAACATCCTGATATGCACCTCTTATATGTGAACGAAATTTGTGGATTATTTAAGCTTGCAGGTTTACCCGGAGATGAAGTTAAGAAGAAGGTTTTCCCTTTATCTTTGGAGGGAAAAGCATTGACATGGTATAGGCTATGTGATGATCTTGGATCGTGGAACTGGAATCGTTTGCAATTGGAATTTCACCAAATTTTTTATCCCATGCATCTAGTTCATCGTGATCGGAATTATATATATATTTTTTGGCCTCGTGAAGGAGAAAGTATTGCTCTAGCTTGGGGGAGGCTTAAGTCAATTTTATATTCATGCCCCAATCATGACATTCCGAGAGAAGTTATCATTCAGAAATTTTATGCTCGGCTTTCTCATAATGATCAATCCATGCTTGATACTTCTTGTGCTGGTTCTTATATGAAGAAGACTATTGAATTCAAGTGGGGTCTCTTAGAAAGAATTAAACGCAACTCTGAAGATTGGGAACTCGAAGAAGGTAATGAGTTAGGTATAAATCTTGAATTTGATTGTGTTAAATCTTTTAAATACCGATACTTTTCATAAGTTTAGCACTAAATATGGACTTGACTCTGAGATAGTAGCCTATTTCTGCGAAGCATTTGCTACTCACGTTGACCTCCCTAAGGAGAAGTGGTTTAAATATCATACCCCTATTAAAGAAGAAATTAAATAACCGGTCATAGCGAATGAAGAAACCATCTTTTACAATGTTTATCCAGTTGTGCCTACAGCTTATATTGAAAAACCACCTTTTCCTGTTAGGATAAAGGAACATGCTAAGGTGTCAACTGTGGTTCGTAAGAGTAATATAAGAGCACCTAAACCCCCTGAACAAATTAAAGTAGAACCTAGTGTTGCCATGGTTAAATATCTCTTGGTAGAAAATATTGATGGGCATGTTATCTACTTTTGTGATGAAGCTGCTAGAATTGCTAAACCCGATGAAAAAGATAAACATAGACCCATAGAAGGCATGCCTGTTGTCTCAGTCAAAATAGGAGATCATTGCTATCATTGTTTATGTGATTTGGGTGCTAGTGTGAGTGCTATCCCTTTTACTCTATACCAAGAAATTATGGATGAAATAGCACCTACTGAAATAGAAGACATTGACGTTACTATTAAACTTGCTAATAGAGACACTATCACACAACTTGGGATTGTTAGAGATGTAGAAGTATTGTGTGTAAAATACCCTACTGATTTTCTAATCCTTGGTTCCCCACAAGATGACTTTTGTCCCATTATCTTTGGTAGACCTTTCTTGAGCACCGTCAATGCTAAGATAGATTGTGAAAAACAAACCGTCGGTGTCAGTTTTGGTAATGTGTCTCATGAGTTTAATTTTTCCAAGTTTAGTAGACAACCCCATGATAAAGCGTTATCTAGTAAGGATGAAATAATTGGTCTTGCTTCTATTGTTGTGCCTCCTACTGATCCATTAGAACAATATTTGCTTGACCATGAAAATGATATGCATTTGCGGGAAAGAAATGAGATAGATAAAATCTTCTTTGAACAACAACCTCTCCCAAAACACAATTTGCCTATTGAAACTCTGGGAGGTCCTCCTCCACCTAAAGGTGATCCTGTGTTTGAATTGAAACAATTGCCTGACACTTTGAAGTATGCTTATCTTGATGAGAAAAAGATATATCATGTTATTATTAGTGCTAACCTTTCAGAACATGAAGAAGAGAGATTATTGAAAGTTCTAAGGAAGCACCGGGCTGCTATTGGATATACTCTTGATGATCTTAAGGGCATTAGTCCCACTCTATGTCAGCACAAGATTAATATGGAACCTGATGCTAAACCCGTTGTTGATCACCAACAGCGATTGAATCCTAAGATGAAAGAAGTGGTAAGAACTGAATTATTAAAGCTTCTAGAAGCAGGTATAATCTATCCCATAGCTGATAGTAGATGGGTAAGTCCCGTTCATTGTGTCCCTAAGAAAGGAGGTATTACCGTTGTTCCTAATGATAAGAATGAACTCATTCCACAAAGAATTTTCACTGGCTATAGAATGGTAATTCATTTTAGAAAATTAAATAAAGCTACTAGGAAAGACCATTACCCTCTGCCTTTCATTGATCAAATGCTAGAAAGATTATCTAAGCACACACACTTTTGTTTCCTAGAAGGATATTCTGGTTTCTCTCAAATACCTGTGTCACAATCCGATCAAGAGAAAACTACCTTTACTTGCCCTTTTGAAACCTATGCTTATAGACATATGCCTTTTGGTTTATGTTATGCACCTGCTACCTTTCAAAGATGTATGACTGCTATATTCTCTGATTTTTGTGAAAAGATTGTGGAGGTTTTCATGGATGATTTTTCCGTTTATAGAACTTCTTTTGATGATTGCTTAAGCAACCTTGATCGAGTTTTGCAGAGATGTGAACAAATTAATCTCATCTTGAATTGGGAGAAGTGCCACTTTATGGTTAATGAAGGCATTGTATTGGGGCATAAAATATCTGAACGAGGTATTGAGGTGGATAAAGCTAAAGTTGATGCAATTGAGAAAATGCCATGTCCTAAAGATATTAAAGGTATTCGAAGTTTCCTTGGTCATCCTGGTTTTTATAGGAGGTTTATTAAAGTCTTCTCTAAAATTTCTAGGCCTCTTACTAATCTTTTGCAAAAGGATATTCCTTTTGTTTTTTATGATGATTGTGTGGAAGCCTTTGAAACACTCAAGAGAGCCTTAACCTCTGCACCTATCGTTCAACCACCTGATTGGAACTTGCCTTTTGAAATTATGTGTGATGCTAGTGAATATGCTGTTGGTGTTGTCCTAGGACAAAGAGTTGATAAGAAATTGAATGTTATCCATTATGCTAGTAAAACTCTAGACAGTGCCCAACGAAACTATTCTACCACTGAAAAAGAATTTTTAGCAGTTGTGTTTGCCTGTGATAAATTTAGATCCTATATTGTTGATTCCAAAGTTATTGTTCACACCGATCATGCTGCTATAAAATACCTTATGGAAAAGAAAGATGCTAAACCTAGACTCATTAGGTGGGTTCTCTTGCTTCAAGAATTGGACTTACACATCGTTGATAGGAAGGGAGCTGAGAACCCCGTAGCTGATAACTTGTCGAGGTTAGAAAATATTCTTGATGACCCACTGCCTATTGATGATAGTTTCCCTGACGAACAGTTAGCTGCAATAAGTGTTTCAGAAAGCACACCTTGGTATACTGATTATGCTAACTACATTGTCGCTAAATATATACCACCTAGCTTCACTTACCAACAAAAGAGAAAAAAATTCTATGACTTGAGACATTACTTTTGGGATGAACCACATCTTTATAAAGAAGGAGTAGATGGTATTATTAGACGTTGTGTACCTGAGCATGAACAGGAACAAATCCTACGGAAATGTCATTCCGAAGCTTATGGAGGACATCATGCGGGAGATAGAGCTGCTCATAAGGTATTGTAATCTGGTTTTTATTGGCCTACTCTCTTCAAGGATGCCCGTAAGTTTGTCTTGTCTTGTGATGAATGTCAAAGAATTGGTAATATAGGTAAGCGTCAGGAAATGCCTATGAATTATTCACTTGTTGTTGAACGATTTGACGTTTGGGGCTTTGATTATAGGATCTTTTCCTTCCTCCAACGAGTACACTCATATTTTGGTTGCGGTTGATTTTGTCACTAAGTGGGTAGAAGCTATTCCAACTAGTAGTGTTGATCACCACACCTCCATTAAAATGCTTAAAGAAGTTATCTTCCCGAGGTTTGGAGTCCCTAGATATTTAATGATCGATGGTGGTTCACACTTTATCCATGGTGCTTTCCATAAGATGCTTGCTAAATATGATGTTAACCATAGAATTGCATCACCCTATCATCCTCAATCTAGTGGTCAAGTTGAACTTAGCAATAGAGAAATAAAATTAATATTACAAAAAACTGTCAATAGGTCTCGTAAGAATTGTTCTAAGAAATTAGATGATGCACTTTGGGCCTATAGAATAGCTTATAAAAATCCTATGGGTATGTCTCCATATAAAATGATATATGGGAAAGCTTGTCATTTGCCTCTAGAATTAGAACACAAAGCATTTTGGGCAATTAAAGAACTTAACTATGATTTCAAACTTGCCGGTGAGAAGAGGCTATTTGATATTAGCTCACTAGATGAATGGAGAACCCAAGCGTATGAAAATGCCAGGCTATTCAAAGAAAAAGTAAAAAGATGGCATGACAAAAGAATCCAAAAGTGGGAATTCAAAATAGGAGATTATGTTCTTTTGTTCAACTCTCGTTTTAGATTTTTTGCAGGAAAGCTTCTCTCCAAATGGGAAGGACCATATATTATCGAAGAGGTTTATCGTTCTGGAGCTATCAAGATTAATAACGCCGAAGGTACTAACCCGAAGGCGGTCAATGGACAAAGAATTAAGCATTATATCTCAGGTACGCCTATTAACGTTGAAAGCAATATTATCCAAACCGTGACACCGGAGGAACACATAAACGAAACCTTCCGGAACACTCCAGAATTCTAAAGATTAGGAGGTATGTGATACGGTAAGTAAACGGACTACGAAAAATCCGCAATTTTTTTTCTTCAGTTTTGGAATATTTTATAAATTTGGAAATAAAGAAATAAACCGGAAGGTGATCGAGGTGAGCACGATACACCAGGGCGCGCCAGGCACCCCTGGGCGTGCCCTGGTGGGTTGTGCCCACCTCGGATGCCTTCCCGACTCCGTTTTCCCTCCATATACTTGTTTCCCAAGAATAAAAGTTCTCTATATATACCCCCGACTGTTTCGATGACCGCATCGCAGAAAAATCCTCTGTTCTTGTTTTGTGTTGATTCCCTGACCGACCTGAAAATATGTCGTCTCAAGATTCGGAGGGGGAGAGCCATGTTGATCCCTATGTCTCAGATCCAAAGATCTTTAGGGAAATTTACCCCTATCTATGGACCTCGGAGGAGGAAGAAGATGCTACCATGCAGGAAACAAAAGATGACAACTCTGAGGAAGAGGATGATCCATTGCCTCAACCCGGAGACATGCATGTGGAATTTAAGAAGTCAAGCCTCCCTAGAAGATACAAACCTAAGGTCCAATTTATCCCGTCTCATTTTCTGCAGGAGAGCAAGGAGGCCTTATGCCAAAGGATATTAAAGCTTGAGTTGGAGAATGATGATCTAAGGGAGGAAAACTTTATGCTTAAATATAAGTTGAAGAAGAAGGTTTCTTCATCACCACCACCTACATCATCACCACCACCTTTTTCATCACCACCACCAAAGGAGACTTGAGCACACGGATATGGGCACTCCCCTTGGCTTGAGCCAAGCTTGGGGGAGGTGCCCTGGTATCGTATCACCACCACTTTTATTCACCTTTACCTATATTAGTTCGATCCTTAGTTTTCCTTTGCTTTAGTTGAATAAAAGTTTAGCATGATCTATTTTCGTGTGTTAGTTCTGTGGCCTACCTATCTATGTAATCGAGTGAGAGTTATATAATAAAGTTTAGTTTGAGTTTTTGCCTCTCTACTTTCTTGTTGCAATCAAAATAAATAAAAGAAGAAACAAATGAAAATGATCATATGCTAATCTTATGGTGAGAAAAGACATAACATAAGGAAAAGTATAAGTAGTAAAATTTATTGGAGATTGACAAACATAGCATTGGTCAATGATGCAATTCATGAAAGAATTAATAAGGAAAGAGAAGATTCACATGCAAATACACCATCTTGGACATCTTTTATGATTGTGAGCCCCCATCAAATATTATATGTCAAAATTGTTGACGTTGGACAAGGAAGACAACGTAATGATTTATGTTTGTTCATATCCACATAGAAGTTATATTGTCATAGATCCTTTAACATGTGGTGCTTGCTCAATATCTTTGCTAGCCCAAATTCCGCACTAAGTAGAGATACTACTTGTGCATCCAAAAACCCAAACCCAAACTCCTTCTTTAAGTGTCCACCATACCTACCTATGGATCGATAAAGATCCTTCAAGTAAGTTGTCATCGGTGCAATAAGGCAATAAAAATTGCTTCTAAAAGTGTTTGATCAATTAGTGTAAGAGAAAATTGAGCGCTATACGAACTTATGATGGCAAAGTAATAAAAGCGACGGACTGCATAATAAAGGTTGCTATCATAGGGGGCAATATAGCGTGACGTTCTTTTACATTAAGGGATTGGGCATACAAACCAATAAGCGCATGACAACCTCTCCTTCCCTCTGTGAAGGGCCTATCTTTTACTTTTATGTATTTACTTTTATGCAAGAGTCAAAGTATTCTTCCCTATTCCTTTTTACTTTTTTATTTTGCAAGCATCATGTGGTGAGGAAAGATCTAGGCACATATATCCAGTTGGATATGGGTGGGCATGAGTTATTATTGTTGACATCACCCTTGAGGTGAGTAAGTTGGGAGGCGAAACTATAAGCCCCTATCTTCCTATGTGTCCGGTTGAAACTTTTTGTTCATGGGTATGCCGTGAGTGTTAGCAATCATAGAAGACTAAATGATGGTTGAGTATGTGGACTTGCCAAAAGGCTCCGACATGAGACCCTTCCTGAAAATATGATGAATTGTAGTTGCAAAGTTGACTGAGAACATAGTGTGTTGGTTTTCAATAAGGTTTATGCTTCATACGTCTATGTTGTGATGAATTGTTACTTGTTCATGAGAAGCTATATGATAAAAATGTATTGAGTAAGTTTTCATGATAGAGTTTATTGCTGTTATGCCAATAAGCATGATGCTTCTATGTCTGTATTTTGTTTTTATCGACACCTCTCTCTCAAACCATGTGGACATGCTTTTCAATATCGGCTTTCGCTTGAGGACAAGCGAGGTCTAAGCTTGGGGGAGTTGATACGTCCATTTTGCATCATGATTTCCTACTGTTATTTACTTTGTTTTGTTGAATAATAATGCTTTGGGAGTGATTCTAATGCCTTTTCTCTCATAATATGCAAGGTTTACACAAAGAGGGAGAATACCGGCAGCTGGAATTCTGGACCTAAGAAAAGCACATCAGAGATACCTATTCTGCACAACTCCAATGAAGCTGAAATTTTACGAAGATTATTTTTGTATTTAAGAAAAAAATACTGGAGCAGAAAACTACCGGAGGGGGCCTGCCAGGTGGGCACAACCCACCAGGGCGCGCCCTGATGGGTTGTGGCCACCTTGGCCCGCCTCCGGTGCCCATCTTCTGGTATATGGTCACATTTGACCTAGAAAAAATCAGAGGAGGACTTTCGGGATGAAGCGCCGCCGCCTTGAGGCGGAACTTGGGC
Source organism: Elymus sibiricus (assembly GCA_039707655.1). Classification (NCBI taxonomy): domain Eukaryota; kingdom Viridiplantae; phylum Streptophyta; class Magnoliopsida; order Poales; family Poaceae; genus Elymus; species Elymus sibiricus. Next base: position 418,758,372 of record CM077667.1, read on the forward strand.
AGGAGCACTTTTGCCCTCCGGCGGAGCGATTCCGCCGGGGGAACTTCCCTCCCGGAGGGGGAAATCGAAGCCATCGTCATCACCAACACCCCTCTCATCTTTGGTAGTCCAATCTTCATCAACATCTTCAACAACACCATGTCCTCTCAAACCCTAGTTCATCTCTTGTGTTCAATCTTTGTACCGGAACCTCGGATTGGTACCTGTGGGTGACTAGTAGTGTTGATTACCTTGCGTAGTTGATTACTATATGGTTTATTTGGTGGAAGATTATATGTTCAGATCCATTATGCTATTTAATACCCCTTTGATCTTGAGCATGATTATTATTTGTGAGTAGTTACCTTTGTTCTTGAGGTCACGGGAGAAGTCATGTGGCGAGTAATGATGTGAATTTGATATGTGTTCGATATTTTGATGATATGTATGTTGTGATTCCCTTAGTGGTGTCATGTGAACGTCGACTACATGACACTTCACCATTCATGGGCCTAAGGGAATGCATTGTGGAGTAGTTATTAGATGATGGGTTGCTAGAGTGACAGAAGCTTAAACCCTAGTTTATGTGCTACTTCGTAAGGGGCTGATTTGGATCCAAACGTTTAATGCTATGATTAGATTTTATCTTAATACTTTCTCGTAGTTGCGGATGCTTGCGAGGGGTTAATCATAAGTGGGAAGTTGTTCAAGTAAGAACAACACCCAAGCACCGGTCCACCCACATATCAAATTATCAAAGTAGCGAACACGAATCAAACCAACATGATAAAAGTGACTAGACGAAATTCCCGTGTACCCTCAAGAACACTTTGCCTATTACTAGAGACTGTTCTGGCCTGTCCTTTGCCACAAAAGGATTGGGCTACCTTGCTGCACCTTGTTTACCATTACCGTTACTTGCTTGTTACCAATTACCTTGCTATCAAACTATCTGTTACCTACAATTTCAGTGCTTGCAGAAATTACCTTGCTGAAAACCGCTTGTCATTTCCTTCTGCTCCTCGTTGGGTTCGACACTCTTACTTATCGAAAGGACTACGATTGATCCCCTATACTTGTGGGTCATCATTCACCACACCACTGTACACTAGAACAAAATTTCAAATGTAACATCTAATCATTGGAAAGTAGTATCATAGATGGTAAATAGACAAATGAATCTCATGTGAAAAATTGTTGAAGCAAAAAAGAAAATAATAAGTCTTCGACGGTGTTGAAGGTCCTTACAACTTCAGGCCAACGCCTGTGGATGATTCTCAGTACATCCTTCGCCACCTTGAGGAAGACTTCAATATTATATCATGGATGTCGTATGAATATCTTCCTTGCCTCTTGAGCATACACGTGGTTTGAGAGGTAATCATCTGTGAACTGCTTTGAAAATGATTGACAACAAAGATATGCATAAATATTTTTTCTAAATATTAAAATGGTGTGCATTGAAAGCAAACAAGGTAAGATATCATACTTGCGCACACAAAGAGTTTGTTGTTTTTCTCGCTAAATTCTTTATCCTAACAATCTTTCTAAGCTTCTTGATTTGACTAATTTTCATTGAGATCTCATTGCCCCATATGTGGGTCGAATAGTGGGTCTAAACCTCTGATACCGAGATCTACATGCAAGACCAAATTATTAAAACCTAGATATTAAAAAAAATCCCGCAATTGCACAATATTGTGCTATTAGCCAAAGGACCATGTGCAAACCTCGATGGTAAACCTCAGGGTCTTCAAATGTTACCCTGCAATTACATAAGGTAGATACTGGCCGGGTTAAGTGAGAATTAGCATACTTTCAATGAAACGGGTTAATAAAGAATAAACACATTGTAGATCCAACATATTTGAGCCATGGAAAGGCCAACCACAACATGCATGCTTAACACCTAAAAAATATAGCAATTGTATATATTTCTTATATATTTGGTACAACTAAATTTGATTTATTTCTGAAATATATAATTACAAACTTGTACCCCAACAATTGAACATCACATTGAATAATTAAACCAAACAATGCAACTGAACACCACATTGCATAACTGAATAAAACAGTGCAAGTGAACACCACATTGCACAATAGAACATACTTGAAGATTAGACTGCATAATAACATTATATTGGATAAGTGACTAGAATTTAAGACCCATAGTGGGCTGGCTCAATAGGATAGCATGGGTTTGTGACCCATGTTTTTTGCCATTTTGTTCTCCTTTTAATACTTTAGTTTATATTATTGAAGTATTTTAAGTATGTATATTCTATAAATTAATTAAATTAATATTTTGAAATTGTTAATCACATATTTTAAAAATATTCATTTAGTGTAAAAAAATATGTGTGTACCTTTTATAAAATATTGATATCAATAAAAAAATGTTCATGACATTTAAAAATTGTTCACGTGTTTCAAAAATAAGCATGGCATTAAAAAATATTTATACAATGTAAGAAAATCTCCGTGCAATTCAACAAAAACCATGACAATAAAAAAATCATGATTTTTTTATAAAATGTTCTCATAGTTTAAAAAAATGATTCATGTCACTATAAAGTGCTCAATGTGTATTTAGAAAATGTTTGATATCTATTGAGGAAAAATTGCAAAACATGTGTGTGTAAAAATGTACATCATGTATCTATACGAATGAAAAAAGACTCAAATTCGTTGATCCAAGTAATCCTGGCCATCGTACCATGCCATTCCAATGACCTCGATTGTTCAAATCATGAGCGCTCAACATGTTTAGCCTGCAACCAATATCATACGAAATATTAACATTAGCACTGAGCACATAATTAATGTGTGTTTAATATCCTAGATTTTGTAGAATCCTACCTAATGCATCTGCATGCAATTAATACCCTACTTGTTTAGATCTCAACTAATACCACCTCATATTAATATTGAAAAAATAAAAAGGCAAAAGAAAAAACAAAGAAAAACGTTAAAACACAGAGAAAAAAAATAAGAAGAAAAGACATGTAGATTCTTAAACCGGCCTGAACAGTTCTATAGAGCCTTTTCGAAACCGATACATGGGCTATAATGTTGGGTTGTAGAGTACAGAGGTGAGGCGAAGCTACATCTCGGAATTTTTTTGAATGAAAGGGGTCACCCCCGCCTCATTGTATTGAAAAATGAGGCACCAAAGACATAACCCGTCACAACACATTTCAGCAAATCAGGGTGAAAAGTAGACAAACCAATAAGCTAGCTATTACATACCATCAGTATTTTAGCTGGGATGACCTATCAGGACGGAGTCTTGCTGCTGCTCACTCCTCTCGCCTGCCAACCTGTTCGTCTCCAAGCGATCCTCATAAGCTGTCCTCTTTGTCGATCCAGCAACAATAAACACCTCTGCAACAACACCAACTGATTGTCCCCACATAAGATTCTTCATTGATGAATCAAGGCACATACCCTTCCCAGAAGAATTTGGGTACCTGTCCACACTACGCCCTAAATGCACACGTCATTATGTGTTGTCCATAAACTCCAAATCTTAATAACACAGGAAATATTTACCACAAATTTCTTATCATCAACATACCACAAAGCAGTTAAGTCAGACATGTTGCAAGGAATTTGAAAGTTAAAGATCTCAACAATAGTTCTGCAAACCTCCCTTACCACAACACAATCAAAGAGTAGATGGAAAACAGATTCAACTTTGTTGCAGAAAAGGCAAGTCGTCTCATCTCCCTCCTACCATTTACTCAAATGATCTCGAGTCAGAATTTTATTGTGGAAAGCCAACCAACCAAAAGCCAGATATTTTATGGGGCACAACAATCTTCCATTGTTTCAAATAGGAGTACAAACCCCTCCAAATTAATCAAGTTATAAAAGGAGCGGACATAGTACAAACTAGAAAGTTCAAGCATATAGATGGGTTGATCATCATTATCATTAGGAACATAGCCTGACAAAACACCCAACAATTCCTGCCATTTAACTAGAAAACTAGCATCCGATCGACACATCTCCTGAAGTAACACATCTCCTAAAGTAATAACTAGAGTGTGACCATACCAAACTTTGGCCACACAACATACTTCATGTTGACAAATACAAAAATATCCCAAACTTGAGTTTTCAAGGTAGTTTCCCTAGCCCAAATATCATTCCAAAAGATAATATGTTTACCATCCCCCAGAACCTATTTATAAAATGGCCTGACCCAGATAGGGCCCAAGTAACACCTTTCCAAAAGGGGATCTAATATTAGTTTTGGACCATATAAGGTTAGGCTTACAAGTGTTATACTTGTCATTCACCGAAGTGATCCAGCTTTCTCACCTCGTAGGAAAAACCTCTTGGCCCATGAGGCTAACAGAGCCATATTTAAGTCCCTAAGATTACGTACACATAATTCCCCCAAAGGCCTTCTTTTGGGATAAAATCCCAAATTAACATGATGATATTTGTGGATACCCCCAAAATTACCCAGAAACAATGAACTATTTGTGATGTTATAGCTTTTATAGCCCAATTAAGTAATTTGATTATAAACATAAGATACATTGGAATATTAGTAATAAATGTTTGTAATAAAATTAGCCTAGCTTTATAACTAAGAAATTTGCCTCTCCAACCACAAATTATGTTAATGATTTTATCAATGATGGGTTGGATATCTTCCCTCCTCAGCATAAGCTAATCGAGGCGAAACCCCAATTACTTAAGAGGGGGGGAACCAATCTTACAACATAAAATCTGAGATGTCGGCTTAGAAGCCTCGACATCAAGATTAATTGTTACCAAGTCACACTTATCATAAATGATCTTCATACCAGACAATTGGTCAAAGTAACATACCATCCACTTTAGTTTCTAGCATAGGCACGGTGTGGATCAAGGAATAATCCCAGAAATGATATTAGCTCTAGCTTTAGCCAACACTATAGAGAAAACATCAACAACTAAATTTAAAAAAGCCTGGAGGATAGAGGGTATCTTTGCTTCAACCCCCCCCCCCCCCAACAAAATAGGATCATTAAGGGCACCTGCAATGCTGACTCCCAAATTTGCTTCGACATTCATCCGTGGACAGGGGGCCAGTCCATGGACATGGATGCGAGAGTTGGGCATCCAACGCTACTGCATACATTTCAAACACTAGTGTAAACATATTAGACGAAATTCATGCAAGCCGGATGATTTTCATATAAACCGGGGCACATTAATTAGAATTCAGACATTTTTCATTAAAAAAAGAGATGTCGAACCTAAACATATCATACGGCGGCGCCCGACTTCCACTTCCTTTCTATTCCGCATCGGCGAACACATCCTCCATCTTTCGTCTCCATGAGCACCGACGGGGTTCAAGACCCGTGAAGTGACAGTGCATTCTCCGGTGAGGAAGAGTAGGACATGGGAGACGGACCGGCCCACATGGGACACCAAGTCCTGTCGCCTCCCACCCCCTACTCATTCTCGAAGGAGTCTAAACACCATCACAGAGGGGTTCATCTTCTTCATAGGTGCCTCTCCGATGATGCGTGAGTAGTCCACCATAGACCTACGGGTCCGTAGGCAGTAGCTAGATGGCTTCTTCTCTCTCTCTCTTATGATTCTCAATACAATGGTCTCTTGGAGATCTATTTGATGTAAACTTTTGCGGTGTGTTTGTTGGGATCCGATGAATTTTGAGTTCATGATCAGTTTCTATCCATGAATATTATTTGAGTCTTCTTTGATCTCTTATATGCATGATTTCTTATAGCCTCGTATTTCTTCTTTGAATCTTTGGTTTAGTTAGGCCAACTAGATCGATTTTTCTTGCCATGGGAGGAGGTACTTTGTGATGGGTTCGATCTTGCAGTGTTCTTTCCAAGTGACAGAAGGGGCAGCAAGACACGCATGTATCGTTGCTATTAAGGATAACAAGATGGGGTCTATTCCTACATGAATAGATCTTGTCTACATCATGTCATCGTTCTTATTGCATTACTCCGTTTTTCCATGAACTTAATACACTAGATGCATGTTGGATAGCGGTCGATGTGTGGAGTAATAGAGGTAGATGCAGGCAGGAGTCGGTCTATCTATCTTGGACGTGATGCCTATATAATGATCATTGCCTTGGATATCGTCATGACTATTCGATTTTCTATCAATTCCCCAACAGTAATTTGTTCACCCACCGTGCGCTATACTCATGAGAGAAGCCACTAGTGAACCCTACGGCCCCCGGGTCTACTTTTCCATCATATTGCTTTCCGATCTACGTTTTTTGCAATCTTTATTTTCAGATCTACAAAATCAAAATCCCAAAAACATATTGCTGCATATTTACTCTTTTTATTTGTGTTCTTGAGAGATCTATCTCTCCTATCTATCACTACCTAATCTATCTTATTACCGTAGAGAGATTGACAACCTCTCTTTCGCGTCGGGTTGCAAGTATTTGTTGTTTGTGTGCAGGTGCTGCTTATTGGGTGGTGGTGATCTTCCTACTGGTTCGATAACCTTGGTTTCATAACTGAGGGAAATACTTACCGTTGCTATGCTGCATCATCCCTTCCTCTTTGGGGAAATACCGACGCAGTCTCAAGCCACGTCAAAGGAATTTCTGGCGCCGTTGCCGGGGAGGAAGCAGTCTCTTCTACGTGCCTATCGTAGGCGCCGAGGGGACTCCATCATCATCTACCAGGTTCCTAATCACAAATCTCATCTCCTTGCAATTACATTATTTGCCATTTGCCTCTCGTTTTCCTCTCCCCCACTTCACCAATTTGCCGTTTTATTCGCCCTCTTTTTCGCCTTTTTCTCGTCGGATCTCTTGTTAACTTGACACCATGAGTGATTTTGGTATGGCAGAAACGGATGATGGCAGGACTCCTAAAATTGGACGTTCTGTTAATCTGGATTCTAAGACTTTTGTTTTGGGGCAAGGGAATGTTATAGGAGAAGAAACTATCCAAGAGTTCTTCAATTGCGTTGGGAATTTGACTCTCGATGATACTCCTATTTTGAAAAGAACTAAATCTTATGCGAAAGCTATCTCAGCGCTAGTTCTAAAACTTGAAAATAGATTTATTCGTACCCATCCTACCTTGCAAAGATTGTTTTATGAGCTACCCATCATAAAGAACCCTAAAGCTAGGAAGTTGGCTACACTTGTTCTTATGCACGAATTTGATAACATAGTACGGGAAGCTAGGGAGATCTTTGACTTTTATGGTATGAACCGTGAAAAACCGGTAATAGGAGAAATCCTCTACAATAGTGATTACATGATGAGATATTTGCTTGGAAATAATCAAATTTTTTATGAGAATCTCAAAAAGGAAGTCCCCGTTTTAGACATGATCCAACACGTTTTCAATGATAAAAACCAAAAATATTCTTGGATCGTGGCCGGTAATCAAAGGGGGTACGTAGAGGGACAACTTGATAGTGCTAAGGTTGCTATGGATGATGTGTTTCAAGTTCTATTTGCAAAACCTCTTGACAAAAACACCTCATCCAAAACTAAAGATGACAATACTTGAATCTATCCATTATGCCTAGCTTGGGGCGTAAAACGATAGCGCTTGTTGGGAGGCAACCCAATGAATAAATAAATTTTGCTTTTTCCTTTCTGTTTTTGAGTGTTGACACAATTATGACTCTGTTATGATTGTGTTTTTATGGTTTATTTAGTGTTTGTGCCAAGTAGAACCTTTAGGATGATTCATAGGATGAGTAGAAGTGATGCTGAATCTGAAACAGAAACTTTGTGTCCAGTATTTGAATTTTAATTTTTTTCTGGAACATGATATTGAGCTGAAATTTTAGCACAGTGTTTCTATACAAATTTCTTACGTTGTCCTAATTTTTTAGAATTTTTAGAGTTATATAAGTATGGTTAGAGTACAGATTACTACTAACTGTTCTATTTAAGACAGATTCTGTTTTCGTTGCATTGTGTGCTTGTTTTGATGAATCTATGGTTTGTATTGGGGGGTATAAGTAATGGTAAAGTTAAAATACAGTAGGTATAATGCAATTATAAAATTTTTAATGGGTTTGCAACAGTACCTAAAGTAGTGATTTGCTTTGTTATACTAACGGATCTCACGAGGATTTTGTTGAGTTTTGTGTGATTGAAGTTTTCAAGTTTTGGGTGAGATCACGATGGATGAAGGAATAAGGAGTAGTAAGAGCCTAAGCTTGGGGATGCTACCGCACCCCCAAGATATATCCAAAGAGAAACAAGCAACTAAGCTTGGGGATGCCCCCGAGTGGCGTCCCCTCTTTCTTCTAACGACCATCGGTATTTTACTTGGAGCTATATTTTTATTCGTCACATATCATGTGTTTTGCTTGGAACGTCTTGTATCTTTGCTTGCTTTGTTTGTTAGTTTTTCCTTTGTATCCTTGCTGGACACACCTATTTGAGAAAGCCAAAACGATGCTATGAATTGTTACAATTGCTCTATGTGCTTCACTTAAACTTTTTGAGCTATAGAAATTGCTCTAGTGCTTCACTTATATCTTTTAGAGCACGGTGTGCTTGGAAACTTTTGTAGAAATACTCTCATGCTTCACTTAGATTAATTTGAGAGTTAGTAAATTTGAAGAAATCCTCTCATGCTTCACTTATACCTATTTGAGAGATGAAATCTTTATGCTCATGTGCTTCACTTAAATTTGTTTGAGTTTGCTAAAAAGCAATGGCAACATATGAAACTAGTCCCAAAGTGATAGATATCCAAGGAGGATATAATAAAAACTTTCATGAAGATCATTGGACAAATTAAACTTGATTCCTTATAATAGTTTTGAAACATGATGAGAGTAATATGTGAGTCATGTTGGTGAGTAATTATGCTTAGTAGGAATATTGGTGTTAAGGTTTGTGATTCCCTATGCATGCACGAAAGTCAATAGTTATGCAATAAAGTTATATCCTACTTGTGGTGCATTATTCGGTGTTAGTTATGTTCAATGCTCACTTATGTGATTTTTCGTTTCTTGGTTTGGTTGCTTCCCAATCTATTTGCTAGCCTTCATTTGTACTAAGTAGAAATACTACTTGTGCATCCAAAATCCTTAAACCAAGTTTTGCCTTATGAGTCCACCATACCTACCTATATGCGGTATTTCCATGCCGTTCCAAGCAAATTTGTATGTGCCATCTCTAAATTTTCAAAATAATTTTTCTCTTTTGTGTGCTCGTACCGCTCATGAAACGGTGGGGACTGTCCAATATTTTTCCATGCTAGATGTGTTATTCTCAAGTTGATTGTTTATTCACTTATCATTGCACGAGAGTGCGGCGGTAATAGGGATGCCCATTCCCGAAATGAAAAATAAAAAATATTTACTTTATGTTGTCAAATAATAAATTCCTTGGAAAGTGTTGGTATGGAAGGCAACCGTGGATACGGCCCGCCATGGAAAGTGAAAGTTTGGTGGAAAAAGGAATAAACTTTATTTTCTGTTTGGGAACCGCCTATGATATATCTAGCATGGAAAGTATTGTGAACTACTTTGTCGTTTTCGTTGACAGGAAAAGCATGCCACCCAAAATATTTTTCTCTCTCAATTTTAAACCTTGAGCTCTGGCACCTCTACAAATCCCTACTTCCCTCTGCGAAGGGCCTATCATTTACTTTATGCAATTTTTATTTTTGCTTTGAGTCTCCATCTTCTCTTATAAGCACCAACTAGGGGGCACTATGATCGTACTTGAGCATTGGGCATAGCTAATATTTGAGTGTGTTTCGTGAATGGATCAATGATTGAGCATGATGGGCTAGGGATAACTTTCTTTAGTGTTGATATTTTGAAAGACATGGTTGCTTGTTGACATGCTTGAGTATTGAAGTCATTATGTTAAAACTAGACTATTGCTTTGAATCATTATAAGTCCAAATGTCCATGCTATATAAAAGAAAAGAATGTGATGAACATGTTAGGCAGCATTTGACATCAAAAATTCTGTTTTTATCATTTACCTACTCGAGGACGAGTAGAAATTAAGCTTGGGATGCTTGATACGTCTCCAACGTATCTATAATTTTTGCTTGTTCCATGCTGTTATATTATCATTCTTGGATGTTTTACAATCATTTTATTACAACTTTATATCAGTTTTTGGGACTAACCTATTGACATAGTGCCAAAGTGCCAGTTGCTCTTTTTGCTTGTTTTTTACTTCGCAGAAAATCAATACCAAACGGAGTCCAATTACGACAAACTTTTTGGAGATTTTTTCTGGACCAGAAGACACCCAGTGGGCCAAACAACTGCCGGAGAGGTGGGCTGTGGAGAGCACAACCCACCAGGGCGCGCCAGGGGGGCCCCGGCGCGCCCTGGTGGGTTGTGCCCTCCTCGGCCCCCTTCCGCACCGCCTCTGATGCCTATAAATTCTCAAATATTTGGAAAACCCTAGGGGAGTCGACGAAACACAATTCCAGCCGCCGCAAGTTCCAGAACCGCGAGATCCAATCTAAACACCATTACGGAGGGATTCATCTTCTTCATAGGTGCCTCTCCGATGATGCGTGAGTAGTCCACCATAGACCTACGGGTCCGTAGGCAGTAGCTAGATGGCTTCTTCTCTCTCTCTTATGATTCTCAATACAATGGTCTCTTGGAGATCTATTTGATGTAAACTTTTGCGGTGTGTTTGTTGGGATCCGATGAATTTTGAGTTCATGATCAGTTTCTATCCATGAATATTATTTGAGTCTTCTTTGATCTCTTATATGCATGATTGCTTATAGCCTCGTATTTCTTCTTCGAAACTTTGGTTTAGTTAGGCCAACTAGATCAATTTTTCTTGCCATGGGAAGAGGTGCTTTGTGATGGGTTCGATCTTGCAGTGTTCTTTCCAAGTGACAGAAGGGGCAGCAAGACACGCATGTATCGTTGCTATTAAGGATAACAAGATGGGGTCTATTCCTACATGAATAGATCTTGTCTACATCATGTCATCGTTCTTATTGCATTACTCCGTTTTCCATGAACTTAATACACTAGATGCATGCTGGATAGCGGTCGATGTGTGGAGTAATAGAGGTAGATGCAGGCAGGAGTCGGTCTATCTATCTTGGACGTGATACCTATATAATGATCATTGCCTTGGATATCGTCATGACTATTCGATTTTCTATCAATTGCCCAACAGTAATTTGTTCACCCACCGTGTGCTATACTCATGAGAGAAGCCACTAGTGAACCCTACGGCCCTCGGGTCTACTTTTCCATCATATTGCTTTCCGATCTACGTTTTTTGCAATCTTTATTTTCAGATCTACAAAATCAAAAACCCAAAAACATATTGCTGCATATTTACTCGTTTTATTTGTGTTCTTGAGAGATCTATCTCTCCTACCTATCACTACCTAATCTATCTTATTACCGTAGAGAGATTGACAACCTCTCTTTCGCGTCGGGTTGCAAGTATTTGTTGTTTGTGTGCAGGTGCTGCTTATTGGGTGGTGGTGATCCTCCTACTGGTTCGATAACCTTGGTTTCCTAACTGAGGAAAATACTTACCATCGCTGTTCTGCATCATCCCTTCCTCTTTGGGGAAATACCGACGCAGTCTCAAGCCACGTCAACAGCCGCGCGTAAGATGCGTAGTTGTCGGCGTTCTCGAGCTCGGCCGCTAGCACTGCCAGCACGTGTGTGTGTGATGTCCCGTCCGCGTTCAACTACGTCACCGCATCATTACGATCGGCGCGTGCTAGAATGTGCGGCCTCGTGGATCGCCTGCTGCTCCACAACGAAATTCGGGTTCGCCACGCGCATGGCGGCCACGACCTCCTCGCTTGCGCACTCGACGTAGATTTGGCCCTCCGCCAGCCAGTGCTGCTCGAGGAGGAAGAGGTTGTACCTCAACTCCTCCTGCGCCTACTGGAACGCCGACATATGATCAGGCATAGGCTGCTCCTCCTCCACCATGGTGGCGTTGAAGTGTGTATGTGCCCAGTCCATGGTCAAGCCTGCATGCACAGACGCGAGGTCCGGCGTGGGGTCGTTGTCAGAGCCCGTCATCATCATGGGATCGTCGTCGGAGACCTCGGGCATGCTAACCGGCATGTCGTGCTCGATCCTCTAGGCGCGACGGGTCCACTAGGGAGCAACAAGAGCGGCCATCTCGTGTTTCTGCTCAGGGAGACAAGCTCTCCCAAAAAGAGCTAGTGCTTGAGATCATGGTGGATGCAGTGCAAGGGAAGAGGGTGTAGAGAGGACGTGTTGTGTTGTGGTATGACCGTCTTTAAATAAGGATTCCATCGAGGCCAAGCATCCTGTGCGTCAATGCGCGACGCATGAGTTGGTTCGTCGGCCGGCGAGCCTACTTAATGATGGCATACGGACATGCGGGCTTTGAACGTGCACGGTAGATATTTGTCCCGTCCCGTCTAGTAAACTTAACTCCGGCATTAAACAGGCATGGACATTGTGGACACGTTACGGGCGGCGCTCTCAGCCAGCGCACCGCTTCAATGCCGGCAGTGAGAGGTCGTGTCTGCTCTGGGACGGCGTCAATGCGGAGTGGCCGCTCTACAGCAGCATGGATGCGGGCAGCTCGCGACTCGCTGGAATGCGCGTGTGCACGGGTGGAGGGTTTTGGGTGGGGCAGGTTAGTCAGGAGGAGACGTGGCAGCGGTCCGAATGCCCGCAAAGCCCCCCACTTTGCCTCCAGTTTGCGGGAAAAAGCACGTCCAGACAGGCCGGCGGACCGATAGAGGACCGCGTTGGATTGCAAAACAAGCCTGGACCATGTGGTCCGAACAGTTCTGGGTGGGTTGAGGGTCGGCGTTGGAGATGTCCTAACATCATTAATCCTCACACAATAGAAACTCTGTTCAAGAATGGAAAGTATCCATCTGATGCATCTGTTGCCAAAGCCCCTAGTAGTAAGCATCTCCACTAGGAAATCCCGATTAACTCTGTCATATGCTTTTTCATAGCCTAACCTGAAAATAACCCTAGGCTTGTCGGCATTGTACACCTCATGAATAAGTTGTGTTCCCCTGAGGAGTTAAATGCATAAAACCACCACTTTAGCGGCATAACTCTTGTAAAACCACCACTTCACAAAATGCGACACTTTGCACCGCACTAGAAGACAGTGGCAAAAAACACTGATCCCAAACTTGATCTCTTTTTGACGTTGCCAACCGCGCGCTTGGCCAACACCTGTGGTGACATCGTGTTAACGGCCGCTAACGGCCGTAGGGACCGAGCCGGTCGGCCCGTTCCCTAGGGGGAAACAGTATCGTTCTGATCCTCTCCTCTCGCCCACTCTCTCACTCTCGCTCCCCTCTGCCTCGCTCCCCTCCGCGCCGCCGTCGCCGCCCAACCTCGTCGCCGCCGCCGCAATGCCTTCTTGGGCAGACTCGGAGGAGAGCAGTGACGACGGCATGCTCAACTTTGTCGGGAGGTAATGCCCTTCCGTTGTACTCTCTCTGTTTTGTAGCCTAGGTTTAGGGATTTCAGACTGGGTAATTTCGTTTTCGTATAAGTTGGACCGGATCCAGGGTATTTTACCACTCCCAATTCCTTTTGAACTCAATCCAACCCCTCGTGACCATAGGCAACTCGGACTTTGAAGGCGATGTTGAGACGATAGAGGAAGGCCGTGTTGAGTGCTACCACCGGAAAATAACCAAGAATTCATAGCATTTGAATGTGGGATAACTGGGAGGAGGTTTTATGGGTGTGGTCAGGATGTAAGTTGCAATCACTATCCTGCTTTTCTTATTTGAATTTGTTAATGGTTAATGATCAAATTTATGGGTGTGGCCAGGATGTAAATATTGTGTGTGATCTAATTTGTAAATGGTTAATGATGGAATTTATGGGTGTGGTTAGGATGTGAACTGTTGTGTGTGATCTAATTTTTTAGTGGTTAATGATAAAATTTAATGGTCATTGATTAACTGATGTAGTCAGTGTTTCTTATTTGAAATCCCATATGAACTGCTATCTGTTTGGAAAATAGCCAAGTAATTTTTTTGTTTCTGTGAAGCTGAACTGAACTCTTTCTTCTGTAGCTTAACCGCTTAGGTACTCTGAAGTTGAACTGAAGTGTTTCTTCTGTAGCTTAACTGCTTAGTTACCCTGAAGCTTAACTGAAGTGTTTCTTCCATAGCTTAACTGATACATACATTTTCTCTTTTCTGTGAAGCTTAACTCATGTGCTTCTCTATAGAGAATAACCATTTCACCTTTTGTAAGTAACTTTTTTTTCTTAAGCTACTAATGTGCATAACTCATGTGTTTCTCTTGTAGATTACCAATTGTGGCTATGTTCAATGGGTTGATATGGAGTATCCTGAAGCTACTAAAAAAGCTCTTTAGAAGATTTGGGCAACATATGAAGATTGTTGTGCTGCTAGAACCAAAGAAGGGGCTGATCCTGCATAGATAGTGCTTAAGCTTGAAGAGGAGGTTAAGACTGCTACCCTGCAGTACAAGAACCTTCTTGCCGAAGTTAACAAAATGCTCACGCAACAAGTGGAAAAGAACCGTCAAGAAACTTACAAGAAAATTATGTCAGAGGACAATGAAGGCTTGCAGAAGCAGCTGGACCAAAAGCAGTATGTCATTGAGGATATGAAGGCCATTCAGAAAGCACAAGGAGAATAGATCATGAAGCTGAGGACTTAGCTGCATGAGTTGAAGAAGGACAGGGATACCAATGGACTCAAGAAGGAGATGTATGTGCTCAAGACTGAACTACAAGACCACACGAAGGATAAGAAACGGCTTATGAAGGACAAGATTGAGGTAATGCAGGAGAGGGATGGGCTGCAGATGGAGAAGAAGAAGCTGGAGATGGCCATTTCTGAGCTTACCAAAGTTGGAGAAATTCACAAGGGCAAGCTGAAGAAGATCAAGGGTATTTGTGATGAAGACTCTGTCATTGAGCTTAGTCGCTGAGGCTTAGTCTAATCTAGTGTTGTTGTATGCACTATGCTGTCTATCTACTTTAATTCCCGTTGTTGTAAGCACTATGATACCTACTTATGTGTGAGAATTGTTGTAAGCACTATGATATCTATCTAAATTGCTGGTATGTTCAATGGTATGAACTATGAACTATGTATCACATTTAATCTGTCATGATGCTGCCAAGATGGAGTACTCCAAGATGGATAAAAGTAGCAGAGCACTGCACATCACTTGTGATATACAAATTGAAACAAACAGCATAACATAGACCCATAACATGCACCTGGAGTATAACAGGTTGCATACTCTTGCATAAGTGTGCATAATAAGTACAATTCATACAACTAGTTCATAATAGAGGTAACATAGTATGTAACATCAAGGATCATATCAAGGACCCATATGATTGCTTGCTAGCTAGCCTAACAGCTGAACACATTGTTTGCATTAGGCATTACAGACTTAGATTAGTAGATCTACAAAATGTACCACCAACACCATTAGCTTCTTGGTGTCTCCAAGCCGCCACCTCACTCCTCCACGATGGACTTGATCTTCTGAAGCTTCTCCTTGCTACCATGCCCACCTTTAAGCAATTCAACAATCACCCTCTCAAGGTTCTTCTTCTCCTCTTGAAGAACATCCTTGTCCTCCTTGACCTCCTTCATGGACTTCCTAGTGTTCCTAATGATATCTGCCTGAGAAGGCAAGATGCACCTCTGCTCATTGGCCAACCTCATCTTCTCCATCTTCAGCTCCATCTTGCACTGCTCCTCTAACTCTGCAAGCTTTGTCTTGACATCTTCAGCATGCTTTGTTGCATTCTCATGTTCCAAACGCTGCACCTTTCCATCCTGCCAATCAAACAGCTGGCCAACTTCCTCAACCATGTCATTGAATTGCATGGCCAGGAATTCATTCTGCTTCTCCAGCTTGGCTATTTTTTTGTCATAAGCCTGTCTATCCATCACCCTGCCACAGTTCTAGTCATGAAACATCTCACACAGTTTTGTCAGGCACCTCTGGAGTATGACAGGCCAGGGACCATCAACCCACTGAATCACTCCACAGTCAACACGCCCCTGCAAATTCAGTTGACAACATAAATTGTAATTCAGTTAAAACTACCAAATTCAGTTCAAACTATGACACAGTTGATAGTAGCAATTCAGTTAACAATAGAAAATTACTGCTAACACTATCATATTCGGTAAACACCACTGTATTTAGTAAACACCACTGTATTCAGTTAACAGTACCACTTTCGGTAAACACCACTATATTCAGTTAACAGTACTACTTTCAGTAAACACCACTGTATTCAGTAAACACCACTGTATTCACTCAACAGTACCACTTTCAGTAAACACCACTGTATTCAGTAAACACCACTATATTCAGTTAATAGTACCACTTTTAGTAAACACCACTATATTCAGTTAACAGTACCACATTCAGTTAATAGTACCACATTCACTTAACACTAATGATTCAGTAAACTATAAGCTCATCAATTATTACATGCTTAGCACATCCATAGAATCTTCTACCTGTGTCTATGCCATTGAAAGCAACACATTTCCTGCCCCTAAACTGGTGAAGCTTGCATTTGATCTCTGGATCAGTCACCATACCACAGAAGGAAGAATCAATAGTAGTATCAGGATTCTCCTGCATTGAAAAGATGCCTTAGTCAATCCACGGAGGAGAGGCAGAGAACGGAGGATCTAAAAATGGCACACTCTCCAGGTTAAACTTGTCAAACCCTAACCCTAACTGAAAGCAATGTATACATACCCAGCCATCTACGTCCATGCCGGTGTAGGTCTGCTCCTCCTCCTCGCTGCTGTCTTCCAAATCTCTCCAAAAGGCCATTGCGGCGGTGGCGGCGCAGAGGAGAGCGAGGCAGAGGAGAGCGAGGCAGAGGGGAGTGAGCGAGTGAGCGATTGAGCGAGAGGAGAGGATGGGAACAACAGTGTTTCCATTTAGGGAACGGGCCGACCGGCTCGGTCCCTACGGCCGTTTGCGGTGCGCCATCCACCGCTGTCGGCCAGCGCGCGATTGGCCACGTCAAAACGGACTCGTTTTTCAGTTCAGTGTTTTTTGCCACCGTCAAAATTCTGGTGCGGTGCAAAGTGGTGGTTTTACGATAGCTATGCCGTTAATGTGGTGGTTCTGTGCATTAACTCTCCCCTGAAAAAAAACTCTCCCCTGAAAAAAAAAGAATGAACAAGTTGTGTTGCACGGGCACGCAGGGTGGGTGCATATATGTTGTGAAGCCATAGCCGCGTTCACTTCAAACAAAGCCCCGCATGCATGCCGTGCAAAGCGGATCCAGCTGATCTGACCCGACAGCCGCATTAGTCGCCTTCTATCATCCATCCCCTGTTCACTTGGTCACCTCCCTCAGCGCGATGAAATAGCGGCGGAGAACAAAATCGCTCGCCACATAGTTGCTGCAGTCAGGTTGATCAGTCGAGGGTTGCCAGTTAGCGTCTCTCTCTCTGCATAGAATCACGATGATCGACGTGAGCCGGCACCACGGCACCACTGCGTGATCCCAGAAGATTCACAGGTGCTGGTCTTTCTCCTGAAGATCCGATCCGATTTATCTGTTCATTGTCGTAAGAGGTTGAGATGCGTACGATTGATACTATCAGTCTTATCCATTGGGCGGTTAGAGATTCTTTCTTCTTAAACGAAACCAGTTACGTTTATTTTGACATGTCGTTTATCCCATCCGATCCCAACAATGCCCGCGTTTACGTTTTGCAGATTCGACGGGGATCGAACAACGCGCCGCGCGTTTAATTAGATGAGATTAGATTAGCCTCGGGAAGACAGATCCATGGCCATGGCTAAACGGGAGAAAGCAGAGTTGGCCGTACCCGTACCCGAGGCTACCCCGACGCCGACGGCGACGCCGATGTCGGCAACGGCGCCGATGTCGGCGAGGTCGGTCAAGTGGGGCGACCTCGAGGACGCGGCCAGCGGGCTGGAGCGGCCGCTGCTGCGGCAGCGCGGCGCCAACACCACGTCCCAGATGGCCGTCGTCGGCGCCAACGTCTGCCCTATCGAGAGCCTGGACTACGAGTGCGTGTCCCTAATCCCTATGCCAACTTCTTCTATCCGATCCACCGCGATCCTCAGAAGTTCGTCCTAAATTCTACTGCGAATCTGTGATCAATTTCAGAGTCGTGGAGAACGACCTGTACAAGCAGGACTGGAGATCCAGGGGGAGGATCCAGGTCTTCCAGTACCAGGTGCTCAAATGGCTCATGGCACTCCTCCTGGGATCGGTCGTCGGCCTCGTGGGATTCTTCAACAACATCGCCGTCGAGAACATCGCCGGCTACAAGCTGCTCCTGACCAGCAACCTCATGCTGCAAAACAGGTATACCTAGCCAGATATCACCACACACGTGTCACCTCCCAAACAATGCACTGGCAATCTAAAGTTCTAAACCCCATCATCTCTTTCTATGTGGCTTCAGGAACCTGCATGCGTTTCTGCTATACATGGCCTGCAACGCGGTCCTCGCGGGGACCGCAGCTGCGATTTGCGCCTACTTAGCACCCGCGGCGGCCGGCTCCGGCATACCGGAGGTGAAGGCCTATCTGAACGGCGTAGACGCCCACTCCATCTTAGCGCCCAGCACCCTCTTAGTGAAGGTCAAACCACTTTCTAACTCAGTGGCAATGGATGTTTCGGACAGGATTAAGTTGTGACTTTGGGACCTGCAGATTATTGGCTCCATATTGGGCGTGTCTGCTGGTTTTGTGCTGGGCAAAGAAGGGCCTATGGTGCACACTGGTGCCTGCGTTGCCGCAATGCTCGGCCAAGGGGGGTCGCGCAAATACGGCCTTACTTGGAACTGGATCAGGTACTTCAAGAATGACCTGGATCGCAGGGATCTCATCACCTGCGGTGCTGCAGCCGGCGTCACTGCCGCATTCCGCGCCCCTGTCGGCGGCGTCCTCTTTGCGCTGGAGGAAGCAACATCTTGGTAAAATTTTACTGCTACTAAAACTCTGCATGTTCTATTTCCAGTCCTGATTTTGTCGGAAATGCTACAGTGTACATAGAACTGCTACTATTAGTGTTTATTCCTTGGGTTGGTTTCAGATAAATTCATCGTTTGTCACATGGAATCACTCCTTTGGTAGTCTTTGTTCCTGACAATATGATCACATTGAACTGCAGAATGAAATCTGCGGCGATTTTTTTTATTAAAACGGGGCTACTCCCCTCCCATAACTTTCATAACAGAAACCTTTGGTCTTTGTGATCTCTCAGGTGGCGGAGTGCGCTTCTGTGGAGGACATTCTCCACAACAGCAATGTCGGCGATAGTGTTGCGGTCGTTGATAGAGTACTGCCGCAGCGGCAACTGCGGCCTGTTTGGCAAAGGCGGTCTGATCATGTTCGACGTCAGCTCGCGAGTGACGGCTTACACTGGCACTGATATCGCAGCGGTCATACTGCTCGGCATCCTCGGTGGGCTACTCGGAGCTCTCTTCAACCACTTTGTCGACCTGATCCTCCGCAGATACGGCATCATCAATGAGTAATCTTCATCCTCGATATGAAAGCAAACATTTCTCAGAGAGCTTCAGAATGTTGGATCACTGAATGATTTGAATTTGCAGGAAGGGCGCGCCATACAAGATCCTTATGACGGTGTTCATCTCACTTGTCACCTCGTGCTGCTCTTTCGGCCTGTCGTCGCTGTCTCCGTGCGTCCCGTGCCCGCCCGAGCTCGCCCCCGGCAAGTGCCCGACCATCGGCCGGTCCGGCAACTACAAGAAGTTCTGGTGTCCGGCGGGGCACTACAATGCGCTGGCCTCTCTCTTCTTCAACACCAACGACGACGCCATCCGCAACCTCTTCAGCGGCGGCACCGACAGTGAGTTCGGTGTGTCCACTCTGCTCATTTTCTTCATCGGCGTGTACACCCTTGGCCTGATCACCTATGGCGTGGCCGTGCCGTCGGGCCTCTTCATCCCCGTCATCCTCTCCGGTGCCAGCTTCGGCCGCCTTGTGGGCAAGCTCTTCGGCACGAGCCTCGACACGGGCCTCTTCGCGATCGTCGGTGCAGCGTCCTTCCTCGGCGGCACCATGCGGATGACGGTGTCGGTGTGCGTGATCCTGCTAGAGCTCACCAACGACCTCCTGCTGCTGCCGCTCATCATGCTCGTCCTGCTTGTCTCCAAGACGGTGGCGGACTGCTTCAACAAGGGCGTGTACGAGCAGATCGTGCGCATGAAGGGGCTCCCCTTCCTGGAGGTGCACGCCGACGCGTGCATGCGAAGCCTGGTGGCCAGCGACGTGCTGTCCGGGCCGGTGATCACCTTCTCCAGCGTGGAGCGCGTCGGCTCCGTGGTGAACACGCTGCGGCGCACGGGCCACAACGGGTTCCCGGTGATTGAGGACGCGCCGTTCGCGCCGGCGCCGGAGCTGTGCGGCCTGGTGCTGCGATCCCACCTGGTCGTGCTGCTCAAGGGCAGGACCTTCACCAGGGCTCGCGTCAAGACCGGCGCCGCCGAGGTGTTCCGCAAGCTCAAGCCCTTCGACTTCGCCAAGGTGGGGTCGTCGGGGAGGGCGATGGAGGTGGGCGAGCTGAGGCTCACCGACGAGGAGATGGACATGTACGTGGACCTCCATCCGATCACCAACCGGTCACCCTACACCGTCGTGGAGAACATGTCGCTGGCCAAGGCCGCCGTGCTCTTCCGCGACCTCGGCCTCCGCCACATGTGCGTGGTGCCGAGGACACCCGGGGTAAGAACTCGCTGACCAACTCCATACATTACTCGCCACCATTTTTACCATTCTCGCAAGGGATCAAGCAATGTAACAAATCTCGTGTGTGTGCATTGCAGAGGCCGCCGGTGCTGGGGATCCTGACGCGGCACGACTTCATGCCGCAGTACATCCGCGGGCTGTTCCAGAACGTCCTTCGCGAGTAGAAGAAGATCGCCGTCATTTTCTTTGCATATACCGTATTTACGAAAGTTTTTCCTTCTGCATATATTTTCGTACAGTAGTCTTTTAGGGAATATGTTTACGTATTCTTATTATAGTGCTACCGCAAAGCTTCGTTTAGTTTAGTGAGTCCCTTAGCTATTTTATAGGCTCACTGGCTAGCACCCCGCGAAGAAGTGGTGTGATCGACCCTGAATTAGTGTTTTTTGTTGAAGTTGTAAGCAAATCATCGATAATTAATTAATGCCGACTAATTTAATTTATTCAGACTATTTCATTGATACCATTTCTGATATCGGTTGACAGCCATTGTCAACTCCGTGATTATATGCTTATCGTTGACCGCGAGCCATCATTGAAGCCACAAATTTCACTAACATCTATGCGCGCCACCATAATGCTTCGGTAGGCGGAACTGCAACGAGTACAGTTTTAGCGTTTAAGAGCAACTCCAACAATTTCTCTAAAAAACTTTCTGTAAAAGTGTTTCTAAAGCTACATTTGGCAGGTCCATAAAACATCTTTCCCTAATCCAATTTTATAACGCGTGCACGTTGCAACGGGAGACATTGTAACTCGTTTCATGCGTCCATTTATTTTCGTTTGTCCCGCCCTACTGTCCTCTCCTTCTATCCTTCCGAGAGCTCCTCTAATATTATGGACATCGAGCTTCTTCGCATTGCAAGTCTTTCGTTCATCTCCGTTTAATTACACACCACTTGCTGAATCCTAATATGCAACCTCCTTTAATTATGCAGCAAGCCATTTAATTTGTGCACCACTTAATTAGATCACATAGGACAACATATTTTGTCTTTCCTTTAGCGGGATTCGTTTTCTTCTTCTTCCGTCATCATTCAAATCCTTCACTTATTGATTTCCAAGCCGACTTATTGAGTTGATCGATAACATGTAACTGCAAGATGTATGTAAATTGGTGGTTTTGGTTCTACTAGCAAAAAGGCCCGTGCGTTGCAACGGGAGAAAAAAAAATCATAATATCCAATCGACATGAGCACACTTTTGTTCCATCACCGAGATACACTATCAATCTCAATTACGTGTAATCATGAACAATTTTTGAAATTATGAACATTTTTCTAAACTCGTGCACATAGTTGAAATCATGAACATTTTTCAACGTCGTCAACACTTCTATAAATTTTCAAACATTTTCTAAAATCAAGAATGTTTTATACTACTTGCAATAATTTCTAAAAAATTTGTGTGAACACATTTGAACTCGTGAACATTTTTTAAATTCATGAACATTTTTTAAAATGAAGAACATTTTTTTAATTCATGAACATAGATTATTTGCAAAAATAAAATCAAAATGTGACTATTTTTTAAAACATTTTTTTAAAATCGGCGAACATGTCTAGAGTCGACGAACATTTTTTCGAAATTGGTTAAACAATTTTAGAAGTTGGTGATTTTTTATAAATGCATGATCTTTTTTGAATCAGCGAACATTATATCAATCAATAAACTATTTTTAAATTTACGAATAGTTTCTGAATTTTTAGGAATTAGTTTAATTCATGAGCACTTTTTGAATTGGCAAAACTTTGTTTAATTTTATTAACATTTTTTAATACTTGAAGTTTTTGAAAAATCATGAACGTTTTTTTATTTCTCGAACATTTGTTTAAAAATACGTGAACATTTATTAAATATACGATCATTTTTTTGAAAATCACAAACATTTATGAATTATTAAACACGCATGATCATTATTAAACACGCATGATCATTGTTTAAAAATATGCAAACATTTTTGAAAATCATGAACATTTATTTAATTTTAGGAACTTTTCTTAATTCTCAAATTATTTAAAGAAGAAAAGAAAACAATGACAGAAAAAAAGCGAAATTTAAAACCACGCATGATCTTTTTTGAATCAGCGAACATTTATCAATCAATAAACTAATTTTAAATTTACGCAGTTTCTGAATTTTAAAGAATTTTTTTAATTCATGAACATAAGGAATTGGCAAAATCCTGTTCGATTTTACTAACATTTTTTAATACTTGAATTTTTTTCGAAAATCATGAAGATTTTTTGGTTTCTCAAACATTTTTTTAAAAATTTGTGAACATTTCATTAAATATGCTAATATTTTAAAAAATATTCTGAAGCCACAAACATTAAGAATTATTAAATATTTTATTTCAACATTCACAGTCTTTTTGATTTTCGAAAGTTTTTTGAATTTCCAAATTATTTAAAATAGAAAACGGACAATGACGGAAAAGAAAAACCAAATTTACAAAGCAGGTCGTTCAAACATGGGCCGGCCCAAACAGGTGCATTGTGTCTTCTCCTAGCGCCCAGAGTGCGGTATAGGAGGTTCCTAGTGCAATGCCGGCCCAGTCCGAAATTTTCTGTGTGAAACATTTTTTATTACTTATAGTGGCATTGGTGGATAATATTTTACAACTTTAGGGGCAATTTCGATGATGTACGGACAAAATCACTCCTTCCTTTATTAGTAGGTAAAGAAGAGGGGCAGACAGTATATTCAGAGGCACAACGCAGCATGCGTTATGTAATTGCAGTCAACCTATTCGGAGCGTAGGTTACACAAAGAACGCTATTTTTTTTTTCCATGCGGCTCAATCGAAGGAAGAAAACAGGCCCATAGCTCAATTGAAGGAAAAGAAAAGACACGCGGAGCAGATCCCTTGTCTGCATAGTTTGGAGGCCCAACCTAAAATTTATTTATGCATGGAGGGACAAAATATTTAGTACCGCCTTAGACAGGCACGGAAGAAAATAATTCTATACGGTGAACAGACCAAAAATTGAGAGCAACGCACCTTACTTCCTTAGTTGGTATAGATATAGATTTTTTATTAAAAAAACTACATAATGGACTAGGGCTCGCCAGTCAGTGACACGCGCGATGGGGTTCCTACTGGGTGACGCGCCATTCCGACGGGACGGTGGTGGCGCAGCGAGAAGTTTTAGGCGGTTACGTTGCCACTAAAGGTTTACGGGAATAAAAATCCCCTAAACGGTACTCCCTCCGTCCCAAAATAAATGTCTCAAGCTTACTACTATTTGGTACTAAACTTAGTACAAAGTTAAGACACTTATTTTGGAACGGAGGGAGTATTTCTTAAAAAGTCTTAACTCCTATTTTTAGGAGTTATATCAGATTTAAACGAACTTGTATCTGGTTTAACTCCTTAAAATATGAAATACCGGCTAGGCTGGCCCTCAAATGTGCTCGCCGGCGCAATTTCTCAGGATAATTTCGGCCTTCTTCCTGCTTGCACCGCATCTACACCGACCGCCTCTGCCGCCTCTCCTGTCTCACTTCGATCTAGTCAGCGGCCGTCATTGTCGTCGTCGTAATCGACCCATATCATAGGGAGGGGCGTTTTGGCTCCCGGGAGCATTTGCTCCCGGATGAACAATACCACAAAAAATGTCACAAAATGTTTTCGAAAAATTCTGATTTTTTTCTGTACATGTTCGTGTCAGTGTCACAAACATGCTTGACAATTTTCATACGAAACCGACCAGTAGTATTTCATCGGTGAAAAAAACAAATTTGGGTGACATTTTGGGGTAACATTTGGTTTTCAAATTTGTTATTTTTGCATAGGCCACAATGTTCAATTTTTTTGCCTAAAACTTTGCAGGTGACATTTGAATGTGACTACAAATACATACAAATTTGGTTGGGATTTTTTTGACATTTGAAAAATTATTTTTCGTGCGCAGGAGCACGTCCCGGGAGCCGAATTGGATTTCCCCCATATCATCACCATAGTTGGGTGCATCACCGTATTGTCGGTGCGAATAAGGGTTGTGACGAGGAGGGCTCACTTAGCCGTAATATTGATCATGGCGCCATGGTCGAGGCAGGACCCCACTAAGAGCATCTCCAACAGACGCGCAGTAGCACGGCGCGTTAAAAAAATTTACAGCACCGAAATAGTGTTTTAGCGCGCTGGGTTCATATTTTACTTTACCAGAAACGCTATAATATTGCGCCCCGCAGGTAGCGCTCCAGCAGGGGCGCTAAATTCCAGCGCACGCCCAACACGAACAACATTTCCTACTCAAACATAGAACCAAGAAAATCAAACACACACGAAGTAAATCAACAATAAATAGTTCAATTAGTATTACAACTCAAACAAATAGTTTATCTTCAATACAACAAATAGTTCATCAACAATACAATAAATAGTCAACAATACAACAAACATACAAAATCAAACTAGTTTTTTTGCCCATTCCTTGACCATCACTCCTCGACTAGATCCTTTTAAAGCTTATCATGTGTTTCGACGCGTCGAATGGCATGATAGGAGCCAACAAAGTGGGACACCCTCGCAGCCCTCCTCCGCACTCGCACGGGTTGTCCCATCAACTCATACTGAGAATAGTCTAAATCTTGCCCACGCACATTCTCGATGATCATGTTATGCATGATCACACAAGCGTTCATGATATACCAAAGGATCTTTTGATCCCAAAATTTAGCCGGTCCTCTTACAATAGAAAATTGGGCTTGCAAAATCCCAAAAAGCTCTCTCCACATCTTTCCTAGCCGCCGCTTGAGCATTGTGGAAATCGAGATTTTCTTACCTTGCGGTGCCTTCAACAGTTTCACAAATGTTTGCCACCTTGGGTAGATGCCATCCGCAAGATAGTAGCCATAGTTGTATGTATGGTCATTTGCTACAAACTCCGCCGGTGGAGTTTCACCATTTGCAATCCTATTCATGAGTAGTGACCGTTGAAGAACACTGATGCCATTGCAAGATCCGGGCATTCCGAGAAAACATGCCAAATCCAAGTCTCATGATCGGCCGCCGCTTCAAGGATTATAGTGGAACCCTTTTTGTTGCCGTGGAACTGTCCATGCCATGCCACAGGACAGTTCTTCCAACTCCAATACATGCAATCTATTGAGCCAAGCATACCTGGGAACCCGAGTTTTGTTGACCTCCAAAAGCCTTACGGTGTCTTCAGCGTTGGGAGCTCTCAAATATTCCGGACCAAACACTTGCACGATTCCAACCGCGAAGCGCTTGACACACATGATGGCTTGACTCTCACCCATGGCGGATTGACCATGAAAACCTTTGCTATGGATGCGGGGCTCTCACAACTCTCATCATCATCATAAATAGATGCAATCAAATCATGGACAGATTCTGAAGGCCGAATCATAACTCCTGTTGCGTAGCCTCCAGATATGCAGACCGATGATGAGGATGCGGCTTGTTCGAGCACTTCTTCTAGTGACGGTGTGTGGTGAATGGCCCAGCAGCACGGTACAAGACCGTCTCCAGGAGGATCAACACGTCGGAGTTGTTGGTGCGAAAGTTCGTACTGCCGCAAGCAGGCAGCATGGTTCAGCGGGGCGTTCGAACGCCACGCTGAGTCATCGATGATGAAGCTGATCGATTCGAAGTGGATGACACTCCCCAAGATCAACTCCACTTCCAAAACTGAAGAAGAAACCAGTTGCACCATGGTTCACAAGATGTGTGGCCCTAAGGTGGGCGCCAACTATCCTGAGCTTGAAATCTGACAGTGGAGGAAATGAGACTTGATCTAGCGCTATGCAGGTGGGTGACACAAGGTGTATACAGGTTCAGGCCCCTCTGCGGTGGAGGTAAAAGCCCTAGTCTTGTTCTCCGGAGAGATGTTCTTGCGTATGAGTGAGATTATAGAGGTTCCAAACCTGTAACCACGTGTCAGGGGCGCTTAAATATGGTCTATCAATTGCTAAGGGTGGGTTAAAACTGCATTGTCATTAACTCAGATAACTTGAAAGTCACCGAAACCATGAATAACGGAGGACGGACGGCGAGTACAGCGGTGGCAGTGTTTGACGATTGTTCTTTTTTGGCTTGTGATTTCCCCATTACTAGATTTGAGCACTATTATAGGGAAGCCACTAGGGTTGCTGAAAGGACGTGGATGTCGCCTAGAGGGGGGGTGAATAGGCGCTTTAAAATAATTACGGTTTAGGCTTGAACAAATGCGGAATAAAACTATCGATTAATTAGTCAAGCACAAAACCTAAAACAACTAGGCTCACCTATATGCACCAACAACTTATGCTAAGCAAGATAGACAACTAAGTGATAGCAAGATATATAACAAGAAACAATATGGCTATCACAAAGTAAAGTGCATAAGTAAAGGGCTCGGGTAAGAGATAACCGAGGCACGCGGAGACGACGATGTATCCCGAAGTTCACACCCTTGCGGATGCTAATCTCCGTTCGGAGCGGTGTGGAGGCACAATGCTCCCCAAGAAGCCACTAGGGCCACCGTAATCTCCTCACGCCCTCGCACAATGCAAGATGTCGTGATTCCACTAAGGGACCCTTGAGGGCGGTCACCGAACCCATACAAACAAGGTTGGGGCAAACTCCACAACTTAATTGGAGGCTCCCAACAACACCACGAAGCTTCACCACAATGGATTGTGGCTCCGAGGTGACCTCAAATGCTCGGGGCAATCTCCACAACATAATTGGAGACCCCGAAGCTTGGCCGGAGCTTTGCACCACAATGATTGAGCTCCGAGGCACCACCAACCGTCTAGGGCGCCAAAGCACCCAAGAGGAACAAGCTCAAGGGTGCTCAAACACCCAAGAGTAATAAGCTTCTCAACTTCTCACTTCCACGTATCACCGTGGAGAACTCAAACCTATGCACCAAATGCAATGGCAAGGGCACACGGAGCGCCCAAGTCCTTCTCTCCCAAATCCCACCAAAGCGACTAATGCTAGGGAGGAAAATGAGAGGAAGAACGAAGAAGAACACGAAGAACTCCAAGATCTAGATCCAAGGGGTTCCCCTCACTTAGAGGAGAAAGTGATTGGTGGAAATGTGGATCTAGATCTCCTCTCTCTTTTCCCTCAAGAACTAGCAAGAATCATTGGAGGGATTGAGAGTTAGCAAGCTCGAAGAAGGTCAACAATGGGGGAAGAACACGAGCTAAAGAGATAAGGTTCAATGGGGAAGAAGACCCCCTTTTATAGGTGGGGAAAAATCTAACCGTTATGCTCACAGCCCGCACAGAGCGGTACTACCGCTCCAAGGAGCGGTACTACCGCTAGGGCGGTAGTAGCCATTTGAAAAACAACAGCGAGGAGGCAAAAGGCCAGTAGGACCGCCGGAGCGGTACTACCGCTCGTCCTCACGGTACTACCGCTAGGGATAGTGGTATTACCGCAAAGGGTAGCGGTACTACTGCTTGCGAGCAGTACTAAAAAAAAATATCCGTGCCTACCACCGCTGGACTAAACACGAGATTTTGGTCCGGAGCAATACTACCGCTCTGGAGCCGCGGTAGTACCGCTCTGGAGCGGTAGTAAAAAATTACATCCGCTCTAGCCGCGGTAGTACCGCTGTAACCTTTTAAGAACACCAAAACCGCCACAACTTCTGCAAACGGACTCCGAATTCAACGAAACCAAGTTTGTTGGAAAGCTAACGACATGGGCTAACACAATCTTGATAGAAATATCAATAAGAAGCAAATGAGAAAAGGCCCATAAGAAAATGGTGAGAACCCTTCCTCGGATAAGACCGGTAAAACCTCCAACACCGAAAACGCAATAGAAGAAGCATATGAAATCCGTTTTCGATGTACTAGAGCTTGTCAAGAAGATAACCACAAGCTCTAAAACCTAAAAAAGAGAAAATACAAATAAGAATCAATAAAGATGATGCAAGGATGCAATGGTTTGAGCTCTCAACGAACGATACGATCAAGCTACTCACTTGAGAGCCCCCCTTGATAGTACGGCTATCGATCCTATAACCCGGTCTCCAAACTATCACCATGAGACCGGTAAAATAGAAAACCTATCAAGGGCAAACCTTTGCCTTGCACGAAGTCCACTTGAGATAGATGATGACGATCTTGACTCCCTCAAGTTGGACCACCTTTCGTGATTGCGTTGGCTCGATGAAGGCTAGTTGATTGCTCCCCCATACTCCACTATGGGTGAGTCACTCTTCGGCACACCTTCACAAGTCCATTGTCACCACAATGGACGGCAAGCTACAAGCATGATTTCTTCGTGATGCTTCACTTGAACTTGCACACCGCAACCTTGATGACAATCACCACTTGATGTCATCTTCCATGGGTTGTATGGGATCTTCCTCTTGATGCAATCCCATGGAAATATACCTAACCCTACAAAGAACACTCACGTAGACCATGGGTTAGTACACAAAGCGTAATGGACAATGCTTACCATACCATGGGATCACTTGATCCTTCTCGGTATATCTTGTACGCTTTGTGTGTTGATCAACTTGGTTCACTCTTTGACTTAGTCTTGATCAACCTTGTATCTTATCTTCTCTCTTCATAAAGATGATGTCTTGAAGGTAAACATGAATGCTCACACAGTCTTCTTCTTCAAGACATGCTTGCAGTAAGCTCAACTCTTACATGACCAATCTTTGGATAACACCTTGAATACCACCTTGGTCACCATATAAACTCCTTGAAACCAACAGATGGACTTCAAGAAGTACATACGGACAAATCCTTCGAATATAACTCAAGGCAACCATTAGTCCATAGGGGTTGTCATCAATTACCAAAACCACACATGGATAAATGTGCTCTTACAGTTGCCCATGAACTTGTTAAGTTAGCTAGATTTTCTTCAATTTTTGACTGGTTTGAGGAGACTTTGAGTGAAATTGTACCCTCCTCATAAACGATGTACTTGTTATTGCAAATGAATGAACATCTGTGTTTTTCAAAGAAAGGTGTCAGGGGTGTGCTTATATAGCTGATAGTAATGCCAGACTTTAAGATTTGGAAATGCATCTCAATTAATGCTTATGGCCATTGGATTGCTTTGAGCCGAGTGAAGATCCATCCGAGTGAGGATACATCCTTGTCAATTTGAGCCGAGTGACGGAATTCTCCACACGGGAACCACCCTCAGTGATAAAGTGCCTTTCATGTTGATGCTACCCTCGTACGTGTTGGATGTGGGATTGGGCCTCCATGGGCCTGAGATAGATTTTAGGTCATAATGGGCCTACCCCATGGGAAATAACCTCATCATGTGATGCACGCTGATTTTCATTCTTGGGACCGAGATACTCTCAAGGGATCGAAACGGAGAATCAAAAAATTAGAATAAAATCAGAAAAGTTTTGGCGTGGTCCTATGAGTGGTGAGTCACGTTCACGACACAATGAATTCTCGTGCCTATTGAGAATTTTATGGTTCAAGAAGAAGAAAATTGGTCACAGAGAGGATGTGCAAATTGGTTGATGCATGAGGATCGTAGTACTT
This sequence comes from Elymus sibiricus, assembly GCA_039707655.1. Lineage (NCBI taxonomy): Eukaryota > Viridiplantae > Streptophyta > Magnoliopsida > Poales > Poaceae > Elymus > Elymus sibiricus. The sequence continues at coordinate 418,788,588 of CM077667.1, forward strand.
TGTTTTTCGATAATGCGGCGACAGCTAGAAAAAAAGAATTATATTATAAACTTCTTGATGACACGGGCGTCTAGTGGCAAGGTACGAATTTGAAGTATCATATCATGAATTATTTTGCTAACCTTTTCACTTCAGAGTTTTTGCAACCAAATCAGAAAGTTTTATCTCTTGTTTAGAGAAGAGTGTTTAATGAGATGAACAATGCCCACTGTTGAAGTTGTTCGAAAGATCTTTTTTATATTCGTGATGTAAAATCTCTGTGAGTGATGGACTTAACGCAAAATCTTTTATAAATGATTTTTCCCATGTTAGGGGATGATCTGATTGATGAGGTGTTACAAGCGGTGAATACATGTACTATTTTGTATGAATGAAATGGAACAACGATTATGATGATCCCTAGTTAATTCTCCAGAAAAAGGTGACCCAGTATAGACTAATTAGTCTTTGTAATATGGTGTATAAGATTATCTCAAAAAATGGTGGGTTCTTGTTTGAAGGATTTTCTGCCTGAAAATCATCAGTTCGACTCGGAATGCTTTTGTTACCTGGAAGAATGATTACATAGAATTTTTTAGTTGCTTATGAGCGCTTCCACACCATAAAGAATAAGAAGGAACGTAAAGAGGGTTTATGTGCTATTAAACTTGACATGCATAGAGTGTATGACCAGGCTGAGTGATATTTCCCGATAGAAATTATGTTGAACTTGGCTTCAAGAAGACTTGGGTCAATTTTATGACACAATGCGTATCCACTAAGGGCGCGTTTGGTTACCTGCATCGTTTTTTGCCACCTTGCATACTTGTCCCAGTTGGGCCTGGCTGAGCATATACAGGCTAAAAAACAACATCTGCATGTTGATTGGTTGCCTGCATCCCCTCTAGCCTGAATGTGCTAAAACGAAAGGCCTGTTGTTTGGTTGCGGACTTGTTTGAGGGGAAACACAAGTCCAGTTGTTTCGTTACATCCAGGGCATTTGTGTGGTAACCTCCTACTCGATGTGGTGAGGTTACCAAAGGCACACATGAACTAGTAAGAACTACACTAGTAGCAACAGAACAATCTTAGGCGCAAACATAAGTCTTAACCACGCAGAACAAGTTTTAAACCAACACGGTACGATAAGTTCTAACCGAAACCGAAGTCTTAAAGCAAGAACAACCAAGGATTGGACCACAGGAGCTCAGGCGGTCGCGGCGAAGGCATTGTCGTGCTCCTTGCACTTGGTGATCAACTCCACGCCATCGTCGTTGAAGACGATCACCTTCATGGTGTCGGGGGACAGCAGCTTGAACGTCGGGATGTACCGGATCATGATCTGGTGAACGGTGGCGAAGGTGGCCCAACCCTGATCAAGGGTGACCCTGCCGTTGATCACCCTCACCGTCACCCTCCATGCGTAGCCGGTGTTCGTCTTCAGCTTGAACTCTGTAGGGATGGCGGGGAAGTGCTTTGTGAAGTCTAGAGGCAATGGCAGACTCTCCAGCTTAGGAGCAATGATAACCTTGCAGAAGTGGTTTGATCCTGACTCCCAATGGAAGTGGCCATAGTTCCTCCACTTGGGGCTTGGGTGATCCAGCACTGGCACTTCGTCCAATGGAGGCACAACCTTCTTGCCCTTCTCCAATGGTGGCACGACATCCTTGCCCTTGTCCATATGCATTATGAACAACACGCAGTTCAATGGTCAGCATTCATTCATATCGGCCTAACGCTCCTATATTAGCCCACCCTACTAACCCAGCACCGCACTCAAACCCCCTCTGTTTCACCACCTCTCCTCTTCCTTGGGTGCTTGCTCGGTGACCGCAAGAAGTTCGAGCACACCATGGAAGTGTGCTCAAACTTCAGCAGCATCGATGACATGCACAAGGAGGCCGATGTTGTGATGAAGAAGGCTACGTCGGACGAGCTGAAGACACTGGTTCCGGACCCAGCCAAGGGCGCGATGTCAGTGGACATCCTGCGCTGGGCCATGAATCGGGCAAACTCCGGCGACGCTCGATGGGCCAAGTACAGTCAGTACAAGGCGCCTCAAGACCAGCGTGCCGCGACGTAATGGAGTAGTACGCTCGGGTCGTCGGAGTCCGACAACGACGAGGTGCAGATGGTGGCCAGGGCGCCGACGGCAGGCGACCTTGCAAGACCCATCGTTCTTGACGAAGACGATGAGGAAGAAAACAAGATGACTACGCCCCCCCCCCCCCCCCCGCGCTCGACGCGACTCCAGGGTCGCCGTGGCTAGACAATCCAATCCACGGCCCCGATGTAATCGAAAATAACCTATGAGCCGTAGATGCAGAATCGATTGATGTCAATCCTCCCCCCCCCCCCCCAATGTGTTCAATCCCCTCCCTAACTCTTCAACCGCGTGCTCTAATTGAATCTAGCCCGAGTCGAAAGCAGTGAATGTACAGAGAGGACGAGGTCTTACCGCCATGGCCGATGCGCTCGGGTGGAGGTCCATAGACGCTCTGATGGTTGCCGCCGCCGTCTTGGATCGATATGCAGTAGAGCTCAGGTGGTCGCCGTCGTCGGTGTGAGTGGGGAAGAGGGGAGAGAGCGGTGAGGAGGGGAGGTGAGTGTAATTTATGACGACGCGTCTGGAAACAACGCGACATCTCGGGACCGCACCCACGCGTGCAATCGCCCACGCCCCACGTGCCTAGGGTTGCATCGCTCGGGCCTGGCTGAAGAAAAACGGCCGATTTGAGCGTTCCCAGGGATGCAGGCCTAGAGGTGCTTTAATGTTCGTGCTATGCAGGCCCAACACTGAATGCGGGTAACCAAACGGGCCTTTTTCTTCCCGCGCGGGCCTGGCTGAGGTATATGCGGGCAACCAAACGCGTCCTAATAAATCAAGGGTTCGTTTCAATGCAAAAGAAAGTAATACTTTCAAGCCTACGAGAGGTTTAAGGCAGGGGGTACTTTGTCTCCTTATATCTTTTGTTATGTATGAGGGGTCTGACTTCTCTTTTGGCGCATGTATATGAGAATGAATATGTTGCTGGAGTGAAGACTTGTAGAGATACCCTCCTGTAACACCCTGGGATCTTGCTACAGTAATCCTTGTAATCAAGCTACAGTGACACGAGGGTTAGGCTAATCCATTTTGCTAATCCCAATGTGATCACTTTTGGAATCAGATACAAATTCCATTTCTGTTGCAATTCAATTTCAATTGAAAATGGTTTTGAAAGTTTTGCAAATCAGTAAATAAAAATCATGAATATTTTCCAAATATTCAGTAGGCTTTTATAAATTTGGAAACAACTTTTTATCAAGTGATCAGGTGCCTCTAAAACAATTTAATAGTTGCCAAAACAATTATTAAATTCCCTTTTGGATTATAGTATTTTATAATGTTTTCAAAGGGCCCTCAATTTGATTTGTGGTTGTTTATAGAAATGCAATGGGACTGTTGGACCTTGTGCCTTATTTTTTGCTATGAGTAATTGTTGTTAAAACTATTTAAAACAGAAAGTTTTAAAGGGAAAAGCTTTTTAAAAAAATAAAAGGGGAAAAGACCCCCCCCCCCCTCCCCAGGCCAGCCCAGCTGCCCCCCAGCCTACAAGGGGGTCGACCCCCGAACCCTAACCCCCGTCGCCCCTCCCCACGCTCTCTCCTCGCCCCCTCCCGATCTGGATCGGGGCCAGGCGCGCCCGCGCCCGGCAACCGCCGCAGCTGTCGCCCGTCACCCCCCCCCCTGTCGCTCGTCGGTGCTCCACCGACGTCACCACGGCCCCGCCGCCGCCGGTCCTCGCCGCCACCACCTCGAGCCCACTGCCCCCCTTCCCCGCACACAGTGAGCACCCCCCGGCTCGCATCTCCCCTCCATGCCACTCCGGCAGCCCGCGCGCGCTCCCCACCTGCCGGCTGCGCTCACCGCGGCCCAGCCCTTTAACAACTAATTAAACTTGATTAATTAATTCTGTTAATTAATTAACCTAATCTGTAAATGACATGTGGGTCCCACCCCCCTAATTAACCTGATTAAAAGTTAATTAAACTTAATTAAACCTGTGTCTTGACGGTTACATCAGGTGGGATCCTTCGATGTTAATCCCTCGGGTTTCCCCCTTGGTGTTATATACACACGGTTACATTTACTTTACTGTTGATACATGATGAGGTCAGGCTGACCGGAGGGTGTTGGTGTAATACAACGGGGCGTGGCCGGGCATTCTTGGCCCTTGCCACAAGACCTCGAGACAGGGAGACGGGACCACATATCGTGTATCGCGCTCGTCACCGCAATTAATAAAATGCTAATGGTTTGGGTATTTGATCTGAGTTGGGAGAAGTTATGGGTACTCGGCGTCGTTGTATCAGTCGAAGCTCTTCGGACGTCAGCAATGGAGCGACGCACGCCCGAGTGGTCCGCGACGGCATTGATCTTGTATTAAGTGATGCTAGGACCGACCTCGGCCGCCCACGCATCGTGCAGCAGTGCAAAGGGCGAGTGGGGCCATGACCCCTGCGCCAGGAAGGACTAAGGATTTTCATAATAGGGAGTAACTTAGACTAGCAGCATGCATGTTTTATTAGTCTATGTTACAAACTTCATAATGATAGTAATATATGTGTAGTATTGTGCAAGCCTTAGTTTATTAGATTAAGAGTCATTTTGCTTTGGGGGTTGTTATGTTACAGTGACATATTATGTTATCACATTCATCTCTCTTCTTATTAACTACTTGCCATGAAATTGAAGTTGTGTTTTTTTTTTTGAGAATGAAATTGAAGTCATGTTAGGGTGCTTTATGTTACTCTATAAGAATAAGAAATAGGAATGAGTCAAATATGCAAATTAAGTAGTAAGAAAATGGAATAAGTAAAATAGGCAAGTAATTGAACAAGACCATTATCATTATACAAAATACATATAAATTCCCCTATAACTGAATAAGCATTGGACCCAATATAGTACCAAATGATAATAGTATCGTGCTACGTATCTTTTTTGTGCAGTGTTGGACGCAACAACATTCATGTAGACTAGTAAACGGGCCCACATTCTTGGAGGCGATCATATCCTCAGCCGCTCAGCGCTTTCGTTTCGCCTAGTGTGGTGCGTGGTATCGCCACTCAGGCCAAGCAGCTGGCCAAATGGCGCGAGAACGGAAACAGCCAGATTTGTATGAGCTGCGCGTCTTCTTTCCCGGACCCGAACACACACTCCTCCTCGACGCGCCTCTGCTCCATGTTGAAAGCAATGAGCTTCGACGGCGTCCACACGTACACCACCTCCCTCTCCGGGTGGAACGCCATGAACACGAAGGTCGCGGTAGCGGGATGGCACGAGCCGCCGGACACCAGGTCAGCGACCCCCAGCTCGTGCTTCACCGCCCACTCGGATTTGCCCGCGTCCACGAGCTCCCACAGCGTGAGGCGCGAGCCGTCACTGGACGCGTACCGGAGCCGGCCGCGGCAGTGCCCCGCGCGCGCCCGGTAGCTCACTGGCGCCGGGAGCGCGGTGACCGTGCACGCCATGGTGCCGAGGTCGATCCGGACGACGTGGCCGGAGTATGCCAGCACGTGCACGGCGCCGTCGAAGCAGTGCATGGTGGCGGACATGGCGTCGGTGTCGAGGCCGAAGTCGAGCTCGTGCTCGCCCCACGCGCCGGACTCGGAGTCGAACACCTCGACGGAGGCGCCCCGGGGCAGCCACCCGGTGAAGCAGACCACCTTGTAGTGCGGGGAGGCGCAGGGGTCGAAGGAGAGCACGGAGAGCAGCGTCTTCCTGCGCGGCGCCGGGAGGGCCGCCCACCGCCGCGTGGTCGGGTTCACGACGTGGAACGCCGCCGGGTAGGACGCGTAGTAGAGCAGCAGGCCGTTGCAGCCGTCGATGATGCTGGACGTGCCGTGGCACGGGAAGAAGGCCATGTCGTCGGCCTCCGCCACGCCAGCGCCGTCACCGCCGTCTTCGCCCGACGACGACGACGACGCGCGCGCGTACGTGTACGCCCGCCTCCCGCCCTCGCCGTCCCGCGGGCCGTCGTGGAACAGCACGCCAGACGTGATGAGCGGCAGCCTCCGACGGAGGTAGTCGGCGGAGATGAGCCCCCGCCACGTGGTGGACACGCACTGGAACCGCGCCAGCGACTTGTGCGGCAGCCTGACGAGGATCTCCGCCAGCAGGTCCTCGCCCATCTCGCCGTCCATCTCCGACGACCTCGCTCCTCCGCCTGCAACCACCACACACCGCCCGCCACCACACCTGAGTGCAACAGCAGCGGCGGCCACGAGCGCACGAAAGCGAGCGCGCGCGACACCTACAAGCAACTTATACCGCCCAAGACTTGGCTTCTCCGCCTCTGAAAGAGATTCTCTCGGACTGCTTCAAACCTGAATTAAATGCTTGTATGGACTATGGAGTAGTACTCCTGTTCTGCAATGAACTCGGCAGGTGGCAGTCGTGCTTGCAACAAACTTATGGGCGCGGCGCACTGGATATATACGCGCGTGACCGGTTACGTGACGCTTTCTCGTGGCAAACTCCTCGGTTCACTGCTGAATTCGCTGCGTGGCCAGAGGAATCTTGGACGCGAGGTTCACGTACAGTAGTAGATATCCAGCCCAAAATAAGTGTCTCAACTTTGTACTAGCTCTAATACAAAATTGTACTAAGCTTGAGATACTTATTTTGGGACGGAGAGAGTATGATGTAGCACTACAAAAGAGGAAGGCTTATCCACACATCTTTTTGGTACGTAAATGGGTATCCACACACGGGGGGGTCTACGGTCGACATACCAGGATCAGGATGGTTGCATCTCTGACGGGGAAAAAGATGAGTCACGGGGACACGTGGTAGCTCAGTTGCGTTTCTAGTTTGTTGCTTTGGGAAGAAGGCTCAGTAGCTCACCGTTAATCTGTGCATAAAAATAACCATAACACTTTGCGTACGTGCTGTGAAATGCAATCATGAATCAACGAAGGGTGCGATAGATTTACCCCGCAAAAAAAAAAGGTGCGATAGATTTGTCACAAAGGCAGGGAAGTCGCGCGATAAAATCAATTAATCCACACGACACCGGCCCACGCAAACGCACTCCTTTCCGCTTGGACTTGCGTTGAAGCAACTCGTCATGCGCCGGTGAGGCGTCCACGTAACCATTTGGTTCGATTGGACGGCGGCCGGCGAAGTTGCCACTTGGAGTTCGCCGTGCCGGACTAGCGACTAGCATACATACACATGTGTCTCCTCTCCCAAATAAGCAGAAGAAAACAAGATGCAAGTTAGTTAACGTACGGGTATGCTTAACCCTTTTCCGTTACTACTACTAATAGTCTAATACCAGTGTATATTAGTGAGATAAGATGCTTGATCCTGGAGCTGATCAAGCTGCTTCGAGGCCGAGGAATCGGTTGCTTGGACGCCAATGGTTGTTGCGATACGGCTTTCTCGCGTTAAAAGCCCAAGCTGTCGCCGTCGATGCGGCCAAGGAATCTGGAAAGGGCAGGACGACCCACCAGTCACGGGCAACAATAGTCTAGGCAGTACCAAGCGGCTAGCTTGGTAAGCTACCAACAAAAACTTGCAATCAATAAAAAAACAATAGTCTAGGCAGTGATCTAAACGCTTTTACAGTATATTTTTTTACGGAAGGAGTACGATAGTATCTGCTTTACAATTGGTGGCGGAGAGCAACGGATTGGTGCGTCCGTCCGGCTGGCCGGCGGAGAAAGCAATCACCAAGTCCTCCTCGAGTGCGCGCGCGGTGCCCGTCGTAGTACTATATCACCACCCTACGCCGGCTTTCTTGTGTGGATGCCACTCAATCTTCTTGCTAGTTCTTTCCGCCGAACGGAATTTGGCACAGCGCGACGATGCTGACATGCATGATCCATGTTGGCTAGCTGCTGCTAGGTGTGTGTGTGTGTGTGCCTGAACGTTCCTTGGAGTGTGCAACTTCCCTGCCCGGACATTCCGTTTCCTGGTACAGTGTGTGTGAGGAGGCCGTCACACATCACTTGCTGCCATACAGGTGGTTCTGATGATGACTCAAGGTTGGGGAAGACGTGTCAACCGAAAGAAAACCTCTTAAAATCACTTGCGACCGTGCACCTCACAATCCCCCATAGTCGCGATGATGAGCGAAGGTCGACGATGGCCTTGCACCCCACATGGATTCTTCTTTCCGAAGAGTAAGAGCATCTACAGCCAGCGTATGACAAATACGATCCCTTAAACACCCGCGGACGTGTCCACTAACACTGACCGGGCGCGTCTTATTTTTTGTCTTTTGCATCCGCATCCCTCGTATCCGAATACTCATATCCATACAAACGCATGCAACGCTACGTAAAACACTTTCATCGGATCGGATTGCTTCGTCGAACAAAAAGATCATAGTTCTATCGAGTTCATCGGCAAATTCAAACTAAGAACCACTTAAACATAATTGAAATATTAACAAAACGGGGAAGGGCGGAGGCAATCACCATTTCCTCGCCGCCCCCTTCCCCTTCGGTCGTCCGCATAGTTGTGCCCATCCTCCGTGTAGGCGTCAGCGTGCGGTGGAGCGTCGTTGTCGTCGTCATTGGAGCCGGAGGTGGAGGCGTCGTTGTCGTCCTCGTAGGAGCAGCGCATGCCCGACAGCCTGCGGAGTAGGCATGCCTACTCCTTGGCGTGGCGGGCCGCTTTCGCCTTCGCCGCCGCCTCTTTCACTGCCTCGCGCTCCGATAACTGGATTGCCAGTCGGAGCGCGTCGGCATTCTTGTGGCGGAGGCGGCGTGCATCCGACTCCGCCGTCGTCAGCGAGCGACGGAGGACGCCCGTGAGGAGCGCGTCCTCAGGGTCCACTGGCGCGCTCGAACGGCGCGCGGCCAGCGCCTCCCCCTCTCCCTCGCCCGCTGCCCCATGCGGCGGAGGCGGCGTGCATCCGACTCCGCCGTCGTCAGCGAGCGACGGAGGACGACCGCGAGGAGCGCGTCCTCAGGGTCCACCGGCGTGCTCGAACGGCGCGCGGCCAGCGCCTCCCCCCTCTCCCTCGCCCGCTGCCCCTCGCGACGGGCTGCACGCGCCTCGGACTCCGGTGTCCTCGTGCACCCCGTCCCCGTCGCGGGCACGAGGACCCAGCGGTGGCCGGGCACCGCATCCGGAGCAGAGGGTGGTGGAGGTAGGCGGCGTACTTGACCTGGAACGGAGCGGCCGGAGCGGGAGCACCGGGCGGGAAGGGCCTGTGACGTCGTCGGCGCTCTATCGGCGTGCGACGGGCCCGAAGGATGCAGATCCACCACTGCCGGGGCCGCCTTGGTCCTGCAGCGACGGCGCAACGCGATGCAGAGGGCCACCTCCTCCACATCGATGTTCGATCCGTCGGAGCTGCTTCCGTCGCCGGCCATCGAATCGGAGGGTGGGGAGGGGGAGGGGGAGTGGAGTGGACAGAGAGTGAACTGCCGGATGTCTAGGGTTTGCCGGATTCGGGTATTTAGTGGGGTCGGTGGTGGGTCGGGCTAACGTGGCGGTGGGGTCGGTGGTGGGCCGGGCAGTCAGGCGGGCGTGCCCGCTCTCCCCCATATCCGCTCCATATTTGGGCTGGATATGAGGGGTGCCGGTCAGCCCGAGCGTTTGAGGCCCGTTTAGGGAGTCCGCCTGGGTCAATTTTTCGTGACCGGACAGTGACCGGACGGCCTGCCGGGCGTATGAGACGGATATAAGGGGTTCGTCTGTAGATGCTCTGAGGTCAAACTAGCCTTCGGTCTCTGCATCTTCGATGCACACAACCTTATGATTATGGATGCAAACAAACGGCGTCCGCATGCCCGAGACTATCCGCGAGCATAGAAATTAAACTACCATGGTACTTAAAGTAATGAGGATTAGTGCAATTTTCACTTCAGAAATGGATTCGGCCGGCGCAAACTCGTCTGCCTCCATCCCTACATAATTTATAAATGATCGAACTATGACAAAAATAATAATGTAACAAAAGGTTTTTTTTTTAAAGATCCGGCATCGCGGGTATTCATTGATAATAGCAGGAAACAACGGAAAACAACAAGTTGGTGAAGATCCTAGGACCAGAAGATCCGAAGATCAAAAAAAGGAAACAACAAGCCTAATAGCTGCAACACAACACTCCATACAATCCATACTAAACAACGCAACTCCAACTACGATGGTGAACTACGAAAGAAACTAGGCAAGGTTGGCGTCATGGAGGATCACCGAATAAACCACGTGTCATGCGTCATCATATACCATCGCCCCCCCCCCCCCCACCGTGGCTTCGACTTCACAGCAACAAACAGTCGAGGCACTCCCACGGACAAGCCGGAGAAGAAGAGCCAACTACCACGACCAAGGCCACACCTTCGACATTGCTGAATGCCGTCATCGTTGCCACATAAGCCATCGTGCACATTGAGTCGTAGAAGCACCAAATGGGCAAAGTCTTCAAGACGGCGCCCTAAAGAGGGGAACGACGTTGAAGACGACGCCACTGCCCGACCCTACAACATGATCTAAGCTTTCACCCTAAGGACTGTTGGAAATATGCCCTAGAGGCAATAATAAATTGGTTATTATTATATTTCCCTGTTTACGATAATCGTTTATTATCCATGCTATAACTGTATTGATTGGAAACTCAAATACATGTGTGGATACATAGACAACAAAGTGTCCCTAGTAAGCCTCTACTAGACTAGCTCGTTGATCAAAGATGGTTAAGGTTTCCTAGCCATAGACATGAGATGTCATTTGATAACGGGATCACATCATTAGGAGAATCATGTGATGGAGAAGACCCAAACTATGAACGTAGGATATGATCGTGTCAGTTTATTGCTATTGTTTTCTGCATGTCAAGTATCTGTTCCTATGACCATGAGATCATGCAACTCACTGACACCGGAGGAATGCCTTGTGTGTATCAAACGTCACAACGTAACTAGGTGACTATAAAGATGCTCTATAGGTATCTCCGAAGGTGTCTGTTGAGCTGGCATGGATCAAGACTGGGATTTGTTACTCCGTGTGACGGAGAGGTATCTCAGGGCCCACTCGGTAATACAACATCACAACAAGCCTTGCAAGCAATGTGACTAAAGTGTTAGCCACGGGATCTTGTATTACGGAACGAGTAAAGAGACTTGCCGGTAACGAGATTGAACTAGGTATAGAGATACCGACGATCGAATCTCAGGCAAGTAACATACCGAAGAACAAAGGGAACATCATACGGGATTAACTGAATCCTTGACATAGAGGTTCAACCGATAAAGCTCTTCGTAGAATATATAGGAACCAATATGGGCATCCAGGTCCCGCTATTGGTTATTGACCGTAGAGGTGTCTCGGTCATGTCTACATAGTTCTCGAACCCGCAGGGTCTGCACACTTAAGGTTCGGTGACGTTTCGGTATAGTAGAGTTATGTATGGTGGTAACCGAAGGTTGTTCAGAGTCCCGGATGAGATCCTGGACGTCACGAGGAGCTCCGGAATGATCCGGAGGTAAAGATTGATATATAGGAAGTCCTTTTTTGGTCACCGAAAAAGTTTCGGGTACTTCGGTAGCGTACCGGGAGTGCCGTGAGGGTACCTGGGGCCATCGGGAGGGGTGTCTCGACCCAAAGGACCTCATGGGCTGTGGAAGGAGTCAAACCAGCCCCTAGTGGGCTGGCCGAACCCCCCACTAAGGCCCATGCGGCTAGGGGTGGGAAAAACCCAAAGGTGGAAAGGTGGAAAGGGTTTCCAAGTGGAGAGGAGGAATCCTACTCCTAGTAGGATTGGAGTAGGACTCCTCCACCTCCTATTTCGGCCAAACCTTGAGGGTTTGAGGCTGCCCCCTCCCCTCCCTCCCTCCTATATATACTAGAGGATTTAGAGGGGAGAGCTAACCCTAATTGCCACGTGCTCCCTCTACTTCCTCTAGATCGTTTTCTCCTCTAGTCTAATTTCGGCGGTGCTTAGGCGAAACCCTGCCGGAATAGTTCCACCACCATCGCCGCCGCGCCGTCGACTGCCAGAGAACTCATCTACCTCTCCGCTCCCTCTTGCTGGATCAAGAAGGCGGAGATCGTCATCGAGCTGTACGTGTGCTGAACGCGGAGGTGTCGTCCGTTCAGCGCTAGATCGGAAGGACCGTGATTGGATCGCGGAATGGTTTGTGATTGGATCGCGGGACGGATCGTGATGGGATCACGGGACGGCTAGCGATTTGGATCGCGAAGACGTTCGACTACATCAACCGCGTTTCTTAACGCTTCCCGCTTAGCGATCTACAAGGGTATGTAGATCCACTCTCCCTCTCGTAGATGCTCATCACCATGGATAGATCTTGCGTGTGCGTAGGAAATTTTTTGTTTCCCATGCAACGTTCCCCAACAGTGGTATCAGAGCTAGGTCTATGTGTAGATGAGATCTCGAGTAGAACACAAAGGAATTTGTGGGCGTTGATATTCAGATTGCTTCCTCCCTTGGTCTTTTCTTGATTCGGCGGTATTGTGGGATGAAGCGGCCCGGACCAACATTACTCGTACGCTTACGAGAGACCGGTTCCATCAACTGACATGTAACTTCGTTGCATAAAGATGGCTGGCGGGTGTCTGTTTCTCCCAGTTTAGTCGGATCGGATTTGACAAAGGCGGTCCTTGAGAAGGTTGAATAGCAATTTTTGTATCACCGTTGTGGTTTTTGCGTAGGTAAGAATTGTTCTTGCTAGATACCCGTAGCAGCCATGTAAAACTTGCAACAACAATTAGAGGACGTCTAACTTGTTTTTGCAGGGTATGTTGTGATGTGATATGGCCAATTACATGATGAGATATATGTGATGTATGAGATGATCATGTATTGTATAGAATATCACGACTTGCATGTCGATGAGTACGGCAACCGGCAGGAGCCATAGGGTTGTCTTTAATTATTTTCGCCGTTTTTGCTTTACTTTATCGCTATGAGTTTGCAATAGTCGTGGAAGCAACAGTCGGCGCGACAACCTCATGGCGACACATTGATGGAGATCAAGATGATGGAGATCATGGTGTTATGCCGGTGACGATAGAGATCATGCCGGTGCTTTGAAGATGGAGATCAAAAGCACAAGTTCATGGTCATATCATGTCACTTATGATTTGTATGTGATGTTAATCCTTTTATGCATCTTATTTTGCTTAGGACGACGGTAGCATTATAAGGTGATCCCTCACTTAAATTTCAAGATAAATTGTGTTCTCCCCGAGTGTGCACCGTTGCGAAAGTTCGTCGTTTCGAGACACCACGTGATGATCGGGTGTGATAGACTCTACGTTCGCATACAACGGGTGCAAGCCAGTGTTGCACGTGCGGAACATTCGGGTTAAACTTGACGAGCCTAGCATGTACAGACATGGCCTCGGAACACAAGAGACCGAAAGGTCGAACATGAGTCATATAGTAGATATGATCAACATGAAGATGTTCACCATTGAAACCACCTCAACTCACGTGATGATCGGACTTTAGTTGGTGAATTTGGATCATGTGACCCTCGAATGACCAGAGGGAAGTCAATTTGAGTGGGAGTTTTTAAGTAATATGATTAACTAAACTCATTAGCATGAACATAGTCAAAATGTCTTTGCAAATTATGTTGTAGATTAATAACTCGCGCTGTAGCTCCCTTGAATTTTTATATGTTCCTAGAGAAATAGAGTTGAAAGATGATGGTAGCAATAATGCGGACTGGGTCCTTGATCTGAGGATTGTCCTCGTTGCTGCACAGAAGGCTTATGTCCTTAATGCACCGTTCGGTGCGCCACCCCCTCAAGCGTCGTTTGTAGATGTTGTGAACACCTGACAGGCACGTTTTGATGACTACTTGATAGTTCAGTGCGTCATGCGTTACGGCTTAGAATTGAGGCTCCAAAACGTTTTGAACGTCACGGAACATATGAGATGTTCTGAGAGCTGAAATTGGGATCTCAGGCTCGTGCCCGTGTTGAGAGGTATGAGACCTCCAACAAGATTCTTTGCCTGCAAGATGAAGGAGAATAGCTCAATCGGTGAGCATGAACTCAAATTTTTTGAGTGCTACAATCACTTGAATCGAGTGGGAGTTAATCTTCCAGATAAGATAGTGGTTGATATAGTTCTCCAAATCACTGCCACAAAGCTTCTAGAGCTTCGTGATGAACTATGAAATGCCAGGGATGGAAATAATGATCCCCGAGCTGTTCGCGATGTTTGAACCAATATGGGCACAACATACAGGATTAACTGAATCCTTGACATAGAGGTTCAACCGATAAAGATCTTCGTAGAATATGTAGGAAATAATATGGGCATCCAAGTCCCGCTATTGGTTATTGACCGTAGAGGTGTCTCGGTCATGTCTACATAGTTCTCGAACCCGCATGGTCTGCACACTTAAGGTTCGGTGACGTTTCGATATAGTAGAGTTATGTATGGTGGTAACCGAAGGTTGTTCGGAGTCCCAGATGAGATCCTGGACGTGATGAGGAGCTCCGAAATGATCCGGAGGTAAAGATTGATATATAGGAAGTCCTGTTTTGGTCACCGGAAAAGTTTCAGGTACTTCGGTAGTGTACCGGGAGTGCCGTGAGGGTACCGGGGGCCATCAGGAGGGGTGTCTCGACCCAAAGGACCTCATGGGCTGTGGGAGGAGTCAAACCAGCCCCTAGTGGGCTGGCCGAACCCCCCACTAAGGCCCATGCGGCTAGGGGTGGGAAAAACCCAAAGGTGGAAAGGTGGAAAGGGTTTCCAAGTGGAGAGGAGGAATACTACTCCTAGTAGGATTGGAGTAGGACTCCTCCACCTCCTATTTCGGCCAAACCTTGAGGGTTTGAGGCTGCCCCCTCCCCTCCCTCCCTCCTATATATACTAGAGGATTTAGAGGGGAGAGCTAACCCTAATTGCCACGTGCTCCCTCTACTTCCTCTAGATCGTTTTCTCCTCTAGTCTAATTTCGGCGGTGCTTAGGCGAAACCCTGCCGGAATAGTTCCACCACCATCGCCGCCGCGCCGTCGACTGCCAGAGAACTCATCTACCTCTCCGCTCCCTCTTGCTAGATCAAGAAGGCGGAGATCGTCATCGAGCTGTACGTGTGCTGAACGCGGAGGTGTCGTCCGTTCGGCGCTAGATCGGAAGGACCGTGATTGGATCGCGGAATGGTTCTTGATTGGATCGCGGGACGGATCGTGATGGGATCACGGGACGGCTAGCGATTTGGATCGCGAAGACGTTCGACTACATCAACCGCGTTTCTTAACGCTTCCCGCTTAGCGATCTACAAGGGTATGTAGATCCACTCTCCCTCTTGTAATTGCCACGTGCAACCCTCGCCCGCCGCCTTTGATGGCCGGGCACCACCATCGCCGGTGACGTCTAGGAAACATTGAGTGAAGGGGGCTCGGGGCGTCTAGGGTTACTCCTCGGGAGCCACCCGTGCGAGCGGCCTGGGAGGGAGAGGGAGGACTCCCGTAACATTAGGATCAAGTCATCCTTTGTAGGCAACAACACCTTCAAGAGGGAGAATGCACACACGCTCGTACTGGTCATTCTTTCGCAACAAAGCTTCAAGAGAGAGAACGCACACACTCCCACTCGCACTGGTCTTTCTTTCGCCACAATGCTTCAAGAGAGAGAATGCGCACACTCCCACTCACACTGGTGTCACCTAAACATGGAGTGATAGACATATAGGATATCCCTACTGAACATCCCTAGAAGTTTTAAAATCCTCCGAACTCAACCTATTAAAGAACTGTGAGAAAGATACAATTATCGCCATTGTCACTTAATGGTCATGAAAACCAATCTTCACAAAAACCTGTTTCGAGAAACCAATCTTCACCATTATTTAGTAAATGACCTGATTCCATGCAATTATTTCTCATGTCCAACTTAACAACGTAAACATGGTCATGTTTGCCTTGCGCTTCCTATAATAAAAACATTCATAGGATGCAATTAAATTGTTTGTAATCACTCTCCACTGTAAAAGCATGGATTGCTCGGAAGATATGATCTTCGATAGAACAATATTAAGTCTATAGCACTAAGGGCCTGTTCTGAACCTCTCTGAGCTTCTCAAACTCCACAAAATCAGCTTCTGGAGCTGGCTTCAAACTTCACCTGGCGATTCCATTCGTTCGGCAGTGTTCGTAGCTTCTGTCCACGATTTGGCCCAGCTGGGAGGCAATTGGCCTGTTGGGCGCCAGTTTGGGCCGGATGGAGGCAGCCCAGATGGCTCCACCTTGTATCATTGTGTGGAAGAGGGCTGGCCACGTGAGGTCGCACATAATAGTAGCGAGGCGAGCATCCCACAGGTGTCGGGGAACTGTTTCGCGAATCGTTTTTTCTACTTCGGGATGGCATTCTCTTGTAATTAGTAGGAACTCCTTGCTTCTTCGTTTTGTGAAGCTGGGCTTTAGCAGCTTCAGCAATTTGCACTGCAGGCTCGTAACGCTTCGTGAAGCTGACTCCAAGGAGCTCAAACGTTCTGTCCGGCTCCACGCCTGGAGTTTTTTTTTGACATGGAACTATCTCTATTCCATTAACCAACAGACACAACTATATCGCTGGCCATCAAGTCACGTACAAAAGTAGGAGCTCCCCCTGGCCATACGACTTGGGGGGTCCGCGTTCATCTTCGCACCAAAAGTCGCTAGTGCATCAGCAATCTTATTACAGGTTCTGGGACAGTGCACAAACTTAAAAGAAGAGAAATTCAGATTAACAAATGCTTTAATCTCTCGGAACAGGGCACCATTGGGAGAGAGGTCATAGCTCTGTGTGGTGACCGCCTGAACAAGTTCACAGGAATCCGTCTCGACCACAATGTTTGTCATGCCCCATCCCTGCGCTGCCGTAATAGCGTGTAAGCATGCCTCCGCTTCTGCCTGAAGCGAGTCTTGCAAGTAGTTGAGCTTGCCCGCCCCTGAGCCAACAGCTTCCCCAGCCTTGTCACGAATCACAAAACCCCAACCTCCTACACGCTCATTCAGAAAAAAGCTTCCATCAGTGTTAATCTTGAGTGTGCCATCAGCTGGAGGTTCCCATTTCTGCACCTGGGCGATCCTTTCCTTTGGAATCTTAAGGCAAAAAGTTTCAAAATCAGTTGCCCATTTTCTGATCTGGAACAACACAGTGCTAATATTCAGCTTTGTATTCTCTGCATTTATCTTATTTCTTGTCGTCCACCAAGTCCAGAGTAAAGCGATGCACATCATGGCCTTCTTTTTCTCCCAATTCAGTAGCCGGATCAGGAATTCTTTGGGGCCAACACAGTCCAGGAGCATTTGGCGTTCATTATCCATGTCCAGACTTGCCCATACTTTGCGAACCTCCTTACACTTCAGAAACAAATGAGCTCCATCTTCATCAAAACGGTGATAGACAGGGCAAAGGGCATCAGTTTCAATTCCTCTACGCTTGATGCCGAGCAGCGTTGGCAAACTGTTATGTGCAATACGCCATAAAAATTGTTTCGCCGCTGCTGTACACGGAGCGTTCCAGATATCATACCAATGAAAATCCTCCTGTCCTGCTGTAGTTCAGGTCCCCGTTTGTTCCCTTTGTTCGATGAGCCGGTGCAGCTTGTACGCCGACTTAACTGAAAAGATTCCTTTGGGATCACACGACCATGCCCAGTCATCCGCAATGTCTGTTTTTACTGGGATTGCAAGGATCAGCGAGGCTGTAGGAGATATGCCCTAGAGGCAATAATAAATGTTATTGATTATCTCCCTGTTCATAATTATGTTTATGTTCCATGCTTTAACTGCAATGATTCTCGAGTCTACAAATAAAACGAGGCTCGGAGGAAGACTCATTTGCACGTGTGGAATAATAAACGGTAAAATGTATTCCTAGTCTGGCCTCTAAGACTAGCTCAAGTATTGCATGATGATCCTGCTTTCCTGATCATGGGCATGGCTATGCCGGCAATTTTGAGGGCGCAATGTTGGTATAACACTTGTGTTGAATCGACCCGAATTGATGTTATGCTATGAGATACATTCGTCATAAGTTAATGGTTAATAACACAGAGATGGTTAATGTTTGCATGATTCCTTAGACCATGAGAGTATCGAGTTTCTTCATGCTTGCTTCATGAACTTTGGGGTTTGTTAAACGTCATCCGTAAATGGGTGGCTATTACGGCGGCTTACGGGTTCATGGAAAAGTATGTCAAGTAACTTGATAGCTCAAGATTGGGATTTGCTCCTCCGACGATGGAGAGATATCTCTGGGCCCTCTCGGTGTTACGGTATCCATCATCGTCTGGCCAGACACTTTGTGATTTGATCACGGGGATGCCGGAACACGGGAACGAGAAAAGAGAACAATACCGGTAACGAGGTAACTGGCATAGTGGACAAGGTGTTGATCCACGGGGATGCCAACATGTCTCACCTCGGGTATTTGTAACATATCGCGAAGCAACAGGAATAGCACACGGCAACTGGAGGTTCACTCGAATATTCATTCGTGTGGGTATAGGGGTCAATATGGGTGTCCACGGCTCCGATGTTGATCATTGATCGGAAGGGGTTCCGGGTCATGTCTATACTTCACCGAACCTATAGGGTCACACGCTTAAGGGTCATCTATCTGTTGAATGCTAGACAGGGAGTCTGAGAGAAAATCACCGAAAAGTTTCGGACGCCGGAAAAGTTTCGGTCAACGGAAAAGTTCCGAAGAGAGAGGTCACCGGATGAGTTTCGGTGAAACTGAAAAGTTGTTTCAGAGGATACCATAAAGTCAAATTGGTTTTGGCACATGCCTGATAATTCTTGGAAGATGCCAGAATCGTTCTGGAAACTTTTTGGAATTTTCCGGGATAAAAACCGGAAATGTTCCGGAGCTGCCGAAACCGCTTCAGATGCTTTTCGCAGATGAAAATCACTAAACCGGAATTGTTCCGGCTCGCGTTGAAATTTATTTTGGTGGGTACTGGAATTGTTCTAAGCCCACATGAATATTTTCAGTTCGATCAGACGCTGAAAAATGTCGTCGTGAATAGTGAAAGTGTTTTTTGGATATTTTTGGAAAAGTGCCTTTTGGGATATTTTCCCAAAAGGTTTCTAGAAGGCTTGGGGGCTAAGAAACCCCCTTGGGCCCCCCCCAAGAGATGGTGGCCAGCCACAATGGGGCTCCTCCATGGAGCCCCCACTTGTTCCTTGGTTTCACCATTAGGTCCTTGGGAAGGACTCCTTTCCATGTGGGTTTTGGGTTTTCTTGTAAAACCACCCTACCCCTTGGATTTCCTATAAATAGGAGGTGAGTGGGCTGCCATATCACACATCCTTACTCTCATACACAAGCCATGCATGATCTGGCATTCTCTCTCCCTCCCAGCGAAATAGTTTCGTAGAGCCGAAAGGTTGTCTGGGTTCCGGCAGGAACTAGTTCTGGACGGCGAAGCCCTGCCGGATAGATGACACCGTATGTGTGCAACTCTGTAGAGAGATCGTAGTTTCGGTCTTAGTTCGAGAGTGCCTCCCGAAGAGCTGTCCGTGTGACCGTCCGAGTTTTGGAGGTCCTCCCGAAGGGCTGTCCGAGTGACAGTCCGAGTTTCGGAGGTCCTCCCGAAGGGCTGTCCGCGACACCGTCCGGGGGACTGTGCGACCGCCTCCCGGAGGGCTGTCCGCGGGGCAGATGAGGGTATACATCCTCGCGGTTGGGAGGTTATAAAATCCTAGCTGCGGGGATCTGCACCGCCGTTCGTCATCGACTCTACTTCCGCTGCGCTACGAGTCGGTAACGAAAATGATCAAACCTTGTATGCAGTCTCCATAGTGGTCCTGGGCTGGTGCGTAGGTCGGAAATTTTTTGTTTTCTGCTGCGTAACCCTACAGTGGCATCAAGAGCCGTGCTATGCGTAGATGCAGGTTGCACCTACAGTGATCTCTCACAAAATATCAAGTAGTTAGTGTTCTCCCAAGTGTAGCACTGTCACGGCATCTTTCCTTTCGGGGTATCACATGGATGCATGGGTACGAACGATTGTACGGGTGTGAGGCGGGTGAGTTGAGACCTCGCAGCGTGATCACTTGGTTGTCTTGACGTTCAGGCATGAAAGTCATGAGCTCGGAACACACGCATCGAAAGATGAACAAGAGTCACATAGAGATGTGACTGGCAAGTTGGCCTACCGATTACAATTCTCGTCACTTGAGATGGATGCATCCTTGGCGTTGAATTGTAATATGGATCTTGAATCACTCACAATCAATTATGAGAGATATTGATTTGAGTGGGAGCGCACTATAGAATTGAATTCTTTTAATATTCAGTGCAATTAATTTTGAACATTGTCTAAGTGTGTTTTGCATAATAGTTGTAGAATAATGGCTCGCGTTTCCACCTTCCCTATTAAAATTGAATAGCTGTTAAATATCTGGTTAAAACGTTACGGTTGGTAAACGTAATGTGAGGATTGTCCTCAATAGTGCCGAGAAGGACTTTGTCCTATCGCATACTTTCGGTATTCTCCCGCTAAATGCTATGGATCATGTGGCTCTCGTCCTTCGATCCAAAAGCTAGAATTCTGTTTCAGTCAAGTGCAATACGTTTGCTTCCATGAGACCCGAACTTCGAAAGTTTGGATAGTTATGTGATATTCATGGAATCTGAAAATCATTTTCAGAGACAAACAAAGGCTAAAAGATATGAGATATCCAAAGCATTGTTTGTTTGCAAACTATTAGTAAAAGTGTTTACTGGGCATTTGACTGATAAGAGAGGGATCTAGGAGAACGCCTGTCA
This sequence comes from Elymus sibiricus, assembly GCA_039707655.1. NCBI lineage: Eukaryota > Viridiplantae > Streptophyta > Magnoliopsida > Poales > Poaceae > Elymus > Elymus sibiricus. Next base: position 418,809,318 of record CM077667.1, read on the forward strand.
TATGATGAAAGGTGAATAAAACAAACAACTTAAAGAGAAAGGAAGTGTCTGAAGGGTGTTAGTGAAACTTTCACGCCTAGGAAGTCCGGGGCTATCGCCACTCTTAAGTTGGGTGCTTCTTCTGAGAGTAGGAGAAATACTAAAAGTTAAACTGTTAGAAGTATAATGGCAAATAAGAAAGAAGACTGGAATATCCAGCTCATGTATGAATGTCATACAAGTTTTTTTGATGTATAGAAGGCTGGTCAAAGATATAGTTCTTGGGAATTATGGTTAAACATGTTAATCACTAATTCTTGGGTATTGTGAGTTAATCACAAAGATACCCGCTTGATTGCATTCTGTTGCAACTCGATATAAGAACTACTATGGCCTGAAAGACTAGCCAGGAATGAGGTTAAGATACACATAGGGAACATAGTAAAAGTTACTATACCTTCCATCGGTGTATTCCCTATGTATTTACTTTCATAATTCATTTTAGAGTTTCACACTCTAGCCCTTTGCATAAGGTATCTTGCAAGAAGGTTGTTCATAAGAGAACTTTTGATGTTCGGTGTTATGAATAACATAAGGGCCATACTTTCATTATGAATGAGACGTATGTTATGAATATTGATATTAATACATTGCCTCTGTATTTACTTTCATAATTCATTTAGAGTTTCATACACTCTAGCCCTTTGCATAAGGTATTTTGCAAGAAGGTTATTCATAAGAGAACTTTTGATGTTCGGTGTTATGAAAAACATGAAGGGCCATGCTTCCATACAGGATGGGATGTATGTTATGAATATTGATGGTAATATGATACATCCATAACACTGACGCTAAATGTCGCAAGACTAAAAGAATACCACACAAGTGTGGCACTGCATTTGGTCACATTGGAGAAACCCGCATGGAAAATTCCATTATGATCGATTTTGAAGTCATTTGATTTTGAATCATCTGACACTTGCAACTTTCCTCTGAAAAGTGAAGTGACTGAAATACCGTTCACAGGCCATAAGGAACGAGCATAGAACATATTGGTGATCATACATTATGATGTGTGTAGTCCAATAAATGTTGTTGCAAGGAGTGGATTTATCTATCTTCAGAAATGACTCAAGTAGATATATGGATATTTACTTGATGAGACGTGAGTCTGGATCTTTTGAAATCATTCGAAAGGTTTTCAAAATGAAGTAGAAGTTATTGTAACAAGAAAATTATGTTTCTACAATTTGATTGCAGAAAGGAATATTTGAGTTACAACTTTAGCGAATGTCTGATGAGTTATGAAAGGGGTTTCATAACTTGCACCTCCTGGAACACCACTGCAAGTGGAAAGTCCGTGAAGATGTAATCAAACCATTTATGACATGGTAAGATCAAAGATGACATAAATAAAATTGCCATTATCCCTTTTAAAGTAATGCTTTAGAAACTGCGGCTTTTACACTGAAAAGAGCTCCATCAGGTCTGTTGAAATGATGCCATGGTATGGTACGCCCAACCATGTTATATCTTTTCTTAACATTTGGAATATGGGGCTTGTGTAAAAGGTTACAAACCTATTCCAAATCAAACAAGTGCTACTTTGTAAGGTTATCCCAAATCATTGGGTATTCCCCACCACTATACCGAGGCAAAGGATTTTGCCGCAAAACGGTATGCTTTTAAAGAGAATAGTTCTTACAAAAGGCGAGTGGGAGGACAGTGCAACTCGACGAGATAACCAGTATCTTCGTCATCAGATCAAAGGAAAGAAACTTTGAAAGTGATTCCGGAGTTTCCTACTGCGACTGATACGGAAGTCTCTACAATAAAATGTATGGACTTCGGTCGAACTTGCAGCTGAACCACGTAGGCAAGGCTCGTGCAAACCTCTCAGGTGCGCAAACGAGATATTGTTGTTGGACAACAGTATACCTACGATACATAAGGTAGCGATGATGGGCCCTGACTCCGGAATTGGCTAAATGCCAATACAATTCGAGATAGTTTCCATATAAGTGATTCGAGATTAAAATCTTGATACACCTTTCGGAAGCTTAGAGTCTAACGAATATTTATGGAACTAAAAACTGATACGGATAAAAATGTTTTATCCATAAAGCTCGACTTGTTGCAATAACAAGTTCAAGGAGTTGACTACGATGAGATTGTCTCACCGTAGCGATGCTTAAAGTCGGTTCGGGTTGAACTAGCAATTAATACATATTTCAATCATGAGATATGAAACATGGATGACAAAAAGATTTCCATCTGATGGAAATGAAACCTAGGACTTGTATGTGATACAGTCCAAAGTAATTTGTCGATCCAGAGGATGCTAGTAAGTATGCAAACTTCAGAGTTCCAGCGATGGACAGAAGAGAGCAAAGTGGAGTTGGAATCTTCGTTTTTGATGGAATGGTCAAAGGGTTTTGACTTCATCAAATGGGTATCGAAGATGCTTGTGATTCAAGAAAGTAAGTGGGAGCATAATAATATTTCTAAAAACCGTGTGGACTTGACACATTGTTAATTGGAAATAAATTTCTTGACACGAATAAGGTCTTCATTAGAAAATAGTTTTTCGATGAAGTGCTTAGGCTAAATAGCCTCAATATTAGGCATGATGATCTATGGAGATAGATTTACCTAATGGGGCTAAGCAATGAATACATATTGACAAGATGCTAAAACTTTTTAGCATTTAAAACGCCAAGGAGTGATTCTTGCCGAAGTCACATGGAAAGAGTTTTAGCAAGACTCGGTGTCCTAAAACACTGATGAGTAAAATACATGCTGGAGATTCCACACATTCTTGTGTTTGGATTAATCATGTATTCCATGGTATGTAAAAACAACCAGATGTGTCCAATACTCCAAAGTTGTTGCGAGTATAGATACCAAAGTGATCAAAAGCACTGATCATGGGACGACAGTGAAAGATGTCACTGAGTACTAGAGTAGTACTGATGACATGTTTTCTCGCAAGCAGAAATCATGAAGAGTTCGTTGTAATATGTTACATCGATACAGTCTTCACCTTTTCTCCATGCGATTTTCGATTTGATTTGAGGGTTTTGTATAATACAGAACATAGTGGCACAGTAGTTGGAAATTGTTCCAAACAAGATACTATGGCGAATTCTATAACAAAGGCTAAGTATGTTGACGCTTGAGAAGCGACAAAGAAGTTGTTGAATCATATAGTTCATTCATGAACTTAGTATGGTTCCAAGATGGCTTTGGTCTATGGGACACTATTGCAGATAGTTGCTACATAGCTCAGTCTGAGGAATCAGGTTTCGACCAATGATTCACACATATGCAAAGCCAAGTCCACACAAAATATGAATTTTGTGAAAGCGTGAAAACGCGAGGATATGCAATGTTACACACGGAGCTGAAGTCGTCAGATCCGTTGGACATCAGGCTATACCACAAGCGAAGCATATTTTACACCAGTATGTCATAGGTGTAAAGTGCACTAGCATTGACGAGATTATTGACTCTAGTGCAATTGGGAGTCTGTAGGAGATATGCCCTAGAGGCAATAATAAATGTTATTGATTATCTCCCTGTTCATAATTATGTTTATGTTCCATGCTTTAACTGCAATGATTCTCGAGTCTACAAATAAAACGAGGCTCGGAGGAAGACTCATTTGCACGTGTGGAATAATAAACGGTAAAATGTATTCCTAGTCTGGCCTCTAAGACTAGCTCAAGTATTGCATGATGATCCTGTTTTCCTGATCATGGGCATGGCTATGCCGGCAATTTTGAGGGCGCAATGTTGGTAGAACACTTGTGTTGAATCGACCCGAATTGATGTTATGCTATGAGATACATTCGTCATAAGTTAATGGTTAATAACACAGAGATGGTTAATGTTTGCATGATTCCTTAGACCATGAGAGTATCGAGTTTCTTCATGCTTGCTTCATGAACTTTGGGGTTTGTTAAACGTCATCCGTAAATGGGTGGCTATTACGGCGGCTTACGGGTTCATGGAAAAGTATGTCAAGTAACTTGATAGCTCAAGATTGGGATTTGCTCCTCCGACGATGGAGAGATATCTCTGGGCCCTCTCGGTGTTACGGTATCCATCATCGTCTGGCCAGACACTTTGTGATTTGATCACGGGGATGCCGGAACACGGGAACGAGAAAAGAGAACAATACCGGTAACGAGGTAACTGGCATAGTGGACAAGGTGTTGATCCACGGGGATGCCAACATGTCTCACCTCGGGTATTTGTAACATATCGCGAAGCAACAGGAATTGCACACGGCAACTGGAGGTTCACTCGAATATTCATTCGTGTGGGTATAGGGGTCAATATGGGTGTCCACGGCTCCGATGTTGATCATTGATCGGAAGGGGTTCCGGGTCATGTCTATACTTCACCGAACCTATAGGGTCACACGCTTAAGGGTCATCTATCTGTTGAATACTAGACAGGGAGTCTGAGAGAAAATCACCGAAAAGTTTCGGACGCCGGAAAAGTTTCGGTCAACGGAAAAGTTCCGAAGAGAGAGGTCACCGGATGAGTTCCGGTGAAACTGAAAAGTTGTTTCAGAGGATACCATAAAGTCAAATTGGTTTTGGCACATGCCTGATAATTCTTGGAAGATGCCAGAATCGTTCTGGAAACTTTTTGGAATTTTCCGGGATAAAAACCGGAAATGTTCCGGAGCTGCCGAAACCGCTTCAGATGCTTTTCGCAGATGAAAATCACTAAACCGGAATTGTTCCGGCTCGCGTTGAAATTTATTTTGGTGGGTACTAGAATTGTTCTAAGCCCACATGAATATTTTCAGTTCGATCAGACGCTGAAAAATGTCGTCGTGAATAGTGAAAGTGCTTTTTGGATATTTTTGGAAAAGTGCCTTTTGGGATATTTTCCCAAAAGGTTTCTAGAAGGCTTGGGGGCTAAGAAACCCCCTTGGGGGGCCCCCCAAGAGATGGTGGCCGGCCACAATGGGGCTCCTCCATGGAGCCCCCACTTGTTCCTTGGTTTCACCATTAGGTCCTTGGGAAGGACTCCTTTCCATGTGGGTTTTGGGTTTTCTTGTAAAACCACCCTACCCCTTGGGTTTCCTATAAATAGGAGGTGAGTGGGCTGCCATCTCACACATCCTTACTCTCATACACAAGCCATGCATGATCTGGCATTCTCTCTCCCTCCCAACGAAATAGTTTCGTAGAGCCGAAAGGCTGTCTGGGTTCCGGCAGGAACTAGTTCTGGACGGCGAAGCCCTGCCGGATAGATGACACCGTATGTGTGCAACTCTGTAGAGAGATCGTAGTTTCGGTCTTAGTTCGAGAGTGCCTCCCGAAGGGCTGTCCGTGTGACCGTCCGAGTTTTGGAGGTCCTCCCGAAGGGCTGTCCGAGTGACAGTCCGAGTTTCGGAGGTCCTCCCGAAGGGCTGTCCGCGACACCGTCCGGGGGACTGTGCGACCGCCTCCCGGAGGGCTGTCCGCGGGGCAGATGAGGGTATACATCCTTGCGGTTGGGAGGTTGTAAAATCCTAGCTGCGGGGATCTGCACCGCCGTTCGTCATCGACTCTACTTCCGCTGCGCTACGAGTCGGTCACGAAAATGATCAAACCTTGTATGCAGTCTCCATAGTGGTCCTGGGCTGGTGCGTAGGTCGGAAAATTTTTGTTTTCTGCTGTGTAACCCTACAGAGGCATCCACTTCACAAAATAGATCTTGGACAAGTTGTGTATCCCAATTATCCATGTTTGGATCAAATAGTTCTTGCACCTTCGTAACTAACGAGCCTCCTCGGGGTGTAATCGGCCTTCTAGACCATTGCCTAGGCAGCCATGGATCTGTCCAAATATTAATGTTGGAGTCATCACCCACCCTCTTTATTACTCCATTTCGTAGCAGTTCAATACCTTGCAATATGCTCCGCCAAGTATATGAGATACCCTCTTTTGGCTGTGCCCCTAACAGATCCCCATCGGGGTAATATTTGGCCCGCAAAACACGTGCACACAACGAGTTTGGGTCGGTTAGCAGCCGCCATCCTTGTTTTGCTAGCATGGCCAGGTTGAAGGAATGCAAATCTGTGTAGCCCAGTCCCCCTTCTGCTTTAGAAAGTGTTAACTTCTCCCAACTGATCCAATGCATCTTGTTCTCATTATCTTGTTGTGCCCAGAAATATCTCCCAATCATCATGCTAATCTGCTCACAAAGACTCTTAGTTAAGTCAAAACAAGACATGGCAAAAGTGGGTATTGCTTGTGCAACAGCTTTTATCAAAATCTCTTTACCCACTTTAGATAAGAGCTTCTCCATCCAGCCCCGGATACGTGTCCATATCCGGTCTTTCAGATAGGCAAAGACACTTGCCCTCGATTGTCCCACGTACACCGACAGTCCCAGATATCTTTCATTGCGAGTTTCCTTCTGAACTCCTAATTGCTGCATGAAGTTAACCTTGTCATGTTGGTTAGTGTTCTTACTAAACATGATAGATGATTTATCAACATTTATAGTCTGTCCCGAGCAAAGCTCATAAAGAGAAAGAATGTTTTGAAGATGATGCAGACTTTCTTCATTCATTTTCAGAAGAATTAGCGAGTCATCTGCAAACAGTAGATGGTTAAAACTCAGGGCATCACGACACACTTTCACACCTTGCAACTGACCATTCCCCTCTGCCGTGTTAAGTAAACTTGAGAAGGCTTCTGCACAAATTAGAAATAGATAAGGGGAGATTGGATCCCCCTGTCTAAGGCCTCTACCTGGATTGATCACTTCTGTCAAGGTGCCATTGAACTTGAATCTATACTTCACTGTTTTCACACACTTCATGATAGTGGACACCCAGCTTTCTGCAAACCCCATCTTGTTCATCACCTCCTCCAAAAATCGCCACTCAACCCTATCATATGCTTTGCTCATGTCTAGTTTCAAAGATGCATAGCCAACCGATCCGGACCTCTTATTTTGCATATAATGTGTCACTTCATAGGCCAGCAATATGTTGTCCGTGATTAACCGGCCTGGCACAAAAGCACTTTGGTTGGGGGCAATGATTTTAGGCAGGATGGGCTTGAGACGATTTGCAAGGACTTTTGAAATCAGCTTATACACTACATTGCAAAGACTTATGGGTTGCAGCTCTTTCAGGTTTTCTGGCTTCTTTACCTTGGGAATTAGTACCACACACGTATCATTCCAGCCTTGTGGGATGTCACCTCCATTTAGCACATGCAAGACTTCATCTGTAACCTTGTCCCCTACTGTTTCCCAATGTCTTTTGAAGAAAACAGCCGGCATTCCATCACACCCAGGGGCCTTTAGGTCACCCATACTATCGAAGGCCTTCCGTACCTCCTCCCTGGTGAATTCCTTAGTTAAGAATTTGTTCATTTTTGATGTTATTCGGGAGGATATTCGGTCCAAGAGCTCGTCCATACGGTCCCCAACATGTGATTCAAACAGAGAACTAAAATAGTTAGTTATCTCCGCCGCCATCTCCGCCTCCTCCTCCACCACCTCTCCATTTTCCTTCTTGAGTTTGCTAATGTGGTTCGTCTTTTTTCTTGCGGATGCATAGGCCTAAAAATATGACATGTTTTTATCTCCCTTCTCCATCCAATTCACGTGTGCCCTTTGCTTCCAGTACGTATCAAGCTGATGCTCCAACCTCTCCAATTTATATTTCAAGATCTGCTCCCGTCGGATAGATTGAGGGGAGATGACACTTCTTCGACATGCCTCCAATTCTTTTTTTGTCTTGAAATTCGTTTCTCCAGCTCCCCCAAACAGGTTGTACTCCACTCTGTCAGATCTTTCACCACCCCTTTCAGTGCATCCATCACCGAGCCCCTCTAGCGTTTATCTCTCTTCCCCATGCATTATCCACCACAGTACCACACTGATCCTCTTCCAACCACTTTGCTTCAAAGCGAAATAGGCCATTCCTACTCCTTTGCCTCTTCCTCCTACCCTCAGACTCCACCTGCACAATGAGTGGTCTATGATCAGAATGTCGAGGGTCACCATGCACCACTTTGTAACAGGGGAACCGTTGGCACCAGCTTGGTGAAGCCACCACTCTGTCCAGTCTCTCCCGAATATATTTATTTGAGTCATGGTTGTTATTACGCTAGGTGTATGGATCCCCAGCGAAGCCGAGATCATGTAGGTCACACTCCTCTAGAGCACTTCGAAAACTGTCCATAGCTTGTTGGGGCTGAGCCAGCCCCCCTTCCTTCTCGCACTGGAGAAGGATCTCATTAAAATCCCCTGCCATCAACCAAGGTTTATCGCTATGGTTTTTTAGAGTACGTAGCAGCTTCCATGTCTTGTGTTTTTCATCCATCTTTGATTCACCATAGATTCCAGTAAATCTCCAAGCAAAGCCATCCTCCTCGGTAATCTCAGTGTCAATGTGATACCGAGAACACCATCCACCTTTAACTGTCAAACCATTCCGCCATAACACTGCCAATCCGCCACTCTGTCCTGCACTTTTCTGCACCACCCAGTTAGGAAGCCCTAACTTCCACCTAAGCCACTCAAGTCCCCTCTCATCAGTCCTCGTCTCACAAAGAAACATCACATTAGGGTCCTCCTTCTCCCGAATATCCAGGAGTCCACGAATTGCCGGGCCGTTCCCCAATCCCCAGCAATTCCATGCCACGAGTTTCATTGTTGCTCGTGGGGTTGAAACGTCAACATGAAACATCAACCCCGCTCCTGTGTTTTCGGTAGTGCTTTCGTCACCTTTTTTCTTCTTCATCTGCTCCCCATAAAACCCATCCTCTACCTCCATTGGTTCTGGGTCTCTTTTCTCCCCTGCCTTGACACCCAAAGGTGCCTGCACTTTATTACTTGTCCTCGGTGTTCTCTTGTATGTGCCGCCCTGCTTCCCATACCCCTTCCCTACATTTCCACCCCTGACATTACTTTGTACCACCACTCTTTCCATGCCGATTAACTCATTTGCAAACTCAATTTTCTCCGTCTCCAGTCCCTCCTTTACTTTTGCTTCTATCTCTCGTTTCATCTCCTCTTGGGCACGTGCCTTTTATTGTGCTACCTTTTCCTTCACTCTCAAGTCAGCTTCCTCCTGCTCCTTCTCCCGAGCTTCGCTCTTGGCCTTGTCCTTCACAAGATGCTCATGTACCCTTTTTCCTTCATCCTCTTTGTCCTCCATTATTTTATCATTCACCCCACCCTTGTCTCCTCCTGTATCAGCCCCTTTATTAGTGAACATGAGCTGCTTTCTCGAGGTCAGCACATCTGATTTTGGTGCTGGCAATTTTTTTAATGGGCTAGACACTTCATCATCCACTCCTGATTGACCAGCATTGCTACCCTTGCCCGTACTGTCTTTCCTCCAAGAAAGATCATCACTTCGAGATTTTCCATTCCATCTTCCATCATAGTAGCCTCGGCCATTGCTTTCGCTGCCCCCACCACTGCTCCATTTCCCTCTATCGTATCTTCCCCTTCTAGTCTCCATAAATGCCTTGAGGTCCTTTCCAAACTGTGGCCTTTCTCCTCTCTTTTGCTTGATGGAGCAGTCCTTGGCGCCATGGCCAATGATCCCACACACAAAACCGAAGTCAGGGAGGAACTCATACTCAAACCTTGCCCACAGCCTTTCATCCTTCTCCTTCCCCGCTACCTCCTTTGTGACTGTGAGCCAGCTACCTCTCATCAACGGTTCAGCAACAAGCATCTTCACCTTAATTCTCAAGAATATTCCGATGGCCACATCATCTCCCCCCACATCCACTTCCATTGTTTCTCCTATCAGGTTGCCAATGACCTCTCCATTGTCCCTGTTCATGTCCCCAAGGGGCAGGTTATACACCCTTACCCACATTTGCACGTACCGAAATTCATAGTCCTCAATCCTCTTTGACGGATCAAACTCTTCTAGTAGCAGCAAATTTTTATCAAATGTCCAGGGCCCCCTTTCCAATGCATTTCTTTTCTCTGATTCCTGTTTGAAGGTAAACAAGTAGATGCCCCCCCCCCAATCCTTGCATTTTATCCCTCTCAACGGACTCCATGCCTTCCCTAGCGCCTGGCCCAGTGCATCAGCGTGTGCCGGCTTCTTTGAGAACAGCTTGGCCATGGCTCTTGGTTCCATAACAATCTTCCCCAATCCCATCCCACCAATTTTCACTCCCTTCCTCTCTGCATCCGACAGCTTCAGACCCTGCAACAGGTCACTCACCTTCTCCATCACACACAAGAAAACACAGCCAAGCTGGTCGCACGATCTAGAATCTCGCTAAATCAGGCTCCCATGTCCAAGAACATATCCCGACCCACGAGGCTGGTGGGGGCCCTGCCTAGAGATCTATACTATAACCGGAGAGAGGACAGTGAGAGGCAGCGAGGGGGACATACTCAGGAGCGCTCAGGCGGGGGGGGGGGGAGGGAGGGACGGAGAAGCCGGAGCAGAGGACCCTAGCGACGGCGGCGGAGTCGCCCAAAGAAGCGCCAGGGACACAAAGCCGTCACTCACGGGACGGACAGAAAAACCCAGGCTCCACGCCTGGAGTTGGAGAAGCGCGGAGTGGGTGGACTTCAGAACAGGCCCTAACTTTAGACACTGGCTTGTAAAAAAACCGTTGAACAAGTTGATATGGCAGTACTAGTTCTGTAGGGCTCACCACCTCGGGGATAAACACTAAAAGCAGAAATATCGGGGGGCGATTGGTTGGAGGAGCACGGTCCCATGTGGGTACATCGGCTCGGCAAATGGATGAAATTCAAACATGAACGCAGAAGGATTGCGTTGTGCCAGTGTGAGGCATTAGCGATAAACCTTCACGTAGCAAACCTGCCTCGATTGTCAAATTGCAAGGACCGGTGGCCTGTGGTGTGATTTCTCAGGGCATGTACAATGGCGTTATCTTAGGAGTGACATGTAGGATGAATGGTGAGGTGGAGGAGAGAGAATTCATAAGAAAAGGCTTGTCTTCTCTTATTTAAGAGATCATCTCTTAGCACAACATGTCTCATCATGTTTTTAGGAATATCTAGTTATTGTAGATGATGCTAAAAGACAACCCATTGTAGACATGTTTTTGTTTTCATCTCTAAATTATATGCAAGCCTTAAGATAAGACCGTTTTATCAACCATTGTACATGCTCTCAGTGTGTGCAAGTGCGCCCGATGCATCAGGAGACGAACTTACACTCCCTCCTCACCACGACGGCACCCACTCATGCTCTAGCAGCGTGACCAGCTTGTTGCAAGATTTCCAGCATCTCTTCGCTTAACCACAATAGTAGCAGTCATGACGCGATTGCGACTACCATATTCCGCTGATTTCAAGACCTCAACTTGTTATAGTCGGACACTACCATTATTCATCTCAACAAAAAGATGAAATGGAGCAGGAAATCGTGGAAATGCTCTGAGATGGCACTGTCCGTCTTAGTGCTAAGTCCCTTTGCCTCTCCGATTTTGCTCGTGCACAAGAAAGGTGATACATTGCGGTTTTGTGTCGATTACCGCCAATTGAACAACAACACTATGAAGAGCCAGTATCCGTTGCCGATGATTGATGAACTCTGACCTGACACACACTTGTTGGTTTACAAAGTTGGATTTGTGATTCGGTTGTCACTAGATTTGTCACGCTGCCGACGATGAGCACAAGACGACATTTCAGACACATCAAGGACACTATAAGTTTTAGTCATGGCGTTTGATCAGGACAATACAAGTTTTAGTCATGGCGTTTGATGTTACAGGCAACACCGATGCTCCAGTGGCGGTGCCAGGAATAAAAGCATGTGTAGTCACTTCAAAATAGTGTAGTCAAACATACATATTTGTATGTATTTTTTGCCTGATTTATACTTTCTATATGATGTTTTTTCCAAAGAGCTGTGTAGTCAAATGACTGCACAGCCTGTGTGTGGCTTCGCCACTGCGATGCTCTTGCCACTATGAACATGGTCATTGACAAACTTTCCGCAAGGGGGTTCTTGTCTTCATGGACAATATACATATGTACTCCAGCACTCCGGGAACATTTTTCAAATCTATGAACATTTTTATAGAATATTTTTGAAGTCATGGTCATTTTTATAAATTGCTGAATATTTTTAAAACTCACGAAGCCTTTTTAAATTTATGATTTTTTAAAAATAATTGTATTCATAATTTTTTAAACATACATTTTTAAAACACGTGAACACTTTTTCAAATTCACAAACTTATGAACAATATTCAAAATCATGAAAACAATTCCAAAAGTTGTGAACTATTTTTAAATTCCACGAATAGTTTTATTTCACATTTTTTCAAAAAAAAACACGGCTGATTTTTTTCATTTTTTTTGAAGCAAGGCTGATTTTTGCAAAAGGCGAAAGGGAAACAAGAACGAGCGAGCATGGGCGAGCCTGGAAGGTGGCGCTACTAGGCCGTATGGTGGAACGAGCGAGCGTGAAATAGGAGCACCCGCAGAAATAGGCCACGGTGACCGAAATTCCCACAGCGAGGTGCTGCCAATGGGCCAGAAAATGCCGGCTTCCTCCTCACAAGAACTGACAAACTCTTTGTATAGCCTGGCGGGAAAGTATCCAGTGCTCCCGGCCTTGATACTCCCAATGCTCCAATGTCAAAAAACATTTATAAACGTTTCAAAAAAATCCAGAAAAAAATGTGACAGTTCACAACGAATGTCACTACATCCCCTAAAAATTTCAGGTCCAAAATCAAAATGTGCATTGAGAAACAAAAAAGAGAAATCAAGATCTGAATAGTGTCAATGTTGCTTTTGTCTCTTTTGTACATTATTCATGCTAAACTTCACATTTTTGTATCTGAATGTGTGTTTCGTGTTTTGACCTGAAATTTCTAGGGCTTGTAGTCACATTCATTCTGAACATTCACAATTTTTTCAGAATTTTTTGAAACAATAAAAAATATTTTGCTTGACATTGGAGTACCGGGAGTACCCCAAGAGTGGGAGCACTGGATACTGAAGTGAGTGAGGCCTGGAAAATGGAAGTCCAGAGATCCAAAGCGGTCCGTGAAGAAGCGAAATGCAAATGCAGTCATCGGAGCACCCCTAAAAAAATGCAGGTAACGGATCACCCCTAAAAGAAATGCAGTCAACGGGTTTAGGTTTTCGATCCGGTTTCCCTTATAAACTGGATCAGCCAAAGCTCAAGGGGTGACTTTTGGCTTTGACAGCTTTTTAAGCAATATATTCAGGTGGGGATCCTCTCCCCCCGGTGACCGTTCAAAAAAAAGAAATGCAGTCAACGGGTGAGAGCCACGGCAGCAGCATGGAAGGCTGCTCACGTTTGATGTTTCCCACCGGGCAGCCGCCAACCAGCCACCAAACAAAACCGCAACACGCTTTGCACCCCGCTCCAGAGCCTGAATGGATTACTGCACGAATCGCAATTACACGGATCACAATCTACTGCTTGTAGCAGCCCAATACCACGAGGCGTGTGGTGTAATCCCCAATGTTGCAAACGATTTACGGACATGCTTGTAAAAGCATGCTTCACGGACAATGCAAGTACTAACGTACAGAAGTAAAAGCTGTTAAATAGGTCTAGCGTGTCATGTACACGTATTCTGTATGTATGTAAATTGTATGTGCTGATCATTATATATAGAAAGGCGTGGAGAGGCTTTGCCCCACGGGAAACCCTAAACCTATTCTTCAAACTTGGTATCGGAGCCTTACCTAGCCGCCGCCGCCGTAGTGCTCCCTTGCTGCCGCCGCGATGTCGACCACCTCCGCGCTCACCCTCGCTGTGCCCGCCCCAGTCATCGCTCCACCTTCGGCGTCGGCGCCCATCCCCGTCGTTCCGCCCATCGCGGTCTCTCTGGACCGTAGCAACTTCATGCTGTGGAGGGCGCTCACCCTTCCCAACTTCGCCGGCGTACGCCTCCACGGCTTCCTTGATGGCTCGGCAAAGGCGCCGGCGCCGACCGTGACGACAGGCACCAGCGACGCTGCTCGGACCGTGTCCAACCCCGAGTACGAGCAGTGGTGGACCCTTGATCAGAAGGTCCTCGGGCATCTCCTCGGTTCAATGCACGTGGAGATCTCCGCGCAGTTGATCGGCTGCAAGACGGCTGCTGCTGCATGGACAGCCATGCACACCATGTTCGCCGCGGAAAACAGCGCTGCCGTTCATAATCTCCGGCGTCAGATCCAGGCGCTGAGGAAGGGTGACAAGCCTGCCGTCGAGTACATGCAGAAGGTGAAGGCGCTCGCTGACGCCATGGCCACCGCCGGCTCTCCTCTTCGCGATGACGAAATCATCGACTACATGCTGACCGGGCTCGGCTCGGCATTCAACCCCATTGCTGCTTCGATGAACTTCGCGGGCGTGCCTATCACGTTTCCCACGTTCTACTCGAGTGTTCTTCACTACGAGGCCTTACAACAGCAGCAATCGGATGTCGAGGATTGGCACTCCTCCGCCAACGCTGCGTCGCGGCCGGTCTACAACACCAACCCGGGCCGCGCGTATGACTCTGGACACCCGAGTGGCGGTCGCCCTGCTGGCGGTTCCTTCCAGCAAGGGCCGGGTGGCTACATCCAAGGCCAGGGTGGTGGCGCCCCAGGCCGCAACAGTGGAAACAGCAACGGTGGCGGCAATGGCCGCAATGGCGGAGGAAACGGGGGCGGCAATGGTCGTAACCGACGCCGGCGCCCCAAGTGCCAAATCTGCAAAAACTGGGGGCACGAGGCGGACAACTGTCGCAGCCGCTATGATCATGACAACCGCGTCGCCAACTCCGCGTCCACCTCCTCCTCCGCGCATGAGCCGCCGCACTGGATCATGGACTCCGGAGCGACGGACCACCTGACGAGTGATCTCGAACGTCTACACTTCCACGAGCGCTATGGCGGGAAGGATCAAGTGCAAGTGGCCAATGGTGCAGGTTTGTCTATTTCGCATATTGGTCATTCCACTTTAGCCAGTTCATCTCTTCGTTTAAGAAATATTCTTCGTCTTCCACATATTAATCAACATCTCCTTTCTGTTTATCGTCTTGTCACCGACAATGATATTTTTGTGGAATTTCATCGTTTCTTTTTCCTTGTTAAGGACAAGGCCACGAAGAAAGTTCTTCTTCATGGTAGAAGTCATGGCAGCCTCTACCCCATCCCGCTTAGTCGCGCATCGTCCTCCTCCACTCGCCAAGCATCTCTCAGCGTCAAGACCACCCCGTCCCAGTGGCACCAGCGTCTCGGTCATCCCTCAAATAATATCGTTCGAAACATTGTTAAAAGTAATGATTTAGTGTGTTCTTCTGAAAGTCAGACTTCAGTTTGTGATGCTTGTCAGCGTGCTAAGAGTCGACAATTGCCATATAATTTATCTCATCGTGTTTCCACAATGCCTCTTGAGTTAATCCATTCTGATGTTTGGGGGCCTGCTATTGCCTCTTCTGGAGGTTATAAGTATTATGTTAGCTTTGTCGATGATTACTCTCGTTTTTGTTGGATATATCTCCTCAAGCACAAGTCTGATGTTGAGCAAGTGTTTTACGTTTTTCAGGCTCATGTTGAGCGTCTTCTTCACACTAAAATCATAGCCGTTCAGTCGGATTGGGGTGGCGAGTATAAAAAATTGCACCGTTATTTTCAGCGCACTGGGATCTCTCACCGTGTGTCCAGCCCACATACATCTCAGCAAAATGGGGCTGCTGAACGCAAACACCGTCATCTCGTAGAAACAGGTCTTGCCTTGCTGGCTCATTCTTCTCTTCCATTGCGTTTTTGGGATGAAGCATTTCTTGCTGCGTGTTACCTCATTAATCGCATGCCCACACCTGTTCTACAACAAGATACGCCCCTGTATCGTCTTCTCAAGGTGCAACCCGATTACAATTTCCTTCGCACGTTTGGTTGTGCTTGCTGGCCTAGTTTGCGCAAATATAACGCACATAAGCTTGCTTTCCGTTCCACCATGTGCATGTTCTTAGGGTATAGCCAGATGCATAAGGGATACAAGTGCTTGGATCGTTCCACGGGACGTATATACATCTCTCGTGACGTCGTTTTCGACGAGTTTGTTTTTCCCTACTCCACCCCTGGTGTCACCGTAGATGTCTCCACATTGGCTGATGTGCTTTCCTTCCCTTCCAATGAACCGGCTACGGGTGACAATTTGCGCAAATATGACATGTCCTATTTGTCTACTCACTTGCCAGTTTCAGGCAGTATTCCTCTCGTGCAGGAACCTCAGGTCGCGCGTGATGCTCCTCCACCACACGCGACCGACGACTGTCCCTCTCCGGTGATCGACGTGCATGGCGCATGCACGCCTCCCGCGCCCCGCTCACCCGGCCCATCGACGGCTCCCTCGCCTAGCGCCTGTGCGGACGCCTCGCCCGGCCCATCCTCCGCCTAGGTGCAGGCGGATGATGCTCCGCCGAATCCAGCTGAACAGCTCGCGTCGCCTTCTGTCGAGGGTACCCCTGCCCCCTCGACCACGACGCCTCCAGCTGTTCCTGGTCACACGATGGTCACGCGCACCCGAGATAATACCAGGCGTGCGCTCGTACCGACTGATGGGACCGTGCGCTATGATCCTCGCCGGCGCGCGTTTCATGCGATGCCCGTCTCTCATCACGATGCTCTCCGTGAGACTGTCTGGCGTGCAACGATGCTTGATGAGCTCGCTGCCCTTCATCACACCAAGACATGGGTTCTTGTGCCTCATCCGCCGGGGGTTAACGTTGTGGGGAGTAAGTGGATCTTCAAGACCAAGCATCGTCCAGATGGTTCTGTTGATAAGTATAAGGCACGTCTGGTCGCCCGTGGTTTCACCCAGCATCTTGGCATTGACTATGGCGACACGTTCAGTCCGGTTGTCAAGCCGGCTACCGTTCGACTGGTTCTTTCTATTGCTGTGTCTCGAGGATGGAGTCTTCGGCAGATTGATGTCAGCAATGCATTCCTTCATGGTTATCTGTCTGAGGATGTTTATATGCAGCAGCCGCCTGGGTTTGAGGACGCTCGGTATCCCTCACATGTGTGCAAGCTGCAGCGGGCTCTCTATGGTCTCAAACAGTCCCCTCGTGCGTGGTATGCTCGGCTCAGTGCACGTCTTCTTGAGCTGGGTCTTCTCTCCTCCAAAGCAGACACGTCCCTGTTTTTCTTCCTCCATCGTGATGTTTAGATCTATATGCTCGTCTATGTGGATGATATTGTCATTGCCGGATCTTCTCAGAGAGCTGTTGATGGCCTTGTTCGCTCCCTTGCGGCCAGTTTTCCTATCAAGGACCTCGGGCCGTTGGAGTATTTTCTCGGTTTGGAAGCATCGTACAATTCAGGGGGGATGACATTGACTCAACGGAAGTATGCTTTGGATCTTTTGCACCGTATGAGTATGGAGAATTGTAAGCCCACTTCCACACCGTTGTCTACATCGGATCAGCTTGCACGAGTGTCTAGACAACCACTTAGTACCGCTGATTCTTTCCGGTATCGCAGTGTTGTTGGTGGACTGCAGTATTTGACACTCACCCGTCCGGACATTTCGTTTGCAGTTGAAAGCACAACATGCTCCCTTGGTGGTTTTGATAATTCATGACAACATACATTGTCTTTTGGACTAATACCTTTACCTAGTGTATTTCAGATACAAGTCCATGGAGAAAAGGATTGGCAAAAGGAGATTGTGGAGATACCCCAAGATGAAAGGAAATAGGTTGGCCAAGATTCAAGCAAGAGGACTCTACATTTTACATTTGTGAGAAATCACTTTGAGTCCATAGGAAAGCCAATACTATTAAAAGGGGGTAAGGTTTTGCTAGTGAACAATATGCTCAAACGTGCACAAGTGATAGTCGCCAAAAACATCCACAAGCTCTCCCACTAAAGTCTGTCCTAAGCCAAACACTCAAAATCGGTGCAACCAACATTCCAAACCCGGTGCCACCGATTCCAAACTCTAGACAGACTCAGCCAAACCCTAGTCACTTCGGTTGAAAGCACATTTGCTCCCTTGGTGGTTTTGGTAATTAATAACAACATATAAGTCATTGAACTAATGCCTCTACCAAGTATGTTTCAGGAAATGTTCAATGATAGGGATGGCAAAAGGATTGAGGAGATTGTGGAGATACCCCAAGATGCAAAGGAAATAGGTTGGCCAAGCTTCAAGGAAGAGGACTCTACATTTTATATTTGTGAGAAATCACTTTGAGTCCATAGGAAAGCCAATACTATTAAAAGGGGGTAAGGTCTTGATTGGTGAACAATATGCTCATACGTGCACAAGTGACATTCGCCAAAAACACCCACAAGCTCTCCCACCAAAGTCGGTCCAAAACCTAACACTCAAAATCGGTGCAACCAACTTTCCTATCCCGGTGCCACCGATTCCAAACCCTAGACAGACTCAGCCAAACCCTAGCCACTTCGGTGCAACCGATTCCATACCGGTGCCACCGAGTTTAGGTTGCCAACTTTCTGTTACGCAAATTCACGTTTTCAGTCCCACCGAGAATGTTGGATCGGCGTCACCGAGATTGGAAATCTGACCGTTGGTCACCTTATCGGTGCAACCGAGATTCCTATATCGGTCTCACCGAGATTCAAAAGTTGCCACCTTTTGGTCACTTCGGTACCACCGAGATTCACACATCGGTATCACCGAGTTGGTCATTTTGTGTGTAACGGTTGGATTTTTGGGGATGCCTATATATACCCCTTCACCACCAACCACTCTACAAAGAGAGCACTCAGAACTATTCCATACTTGCCCATCCAGTTTTCTGAGAGAGAACCACCTAGTCTTGTGTTGAGGTCAAGATCTTCCACTCCAATCATATGGATCTTGATTTCTAGCCTCCCCAAGTTGCTTTCCACCAATCCCATCTCTTCTACCCAGCCAAATCTGTGAGAGAGTGATTGTGTGTTGAGGAGTCTATCATCTTGAAGCACAAGAGCAAGGAGTTCATCGTCATTACCGAGCCTATTACCTTTTAGAGGGTGGTGCCTCCTAGATTGGTTAGGTGTCGCTTGGGAGCCTCCTACCGCGTGTTGTGGAGTGAACCAAGAAGTTTGTACGGGCAAGGAGATCGCCTACTTCGTGAAGATCTACCCATAGTGTGGCTAGTCCTTCGTGGACGGAAGCCGTTATGGAATAGTCAAGGTTGCTACTTCGTGGACCCTTATGGGTGGAGCCCTCCGTGGACTCTCGCGACCGTTACCCTCCGTGGGTTGAAGACTCCATAAACGTGGATGTACGATAGCGCCACCTATCGGAACCACGGGAAAAATCCATGCGTCTACAACTGCGTTTGATCCTTCTACCCTATCCCTTCTATACATGCTTGTTGTTATTTTCCGCTGCCATATACTCTTAGACTTGCATGTGTAGGGTGTACTTGACTTGCCATGAAATCCTAAAAACTGTCAACCCTAAAACTTGGCATAGGCAAAACTTTTATTTGGTCAAGTAGTCTAATCACCCCCCCTCTAGACATACTTTCGGTCCTACAAGTGGTATCAGAGCTTTGGTCTCCATTGCTTAGGTCTCACAACCTAGGAGAGTATGGCGTCTAGTGAGGGAAGTTATCACCGTAGAGGTCCGTACTTTGATGGCACTAATTTTGCTAGTTGGAAGCACACAATGAAAATGCATATTCTTGGTCATAACCCCACCATTTGGGTTGTTGTTCGTGTTGGCTTGCAAGGTGAGTTCTTTGCGGATGGACGGGAACCGGATCGTGAAGCGACCGCGGATGAGTTGAAGATGTTGCAACTCAATGCTCAAGCATGCGACATTCTATTCAACTGCTTGTGCCCCGAAGAATTCAACAAAATCAGTCGTCTTGAGAATGCAAAAGAGATTTGGGATACTTTGGTTGATATGCACGAAGGAACTGAGTCCGTGAGAGAATCCAAGTTAGATGTTCTTCAAGGTCAGCTTGACAAGTTCAAGATGAAGGATGGTGAAGGAGTCGCAGAGATGTACTCTAGGCTAGCTCTCATCACAAATGAGATTGCCGGCTTAGGAAGCGAAGAAATGACAGACAAATTCATCATCAAGAAGATACTTAGAGCTTTGGATGAAAGATACGACACCGTGTGCACATTGATCCAAATGATGCCCAACTACAAAGATCTCAAGCCTACGGAAGTCATTGGAAGGATTGTTGCTCATGAGATGACACTCAAAGACAAGGAAGAGCTACATCACAAGTCTAGCGGTGCTTACAAAGCCACAAGTGATGCTCCCGCAACTTCAAACAACAACCTTGTCACCAATGAAGAGATAAGTCTCATGGTCAAGAAATTCAACAAGTTCTACAAGAATAGAGGCAAAGAAAGAAGCTCCAATTCTAGATATGATGAGAAGCGTTCGTCAAGTCGTGACCGCAATTGCTACAATTGTGGGAAGCCCGGACACTACTCAAATGAGTGCACGGCTCCCTACAAACGAAGAGAAGAGTCGCCTCGAAGACGAAGCTCAAGGAATGATTCACCTCAAAGAGAGAGAAGGAGTAGAGATGATCGTTATGAACGAAGACCCTCAAGGAGAAGTAGGGATTCGGAGAAGGACAAGTACACCAAGAGCTACACAAGAAGAAAACATCAAGCTCATGTTGGTGAATGGGTTTCCGGCTCCGACTCCGACAACAACTCCGAGAGAAGCTATCTTTCCGACTTCGACTATAGTCAAGATGATGGTGTTGCCGGAATTGCTCTAGTGACTACCAACTCCTACGATCTATTTGATTCACCAAACGAAGGGAGTGGAAGTTGCTTCATGGCTAAAGGCCCCAAGGTATCACACCCCGAATATCTTGATTTTGATAGTGATGAAGATGATTTGCTTTATGATGATGACTTGCTTTGTGATAAAACTAGTGATATTGATAAAAATGAACTTGATAATTCTCATGCTAGTCAAGATAAGTCACTTGATGATGATAAGGTGAAAATAGAAGAACTAACTAAAGAACTAAACACTCTTAAGTTAGCTCATGAATCTACTCTCGAAGATCATAGAGAGCTTGTGAGAACTCATGAGAAGCTACGCTTCGAGAAGCTCAACTTGGAGCAAGAGCATGAGTTTCTCAAAGCTATCAATGACGATCTCCGAAAGAAGACTTCATCTTATCTAGCCAAACGACTACTCTTGTCTACATTCATGCCTCAGGTTAAAAATAAGCAATCTAGTAACAAAGGCAAGAAAGATTCTTCATCTAGTAGCAACAATAAAAATGCTAAACCCAATGATGTTGCCTCTAGTAGTTCCATTGATTCCACTAATGATGATTCTCTTAGCCAAGTTATACTTGAGCAAGAAAATGCTTTATTGAAAGGAATTATAGAGAAAGGTGTCTACAAGAGTCTTGCCGGATGTAAGCAATTTGAGGAAATTGTACGCAAGCACGGAGGATACCGGAAGAATCGTGGTGTTGGCTACTTCAACGCTAATGGAGTTGAATGGGAAGAAGGTCAATACCCCAAGCCCAAGTTTGTTCCTCAAAAGGAGAAGTATGAAAATACTCTTCCCAAGGGGACAAACACTCAAGATGACCTTCCACCACAAGACCACAAGCTCAAGGGCAAGAACAAGCTTTAAGAGGACATTGACTCATATGAAGATGAATCCCTAGCTATGGTGGAGTGGGTTCCCAAGGCTACTTCAAGCTCAACTTCTACAAAGGCTACTTCAACACCAAGGATCCCCATCAACTTGATGTGGGTTCCCAAGAAGAAGAACTAGTATGTTCTTGAGGGGGTGACTCCGCCAATGAAATTCACTCACATTCATTATTGGCAAGAATTATTTGCAATCAACATCAACTCTATGCAATAGTTCAAGGAGTCACACATTCCCTCAAAGGTAAGCAAGGGACAAGGTAATCAACAAATCAATGGACATCATAACATATGCTTTGCACTCCATGTCCATAGATATCCTTGTATTTGTCTCTTGTGTGTGTTGGGACTAACCCATGTAGGTGAGAAGAGTAAGGAAACAACAAAGATGCTCCCAACTCTTGGTGATCTTCATCAACCTTGAGCATCCACAACTACCTCACCAACATGAAGTCTTCATCGACAAAACCCAAGGTTAGTTTATCCCTCTTATGGGGGGATGTCACATCAAGGGGGAGCTTTACTCTAAGAGTTGAGTCAAAGCATCTCTTAGTATGCGACAACATTAAATGCTTTATGTAAAAGTGGTAACCCCACTTGTGCTTAAACGATGAGTATGACCTATGATCAAGTATTCTTACTTGGATCCTAAGTCAAATACTCATATATAGATGACTTCGTCATCGCCCAAGTGCTTGTTAGATGCTAGTGTGTTTGTGCATGTTTGTCATGATTTCATTCGACATCTTTATTGTGTGAGCATGTTGGTCTGCATTTATTTTCTCGTTCGAGGACATCCAATTGTTGCTATTTGGCTTTTGATTTATCTTTTGCCAATTGGATGGACAAGAATGCCTAGGACCACTCTTTAGCTATCTATGCTTTCTCACCTCATATTCTATTCATGCTGCATCACAAAATTTGAACAAGTACCTTTCGATCCCTCTGTGTGTGGAGCACTCGGAGTTCCGTATCGACAAGGACTGACCATTAAAACCTCCCAAGTGCATCTCGGTGGAACCAACCCACAATCTCGGTCTCACCGAATGCCTAGGGTTGATCTGGTTTTCAATCTCGGTACTGCCGATTTCATATTCTCGGTTACACCGAGTTTCCCTGTCAACTGACAGTTGTGGAACTCGGTGACACCAAAAACATAAAATCGGTATCACCGACAGTGGTGGGTATATATATCTGTGGACCCGACGCTTTGAAATTTCATCCTCAAACCGTCGCGCCCCAAACCCTAAGCTGCCGCTTCGAGACCCCTGGTCATCGCCTTGCCTTCCCGAGCCTTCTCCGCCGCTGGGAATCGCCGTCGTCGACGAAATCTGCTCCATCGTCGCCGCCGTAGCGGATCCGCACCAAGTTAGGGTACGGATTCGACCTCCTTTGCGCCTCCCCTTCTAATTCTTGCGCATTGGATTTGTTTTCTCTATAAGCCACTGTGTGCACTGCCTCCAATCCACAAGAACATCCATAGCTTAGCGAATGATTGATTTTCTAGGGTTTGCCTTCCGCCCGACGCAACTCGGTAGAACCGAATCAAGAAAATCGGTACCACCGATTTTCGTTTCTGTGTTGCTGAGAACTGTCTCGGTGAAACCGAGTACTCCTTTTCGGTCCCACCGAAAAGGGTGCCAAGTTTCTGTTAAAGGGACAGTCAGTCTCGGTGTCACCGAAAATTCTGCTTCGGCCTTACCGATTTGTATCTGACAGAATGCAAAACTTTGAAAATCTTTTGTTCAAACTTTCAAAAACCAGCCTCATTTTGTGATGACTCATTCTATTCTGCTCATCTATATTCTATTCACAGGGTCAGATATGTCAGATCCAGAGGACAGTCATAATGATCTCCGAGAGCAAAGTGTTGAGATGGATTCAGGCACTAGTCCTGAGTCGAGTTCATCTTCGGATCCAGGCACCCCCAGTTCTCATGGGTTGCCCAAAGCTGCTACGAGGACAAGGAAGAAGCTGAACTCAGATGAAGAAGATTCAGATTTTGTGCCGGAAGAAATTCTTGCCAAGAAGCAAGAGAAAGCTGCCAATGAAGCTACTTCTTCCAGGAGAGTTATTGGGAAAGTCTATGCTAGCTCTGAAGCTAGGAGAGCACCTGAGAGTGCTAGAGCTACCATAACTGTTGAGCCCCCAAAGAAGTCATTGCCCAAGAAGGCAGGAGAGAAGAAGAAAGCAAGAAAGAGGATTGTTCATGTTATTGGCAGAAGGACTTCCATGTATGAAGATCCAGAAGAGGCTGCTGGTGCTGCTGCTGAGGAGGAGGAAGAACATGTTGAGAAGGCTCCTCCCAAGAAGAAACAAAAGAAACTCATGTCTGATGCTATGCCAAAGACTGGTACTTCCAAGAGTACCAAGTCTGTCCCCAAGAAGCCTGCTGCTGAGAAGCCTAAGAAATTGTCTAGGCACATTCCTGCTTCTGAAAAGAACAAAGGGACTACCTCCAGAGTTGAGGATGATGATGCTATGTTAGCTTTGATGAAGCTTAGACCTCACCTTCCAGTTCACAATGCCAGCTACCCACTAGCTGAGGATATGAAGAAGAGGAAGGATACAGGTTTGAGGGCATGGAGAGCTGCTGATCCATATGCCCAGAGGAAGAAGACAGTTGTGGACTACAGATTTTTCACCAAAGAGCAACAGAATTTCTATGAGACTGTGCTCCTTGACAAGAGTCCAGCTGTGAGCGATATGCGCTATGTTGACTGGAAATTCATCGAGGAAAACAAGGACTACTTTCCAAGTGTCCAAGATAATTTCCACTGCATTGGTTTGGATGAGTTTGTTGGCAGAGAGTTCACTGCTTGGAATGATGAAATGATCATGCAATTCTACTCCACTGCACATTTCTATGGAGACGGTAGAATTGTATGGATGACTGAAAGTGCAAGGTATGAATCCACTGTTGAAGAATGGGCTACCATCTTAGGAGTCCCAGAAGCACAGGATGGTGATTTGGATGTCTACTCAGAATCCAAGGAGAGCCACAATGCTATGGCTAATATGTACAAGGAGATCCCTGCTGCAAATGTGAAGACTCACAAGCTAGGATCCATCTATTTCCTTCAGGCTGGCCTCCGCACCATGAACACCATTCTGAGGCATACTTTGATGCCCAAGTCAGGAGATGAAAAGATGATCCGAGGCTACTCCATCAATATGCTGATCCACCTTGACAGACACACCAGGATCAGAGTCATGGATTTGATTGTTGAGACAATCAAGAGGGTTGCTGCTGATCAGAAGCGCTCTTGCTGTTATGCACCCTACATCCAGATGCTTATCAACTCAAAGTTGGAGAAGCACATTTTTGCTCTAGATCGTCCACATTTACCCCTACAGCCAGATCTCGAGGACAATGTTGTGGTGATGAACCCAGATCATCCCACTTCAGCTGCTGCTCAAGCAGAGGCAAAGGCAGCTAGAGCCGCTAGTGCTCAAGTCCCTAGATCCAGGAATGAGCAAATGGATCTTCTGATTTTATCAGTCCAGGACATGAAGAAGGATATTAAGGAGATACTGGAGAATCAGAACAGTCTTGTGAGGATATTCGAGAACAGAATCAAGACACTAAATGATAAGGTGGATGGACTGACGAAGACAGTGAATGAGCTCAAGAAGGAAGTTGACTCAGTGCCTCTTCCTCATTCTTCTGATTCTGATGATGATGATGATGATGATGGATCACCTCTCGGGACAGGCACACAGTTTCCCACTCAGGCCAGATCAGCCACTGTGCCAGCTCCAGACTTGAGGCCCTCTTCATCAGCTCCTGCTGCTGTTTCCTCAGCTCCTGCTCCATCAGCTCCAGTTCCTCCAGCTTCTACACCAACTCCGTCCGCGACGTCTGCTGACATCTTCGCCGACGCTGTTCTCTCGACTCCTTCATCAACAACCGGAGGAGATCAGCCCAAGAACGATTAGTTGTATGCCTTTGAACTTTTTGGTAACTTGTTGCCAAAGGGGGAGAAGTGTATATAGATCTTTAGGCTTCGAGTGAGAGAGCGTTTTGGTGTCTTTGCTGCTGCTTTTCAAAAACAATTTCGTCTTTTGGTTGCTTGTGATACATGGTTCTTTGTGTTTGATCATGTGTGTTATGCAACTATTTCCTATCATCTTAATGCTCATGAGATGATCATTATCTTTGCTTGATTGTGTTGTGCTATGATGTTCACTCTAATTATTCTCGCACACCACCAAGTTGTATGTGACATGGAAGAAGTGTCCCATGTACCTAATCGATTGTGCATTTGCATTCAAACGCAAATTCGAAATAATGCACAAATTTAGGGGGAGCTCTTGTTTATCACATACTTCTCATAGCGACGATTATATTCATTGATTATATCATATGTCGAAGCTATGATCTATATGTTGTCATCAATTACCAAAAAGGGGGAGATTGAAAGCACATTTGCTCCCTTGGTGGTTTTGGTAATTAATAACAACATATAAGTCATTGAACTAATGCCTCTACCAAGTATGTTTCAGGAAATGTTCAATGATAGGGATGGCAAAAGGATTGAGGAAATTGTGGAGATACCCCAAGATGCAAAGGAAATAGGTTGGCCAAGCTTCAAGGAAGAGGACTCTACATTTTATATTTGTGAGAAATCACTTTGAGTCCATAGGAAAGCCAATACTATTAAAAGGGGGTAAGGTCTTGATTGGTGAACAATATGCTCATACGTGCACAAGTGACATTCGCCAAAAACACCCACAAGCTCTCCCACCAAAGTCTGTCCAAAACCTAACACTCAAAATCGGTGCAACCAACTTTCCTATCCCGGTGCCACCGATTCCAAACCCTAGACAGACTCAGCCAAACCCTAGCCACTTCGGTGCAACCGATTCCATACCGGTGCCACCGAGTTTAGGTTGCCAACTTTCTGTTACGCAAATTCACGTTTTCGGTCCCACCGAGAATGTTGGATCGGCGTCACCGAGATAGGAAATCTGACCGTTGGTCACCTTATCGGTGCAACCGAGATTCCTATATCGGTCTCACCGAGATTCAAAAGTTGCCACCTTTTGGTCACTTCGGTACCACCGAGATTCACACATCGGTGTCACCGAGTTGGTCATTTTGTGTGTAACGGTTGGATTTTTGGGGATGCCTATATATACCCCTTCACCACCAACCACTCGACAAAGAGAGCACTCAGAACTATTCCATACTTGCCCATCCAGTTTTCTGAGAGAGAACCACCTAGTCTTGTGTTGAGGTCAAGATCTTCCACTCCAATCATATGGATCTTGATTTCTAGCCTCCCCAAGTTGCTTTCCACCAATCCCATCTCTTCTACCCAGCCAAATCTATGAGAGAGTGATTGTGTGTTGAGGAGTCTATCATCTTGAAGCACAAGAGCAAGGAGTTCATCGTCATTACCGAGCCTATTACCTTTTGGAGGGTGGTGCCTCCTAGATTGGTTAGGTGTCGCTTGGGAGCCTCCTACTGCGTGTTGTGGAGTGAACCAAGAAGTTTGTACGGGCAAGGAGATCGCCTACTTCGTGAAGATCTACCCATAGTGAGGCTAGTCCTTCGTGGACGGAAGCCGTTATGGAATAGTCAAGGTTGCTACTTCGTGGACCCTTATGGGTGGAGCCCTCCGTGGACTCTCGTGACCGTTACCCTCCGTGGGTTGAAGACTCCATAAACGTGGATGTACGATAGCGCCACCTATCGGAACCACGGGAAAAATCCATGCGTCTACAACTGCGTTTGATCCTTCTACCCTATCCCTTCTATACATGCTTGTTGTTATTTTCCGCTGCCATATACTCTTAGACTTGCATGTGTAGGGTGTACTTCACTTGCCATGAAATCCTAAAAACTGTCAACCCTAAAACTTGGCATAGGCAAAACTTTTATTTGGTCAAGTAGTCTAATCACCCCCCCTCTAGACATACTTTCGGTCCTACATCGGTGCAACCGATTCCATACCGATGCCACCGAGTTTAGGTTGCCAACTTTCTGTTACGCAAATTCACATTTTCGGTACCACCAAGAATGTTGGATCGGCGTCACCGAGATTGGGAATCTGACCGTTGGTCACCTTATCGGTGCAACCGAGTTTCCTATGTCGGTCTCACCGAGATTCAAAAGTTGCCACCTTTTGGTCACTTCGGTACCACCGAGATTAACACATCGGTGTCACCGAGTTGGTCATTTTGTGTGTAACGGTTGGATTTTTGGGGATGCCTATATATACCCCTTCACTACCACCTACTCGAAAGAGAAGCACTCAGAACTATTCCATACTTGCCCCATCCAGTTTTCTGAAAGAGAACCACCTAGTCTTGTGTTGAGGTCAAGATCTTCCACTCCAACCATATGGATCTTGATTTCTAGCCTCCCCAAGTTGCTTTCGAGCAATCCCATCTCTTCTACCAAGCCAAATCTGTGAGAGAGTGATTGTGTGTTGAGGAGTCTATCATCTTGAAGCACAAGAGCAAGGAGCTCATCGTCATTACCGAGCCTATTACCTTTTGGAGGGTGGTGCCTCCTAGATTGGTTAGGTGTCGCTTGGGAGCCTCCTACTTCGTGTTGTGGAGTGAACCAAGAAGTTTGTAAGGGCAAGGAGATCGCCTACTTCGTGAAGATCTACCAATAGTGAGGCTAGTCCTTCGTGGACGGAAGCCGTTATGGAATAGTCAAGGTTGCTACTTCGTGGACCCTTATGGGTGGAGCCCTCCGTGGACTCTCGCGACCGTTACCCTCTGTGGGTTGAAGACTCCATAAACGTGGATGTACGATAGCACCACCTATCGGAACCACGGGAAAAAAATCCTTGCGTCTCCAATTGCGTTTGATCTCCATATCTCTACTCTTTACTTCATGTGCAATGTCTTTACTTTCCGCTGCCATATTTGTTGACATGCATGTGTAGGGCTGTTATACTTGCTAATTTGTCATGGAATGCTAAAATCTACCTTTACCTAGTGTATTTCAGATACAAGTCCATGGAGAAAAGGATTGGCAAAAGGAGATTGTGGAGATACCCCAAGATGCAAGGAAATAGGTTGGCCAAGATTCAAGCAAGAGGACTCTACATTTTACATTTGTGAGAAATCACTTTGAGTCCATAGGAAAACCAATACTATTAAAAGGGGGTAAGGTTTTGCTAGTGAACAATATGCTCAAACGTGCACAAGTGATAGTCGCCAAAAACATCCACAAGCTCTCCCACTAAAGTCTATCTTAAGCCAAACACTCAAAATCGGTGCAACCAACATTCCAAACCCGGTGCCACCGATTCCAAACTCTAGACAGACTCAGCCAAACCCTAGTCACTTCGGTGCAACCGATTCCATACCGGTGCCACCGAGTTTAGGTTGCCAACTTTCTGTTACGCAAATTCACATTTTCGGTACCACCGAGAATGTTGGATCGGCGTCACCGAGATTGGGAATCTGACCATTGGTCACCTTATCGGTGCAACCGAGTTTCCTATGTCGGTCTCACCGAGATTCAAAAGTTGCCACCTTTTGGTCACTTCGGTACCACCGAGATTCACACATCGGTATCACCGAGTTGGTCATTTTGTGTGTAACGGTTGGATTTTTGGGGATGCCTATATATACCCCTTCACCACCAACCACTCTACAAAGAGAGCACTCAGAACTATTCCATACTTGCCCATCCAGTTTTCTGAGAGAGAACCACCTAGTCTTGTGTTGAGGTCAAGATCTTCCACTCCAATCATATGGATCTTGATTTCTAGCCTCCCCAAGTTGCTTTCCACCAATCCCATCTCTTCTACCCAGCCAAATCTGTGAGAGAGTGATTGTGTGTTGAGGAGTCTATCATCTTGAAGCACAAGAGCAAGGAGTTCATCGTCATTACCGAGCCTATTACCTTTTAGAGGGTGGTGCCTCCTAGATTGGTTAGGTGTCGCTTGGGAGCCTCCTACCGCGTGTTGTGGAGTGAACCAAGAAGTTTGTACGGGCAAGGAGATCGCCTACTTCGTGAAGATCTACCCATAGTGAGGCTAGTCCTTCGTGGACGGAAGCCGTTATGGAATAGTCAAGGTTGCT
This sequence comes from Elymus sibiricus, assembly GCA_039707655.1. Lineage (NCBI taxonomy): Eukaryota > Viridiplantae > Streptophyta > Magnoliopsida > Poales > Poaceae > Elymus > Elymus sibiricus. Next base: position 418,838,955 of record CM077667.1, read on the forward strand.
ACTTCGTGGACCCTTATGGGTGGAGCCCTCCGTGGACTCTTGTGACCGTTACCCTCCGTGGGTTGAAGACTCCATAAACGTGGATGTACGATAGCGCCACCTATCGGAACCACGGGAAAAATCCATGCGTCTACAACTGCGTTTGATCCTTCTACCCTATCCCTTCTATACATGCTTGTTGTTATTTTCCGCTGCCATATACTCTTAGACTTGCATGTGTAGGGTGTACTTCACTTGCCATGAAATCCTAAAAACTGTCAACCCTAAAACTTGGCATAGGCAAAACTTTTATTTGGTCAAGTAGTCTAATCACCCCCCTCTAGACATACTTTCGGTCCTACATCGGTGCAACCGATTCCATACCGATGCCACCGAGTTTAGGTTGCCAACTTTCTGTTACGCAAATTCACATTTTCGGTACCACCAAGAATGTTGGATCGGCGTCACCGAGATTGGGAATCTGACCGTTGGTCACCTTATCGGTGCAACCGAGTTTCCTATGTCGGTCTCACCGAGATTCAAAAGTTGCCACCTTTTGGTCACTTCGGTACCACCGAGATTAACACATCGGTGTCACCGAGTTGGTCATTTTGTGTGTAACGGTTGGATTTTTGGGGATGCCTATATATACCCCTTCACCACCACCTACTCGAAAGAGAAGCACTCAGAACTATTCCATACTTGCCCCATCCAGTTTTCTGAAAGAGAACCACCTAGTCTTGTGTTGAGGTCAAGATCTTCCACTCCAACCATATGGATCTTGATTTCTAGCCTCCCCAAGTTGCTTTCGAGCAATCCCATCTCTTCTACCAAGCCAAATCTGTGAGAGAGTGATTGTGTGTTGAGGAGTCTATCATCTTGAAGCACAAGAGCAAGGAGCTCATCGTCATTACCGAGCCTATTACCTTTTGGAGGGTGGTGCCTCCTAGATTGGTTAGGTGTCGCTTGGGAGCCTCCTACTTCGTGTTGTGGAGTGAACCAAGAAGTTTGTAAGGGCAAGGAGATCACCTACTTCGTGAAGATCTACCAATAGTGAGGCTAGTCCTTCGTGGACGGAAGCCGTTATGGAATAGTCAAGGTTGCTACTTCGTGGACCCTTATGGGTGGAGCCCTCCGTGGACTCTCGCGACCGTTAGCCTCTGTGGGTTGAAGACTCCATAAACGTGGATGTACGATAGCACCACCTATCGGAACCACGGGAAAAAAATCCTTGCGTCTCCAATTGCGTTTGATCTCCATATCTCTACTCTTTACTTCATGTGCAATGTCTTTACTTTCCGCTGCCATATTTGTTGACATGCATGTGTAGGGCTGTTAGACTTGCTAATTTGTCATGGAATGCTAAAATCTACCTTTACCTAGTGTATTTCAGATACAAGTCCATGGAGAAAAGGATTGGCAAAAGGAGATTGTGGAGATACCCCAAGATGCAAGGAAATAGGTTGGCCAAGATTCAAGCAAGAGGACTCTACATTTTACATTTGTGAGAAATCACTTTGAGTCCATAGGAAAACCAATACTATTAAAAGGGGGTAAGGTTTTGCTAGTGAACAATATGCTCAAACGTGCACAAGTGATAGTCGCCAAAAATATCCACAAGCTCTCCCACTAAAGTCTATCTTAAGCCAAACACTCAAAATCGGTGCAACCAACATTCCAAACCCGGTGCCACCGATTCCAAACTCTAGACAGACTCAGCCAAACCCTAGTCACTTCGGTGCAACCGATTCCATACCGGTGCCACCGAGTTTAGGTTGCCAACTTTCTGTTACGCAAATTCACATTTTCGGTACCACCGAGAATGTTGGATCGGCGTCACCGAGATTGGGAATCTGACCATTGGTCACCTTATCGGTGCAACCGAGTTTCCTATGTCGGTCTCACCGAGATTCAAAAGTTGCCACCTTTTGGTCACTTCGGTACCACCGAGATTAACACATCGGTGTCACCGAGTTGGTCATTTTGTGTGTAACGGTTGGATTTTTGGGGATGCCTATATATACCCCTTCACCACCACCTACTAGAAAGAGAAGCACTCAGAACTATTCCATACTTGCCCCATCTAGTTTTCTGAGAGAGAACCACCTAGTCTTGTGTTGAGGTCAAGATCTTCCACTCCAACCATATGGATCTTGATTTCTAGCCTCCCCAAGTTGCTTTCCACCAATCCCATCTCTTCTACCAAGCCAAATCTGTGAGAGAGTGATTGTGTGTTGAGGAGTCTATCATCTTGAAGCACAAGAGCAAGGAGTTCATCGTCATTACCGAGCCTATTACCTTTTGGAGGGTGGTGCCTCCTAGATTGGTTAGGTGTCGCTTGGGAGCCTCCTACTTCGTGTTGTGGAGTGAACCAAGAAGTTTGTAAGGGCAAGGAGATCGCCTACTTCGTGAAGATCTACCCATAGTGAGGCTAGTCCTTCGTGGACGGAAGCCGTTATGGAATAGTCAAGGTTGCTACTTCGTGGACCCTTATGGGTGGAGCCCTCCGTGGACTCTCGCGACCGTTACCCTCCGTGGGTTGAAGACTCCATAAACGTGGATGTACGATAGCACCACCTATCGGAACCACGGGAAAAAAATCCTTGCGTCTCCAATTGCGTTTGATCTCGATATCTCTACTCTTTACTTCATGTGCAATGTCTTTACTTTCCGCTGCCATATTTGTTGACATGCATGTGTAGGGCTGTTAGACTTGCTAATTTGTCATGGAATGCTAAAATCTGCCAACCTATTAACTTGGGAAAAGGTTAGGTTTTTAATTCCTGCTTGTAGTCTATTCACCCCCCCTCTAGACACTCTTCTAGTGATCCCTCAGCAGTGAACAAGGTAAGCCAGTTCCTTTCGCAGCCCACTGATGTTCATTGGGAAGCAGTTAAGCGTATTCTGCGCTATGTAAAAGGAACATTGCACACAGGACTGAAGTTTCGGAAGGCTGTCTCCACTAGCATTAGTATTTTTACTGATGCAGATTGGGCAGGGTGCCCTGACGATCGCCGATCCACAGGAGGCTTTGCTATCTTTGTTGGACCGAACCTCATTTCCTGGAGTTCTAAGAAACAGCCGACAGTGTCGAGATCCAGTACAGAGGCCGAGTACAAAGCGTTGGCAAATGGAGCTGCTGAAGCCATCTAGGTAGAGTCACTACTCAACGAGCTTGGTGTTTCACAGCAGCGTGTCCCCATTCTATGGTGTGATAATTTAGGAGCCACATACCTGACTGCCAACCCAGTTTTCCATGCACGTACCAAGCACATTGAGATCGATTTCCATTTTGTGCGTGAGCGTGTTGCCTCTGGAGCGCTTGAGGTCAGGTTCATTTCTTCTAATGATCAGCTGGCTGATGTGTTCACCAAACCAGCCACTCGACAGATGCTAGACCGTTTTAGTACCAATCTAAACCTTGTACAGAGTAGAAGTTCAGATTGAGGGAGAGTGTTAAATAGGTCTAGCGTGTCATGTACACGTATTCTGTACGTATGTAAATTGTATGTGCTGATCATTATATATAGAAAGGCGTGGAGAGGCTTTGCCCAACGGGAAACCCTAAACCTATTCTTCAAACTAAAGCTACGTACTGCATCAATCAAAAGTTGGAAATGGTCAAAGTGGTGCTGAAGCTGACGTAGGAGGAGAATGTCGCGTGAAACTGTGGATATCCACTTAGCAAGAAACCCGCAGTTTGCACAATTTTAAAACATGGTCAACCGAGCAGGAGCAGCTCAGTTTTAGGAAACGAGCTGTCATCAGCTAGCTAGCCAGATGTCGCAGACAAAAGTATTTTTTAGTGCCGTCCTTCTGTGATTCTATAGATGAAATAAAATGTCAACTATCAAGAATTGCTTTTTCAACAGAAATATGAAATATGCAGAAGTTCCCGCCGATAAATAAGCTGGACACGGAAGCAATCGACAAACTTGCAACAAAATATTCTCTGAAATGATAAGAACAGCTGTAGATATGTGGCTGTGCAGGGAAGGGAGCATATAGTACCTTTGATGAGCCATTGACTTCAGCTTTGAACCATCAATACAAGTTACCAACGACGCCTTTCATCGAGGAAAGTGGAAACAAATGGTAGACTGCCTCGTAAACAACACAATGTGGAGGGCCATGTGCGCCGGTGGACAGGACGACCACCCAAAAATAAAGAAGATCCACTGCACATGATTCATGGCGAGACATAGGGAAATGCCATATTCAGTACTACATTTCTATCTCTAGCAATCATACATGGAAGCACATGGGGCCATGCCATGGTTCCTTCTATTAAAATTGCCGGCTCCAGCTGGGTGCACATGGTTTCCAGGTGGTTCTGCTTCTACATTCCTCTGGACGGGAGTGGACCATGGAGGCATGGACCAGAGCAAAAACAATCTAGTTCTAGACTGTAGTCTGCCGCACCTTAAAAATGACTTCAGTTTCAGAGGTGCACACTTTGTTCCTTCCCTTCCCTCCAAATTTGAGATCAATGATGAGGCTAGATAATCTGTACTGAGATTTTATTTGCTAAGATCTCGGAGATGTAATCTTTTTTTAATTATATAAACCTCATGGAATTACAATATGCAGCCGCGATTATATGGAGATGAGTACATACATCACTGTATTACCAAAATGGAGGCCATAATGCAGCTGCTCAGCAGCAGCACAAGCCAGCCGGATTTTACCCTATCCAACTTTTCAAAATCATATAATCTACAAATATTGAATATCATACCTATGGACAATTTAGCTATGGCTAGGCATCCAAAAATAAAACACAGGAATATCACAACAAAGCTCCTATTCTCCAAGTCAACCTGCTTATCCCGAAATCGCTCATACTCAGATCTGCACACAACAGCATGATTGATCAAGTTATAATCGTATCAAGCAATATCATGCTTGATTAATGCTCTTGCAAATCCATGAATCTAAACAATAACAATACAAACCTGAGTATGACATTATCCAGGACAAGTTGGTCTAACTGCGAGGAGGCAGCTGACTTCCATGAGAGGATACTTTCAATATCTCTCGCCTGAAACACAGGAGTGTATGATTTAAGATAGGGTAAAGAAATTAAGGCCAACAATAGCAGAAACAAAATACAAGTGCACAAAGTTGCTTACAAAGTCATTTTTGCTGCTCTGAAGCTCCTTCAACTCCAATTTTATCTTCTCCATTAGTGCATCTTTGTTATCAATATCAGAATCAAAATCCTTAAAGATTTGCCCATATCTGCTGTTGAGTTCCTCTAGGTACCGCTCCAATACAGAAAAGCTCACATCAAGAGATTGGACTTTCTGCATCAGTATCTTAAGAACTGCATCTCCAGGAATTCTGCCAGCCTGAAGTGTCCTTGTCTCTACAATCTGATCATGAACACCATTCCTTGATGAATCTCCATTTGGCTTATCATCTTCTAGTTCAAATTCATCTTCATCAAGGGGTTCCTGTGAGGAGTCTTTTTCACCATTAGGCTCCTTCAAAGGTTTTTGCTCAACTGGCTCCTTCAGTTTGTTGTCATCAGATTCAACATTTTTATTTTCAACTGGAATCAAGTTCTCGAGCATCTTTTCCACAGCATCCATTCCGTACACCTCAAGCATACTCAGTGTACAGTAGCTTGCAGAACCATAATGGCTTAGCAAATTGAACTTCAAATACCTCGCCCACTTTGGTTCAGGAAATGTGAAACTCTGAGCATGCTTCGCATTTGCGACGGTGAATCTCCCAAGTGTTTCCCAGTTTTCTGTGGGATAAATAAGACTGCTCAGCATTTCAAATTCTTTTAAATTAGAAGAGTAGTGCTCAAAATTTGCAATTGCAATGGTATCTACCAAGGTTTCTTCAGAAAGCTCTATGATGACATATTTTCCCTCCGCGGAGCAAGGATTGCGGAGATACTTATCCTTATCTTTGTCTAGAATGTTGGAAGCGCCTTTGGCCTCCCTGTTAAAATCCAGAACCTTTGCCCCTTTAGCGGCTGAAGCATAATTGTACAACTGACCACTAGGTTCCCTTCGGTGGATCACATGGCCAGTTTGACTAGAGGCATCCTTTCCCCTCTCAGCAATTGCTCTCGTCTTGAATTCATCGAGACCGGGAGGAACAACTCGTGCCAATCTTGCTGGTTTGGAAACATCTTCAGCATCCACCTTCTCGGCTAGATGAGCTACAGAGTCGATGTTTGTCAGATGAGGACTTCCACCCTGACCTTCTGACAGCTCAATTTGATCATCCTTGGCCAGAGCTTCATCCTCAACCCGACCTTCTGACAGGTGAATTTGATCATCCATGGATAGAGCTTGTTCCTTGCCCTGACCTTCAGACAGCTCAATTTGATCATTCTCTGTTAGAGCTTCCATGCCATCACTTTGGGCATCATCCTTGGAACACACATCTTCCTGCAGAACTGTCTCTTCTGAAAGCAAGACACTTTCATCAAGCTTAACACATGTATCACCAGACACCGCCAAATTCTCCTCATGCTCCTGATGTACAACATCAGGACAAACAGAACCTTCATTCATGGTAGGCCCAGGCCCAGCAATAGGAACGGCAACAATCGGGTCTCCGCCATCTGCAGGAATCAGACAAAGAAAATGTGATCTCAGTCAACACGGAACCAAATTTATTTAAAAACCGAGAGGAGCCTTCAGTAAACCTAGGGACACAGAACACAAACGTGGAGATTTCAGCAACGCATCTAACAGCCAGCAACCAGTGATCAGAGAGAGCGCAACAACCGCATACGGACTACGGATCTAAGCCTAACGGGGTTCGATCGCGCCTACGCGGCACCACCGACTCCACGGACAACCACGAACAATCCATCAAACATCTGCCGATCGCCGCACCACGCAACCACCGCGCAGCACGGCACGGGATTCATCATCATCATCAAGGCGAGCGAAACTTCAGAGTTGAGGGACGGGGGATTCGAAGGAAGGCCCGGACCGTGCGTACCGCGTTGACCGTCGCCGTGGCCGACGAGCGAGTTGAGGATGAGGAGCGCGACCCAGGACGCGACGACCAGCGAGGCGGAGAAGCCGTAGAGCCGGCGCCGCCTCATCCCGGCGGCCGCGCCCGCGCTCTGCTCGTGCGCCTTGGCCTCCGCCCTCCTCTTCATGAGGTCTCTCCGCGACTTCTGCATTTCTCCCCGCCTCGCATCTGCGAACCGCGGCAGCAGCGACGCCCGCGGGTTGGGCCCGGCGCGGCGAGAGGCCCGAGCGGAATCCGGGCCGGGGGGAGGCGCTCACGGCTCGCTCAGAACCGCGGCCGCGGGTCGGCGCGGGTCGGGCGGCGGTGGGGCGAGCTGCGGGGGCGGGTGGGGGCTGCCTCCTGGAACGGCCGGAGCTCCATCGGGGGGAGGGATGGAAGGAAGGAAGGCAGGTGGAGGGGAAGGGGGAGGAGGAGGTGGAGGCCAGGGAGGCGTCCCTGGGTTTTTGTATCGCCAGATCTTACCGTCGGCTTCCGCTGTTCGCACGGCGATTCATGCCTAGTCGACATGTCCAGCCTGTCCCGCTCCTGATGAGGTGGCCGTTTTGTTCCCTTGCGACGTGGAACGGCAGGAAGTCCAGAAACCCCGGCAGTGCCTGCCGTTGGCACTGTCAAAACTCGAAAGGTTCGGTTTCAAACCGTAGAGTTCCAAATCGGGGAGGAATCACGGGGTAGAAGCCACGCTTCGATGCGGGAAATGTGGGGAAACGGCCAAATTTACGGGTCAAAGACAATGATCTGTAGTGTCTATTGCAACACTTGTACTGTTTCATGTCGACCGCCCTGGTAGGAGTATTATTAGCGAGTACTATTTACATGTCGACCATACCAAACAAACATCGTTGAAGAGTCTGAAATAAGTTTAGAATAATACATTCATCAGTGTCAAGTAACTTAAATCCTGATGGACTGGTTCCATCACGAAGGAACCTGATCATCTGAGCCGTGCTCGGTTTTAAAGCTAAATGATGATGTTTTTTATTGTCCATTGCAACATTTATAATGTTTCCATGTCGACCATCCTGGTAGGACTGTTTTCTTTTCTCGAACAAGATTATCATCATCCACTTACTCTACGGGTGGTTGGCTTAGGATTGCCGATGAGGCATGGCGCGTCATTAGTGCTAGTACTAAATAGTGCCATGGCCTTGTCGACATGCAGCTGGACGGTACGACGTCAACCGTAACGTGATGTGGCCGACATACACGTCACAGTTTGGTTCGTCTGGTGCTCTCGCGTTCACGCCACGCGCGCCGGCCAATCGCAGGCCTCCGCGTGGCCCTGCCACGCCGTCCACATACTGCGGTACCCCGGAGGCTACCACCGTTCCGCGTATGCGTATCCGTCTCTTCCTCTTCGGCCGTCGACTCCGGTCACTGGCAGGTGGCCCCGGGGCAGCCTCTCCTCGTCGGTCTTGGGGTTGGAGACCGAGCCGCTTTTCCGAATCTCGACGCGGCACCAGACAAATAGCCACCGCCCAACGGCCCAGGTGCGAACCGGCCCGACGCACGAGACCCTGCTTCCTCCTCCCTGCGCCGCAAATTCGCCCGAGCGACTTCGCGCGACTCCTTTCGCTTCCTCCACGCCCAGATTGCGGCGCGACGGTGGCCGTGAGCGCGCGGTGCTCCTGCTCCTCCTCCTCGCCTTCGCGCCCAGATCCGGTCCCCGATGGCGAGGAACCCGGCCTGCTCCGTCTACGTGGGTGAGCCCCCTTCGCCTCGCGCTCCCCTCCTGCCCGCGCAACCGCCGCGTCCCGTTTAATTAGTTCGGGTTGAATTAGATGCGTGCCCTAATTCCGACGTGTTTGGTCGATCGTTGTGCGTCCTGGTGGTCGATTGATTAGTCGCGGTGGGTTTGTAGTGCGGGGAAGAAGTATAGATTAGAACGGTGCAATTGCGATTCATCCCCTTTTTTTGTGTGGGGGGGGGGGGGCTTTCGGGCTTGTTTAGTGGCTGCTATGTAGTAAGTAGCACAATGTTATCCTGGTGCCACTGGTTAGTATTACTAGTATTTTATATTCTTCTGTGAAGGCGTCCTCTGTTTTGTTATTTGTGGTTGTCGCTTGTTTCATGTCAGCATGCGATGGATATATAGTTATAATTTGCCGGCCAAATGATTTCTGATGTTTCAGTTTTGTAACTCAATACATACTGTTTGATGGTAGAGCCATGACACTGCTAAGGCTGGCAGCCTGCCATCTGTAGGTTGAGTTGCTAGTTATGTTGGTTGATAAAAAAAAAGCAGTAAACAACGTCAAAGATTTGTTCCATGTTGCTGCAATGTGCTTTGGCCTTGCCTGGTAATTGCAAGCAAGCAGTACAGTATAATCATCACTTATGGTTGTGTTTTGGACAAAGAGCATTTCAGATTTTACACGTGTATTTGGGGAATTACCTGACATGGAGACAAATTGACTCTTCCATTACTTGGAATAATAATCGCATGGCTGGGTCTGTTTGGGTAGCGCTCTTCTATCCCCGTCTAGTTTTCTCGGTCACTTTCGTAGGTTGTTACACTCCGTTGCTGTTCTGAGACATCACTGTATGCATATGGTGTTCCCTCTGGGCAATCCTAGTGTTTGGTCCTTTTTTCTATGATTTATGTGACATTCCTGTACACAACTTCATTCTGTTGTATTACATCAGCAATGTTTTGTGTTGTATTAATTTTATGACCTGTTTTCCTCAACAGGCAACTTGGATGAGAAGGTGCCTGAAAGAGTCTTGTATGAGATTCTTATTCAGGCAGGTCATGTAGTAGACCTACACATACCATGTGACAAAGAAACTGGGCGTCCCAAAGGTTTTGCTTTTGCTGAGTATGAGACAGAGGCAATTGCTCAGTATGCTGTTAGACTTTTTTCAGGACTTGTTAGGCTTAATGGTAAAACACTTAAATTTGCGGTATGTTTCTTCTTTTGTAATCTTCAATATAGATATGTTACGTCTATACGATCATTACCTTACAAATTAACACTGGTTATAAATTGCAATTTGCCTAGTTGGAGTACAGTTATTGTTGCCCTTACTTCTCATAGCCGCCTATACATATGTTTGTTTTGTGCTAATACAAACAAGGACAAATCCCTAAATTCGTATTAATTTTGACAGCTTTCTGGACAAGACAAGCCCTCATCAAATGGCAATAATCCAGTAATGCCTAAACTCAACCCTATACCATTACCAAAGCAGCCTCAGTTTGTGCATTCTAGTGATACGCTAGTGTCGCATAAACCAGCATATCCGGTGGTAAATGGTGGGAATCCACATAATGGTTTTTCACAAGACTATCATCCTTACAATGTTCACCCTCAAGGTGAGGCTATTTCCTAGGTCTGTTTATACATATTCCAGGATACGTGACTTAAATCTCATCTCGTCCTATTGTTTTCTCTTTTCACCAGCATTACCACCTCGACCGGTGCATGAGCATCGAGAGTTTGTCCATGGTACGTATGGTTACAACAGTCATGTATATGGTTCTGTTCTGAATGCTAGCTATGGAGGTTATGTTGTGAATGCCGTTGGTCATGGAGCTATGAGGCAACCAATTATTTACCCATCCTACTAGATTGTAGGCACCAAAGAGCGGGATCTGGTATGCAAACTAGGTAGGTTAAGCGTAGCTTCTTGGTTTCTCAAATTCTCTGTACCATCTTGGTTGTACCCATGTACTTCATTTCCATGCATGTAAATAGGGCCGGTATATCCTTTCTGTCAACGGTAAATTGGCAACGGAAGGCTCTGCCCAGTACATTGTACACCCTTTGTACTTGTCTAGAAGATAGCCTGGTACATCTTTCTCTTCCTTCGAAAATAAAGAAATGCAACATCGTGGGCTGTTTTGCACCCCCGCTGACTTGCGTATTAATGATCATATGCATGGATGATTTGAGTTATTCCTAAAGCTCCTTCTTGTGTACTCAAATGATCATTGCTGTTACTTCGCAGAAGATGTTGATGTCTCAACTCCGGGGCATCATATAATCATAAATTCAAGTAAACTGTCCTGTGTTTGTGCCCCTGCCTATCACAGAATTGAACCTCCATCTGGGACAACTAAGTACCCACCAATCCTATTTTGTTATTGTATTACTTGGCTGTATAGCTTTGTTGTTTGTGATTTCTGTGCATAGGTGTCATTGCTTGGCTGGTCGTTTTATCGACGGTAAATTGGCAACTGAAGGCTCTGCCCAGTACATTGTACACTCTGTCCTTGTCTAACAGATAGCCTGGTACATCTTTTCTCTTCCTGGGGAATTAAAGAAATACAACAGTGCTGGCCATTTTGCACCCCCTCTGGCTCGCGGATTAATGATCATATCCATGGATGATTTGAGTTATTATTCTTAAAGCTCCTTGTTGTGCACTCGAATGATCATTTGCTCTTACTTACCCAGAAGATGTTGATGTCTCAGCTCTGGAGCCACATATAATTATGAAGTCAAGTAACTGTCCTGTGTTTGTGTCCATGCCTATCACACAGTTGAATCCCCATCAGGGACAACTGAGGGGTAGGAATGTAGGCTTACCCACCAACCCTATATTGTTATTGTATTACTTGGCTCAATAGCTTCGTTGTTTTGTGATTTCTGTGCTTAGGTGTCATTGCTAGCCCCATTTTTTGGTCTCTCGTCGACCTAGAAAACTTTGGTGTTAGGTGAAGGATAATCTATATTGCTTGGTGTGTTGACAAGTTTGTTCTTTTCTCTACTAGTGATGTTCCACCTATCCTCTTATGTGTAATACAACTCACAGGTGACTTGTTCACACCGTCACTGTCCGGACCACCTAAAGAACGAGCCTCTACCAAGTGATGATACTCGTCGTCCACTTGTTTCGGTTCTGCCGTAAATTGCCATTATGTTACTCTTGTGAGCACTACAATTCGACCCGCGACCGTTTTGACTCACCTAACCCGAGAGTATCTCATCATCGGACGAAAATTCTACGGCAAAAATACTTTGTCCTGATGTTCTTCTCATCGCAACATTGGACGCCCTTAAAAGCCTTCTTCCGAAAACCACACTTGAAGGCATGCATCATTTTGCATCAGGATGGCGCTTCTCATTGCTTCTCTCCTCAAGTAAGTTATCTCTAATGCTCTACCTCTAGGGCTTCTTTCCTTGTCTGCTTGTTTATCCTTTAGCCGCAACCGCCTTAAAAGGCACATATCCTCTCTGCCTTTTCTGGTGCAGCTGCAACATTATATGAAAACCGAAATCATCTCTGCATAAAGACTGCTACTGCAGCAGCTTTGCTCTGCGCCGTTTGCCTCCAGAACTTTTGCATCTCACATATGTGATACAAGCACATGTTGGTTTGAAGCTGCCCATTGGCATTGCAAGGTCACAACCTCCACAACCAGGAACCAGCCATACACGTACATGTAGTCCCGCCTTGACGGAAATCTTCGGAGTTTGCATGATCTCTCGCCGATCAAACCCGAGAGGCTTCGGCGTCTCCCGACTGGAGCTGATGAAGGAGGCCACCGCCGGCGCCAGCAAAGGTGACAGCGTGGAGTCCAGCGTCTTCTTCTGCGTGGCCGTGACGTCCAGGGGCAAGAAGGACAGGCTATCGTACTTTCGCTCCAGCGCCGTTGGCGAGGACGCGGAGGCGGCCTGTGCGCTGGCGGCGCTCTGCCTCGACCACGCGCCGGAGCATCACCGATGGCACCATCACACCTACGACGGCAGGCGCACGTTCGCTGTCCTTGCAGCCGACGACGGCCGCACGTACCTCGCCATCACGGAGCCCACGCCAGGCAGCGCCGAGGTCGTCCGCTTCCTGGAGCGCGTCCGTGAAACGTGCAGCGCCGCGCCCAGGAGGAGGCTGCGCGACGAAGCAGTGTCCCACCTCGTGCGGCAGTTCACGCAGACGCTTCAGGCTGGGGCGAGCTCCTCCGCGGCTGCAAACTCGGTGATGCTCCCCGGTTCATGGAGTGAGCATGCGTCCGACAAGGACGAGGAGGCGCAGCCGGAGGAAGGCGCGCCACTCAGGCGGCCAGGACGGCCCTCCTGGAGACGCACGTGGTGGCGGCGCCACGCCATGGCCGTGATCGGCGTGGACGTGGTGCTGTGCCTGGTCCTGTTCGGCGTGTGGATGGCCGTGTGCCATGGGTTCAGCTGCGTGCAGCGATGAAGCACATCATCTGAAATCGTGATTACGTGCATGTGCATACTGTCCATGAAAGCCTTCTCCTTCGTCTTATTGTACTTCACCAACTAGCTAGCGACTAGCTAGATCGATCTAGGAAAGAAAGTAAGAAACTAATAAGCTCCGAGCTTAGCTTGTCGCTGGTATGACGATTAATTTAATCACGTACTCCCTCCGTTCCGAAATATAGGGCGTCCTCGGTTCCCGCACTTCAACTTTGACCATAAATTTAACCAACGAGACCGACTACGGCGGGAGCAAAAATTATATAATTGAAAACTTCTTTCGAATACGAATTCATTGGTATAATTTTTACTCCCGCCGCAGTCGGTTTCGTTGGTTAAATTTATGATCAAAGTTGAACCTCGGGAAGCGCGGACGCACTATATTTTGGAACAGAGGGAGTTGCATGCTGAGAAGCACATTGAGATATTTCATGCTTATGTTCATCGTCATGTGCAAATTGTGGAAGTGGTCATCGTCATGTCCAAGTAACAACTGGCAGAAGACTGTTGTGAATTGTCAGTTCAGCCTTGGGGCGATGCAGTGTCTTTCAGCGAGTCGCGGCATCTGTCGGCCTGTTTTCTTTTACACAGCCGGCCTGTCACAAGCTAGTGCTATGCTACCGAAATTTGTTCAGGACCTTCAGATGCACCAGAAACAGTGCTCAATAGCTTACTGATGTATCTGTTCAAGTCCTCGAGACGGATGCAGCTTCCAAGCATCTGGCTCTGCTACTCATGCACGTCTGCAGGCGGCCACTCCATCAAATCTCTCTGGCACGATAAACATGCGCTGCTACTGATAACACAGTAGAAAACAGCTTGGATACTTGCAGTTTTTTGTTTTCTGAGGTGTATAGGGGCATTGTATACTTTGTGTTCTGGGCCAGTGCTAGCCTCAAAGTATGCACTGCAATTTATTTGGGCCATTTGCAGACCCATTGGGCCCAGGCACCGAAAATGTCCGGCAAGGGGGTTGTTGGCCAGGGTTTTTTGATTTGTTTTGAGCATCATTGGCCAGGGGTAGTTGATGAATGGCAATCAATCTAGCTAGCCGACGGGGCAAGAAAAATAACTCACCCTTTTTACATAAACAATGCAAAAGAAATAATAACCCTACCAACCTATGACTTTGACAGAGTTAGAAAAATAACTCACCCTTTTTACATAAACAATGCAAAAGAAATAATAACCCTACCAACCTATGACTTTGACATAAGCTCTGGCGCGTTTTTTGTCTAATTTTTTAGGCAAACTTCAAACAAATATAGTCTTGATTCTTTTTTCTATGCATTATTTTTTCCAACGAAAAATGTGTTTAGAAAATAGAAAAGAAACAGAAAAAGTTTCTGAAAATAACAATAGAAAATTTTCAGAAAAAGAAAAGTTCATGAATTTTATAAAGAAATAATTAAGTTCATGAATACTTTTATTTAGTAAAAGAAAAGTTTCTGTAAATAATAAAAGGTTCATGAATTTTCTATTCATGTTTTTCCGCTGCGTAAATAATTAATAGTGCTCTTTTACAAAGAAAATAAAAGTTTAGACAGAATTAAATTTAAAGAGCACATTAAAGTGATTATTAAAATGAATATGATTATGTTATTTTTATGACCAACGTTGTTAATAACATGATCATGTTTTATTGAAATTAAAGGTGCATTTATTTCTATTTTTTTGCCCAACGGTAATATAGATTTAATTGCATAGACAATTGTATGTTTGATTTGACCAACGTTAGATTAATACATATGATTGTTATAATGATCTCACTTAAATTGTGATTTCAGGAGGCTTTCACTTGATGAGTTGCCTAAAAGATGTTCCGACACTCAGAGGTGACAATTACACTGAGTGGAGGAAGAAAGTAGACCTGGCATTTGTCTGTGCTGAGCTCGACTGGGTTGTGGATGAACCACAGCCGGTTAGACCTACAGAGCCAGTTAGAGCGGCCACAGATGATGATGATGCGTGGGATAAAAAGAGGGGGGAGTATGCTCCATTGGAGATGTCCTATACCCTAAACAATCAAAAGTGGATCAACGCCAACAAAAAGTGTATGGCATTTATAAAGAATACAATTGAGAACGCCATTGTGGGCTCGATTGCAGAGTGCACTTCCGTAGGGGAGTTGCTTACAAAGATAAAGAACCAGTTCACTGGTTCTTCAAAGACATATGCCACCCAGTTGATAAAGCAACTGGTAACAGAGAACTACACTGGCGGTGGTCATGGAATAAGAGAGCACATCCTCAGGATGAGCAATATGGCAGCAAAGCTCAAGCCCATGGATGCGGATCTGGAGATCAGACCAGCTCTCCTGGTTCACTTGGTCATGGCTTCACTGCCAAAGGAGTTTGAAACCTTTGTTGTAAACTATAACATGTCACCTGAAACATGGGACATTGAAAAGACAATAGCGATGTGTGTCCAAGAAGAGGACAGACTCAAAGCCTCACATGGTGGTTCACTCAACTATGTGAAGGATAACAAGAAAAGGAATTACAATCAAAGTAGCAAAGGTTCTCCTTCAAAGGCGCATGGCAAATCTCACATGCAGCATCAGCATCAGCAGAAGTCCTTTCCAGTGGACAAGGACACTTGCCTCCACTGCAAGAAGACAGGGCATTACAAGAAAGATTGCCCTGACTGGTTAAAGTCCATCATGGCAAAGAGAGGTAACGACATCATTTCATTTGTCAATGAATCCTTGTATGCACAGTTTTCGAAATCTACTTGGTGGATTGACTCAGGTGCAACTGTTCATGTTGCCAACTCTCTACAGGGATTCCATTCGACGCGGACTATGCAAAGAAACGAAAGACGCATTGAAGTCGCTAATGGAATTCAAGCAGAAGTTGAAGCTGTCGGTGTCATCTCCTTGGAGTTAGCTGATGGGTTCAAGCTTCTACTTAGAGATGTCTTATATGTCCCTTCGTGTCATAGAAACTTGATTAGTGTTTCTTGTTTGGACAAAGACAATTATGAATGTTATTTTGGACATGGCAAGTGTGCCATATGGTTTAATAATGCTTGTGTGGGTGTTGCTTTACTACACGATGAGCTTTATTTATTATCACTTCGTGAAAAAGAGCATTCTGTGTGTAATGTGAATGAACATACTTCCGCGTCGAACAAAGAACAAAAGAAAATAAAGAGAACTCACGACTCGTCGAAATTATGGCACTGTCGTTTGGGCCATATTTCCAGGGGGGGAATAGAAAGATTAGTCAAAAGTGAAATTCTTCCCCCGTTAGAGTTCTCGGACTTAGAACAATGCATAGATTGCATCAAAGGAAAGTATGTAAAACAAATAAAAAAGGGTGCAATCCATAGCACAAGCACACTAGAAATCATCCACACCGACATTTGTGGACCATTTCCGGTGAAAAGTGTGGATGGATATGACTCGTTCACACTAGTAGAAAACAGACCTTTCATCCAATGCATTAGTCCCGGTCTGGTTACGAGCCGGTACCAATAACATTCACAGATGATTACTCTCGCTATGGATACATTTATCCAATCAAAGAAAGATCTGAAGCATTGGATAAATTCAAAATTTTCAAAGCTGAAGTTGAAAATCAGCATGATAAAAGGATAAAGATAGTAAGGTCTGACCGTGGGGGGGGGGGGAGTACTACTGTCGTGGTTTTAACACGGCAGATGTCCGTAGACTTAGGTTCAAGGCCAACGCCATGGTAGTGGACTCAAAGGGGTTGATCGGGACGAAGGACATGAGTTTACCCAGGTTCGGCCCCTCAAGTCGAGGTAAAAGCCTACGTCCTGCTTGTGTTGTATTAACTGGAGTATCGATTACAAGGGAGCGGATTGCTTGACCTAGTTCTCGATAGCTTGGTTTCTTGTCTAAGCCGCCCCGGGGTCTAACCTTTATATATGAGGTCAAGGCCCCGGGTTACACGAGTCATAAACCGACCCACACAACGTGTTCTACTCTGTCTCTAAGCCGCCTTACCATCGTGGCTAAGCCGCCTCCGGGCGGCTTATCCACCCGGGTCTTTAAGCCCACTTCTGTCTCTGGACCTCCGTCAACGGCCCATTTGGTAAGCCGCCAGGCGGCCTTGCCTTCATCTTCTGGCCCACCTTATAGATCTTGGGCTTACGAGCCGCCTGGTGTGACCCGGCCCCGCCTGGGCGGGTCTTACCACGGGGTTATATCCCCAACATTAGGCCCCAGGTTGATTTGAGCCAGCTCATGTCAATCTTCAATTTATTCGGCGGCGAGTCTTCACACGTCTGTCATCTGGAAAGACAATTTATAACCCGCCATGACGTCATATCGAATATTCTGAAAAAGATTCCATGACGTCTGCAACGGATCTCCTCATTTGAAAGGCCATCCCGAAAATCGAGGCGCCACATTTGGTCAGTAATCACTGTGCCCCTCAATTCTCGCGCGCACTGTTGCCTCTCTGGCCCATAAATAGGGACACGTGGTCCCCTCTCTCCTTCCCTGCCGTCGCTGTCACCCTCCTCCTTGCGCGAAACCCCCTCTCTCCAGAGCTCCGCCGCGGCCAACTGGTCTTCGCCGTCGCCCTCATCGCCGGCCGCTGCATCAACCCGAATCGGACCAGGGTTTCGCCGGCGTTTCCGCATCCAGAAGGTATCTTTCTCCATCCTTGTTTGAATCTGCATCTACCCCATTAGGGTTTCCCCGAGTTCGTCAGAGTTCTTGCTGTTCTTCGCGTGTTCTTCATGGTCCATCATGGCATCGAGCACCACTTCATGCCCTATAGTACTGCCTATCTGTTGCGGGTACTCCTCCGAGGCCAATGCCCATTTGTTTTAAGTCCAAATAGCACTTATCTCTGCGGGCAGATTGATCTGTCTTCTCACCGCTATTTTTAAGTCATAAATATTTTTTCATTTTCCCTTCGCCTGTAGATCTTGCAACGGAAATAACAATATGCAAAACCTGTTTATCTGTACTTAGTCGTTTTCTCAATGTTGCCAAGTCCATGTAACCCGCCATTGCTTTGGCGGCTCTCCGCCAATTACCTTGGCGGCTTAACTCTTTCACTGTTATACTGACCATAGCTGCCATACACAGCAAATGTTTTTTCTAATCCGCCATACTTTCTATCTTCGTAGCATAACCCGCCGTCATGTCAAGGGCTCCATCATCTTGTGACTGGGTCAGCTCTGGAGTCACTGAAGAGCTCCTGCTCAACTTTGTTGAGTCCGGCATGCTGCCGGCTAAAGACGTAATACACTGGCGGGTCCCAGGACTAGAGAAGAGGCCTGCGCCCAAAGAAGGGGAGATTATCATTTTTACAGATCATATCCTCCGTGGGTTCTGCCCACCAGGGTCAAAATTCTTTCGAGACGTTCTTCACTTCTTCAAGATCCATCCCCAAGACATAGGCCCAAATTCAGTCACCAACATTTGCCAGTTCCAAGTCTTAAGTGAAGTCTATCTGCAAGAAGAGCCATCTATTGACCTCTTCCACGACTATCACTATGCAAACCGCCAAACTGAAATGGCGGCTGGGCCCAGTTTGGAGCTTGGTGGTATTACAATCCAGAGACGGAGAGACTTGCCATACCCCATAGCTACCTTGGCAAGTCATCCCAAAGACTGGAATAAAACCTGGTTTTACTGTAAGGACACCTCTCCTGAAGGTGAGAATCCCCTGCCGGGTTACCGTCCAACCCGGCTCTGCTTTACAAATGACAACCCACTCCCCGCACGGATGACTGCCGCCGAACGAGCAAAGTATGCCCCGGCTTACGCCAAAGTCAAGGCTTTACTAGCGAACGGCTTGACAGGTGTTGACTTAACCCGCTGCTGGGTAAGCTGGAAGATCATGCCACTGAGCCGGCGTGACCGGTTCATGTGCGAATATACGGGTGAACCCAATGACCCTCTTTGTTTCAAGAACACCCCCTTGACTGAAGAAGATATCAACTCTGGCATCAAAGGACTCCTTGGTGAAAAACAGGAAGCTTGCAACAAAGTTGGGCTGAAGCCCTTTTATACCAAGAACCCGGCTCCGGATGTAAGATTCTTTTCCCCTTCAATGGTCATATTTGTCTTGCACTTTCTAACCTTTGTTGGCGGCTTATGTATAGGCCAACTCCCCTTTCTGGAAAAAGAAGTTTAATCTGCCAATTAGGAAGCCAAAGGTGAAAGTTCCCGCTCAGAAGAAGAAGAAGAAAGCCGCCACTCCCGATCCGTCTGAACTTGACGACTCAGAGGTAAAACTTGACTCCCTTGGCCGTCTCTTTATGCAATTTTATTAACAACCATCATTCACAGGAAGAAGCAGAGGCCAGCCATGCAGACGCTCCTGAGGTAACTTACATTTCTTCTGACTCAGAAAACCTTCCACAAGACAAAATACGGCGGGTCGTCCGGAAAGTCCCCTTCTCCCATCCTCTTGCTCATTTAGACCCCAATTTTCTTTTGAAAAAGCAACAGCACACCTCCCGACGTCAGACCCGGAGCGCCGGCTCTGAAGATCTCGTGGCCGGGTTATCACATGCTCCGGCTCAACGGAAACGGCCAGCTGAGGTATTCTTTAACTGAGACTTCAATCAATCTTACATTGTAACCTTACTCTGCTTTGTATTGCCTTAACTGCCTTCAGGACTCACCTCCTTCCTCTGACGATTCGACTGCCTCCAAGTTGCCTCCAATGAAAGTCAACCCGGAGTGCGTATTTTTACTTTTGCACCAAATGCTTTAATATTCTTGACTTCTATGTAACCCTCGTCTGTGCATTCCAGGGCCCAGGCAAAACGAAGGAAGACTAGCGGGTCTACTGCCGCCCCTTCTGCCCCGGAGCCGGCATTTGCTAAGCCGGCCTCCCCTTTGACTCATGCCGAGCCCGGTGACATTTTGAAGGATGCACCTGACGATACTTACCAGCCATCTGAGCCGGCGGGTCATGACACGGCTGCTGAAAGCCCTGCGAGGGATGATCCTACACCGCCCAGCCCATCAACAGCTGTTGAAGACACGGTCCCTCCAGAAGTTGTTATTACTGGGACGGGTCATCAAACCCCTGAACCTCATGTGCTGACAAGGCACACTAGCCAGGCTGAAACTTCTTTGCCTGAAAAGTTTGAGTTTGAATTCCCCTCACTGGAGAAGCTGACTGCTGATGAGCTCCATGCCGGTTACCTGAACCGCCTGACCACAAGCCGGAACTTAGAGCTCAACTTGTTAACATGATGAAGAAAAAATACGAGGTAAGCCCTTTGCCTGCCTTTCCTTACACCCTTATATAGCCGCCAAGAACTGGTTTAGTATTGCAGATAGTAGACCGGATCTTCCAATCTACCTCATATTCCAAGTAGCTTGACGTGTAGCCCCCAAGTATCGGGTTAGTGTAGATAGTAAGCCGATACTCAAGTTGTAGAATGTGATCAAAGGTAACCCCTAAGTCCGGGTTAACATAAAATGATGAACCGGAATTTCACTGGAAACTTTGAAAACACTGATTGTAGCCCCCAAGTGTCGGCTGATCTTCATGAAGATGAGCCGGGACTGTGTTGCAGATCTGTTAAGCGCCAAGTGTAGCCCCCAAGTGCCGGCTTATGTTGAAAAATACAAGCCGGAACTTCATAGTTTTAAGAGCACCGCTTGTAGCCCCCAAGGGCCGGCTTCTCTTTGCGAAGATGAGCCGGGACTTAATGAAAGACTTGGAGAGCGTCATCTGTAGCCCCCAAGGGCCGGCTTACCTTTGCGAAGATGAGCCGGGGCCGCAGTATAGCCTTGAAGAGCAAACAGACATTAGCCCCCAAGTGTCGAGTATATTGCTTGCAATCTGCTTGAGACTTGTAGCGTAATTGCTTCATTGATAACTTATCCTGACTATTGAAACCTTTTCCTGTTTTTGTATTTTCTCACAGGATGGTTTGGAGGCGGCTGAGTCCGAGATGACCAGCCTAAAGAAGAGCCTTGCTTTACAACAAACCGCCCGGTTAGAGGCGGAAAACAAATGGCGGGTTGCCGTAGAAGAACTTGAGAAGACGCAAGTTGACTTTGCGCTGTTCAAGAAGAACACTGAATCGAGCCAAGTCGCCCTGACCAAACGTGCAGAAGACGCTGAAGGGCGGCTTACAGTGGTGTCAGAAGAACTGCAAATGCTGAAGCGCCACATATCGAGGATGACTTCTGCTATTTTTGGTAAGCTTCAAAAACTTGGCCGATTTCCTTGCTGTTGAAAATCTTGTGAGGGCGGCTTATAACGCCAAACTTTGCCTTGCAGGCCAGAGAAGCCGCCAGTTTTCATCTGATAACTTGCTGAGATTGAAAGCCGTATATTCCTTAGCCGAACAACTCTACTGCGGGACTCTTCTTACCATCAAGGCAATGTTGACTGAGAAGAGCATCCCCAAGTACATGAAGGGAGTTATAGAACTGCTATCCACGCTGCCTAAGCAAGTCGAAGAACTGAAACGATCAGCCGCCAGGCAGGGAACTATAGCCGCGCTAAGCCGGTGCCTAGCCTTCGCTCCTGAGCTGACTGCTGAAGAGATGATGGACGGGTTCCCATCCAGGAAGGACGATGGTTCTGAATTCACAGCAGAAGACTATGCCCAATGCAGAAAAGCCTCCAGGGTGCTCGCCTCAAAGCTGGTGGAGGAACTTGATATGTCAACTTACCAGGCAGCTTACAGCGAAGCTTCCAAAAAAGTGCGCTGTCCAACCTTTGAATGCAAAGATTTGACTCCAGGCCGCCGTAAGCATCTCTTCGTTCCTGAGATTGACCCGTCTCCTATTTTTGAAGGCGCCCAGTTTGAAGCACTAACACACTGCAACTGGGACGTGGACAATCTTCAGATCGAAGAGGTCAAAGACCCGGCGCAGGCTGACCCGCCATCGAGCCGAACACTTTATATTTGATAACTCGGCCTCCTGAGCCGCCAGTTGAGTTGTACAAACTTAAGTCCGTTGCCTTTTGGGCTCTCGTGGAGAGCTTTGTAATAGGCTTAGCAAAAATTTTGTCTGAGCCGTGCCATCGTGCACGTATAAATCCTTGTATAGTTTGATGCATGCCCGTCTTATGCGTTTCAGCTTATAACCTGTCGTGACGGCGGCTTATCTTATAGACTAAACCTTGCAAAAAACGAACAAGACAAAACAATGTCTGTACGGTTGTAAAGGCGGCTTAAAAAAGCCTAACCCGGAGACGTAAACTCTCATAACCTTGCCTTTCTTTCCGAACACATAAGCTGGTTCTTGTGGGTAGTCTAACTACTTTGAACTCTTAATAAATGATAAGAGCGTAGCAACCCAGAAAGAGACGCAGCAGATGGGAGGGTTTACCTCGCCGCTGTAAGAGGCCCTTGCAGGGGGTAAGTTTTAGAACTCGCTGCACCCCTAACAAAGCGCAGCTACTTACAGGCAGGTATAACCCGGCCTTGCAGATGTAAAGGTTTGCCTCGCCGCTGTAAGAGGCCTTTGTAGGGGGTAAGTTTTAGAACTCGCTGCACCCCTGACAAAGCGCAGCTACTTACAGGCAGGTATAACCCGGCCTTGCAGATGTAATGGTTTGCCTCGCCGCTGTAAGAGGCCTTTGTAGGGGGTAAGTTTTAGAACTCGCTGCACCCCTGACAAAGCGCAGCTACTTACAGGCAGGCATAACCCGGTTTTGCAGATCGGAAAAGGAGGTGAGTTCATAACTCGCTGCACTCCTAGTAATCTTTGTTGATGGAGCCAACATTTGGGTTCACGACCCGCCTTAACAGTGGCTGAAAAGCCGGATCGAGAGGGTTGAAGCTTAACCCAGCGGGTTGAAAGCCCCCAAACGACCTTGTCAATGATATCAACTGACCCACCATCTTGTAAGCCGCCGTTTTGTAAGCCGCCGGTTGATGGTGCTATCTTGGCTGAAGAGCCTGATCAAGAGGGTGAAGCTTAACCCGGCGGGTTAAAAGCCCCCAAATGATCGCATAATTGTATTCATCTTTGAACGATGTGAGACATGTAAAACGGCAGAGGCCCCGGCTTGCAGGGATGCCAACTTTATTATATATATATGTGATATATACAATGATGATATACACTGGGGGAGTCAATGACTCTTAAGTATAGTAAGGCCGTAGATGAGCGATGTTCCACTGTCGGTAGGTCTCCTGCCCAGAAGTGCGTGACTCATCCCGGACGTCGATAAGATAGTATGACCCATTGTTGAGGTTTCTGCTAACCACAAAAGGCCCTTCCCATGGAGGAGACAACTTGTGCGCGTCCGTCTGATCTTGAATCAGGCGCAACACTAAGTCGCCTTCTTGAAACGTCCGGGTCTTGACCCGGCGGCTATGATAGCGACACAGGTCTTGTTGATAAATCGTCGATCGAGCCGCTGCTAGATCACGCTCTTCATCCAAAGCATCCAACGCGTCCTAACGCGCCGTCTCATTATCTGCCTCAACGTAAGCCGCCACCCGTGGCGAGTCATGACGTATGTCGCTTGGTAACACGGCTTCTGCACCGTAAACCATGAAGAAAGGCGTATAGCCTGTTGACCTGTTGGGAGTTGTATTGATGCTCCATAGAACTGATGGTAACTCCTCAACCCAACAACCCGGCGTTCTCTGTAGAGGAACCATAAGCCGGGGCTTGATACCTCTCAGGATCTCCTGGTTAGCACGCTCCGCCTGACCGTTGGACTGTGGATGAGCCACAGCAGAGACGTCAAGCCGGATGTGTTCACTTTCACAGAAAGCTTGCATAGCCCCCTTGGATAGGTTTGTGCCATTATCTGTGATTATACTGTGGGGGAAACCAAAACGGTAGATCAATTTTTTGACAAACTGAACCGCCGTGGCCGCGTCACACTTGCTGACCGGCTCAGCCTCAACCCACTTGGTAAATTTATCTACCGCCACCAAAAGGTGGGTCTTCTTATCTTTGGATCTTTTGAAGGGCCCGACCATATCAAGCCCCCAGACCGCGAACGGCCAAGTAATTGGGATCATGCGCAATTCCTGAGCCGGTACATGAACACGCCGCCCGAACTTCTGACAGCCGTCACACTTGAGAACCAAGTTTTCTGCGTCCTTATGAGCCGTCAGCCAGAAGAAACCATGTCGAAAAGCCTTGGCCACCAGAGATTTTGAGCCAGCATGATGACCACAATCTCCGGCATGGATTTCATTCAAGATCTCCTTGCCTTCCTCAGGTGAAACACAACGTTGGAAAACGCCGGTAACGCTGCGCTTATGCAACTCGCCGTTGATTATCGTCATGGACTTTGATCGCCTGATGATTTTCCTTGCCAAGGTCTCGTCCTCAGGTAACTCGCCGCGAGTCAGATATACCATGTAAGGTAACGTCCAGGCAGGAATAGCATGAAGAGCCGCCACCAGCTGCCCCTCCGGGTCAGGTATAGCCAGATCCTCCTCCGAAGGCAGCTTAACTGATGGGTGATATAACACGTCCAAGAATACGTTAGGTGGCACCGGCTTACGCTGAGAGCCAAGCCGTGATAACGCGTCAGCCGCCTCGTTCTTGCGACGGTCAATATGATCCACCTGATAACCTTTGAAGTGACCTGCAATGACGTCAACCGCCTGACGATAAGCCGCCATCCGTGGGTCCTTGGAGTCCCACGTGCCTGAAACTTGCTGAGCCACGAGGTCTGAGTCGCCGAGGCATCTAACCCGGCTTAGGTTCATGTCCTTAGCCACACGGAGGCCATGAAGCAGAGCCTCATACTCAGCTGCATTGTTAGTACAAGGAAACATCAGCCTTAGCACATAACAGAACTTATCACCTTTAGGGGAAGTTAAGACAACTCCAGCCCCCGAGCCTTCCAACTGTCTAGACCCGTCGAAGTGAATCGTCCAATAAGTGTTGTCCGGCTTCTCCTCTGGCGACTGACACTCTGTCCAGTCGTTTATAAAGTCCACCAAGGCTTGAGACTTGACAGCCGTGCGAGGCACATACTTCAGATTAAGAGGTCCAAGCTCCAATGCCCACTTAGCAATTCTGCCAGTGGCTTCTCTGTTTTGAATTATGTCTCCCAATGGGGCAGAGCTGACCACTGTGATCTGGTGTCCCAGGAAATAATGCTTCAGCTTACGGTTCGCCATGAACACCCCATATATCAACTTCTGCCAATGTGGGTATCATTGCTTAGACTCAATCAAGACTTCGCTGACATAGTAAACCGGCCTTTGAACCGGATATTCCTTTCCTGCCTCCTTGCGTTCCACAACAATCGCAGCGCTGACTGCTCTGTTGTTAGCCGCCACATAGAGGAGTAAGGGTTCCTTCTCAGCCGGAGCGGCCAAGACAGGCGGCTCAGTCAGTTGCTTCTTGAGCGCCTCAAACGCCTCACCCGCCGCCTTGCTCCAGACGAAATCATCTGTTTTCTTCATCATCTGATATAAAGGGATTGCCTTCTCACCCAGGCGGCTTATGAATCGGCTTAATGCAGCGATCCGACCCGCCAGGCGCTGAACGTCGTTTATGCACGCCGGCTCAGACAAAGAAGTGATCGCTTTGATCTTGTCCGGGTTAGCTTCAATTCCACGCTCAGAAACCAGAAACCCCAAAAGCTTGCCTGCAGGAACTCCAAAAACACACTTGGCCGGGTTAAGCATCATCTTATAAACCCGTAAGTTATCGAAAGTCTCCTTCAGGTCGTCCATCAAAGTTTCCTTCTTCCTTAACTTGACCACAATATCATCCACATAAGCGTGAACATTGCGCCCAATTTGACTGTGAAGACAGTTCTGCACACAACGCTGATAAGTCGCCTGGGCACTCTTAAGCCCAAAAGGCATAGACACGTAGCAGAAAGCACCAAAAGGCGTGATGAAAGCCGTCTTCTCTTGGTCTTTGACTGCCATCTTGATCTGGTGATAACCTGAATAGGCGTCCAGGAAGCATAAACTCTCGCAACCCGCCGTTGCATCAATGATCTGGTCAATACGGGGGAGAGCAAACGGGTCAACTGGACAGGCTTTGTTAAGATCCGTGTAATCCACGCACATACGCCAAGTGCCGTTCTTCTTAAGCACTAGCACCGGGTTAGCTAACCACTCCAGGTGAAAGACCTCCACGATGAACCCTGCCGCTAAGAGCCGGGCCACCTCTTCTCCAATAGCTTTGCGCCGCTCTTCATTGAAACGACGAAGGAATTGCTTGATTGGCTTGAACTTAGGATCCACATTAAGGTGGTGCTCAGCAAACTCTCTCGGTACACCCGGCATGTCAGACGGCTTCCATGCAAAGATGTCCCGATTCTCACGGATGAATTTGATGAGCGCGCTTTCCTATGCGGGGTCCATGTTAGCCCCTATAGTGAACTGTTGAGATGAGTCGCCCTCAGTGAAATCCACCTGCTTGGTATCATCTGCCGCAAACTTGAGGGGCGCCTCTGATTCCGTAGTAGGCTTCTTCAACGGAGACATATCCTCCGGGTCGACATTCTCTTTGTAAAACTTGAGCTCTGCCTCTGCACAACTTGACTCTGCGTAAGCTGCATCACCTTCCTCGCACTCAAGAGCCGTCTTCCGATCACCATGCACGGTAATCGTTCCTCTTAACCCGGGCATCTTGAGCTGTAAGTAAACATAACAAGGCCTAGCCATGAACTTGGCATAAGCCGGCCGTCCAAATAAAGCATGATACGGACTTTTGATTTTAACCACTTCAAAACACAAGGATTCCACCCTGTAATTGTATTCATCACCAAAGGCGACTTCCAGAGAAATCCTGCCCACTGGATAAGCCGACTTGCCAGGCACCACGCCATGAAACACTGTGGAAGAAGGCTTAAGATCCTTGTCAAGCAAACCCATCCGGCTGAAAGTATCATAATACAGGGTGTTGATGCTGCTGCCACCATCCATAAGCACCTTAGTGAACATGTATCCTCCTACTTGGGGGGCAACCACCAAAGCTAACTGCCCCGGGTTGTCAACCCGCGGCGGGTGATCCGCCCGACTCCAAGTGATGTCATACTCGGACCACTTCAAATATTGCGGGAGAGCCAGCATGACCGTATTAACCGCCCGCTTGCGCACCTTCTGGTCCCGCTTGTCAAAGCTAGTCGTAAAAACATGATACTGACCCCCGCTGAGCTGCTTCGGGTTACTCTGGTACCCTGACTGGTTATGCTGCTGTTGGCCACCGCCTCCAGACTGTTGATGATGACCTCCTTGATTGCCTTGACCCTGGTAACCGGATCCTGAACCGCCGGGACCAAAGCCGGCTCCTGACCCGCCTGGCCCTGAGCCGCCGGTCGGACCATTGCCGTTATTATGATGTTGTTGAAGGCTGTAATCTCGAAACTGCCGCATAATACTGCAATTCCTCCATGTATGGCCTGCCGGTTTATCAGGCTGACTATGCTCTGGGCAAGGTTTATTGAGCATTGCTTCCAAGTTGAAAGGAGCTTTACCCTTGTTAAAGTGCTGCCTGAAGTTCCCATTGCCCTTAGCACGGTTGTTTCCGGCGCTGGTGTTCGCCACCAGCTCTGACCCGCCGTCCGGGTATTTCCGCTTGCCAGGATTGCCGTTTCCAGCCGCGTTCTGCTGCTGACCCTTTCCATTGTTACTCTTCTTCCCCTGACCTGATTTTTCATCATCAGAGCCCGGGTCTTTCGTGTTGTCAGAGTCTGCATATTTAGTGAGAGCCGCCATGAGCTCCCCCATGTCTTGACACGAGCGTTTGAGCCGGCCAAGCTTCTGTTTCAAAGGTGTAAAGTGGCAATTCTTTTCCAGAATCAAAACCGCTTGAGCCGCCGTGATCTGTTCTGAGGAGTGGATGATGGTTGAGACCCGCCGAACCCAATGATGAGCCGACTCATCCGCCTGTTGCACACAATGGTCCAAATCCACGATCGTCATGGGCTGCTTGCACGTCCCTTTGAAATTTTTGATAAATTTTGCCTTCAACTCGGCCCAGGAAGTAATGGTGTTGGGTGGCAATCCCTTCAACCACGTGCGAGCCGGCCCTTCCAGCATCATGATGAAGTACTTGGCACACACTGCATCACTAACATCCAACATCTCCATGGCCAGCTCATAGCTTTCGATCCAAGCCTCTGGAGGCAAGTCAGCCGTGTAATTAGGCACCTTGCGAGGGCCCTTGAAATCCTTCGGCAGGAGCTCATTCCGCAAAGCCGGCGTTAAGCACGGCACTCCCACAGCCCTGGAAGTTAACCCCGCTCCGACTGAGGCAGAGGGTGTGACTGTGGGTTCCTGATAAGCTGCCGCCAGAGCCACCGCCTCTCGATGTGCTCTCGCTCGATCCACCAGTGCTTGAGCATCCAGAGCCGCCCGATCGGTTTAGAAACCGCCGGCGACTCATAACGCCGACTGTAGCTGCGACTGGGGATGGGGGTTGAGTGCACGCGACTCCGGCTGTAAGCATACTTCTCCTGCTGGGCTACCGCCGTCCGCAGGTACCCAACAGCGTTTCGCACCTCTTCCGCAAAAGGCGACTCGTCGGGGATGGGGATAGCAGCAAGCCGGGTTGCTGCCACCACCATGTTCTCCGCCGGGTTAGAATAATGACCCGGCGGCGTAGGGAAAGAAGTTGGCATAGCCTGGTGCCGCCGGGGCGGGTTAACCTGCTGATGCTGAACCGCCGCCCGGCTTCCAGGCACTTCCGCCGTCCGGGTTACGGCCAAAGGCACGTTCTGTCCTGTTCCTGGTGTGTTGAAAAGATTCCTTGCTTCATACTGATCCGGCAAGCGGGATTGATGCCTCATCCGCTGAACCGCCGCTGCTGATTGCTGTTCCGGCCCAAGACGGAAAGCGTCTGCCCTAAGGCGCTCTGCCTCAGCATCCATCTGAGCCTTCAGTTCATTAATCTCCTGCTGGACTTCAGTCATCTGGTTCTTCAGCCTCGCAATCTCCGTATTACGGGCCGCTTGGTTTTCAGCTGTGACCTCAGTCGCCATCAGGGTTGTAAGCTCACCCATCAGATCCAGAAGGACCTGAGCCGGCGGCCTGCCAGCCCCAGATCCGGTTGCCTCGGCGGCTGAGCTGCCATGAGCCGCCGCTGAACCCGCCATGAAGACAGCAGCGCGGTTCGGCGGCTCATACTCCTCCGGCTCATGGAACTCCGACTCGGGGTAAGGCTCAACGTAGCCCCCGATCCCGCCATCATGGAGCTGGTAGATTGATTCCGTCTCTCCGCTTGAAGATCCATCCTCGGAGCAGATGAGAGTTTCCTCCTGTGACATAGATCCCTCGAGATCCATGCCCTGAGTGAAGCCGACGAAGACATGTTTCCTGCCTGGTTTAGCACGGGCGGGTTGCTTGCGTCGGGCCGGCTCGACGATGTCGGTGCAGGTGTCCGGCCCGGGTTCAGATCCGCCGATCTTGCTGGTGAAAACGTGAATCCCACCGAAGGAGACCCGGAAACCATACTCAATGGAGTCAGCTTCGGGGCCCTAGCCGGCGTCGTCGATGTAGAGCCGGCCGCGGCGACTCTTGGTCATCCTGCCTACCGCGTACCCCTCGATCCCTGGTAGAGAGACCTTTGAGAACTCAACACCACCGAGCGCTAGCCCCACGGTGGGCACCAACTATCGTGGTTTTAACACGGCAGATGTCCGTAGACTTAGGTTCAAGGCCAACGCCATGGTAGTGGACTCAAAGGGGTTGATCGGGACGAAGGACATGAGTTTACCCAGGTTCGGCCCCTCAAGTCGAGGTAAAAGCCTACGTCCTGCTTGTGTTGTATTAACTGGAGTATCGATTACAAGGGAGCGGATTGCTTGAGCTAGTTCTCGATAGCTTGGTTTCTTGTCTAAGCCGCCCCGGGGTCTAACCTTTATATATGAGGTCAAGGCCCCGGGTTACACGAGTCATAAACCGACCCACACAACGTGTTCTACTCTGTCTCTAAGCCGCCTTACCATCGTGGCTAAGCCGCCTCCGGGCGGCTTATCCACCCAGGTCTTTAAGCCCACTTCTGTCTCTGGACCTCCTTCAACGGCCCATTTGGTAAGCCGCCAGGCGGCCTTGCCTTCATCTTCCGGCCCACCTTATAGATCTCGGGCTTACGAGCCGCCTGGTGTGACCCGGCCCCGCCTGGGCGGGTCTTACCACGGGGTTATATCCCCAACAACTACGGTCGACATACTCCATATGGCCAAGTCCCTGGACCTTTTGCACAATTTTTACAGGAGACTGGCATAGTAGCCCAGTATTCAATGCCGGGCGAGCCTCAGCAAAATGGAGTAGCTGAAAGGCGCAACCGTACTCTTATGGATATGGTGCGCAGCATGATGAGTTACTCTACCTTGCCATTGGGTTTATGGATGGAGGCGCTTAAAACCGCCATTCACATTCTCAATAGAGTGCCAAGCAAGTCGGTGCCCAAAACACCGTATGAGCTGTGGACAGGACGAGTTCCCTCTCTACACCACTTCAGGGTGTGGGGGTGCCCTGCTGAGGCCAAAATGTTTAATCCAAACATAGCAAAGTTGGATGCCAAAATAGTGAGTTGTCACTTCATTGGCTATCCAGACAGATCAAAGGGTTTTCGTTTCTACTGTCCAGACAGATATACAAAGTTTGTGGAAACAAGACATGCAGTCTTCTTAGAGGACGAAATGATGAGGGGGAGCTTGGTAGCTCGGAAAATTGATCTTGAGGAGAAGAGGGTGCATGCACCTAATCCGATGATTCAGGAGCCATTTTTCTCACTACCAGCTGTAATTCCACCCATGACAACTATGGGGGTAGACCCAGAACCTGTCCGTCAGGAGCCGACTGAACCCGTTGTTGAGCATGAAAGGGAGGTGCAGCAGCCAATTGTAGAAGATGTGCCGGAAGTTGAGGCACAGAATGTGCCAGACACTGAGGCTCTTAGAAGATCTAATAGAACAAGAAGATCAGCTATTTCTACTGATTATAAAGTTTATAACACAGAAATGGTTCATATGGAACGTGATCCCACTACATATGAAGAAGCCATTAAAAGCCCTCACTCATCAAAATGGCTAGAGGCAATGGAAGATGAGATGAAATCAATGAGTTCCAAAGATGTTTGGGACTTAGTGGAAATTCCTAAAGGAGCCAAAACAGTAGGCTGCAAATGGGTCTACAAAACTAAGTATGACCCTAATGGGAATGTAGAAAAGTATAAAGCCCGACTTGTGGCAAAAGGATTTACACAAAGAGAAGGGATAGATTACAATGAGACTTTTTCCCCAGTCTCATGTAAGGACTCCTTCAGAATCATAATGGCATTAGTTGCACATTTTGATTTAGAGTTACATCAAATGGATGTAAAGACGGCATTTCTGAATGGTGATTTAAAGGAAATGGTCTACATGAAACAACCCAAGGGTTTTATCATGGAAGGCAACGAAAATATGGGATGCCGCCTGAAGAAATCCATTTATGGATTAAGGCAAGCCTCTAGACAGTGGTATCTAAAGTTTGATCAAACGATTAAAAGTTTTGGATTTAAAGAAAATATTGAGGATAACTGCATTTATGCAAAGTTTAAAAATGGGAAATATATTTTCCTAATCTTGTATGTGGATGATATCTTGCTTGCCAGCAGTGATGTTAGTCTACTAATAGAAACAAAGAAGTACTTATCCTCAAATTTTGATATCACAGATCTTGGTGAAGCATCATATGTTTGGGCATAGAAATTCACCGAGATAGGAACAATGGAGTCTTAGGACTATCGCAGAAGGCATATTTAGAAAAGGTTCTCCAAAAGTATAATATGCATGCGAGTAAATCCACACCTGCTCCTATAGTCAAGGGCGATAGTTTTGGGAAATTCCAATGTCCCAAGAACCAGTACGAGATCGATCTCATGAAACCAGTACCATATGCTTCGGCTGTTGGAAGCTTACAGTATGCACAAGTGTGCACTCGCCCTGACTTAGCATTTGTTACCGGGGTACTCGGTAGATATCAAGAGAATCCAGGCATGGAGCACTGGAAGATGGCAAAGAAGGCATTGCGTTATGCGCAAGGCACGAAGCACTACATGCTAACATACAGGAGATCTGATTCCCTAGAGATAAAAGGGTATTCAGACGCAGATTTTGTGGGGGACAGAGATGATAGAAAATCCACGTCAGGATACGTCTTCACTCTCGCTGGAGGGGCTATTTCATGGAAAAGCTCCAAACAGTCAGTAGTTGCATCATCGACGATGTATGCATAATTCATAGCATGCTTCGAGGCCACGGGGCAGGCGATATGGCTAAAGAAATTTGTACCCGACTTGAAAGTGGTAGATTGTATTCACAAACCACTAAAGATGTACTGTGACAACCAGCCCGCAGTATTTTATGCTCACAACAACAAGTCGAGTAATGCTGCCAAAACAATAGAGATAAAGTATTATGTTGTGAAAGATAAAATCCAGGATCACACTATAAGTCTCGAGCATATAAAGACAAAGGATATGCTTGCGGATCCGCTTACGAAAGGCTTACCACCCAATGTGTTCAAGGAACACTTAGCCGGTATGGGTTTAAGGGAAAGCCTTATGATTCCTGGATCATGAGAGGCCCAAAAGGAACAGAATTTGTTTTCTAAACAAAACGTATGTTGTAGCTGTATGATTCTATCGGCAATTAAGCTGTGACGATGAGACATGCTCTATGTACCAATATGTGATGAAACAAATAAACTAGAAAGTATAAGGTTAAAAGTAAAGTTGAGATTAAGGGGGAGAATGTTAGGTTGATCTCCTCCCGTTCGAGCCCAACGGGTCGAACGGGCCCCTGACTCGCGCCCTGATCGGGGGCGCCCAACCCTCTTATGGTTGGTGGGCCCCTGTGACCTGCGCTATATAAAGAGGTGGAGGCCGGGGCTCGCAGTACGAGGTTAACCGCGCCGCCAATCACCCCACCGACATCCCCTTCCGATCTAGGGTTTTGCGCAGTGCTCACGGGAAGTACCACCATCACCTCTCTCTCTCACGCACTCACGCCGCCGTCGACACCATGGTCACCGGCGGGAGTTCCTCGGGTGCAGGAGAAGGTATGCATCTCATCCCAACCCTAAACTCTACTCGGAATGATCTAGCCTAGCAGATCCGACGGTTCTATCAGATCTGTGTCAACTTTGTTGCTGTACCAGTACCAGAATCTCTTTTCCACCGAAAAGAAACAGAAAAAAATGGTTGAAAATGGGCGCAACTTTTGCAGCTCATTGCTGTGGAATTTGAAGAGCATTTATTTTAAGATACAAGGTCAGAATCAGAATTAAGCTGGTCCAGTCTAGCTCTAGGGGGCTTCGATTTTCCACTGAGGAAAAAAGACAAGGTGGATTTGAGCTGTGGATTCTCTTCGGTGTCTGCGGTACTGGGAAAACTAGGAGCCCTACTGCCCTAGAATGTGTAATCTTGTTGGTGCAGGTGGTTCCACCGAATACATGGCGATCATATCAAGGTCAAGCAACTACATAACTACTCCCTTCGCTCTTAAATATAAATCTCTTTAGAGTTTTCAATACGAATTATACACAAAGCAAAATGAATGAATCTATATTTTAAAATGTGTCTATATAGTCTGTATTGGAATCTCTGAAAGGTGTTATATTTAGAAACATACCGAATGGACTTGTCTACCACGCATACCTGGTGCTGCACCGGCTGGGAGGCCTGGTAATCTTGCATGGAAATTACCACATCGAAGCCCCCCTGCTGACACTGACCAAGGCAAGCTGCCTCTGTGTTAAAGAACGGCACTGCGTACCTTTGCCAGCCGGCCATCGATCACGTGCACTCATCATGACCACCTTCAAAACGAACAGTTTCGCTCGGTCACGACGCTGCAGGGGGGCAGGCTGCGGCAGCGTGCGTCATGAAACGCTTTGCTACGCGTCAGAATAACGGTCTCGGGTCTCCTCCCCTAGATCTGTTGCCGTGGACTGTACGTACCTGATGGACTGGGCGCTAGCTGTGAGCGTCAGTATTCTATTGCTAGATCCATGGTGCTGTGTCGCTCAAGCTTTCCGCTGCCATGCTCTTCTCCTGCAACCTGCCGCTGCCGCTGCCGCTGGTGGTGGCGGTGGTGCGTCCGGTGATGGGCAGGCTAGCTGTCGCCTTCCCCTCCGGTCAAACAAGCCTGGATGCCCCATCCTTACAGTTGGAACCAGCTGCCACCGACTATTTTAATTTTGTACCGACGCTAGGCCCAGCCCCCAGAGGCGAGCGAGGTGAAAGCGCTGGAGCCTGGAGGTTACGTGTGAGAATGTTTGTTCTGGAAAGCGGGCGGGACGGTTGATTGCTGGTAAAAGGGACGACGGTGGCCATGTTTCTTAGTTTCAGATGATGCACGAGTCTGGCTAGTTGAGTGAGAGGTCGTGCATGGTTAGGTTGGACGGATCATGCACGGCGTGCAGATCGAATCGTCAATTATGGATCCGCGTGTTTGTTTGTCCTTATGGGCGCGTACAGTTGCCTACATCTTGACGCACGGCTGTAGATTCTCGCCGTACGCTGTCCTCTAGCATATAACGGGAACTGGACGAGGCGTCTTGTGCGCCGACCTTGGAATCAATCACGGAGCGGTTACGGCACTAGTCACACCAGGGTGTAAACCAGTCGGCATGTGACCAATTAGTACTTGATCGACAGGGCGACGTACGACAGACAGACGTACTTACGGTCGAGATGGCGGTGTATAAATGGCAGTATGCAGAAGGAAAAAATGGTGTCAGTTAACTAACCATGCGCCGGCGGCGGTTTTGGCGCCGCGCGTACGGAAGAACGGAGAGAACGGACTCCGTTTCGGGTTTTCGGCCTTGGTCCATGCGGAGAGGGTGAGGTAGACAACGAGCCGAGGGATCGGTGCTAGTGCGGCCTACACTGGGGCGCTGCACCA
Source organism: Elymus sibiricus (assembly GCA_039707655.1). Taxonomy (NCBI): domain Eukaryota; kingdom Viridiplantae; phylum Streptophyta; class Magnoliopsida; order Poales; family Poaceae; genus Elymus; species Elymus sibiricus. The sequence goes on from CM077667.1 coordinate 418,873,900, forward strand.
CCTACTGGTAGCAGTACTGGACCGGAGGAATGGGCGGCGGCCCCAGGATCTGGGGGCGCTTTTACCGCCTCGAGATCTGTCCCCGGGGCAGTGGTTCGCCGCGTGGTAGAGCCCACGCCGCACTGCCACCGACCCGAACCACGGTTTGCCGTGGCGAGCCGCCGGTGGCTCGCCGTTTCGCTCGTCGCAAACCACGGGCTGCCTGGGCGCCTCGTCTCCCTGGAATTTTTGTCCAAAAGGACCACCTGCCGAGTCGAATTGTCAAAAGAGACCACCTACGAGTAAAAGTGACAGATCAGACCCCCCTGTCGCCACCAGCGCAGGTGGCCGGCCAGGCGGCTGGGGCCTGCCGCCACCAGCGCTGGCGGCCGGCCGCGATTCCCGTTGCGCCAGCCCCGCGACGGAACGGACGGCAGCTGCATGCACAGCCAGGCGGCATGCCGTGGGCCGGTGGTCCCTGCCGCCACCCAGCCTGGCGGCATGCACATGCATGCATGCATGCAGCAAGGGTGGATATCAGGTGATACCACCTATTACATGCTCTCGTGCTACAAACATGAACAGTGTCAGAGATGACACTGTTCACTTATAGATTTGTCTTTTTTGTTTCTCATTGTATATTTTGAATTTTGAGCTGAACTTTTTAGGAGTTATAGACATATGTCTTGTGAACATCCATAATATTTTTTAGAATTTTTTAAAACATCTAAATGTGATTTTTCAATTTTTGTAGCATGGGAGCATGTAATAGGTGGTATCACCTCATATGCACCCTTGTTGCATGCATGCATGCATGTGTGCCTGCCGCCAGGCTGGGTGGCGGCAGGGACCACCGGGGCCGATTCCGTTCCGTCGTGGGCTGGCGCAACGGGAATCGCGGCCGGCCGCCAGCGCTGGTGGCGGCAGGCCCCAGCTGCCTGGCCGGCCGCCTGCGCTGGTGGCGGCAGGCCCCAGCCGCTGGTGACGGCAGGGGGTCCGATCTGGCATTTGGACTCGCCGATGGTCTCTTTTGACAATTCGACTCGGCAGGTGGTCCTTTTGAACAAAAATTCGTCTCCCTGATGTCACTGGAAACATAATCACTCATGGTGCAGCCGCCGGCAGCAGTGCAGGCGGTAATAACAAATAATCTGCACGGCTGGGCTCGGCGGCGAGGCGATGCAAGCAGGATCCGGTCCACTCGGCTGCACTGATGGGCACGCGGGGCCGTGCGTGGGTGGACCACGCGTACGTGCCGCGGGAGGCGGCCGCGCGGGGAGGCCGGCCGGCAGTGGACGGTGGCTTTCCGGGCGCAAACAACTGGCGTCGGGCCCCGCTTTACAGCTGGGGGTTCCTTCCTCGCGGGGGGACACCCGCGCTCTGTGCCGTCACGTGGGGCAGCCCCTCTGCTCTCCTCTCCTCTCTGCTCTCGGTTTGGTGTGCGTACGCGCCAATTATTTCCCGAATTATTGCGTCCCCGGGCCCGCCGGCAGTATGTTATCCCGAGGGTACAGCCGCTGCCGTGATTGGTTATCAGAGTTTGGACTTCGGATTTGGAGACTAGAGGATCGGTCCGTTTCCCAGGGATGATTTTTTGATTATTTGCATTTTCTTTCTATTTAGCGAGGAATTTCTTGAATTTTCATCGTCCGGGCATCTCTATTTCGAAGGGCCGTTGGCCGTTCTTTATTAAATAGAAAAGAGTACATCAAAGCTTGACAATCTAGGCGATCTAGAACTGTCAGCCGTTAGAGCCTAAGCACAAACGAAGAGGAAGAAAAGCCCAGCCTGAATTCAAGCAAGGTCCAAACAAGAGAAAAGCAAATACGTCAATAGAAGTCGCCCACACAACCAGCCGCTCTCCATATAGCTATATCTTCCTTGATGATCTCCAGCACCATGTCAACATTGCTGGCCACATGTTCAAAAATCCTTGCGTTTCTTTCTTTCAGATTCTCCAGTGGATGAGGATAATTAAGGTGTTGAAGTTTCTCCGGGCTGCCTTGGGGATTCTCCTCCGCGCACTGATCCACCAAGTCTCTGTATTGCCAAAGCACTCGTCTGGTAGTGTGAAAGGTGCGTGCGTCCAGTCCCTGAACCTGGACCAAACATCCAGTGAGAAACGACATACCTAAAAACAGATGTGTGCAATCCTCGTGTGTCGAGAGGCACAACGGGCACGATCAATTTGAAGGCCAGCCCCTTTGTTCTAGGTTGTCTGCAGTTAAACTCCTCTTGTGGACGACCAACCATTTGAAGGCCCATGGCATCTCTAACCGTACCCCAGGACCCCCTCCCCTCCCCACGCAAATTTTCACTTTCTTGTATCTGCGCCGCCACCTTCCTTCACCGCCCTACGATGTTGACCCGCTCCACCGTATGTCCGCCACGATGGACATTGAGTCGACAGAGTACGTGGCCCGACTGTCGCGGTGGAAAACACGGAGAGCGTTGCCCTGTGTGCCCGACAACGCCTGCAAGAAGGCCGAGAAGGAGGTTGCAGCGAAGGAGGTCATCGACTTGGAGTATATATGTCGATTCGGTTCCGGTGTCGCTTGACACACCTGCATGCACATTAGCACCCTCGGCCACCCACACGCCTTATGGCGTTCCGTCTTTGCAATGGCCCGACATCCCGGATAGCTTCACGTAGGACCCAGATGCCTCACCGGACGTGGCATACAAGTTGTCATAGCTCCAACGGTCATGGACGATATCGTCAAGCCCAAGCTGCGAACATGCCCACCCACGGTTTGAGGATATGCCTTAACAAAATCCTCACCTATTTTAGTGTAGTAGATTAATTATGGTGCATGTTTAGGACTCCTTCATCAATCATGGAAATGATGAATGATCGGCCAGAGCCTCTAAATTGGGATATGGATGGCCAAAATTTACCTTTGTTTGATGATGGGCAATCCTCCAGCACCGGAAAAGAACGCAATGAAGTGAGGAAATGCATACTCAAGGAAAGAAGATATCTTGATGTGCCAAGCTTGGTTGAACACGACTGTGGATCCAATATGTGGAACCGAGCAAAAGGGCTCGAAATATAGGGAAAACATCCTTTCATGGTTCCATGACCACAAAACACTACACAGAACCACATCCAATCCAAAGCGACCTTCATGAGAGCTCTGTCAAACATAGGTGGGACGCCATCAAAGAGTACGTGAACGAGTTTTTACACTGCCTATATTTAAATGGTAAATAGGAACCAAAGTGGCATCACAGCCAATAGCCATGTTTGTTTCATTTTCGCCACATTGGTCATCATCTTTCTTGTTTGTTTCATTTCTTACATTATTGACATGTGATTTCTCCTAGATGGGTTTGCGGCCATTTTGTACCATCAAGTTGAGAACAAACCATTCATGATGGTTAACTGTTAACGGAGTTGAATGGGTGAAAATGCAATCATGTTTTAATCGTATTTTAATGTTGATGATAATATACATACAAGGACTAATTATGTTTGCTAGGTGAATACTCATGTTTCAGTCCCCACAGAAACTATGTGATCATGGACCGACCCAAATGAATATGACTCAAGTATGGTAAAACGAAGGTAAGAAGCATGGTTTTTCCGTTAAATCTCGAGTTATAGGGATTCCACACTTTTAAGAGGGGATCAAAGAGGTTCGTGGAGGATTATCGCAAGTCACATCTTCCTACCACCATTCCACTCATAAAATTAACAAAAATACAATGCCAAATCAGCCAACCTAGTTCCAATGTTAACATGGCCCAAATACCAAAACTCACCATAACAGTGATTGCTAGCTAGACATCCAGACTATGGCTGGCTTGTCTATGGTGCTACCCGAACATCCGACTATATGGTCAGAACCATTAGCAATTTTCCCTCCTAGTCGGACCGTATGGGATCCTTCTCGAACATCCGGAACGTCCGAGGGTTGACCGAACGTTTTTCCCAGAAGCTTATATATAACATGCTTATGTCTATGCTTTCTTGGAATATCTCGCGTTATGTTCGGATATACAGATAACCAACACAAAACAACAGAAGGTTTACCTCCATTACTTGACTGTCTGGGTTCTCGAACATCTAGGCATTCGTTAGACTGATGAAAGCACATATGCTCCCTTGGTGGTTTTGATAATTCATGACAACATACATTGTCTCTTGAACTAATAGTTTTATCTAGCTTATTTCAGATGAAGTCCACAGAGAGGATTGGCTAAAAGATTGTGTGGGGAACCTCCCCAAGGAAAGGAAGGAATAGGATTGGCCATGCTTCAAGAATGAGGACTCTACATTCTACATTTTGTGAGAAATCACTTTGAGTCCATAGGAAAGCTAATACTATTAAAAGAGGTTGAGGTAAATATGATGATCTGGTTGTTCAAGTGCTTAGAGGTAGCCACCAAAAATAATCACCCACTTGCCCACACATATCCTCTGTCCAAAGCCAAAAGTCTAAATTCGGTGATACCAACTTCCCATTCGGATCCACCGAGTTTATCCAAGACAGAAGCCAAACCAAACCCTAGCATCTCGATACTACCAACATTCCTTTTGTTGCCATCGAAACCAGTGACCAACTCTCTGTTAGCCATTTTCAAGAATCGGTCCCACCGAGTTTTGAGAATCGGTCTCACCGAGAAGTTGGACCAACTCTCTGTTAACCCATTTCTTGAAATCGGTCACACCGAGTTTAAGGAATCGGTCTCACCGAGTTTTCGTAACTGTCTAGGTCACCCATATTGGTACCACCGAGATTCATATATCGGTCTCACCGAAAATGCCAAAGTTGCCACATTTTGCACTAGTCGGCGCAACCGAGTTTTCACTTCGGTTTCACCGAGTTGGCAATAATGTTGTAACGGTTGGATTTTTGGTGATGCCTATATATACCCCTCCACCACCACTCACTCGCAAAAGAAGCACTCAGAACATACACCCACTTGCCATATCCAATTTTATGAGAGAGAACCACCTACCCTTGTGTCGAGGTCAAGATCATCCACTCCAACCATATGGATCTTCATTTCTAGCCTCCCCAAGTTGCTCTCCATCCAATCAATCTCTTCTACCCATGCCAAAATTGTGAGAGAGTGATTGAGTGTTGAGGAGACTGTCTTTTGAAGCACAAGAGCAAGGAGTTCATCATACTACCACATCTATTACCTATTGAAGGGTGGTGCCTCCTAGATTGGTTAGGTGTCGCTTGGGAGCCTCCTTCTTCATGATTGTGGAGTGGAACCAAGAAGTTTGTACGGGCAAGGAGATCGCTACTTCGTGAAGATCTACCTCGAGTGAGGCTAGTCCTTTGTGGACGGAAGCCGTTATGGAATAGACGAGGTTGCTACTTCGTGGACCCTTCGTGGGTGGAGCCCTCCGTGGACTCTCATGACCGTTACCCTCCGTGGGTTGAAGTCTCCATAAACGTGGACGTACGATAGCACCACCTATCGGAACCACGGGAAAAATCTTCGTGTCTCCAATTGCGTTTGATCTTCCTATCTCTACTCTCTTACATATGCTTCTCCTTACTTTCCGTTGCCATACTTTTTGACTAGCATGTGTAGGGTGCATTAGACTTGTTAGAATTGTTAAAATCTGCCAACCAATTGGGAAAAGTTTAGGTTTTTAATTTGTCAAGTAGTCTATTCACCCCCCCTCTAGACATCCCTTCTAGTGATCCCACAATTGGTATCAGAGCTTTGGTCTCCATAGCCTTGGTTTTATCACCATTGGAGGAAGATGGATATGTCTAGTTTGGGGAGTCTTAGTTGTAGAGTGCCGTTCTCGATGGGGAGTACTATAGTTAACGAAAATATGAAATGCTTGTGTTATTCAATGAATTCCATTTGAACAAGTATGTTAAGAACCCCTATGTACCTCCCATTGATCCTTTACATCCCACACACGAAGAGGAAATTGATATGCTTCATAATCTTAGAACCATTAATCTTATCATTAGAGGATTGCCTAGAATTGTGTTTGATCAAATGAAGAATTTTGAATGTGCTTATACTTTGTGGAATGATTTGGAGAAACAATATCCAAATTATTCATTGAGTAATCTTGAAGAAATTCTTCATAAATCTATTGCTTTTCACAAAATGATGCCTAGTGATCCTAGGTTTGATGACTATCTATTTGAGCTTAGAGACCTCATGCGTGCTAAAGGAGATGTCATAACTATCAACAACATCATTGTTGAAGTCATTCATATTCATAATCTTGAACATTGTCATGATCACAACTCTAACGAGTCTCTTGTTTCTTATGACGAGGATTTCCCACTTGATGATGACAATGTGGAACATGGCTACTAGGATGAAGATGAGTTGTTCGACATCGAGTATGAGAAGACTATGAAGAATCTAAGTCTCATGGCAAACTTCAAGGATTACATGTTCGGAGGAAAAGAGTGGATTCGCGATAGTGGATGCACCGATCATATGACCGGAGATAGAGATATGTTTCAAGAGACCGAACCAAACCATGGACCGCGAAGGTATGTGACTTTTGGAGACAACTCCAAGGGTAAGGTACTTGGTATTGGTAAGGTGGCCATATCTCATGATAGCTCTATTCAAAATGTCATGCTTGTTGAATCCCTTGGCTACAATCTTCTTTCCGTATCTAGACTTGCCGACTTCGGTTTTAATGTGCTATTTACCAAAGTAGATTGCCAAGTGTTTCGTCAAGATAATCATAGCATGGTATTTACCGGTTTCCGTAGAGATGATCTATACATTATCGATTTCACTAAGAGATCCAAACCTCGTACTTGTCTTATTGCAAAATCTTCTAAAGGTTGGCTTTGGCATAGAAGGCTAGGACATGTTGGTATGCGTAATCTAGACAAGCTCATCAAAGGTGATCAAATACTTGGTGTTAAAGATGTTATCTTTGACAAAGATAGACTTTGTAGTGCTTGTCAAGCAGGAAAGCAAGTAGGTGGAAGTCATCCCGTAAAGAATATCATGACTACTAGGAGGGCACTCGAGTTGCTTCATATGGATCTTTTTGGTCCCAATGCTTACAAGAGCCTCGGTGGAAATTCCTTTGGTCTAGTTATAGTTGATGATTTTTCCAGATTTACGTGGGTATTCTTTCTTGATGATAAGTCGCAGGTGCAAAACATTTTCAATAACTTCGCTCGCAAAGCACAAAATCAGTTTGAAGTGAAGATCAAGAAAGTTCGGAGCGACAATGGATCGGAGTTCAAGAACACGAATGTGGATTCCTTTCTTGACGAAGAAGGGATCTCACATGAGTTCGCGGCTACGCACACGCCTCAACAAAATGGAGCGGTTGAGAGGAAGAACCGGACTCTTATAGAGATGGCTAGAACGATGCTCGACGAATACAAGATGCCAAGACACTTTTGGGCGGAAGCCGTGGAAACAACTTGTCATGCTATGAATCGACTCTACCTTCACAAGCTTCTCGGTAAAACGGCATACCAGATACTCACCAGTAACAAGCCCCACGTTGGATACTTTCGAGTATTCGGCTCCAAGTGTTACATTCTTGATAAGCATCATCGTTCTAAATTTGCTCCTAAGTCTCATGAAGGTTTCCTACTCGGTTATGGATCAAACTCTCACACTTACCATGTCTACAACAACTTCACTCGAAAAGTTGAAGAGACGGTAGATGTGAAGTTTGATGAATCTAATGGTTCGCAAGTCGAACAATTGCCAAATGATGTAGGAGATAAGGAACCTTCAGAAGCTATCCAAGACTTGTCCTTTGGCAAGATTCGTCCCATGGAGTTGAAGGAAAGTACCTCGTCAACTCAAGTGAAAGCCCCTACTTCACGTCAAGGTGAACCTGAACACGACATGGAGGCATCCACAAGCGGTACATGACAAGATGAAGAGGAGGAAGAAGTTCATCATGAAGATCCACCACAACCTCCTTCACCATCACCTCAAGGAGATGACACCTTCAACAACCATGAAGAAGAAGATGATGATGAAGAAGCTCCGCCATCCAGCAAGAAAAATCTACCCCGAGTTCGAGCAAGAGTGAACAAAAATCATCCTCTAGATCAAATCTTCGGTGACATACAAACCGGGAGGATAACTCGCTCTAAAACTCGATTAGCTAACTTTTGTGAGCATTATTCATTCATCTCTAGTATTGAGCCTTTGAAGGTAGAAGAAGCTCTTCAGGACCCAGATTGGGTGGATGCTATGCACGAGGAGCTACACAACTTCGAGAGGAACGAAGTGTGGACACTAGTGGAGAAGCCCAAAGACGAGCAAAACATCATCGGAACCAAATGGGTGTTTCGGAACAAACAAGACAAAGACGGTCAAGTCGTACGCAACAAGGCGCGTCTCGTGGCTCAAGGCTACACCCAAGTCAAAGGTATGGACTACGGTGAGACTTATGCCCCCGTTGCTAGACTTGAGGCTATACGTATACTTCTTGCTTATGCTAATCACCATGATATCACTCTTTATCAAATGGATATTAAAAGTGCTTTTTTAAATGGTGAGATTGAAGAAGAGGTCTATGTTAAACAACCCCCTAGTTTTGTAAACCCTACGAAACCTAATCATGTCTACAAGCTTCGTAAAGCTCTCTATGGCCTCAAGCAAGCCCCACGAGCTTGGTACAAATGCTTAACGAAGTTTCTTATCGAAACAGGTTTTGAAATTGGTAAAATTGACGCAACCTTATTTACTAAAAGGGTTAATGGTGAATTATTTGTGTGCCAAATTTATGCGGATGATATTACCTTTGGATCTACTAACCCACAATTTGGTGAGAAATTTGGAAGGTTGATGTCCGAGAAGTATGAGATGTCCATGATGTGTGAGCTGAAATTTTTCCTTGGCTTGCAAATCAAGCAAACGAGAGAAGGAACTTTCATCTCTCAAAGCAAGTATACCAAGGACTTGATTAAGAAGTTCAACATGCAAGAGTGTAAAGGTATGAAAATTCCTATTGCTACTAGTGGACATGTTGACCTCACCAAGGAGGACAAACCGATTGATCAAAAGGTTTATCGATCAATGATTGGTTCATTGCTCTATCTATGTGCCTCCCGTCCCAACATTATGCTTAGTGTGTGCATGTGCGCTAGATATCAAGCCGCTCCTAAAGAGTGTCATCTTAAGGCCGTGAAAAGAATTGTGAGATACTTGATACAAACGCCAAACTTTGGCATATGGTATCCTAAGGGATCTTCTTTTAACCTTGTTGGCTATTCCGACTCGGACTATGCCGGAGATAAGGTTGATAGAAAATCCACCTAGGGCACATGTCAATTTCTTGGTAGATCTCTTGTGTCTTGGTTATCCATGAAAGCACATCTGCTCCCTTGGTGGTTTTGGTAATTAATAACAACATATATCTCATTGGACTAATGTTTCCACTAAGTATATTTACTTTGTATACTTAGTGGAAACATTAATGTTTTCACAATGTTTCCACTAAGTATAGCCATCCCATATATCTCATTGGACTAATGTTTCCACTAAGTATATCTCATTGAAGCTTTGCCAATTCTATTCCTTGCATCTTGGGGTCTCATTGGACTAATGTTTCCACAAGCTCTCCCACAAAATACTCTGTCTAAACCCTACCATACAAAATCGGTGCCACCAAGTTTCCCACTCGGCCCTACCAATTTTCATCTCAGACAGAATCCAGCCAAACCCTAGCTTCTCGGTACAACCAAGTTCTTTATCGGTGCAACCGAGTTTTGGTGACCAACATTCTGATGTCCCATTTTATAAAATCGGAATTTCTGAGTTTTATGATTTGGTGTCACCGAGTTTGGAAACTACCCTCGGCCACTCATATCGGTACTACCGAGAATCATATATTGGTCTCACCGAGATTCCTAAAGTTGCCACATTTTGAACAATCAGTACGACCGAGTTTTACTTCGGTTTCACCGAGTTGGTCAATAATGGTGTAACGGTTCTATTTTTGGGGATGCCTATATATACCCCTCCACCACATCCCACTCGCAAGAGAAGCACTCAGAACAGTTCCCCACTTCCCATATCCAAATTTCTGAGAGAGAGCCACCTACCCTTGTGTTGAGATCAAGATCATCCACTCCAACCATATGGATCTTGATTTCTAGCCTCCCCAAGTTGCTTTCCGCCCAATCATTCTCTTCTACCAAGCCAAATCTATGAGAGAGTGATTGAGTGTTGAGGAGTCTATCATCTTGAAGCACAAGAGCAAGGAGTTCATCATCACTATCAAGCCTATTACCTTTTGGAGGGTGGTGCCTCCTAGATTGGTTAGGTGTTTCTTGGGAGCCTCTTACTTCGTGTTGTGGAGTTGAACCAAGAAGTTTCTACGGGCAAGGAGATCGCCTACTTCGTGAAGATCTACCCATAGTGAGGCTAGTCCTTCGTGGACGGAAGTTGTTATGGAATAGTCAAGGTTGCTACTTCGTGGACCCTTATGGGTGGAGCCCTCCGTGGACTCTCGTGACCGTTAGCCTCTGTGGGTTGAAGACTCCATAAACGTGGATGTACGATAGCGCACCTATCGGAACCACGGGAAAAATCTTCGTGTCTACAATTGCGTTTGATCTTCTAATCCCTACCCTCTACTACATGTGCTTGTCTTTACTTTCCGCTGCTATACTCTTAGACATGCATGTGTAGGGTGTGCTTGACTTGCTATCATTGCTAAAATCTGCCCACAACTAAAATTGGGAAAAAGTAGAATTTTTATTTGGTCAAGTAGTCTAATCACCCCCCCTCTAGACATACTTTATATCCTACAATCCAAGAAACAAAACTCGGTATCTCTATCTACCTCCGAAGCGGAATACATTGCCACCGGATCAAGTTGTGCTCAATTGCTATGGATGACTCAAACTCTTAAGGATTATGGAATCCATGTGAGACATGTTCCATTGTTGTGTGACAATGATAGAGCTATTAAGATTGCTCATAATCCCGTGCAACATTCTCGAACTAAACATATTCAAGTTCATCATCATTTCATTCGTGATCATGTTGCCAAAGGGGACATTAATCTCAAACATGTTTGCACTAACAAGCAATTGGCTGATATCTTTACTAAGCCACTTGATGAGAAAGTGTTTTGTCATTTGAGGAGTGAGTTGAACATCATTGATGCTTCAAACTTGAGCTAAACTCACTCGGATGCATGCAAGGGCATGAGCTTACATGACTATTCCATGTTACACTTGATATGACACTATCTTATACCTTTGAAATATATGCTCCCTTGTATTGTATCTAACCTTTTGTAGGTACTTGGAAGAACTACACTCCACAAGATTGCGATCAACTCATATCACAAGCAATCTTGTCGTGGCCGAGTATCCACAACCCTTCTTTGATAATGGAAGGAAGAAGACAACACAAACTATATCCTTGACTTATATATTATGAAAATTTCTCTATTGTCATTTGGATATATACGTTGTTCTTCCTTGCATGACTAACTCTTGTAGGAGGACCTACCTTCAAAGAAAATATGGATTGCTCCCAACTCAAAATGATCTTGATCAACTTCAAGCATCCACAAGAAGTTCTCCCACATACCACGTCATCAACATCACTCAATGGTATGTGCTCATATCCTTGAAATAGCTTTACTCCAAGTCATGAGATAAAGCAACTCAAGAGATATGAAAACATTAAAATGCTTAATCGAAAAGTGGTAACCCCATTTTGATCTTAACGTAGAGCATGACCTATGATCAAGTATTCTTGCTTGGCTCCTTAAGTCAATATACTCTAATATAGGTGACCTAGTCACCGCCCATCATCTAGATGAAGTATCTTGTTGGGTTCGTCTTTTAGTTGCATGATTTCTTGGAACCACTCAATTTCCATCTAGTTGAAAATTCATTGCGAATCCTTTTATTCTATTGAAACTTTCAAAAAATTGCTTTTGACAAACTTTGCCAAGTTTCTGTTTTGCCTTTCGGAGCCTCCGATCCAAATAACTCAGTATCACCGATCATGCAGATAAGCTGCACAATCTTATATCGGTTCCACTGACTCATTTGCCTCGGAGCCACTGATTTTGCTATCTTCTGTGTTCTTTGACAAATTTAGCAAATCTCCATTTCTTCAAGGATCCCTTTGTTAAAAAGGGGGGAGAAACTTTCTTCCAGGACCCCTATGTCAAAGGGGGAGAAATTTTAAAGAGCCTTTTCAGATGATAAAAGGGGGAGAAAAGGTCTTCAAGGATCCCTTAGTCTCAACTACTCTCAAGTAACCCTACTTTCTATGACCCTTATTCTCAAGGATCCCTTCCCTCTCAATGATCCCTTTCCTCTGACCCTTTGTGTCACCCTTTTTGGAAATTAATGCCAAAGGGGGAGAAATATCAAAGCTTATACTTGCTAACAAAGGGGGAGAAATCTCAAAAGGGGGAGAATGTCAAAGCTTATGCTTGTATATGGGGGAGAATATCAAGGGGGAGAATATAAATAAGGGGAGAACATATCAAGGGGGAGAGCATCTAAGAACATCTAAGCTTATGCTTACCCAATGTGGGGGAAATATTTGTTCATGTCTAACATAAACATATCTCCTTGTTATTGTGTTTTAGACTTGATTGCCTATTAGTGCTAGACTTGTCTCACCCTACCTACTCCCAATATCTACATGCTAAGATTCAGGGGGAGAGGAAGATTTACAAATCCATATTTAGGGGAGAAAGTTCTAAATGTGTTTTGGAGACATATCAATCTTCAGAAACTCTATTCTTCATATGTCTTCAATATCTTGGTACTCTTGAATCCTTTTGCATTTGGATATGTAGAATACTCTTGTGTTTTCTAACATTGTTTTCTCAAGTGTGTCTCTACTACTAGAATGCTCAAGAACTTCAAGGTAAGTATATGCATCATATCCTTGGTCAAGATGATCTCTTGCTTCTTGCACATATTGTTTGCAAGGGTGCAGTCTTGAACATGAAAACACCTCATTCACATATATTTGATGCATATAGACAAGATATACATGACTTCTCATGTCCTTTCTACTATGTGTGTGTTCAAGCATTCCAAAGCAACTATCCTTTAAAATGGATCGCACACATTTATGGGGAGCTTGTATTAGTCATGTATCCTTCAAAGCTATCACATATTCCTGCATATCTTAATTTGAAGCTTTGATTGTATGTTTTCATCAATTACCAAAAAGGGGGAGATTGAAAGCACATATGCTCCCTTGGTAGTTTTGATATTTCATGAAAACATACATTGTCTCTTGGACTAATAGTTTTATCTAGCTTATTTCAGATGAAGTCCACGGAGAGGATTGGCTAAAAGATTGCGTGGAGATCCTTCTTGCTACTTCTTGAGCTTGCGTTGGTTTTCCCTTGAAGAGGAAAGGGTGATGCAGCAAAGTAGATAAGTATTTCCCTCAGTTGTTGAGAACCAAGGTATCAATCCAGTAGGAGGTACAAGCAAGGCCCCAATATATGCACCTGCACAAACAATCAAACACTTGCACCCAACGCTATAAAGGGGTTGTCAATCCCTTCACGGTTACTTGCACGGATGAGATCCGAAAGAGATAGATATAAAAGATTACTAAAACGAAAACTAAAATAAAAGTAAATAAATTGCAGCAAAGTATTTTTGGTATTTTTGGTTTATAGATCTGAAAATATAATATGGAAAATAGACCCGGGGGCCATAGGTTTCACTAGAGGCTTCTCTCTTGAAGGAAAATAATATGGTGGGTGAACAAATTACTGTCGAGCAATTGATAGAAAAGCGCATAGTTATGACGATATCCAAGGCAATGATTATTCATATAGGCATCACGTCCGTATCAAGTAGACGGAAACGATTCTGCATCTACTACTATTACTCCATACATCGATCGACTCCAGCCTGCATCTAGAGTATTAAGTTCATGAAGAACAGAGTAACGCATTAAGTAAGATGACATGATGTAGAGGGATAAACTCAAGCAATATGATGAAAACCCCATCTTTTTATCCTTGATGGCAACAATACAAATACGTGCCTCGCTACCCCTACTTTGTCACTGGGTGAGGACACCGCAAGATTGAACCCAAAACTAAGCACTTCTCCCATTACAAGAATTACCAATCTAGTTGGCCAAACCAAACCAATAAATCGAAGAGACTTGCAAAGATATGAAATCATGCATATAAGAATTCAGAGAAGATTCAAATAATATTCATAGATAATCTGATCATAAATCCACAATTCATCGGATCTCGACAAACACACCGCAAAAGATTATTACATCGGATAGATATCCATGAAGATCATGGAGAACATGGTATTGAAGATCATAGGGAGAGAAGAAGCCATCTAGCTACTAGCTATGGACCCGAAGGTCTGAGGTGAACTACTCACGCATCATCGGAAGGGCAATGGTGTTGATGTAGATGCCCTCCGTGATCGAATCCCCCTTCGGCAGATTACCGGAAAAGGCCCCAAGATGGGATCTCACGGGAACAGAGGCTTGCGGCGGTGGAAAAGTATTATCGTGGCTCTCTTTGGTATTGGGGAATATTCCTAAATTTATAGGCGAAGAGTTAGGGTTGGAGGAGCTACGGGGGGCCCACAAGCCAGGGGGCGCCCCCCAGGGGCGCGCCCTGGTGGCTTGTGGCCTACCCGTAGGTCTTCTGGCCTCTTCACGAAGCCTCCTGGGTTCCTTCTGGTCCAAGAAAAATCAGCGTAGAATTTTATTCCGTTTGGACTCCGTTGGATATTCCTTTTCTGCAATACTCAAAAACAAGGAAAAAACAGAAACTGGCACTGGGCACTAGGTTAATAGGTTAGTCCCAAAAATAATATAAAATAGCATATTAATGCATATAAAACATCCAAAACAGATAATATAATAGCATGGAACAATCAAAAATTATAGATACGTTGGAGACGTATCAGCATCCCCAAGCTTAATTCCTGCTCGTCCTCGAGTAGGTAAATGATAAAAACAGAATTTTTGATGTGGAATGCTACCTAACATATTTATCCATGTAATATTTTTATTATGGCATGAATGTTCAGATCTATAAGATTCGAAACAAAAGTTTAATGTTGACATAAAAACAATAATACTTCAAGCATACTAACAAAGCAATCGTGTCTTTTCAAAATAACATGGCCAAAGAAAGTTATCGCTACAAAATCATATGGTCTGGCTATGCTCCATCTTCCCCACACAAAGTATTTAAATCATGCACAACCCCGTTGACAAGTCAAGCAATTGTTTCACACTTTTTATGTTCTCAAACCTTTTCAACTTTCACGCAATACATGAGCGTGAGCCATGGATATAGCACTATAGGTGGAATAGAATATGGTGGAGGTTGTGAGGAAAAGGAGAAGATAGTCTCACATCAACTAGGCGTATCAACGGGCTATGGAGATGCCCATCAATAGATATCAATGTGAGTGAGTAGGGATTGCCATGCAACGGATGCTCTAGAGCTATAAGTGTATGAAAGCTCAAAAAGAAACTAAGTGGGTGTGCATCCAACTCGCTTGCTCACGAAGACCTAGGGCAATTTGAGGAAGCCCATCATTGGAATATACAAGCCAAGTTATATAATGAAAAATTCCCACTAGTATATGAAAGTGACAAAATAGGAGACTCTCTATCATGAAGATCATGGTGCTACTTTGAAGCACAAGTGTGGAAAAAAAGATAGTAGCATTGTCCCTTCTCTCTTTTCTCTCACATTTTTTTTTAATTTTTGGTGGGCATCTTTGGCCTCTTTTTTTTATTTGGGCTTCATTGGCCTCTTTTATTATTTGTAAAGTCCGGAGACTCATCCCAACTTGTGAGGGAATCATAGCTTCCATCATCCTTTCCTCACATGGGACAATGCTCTAATAATGATGATCATCACACTTTTATTTACTTACAACTCAAGAATTACAACTCGATACTTAGAATAAAATATGACTCTATATGAATGCCTCCGGCGGTGTACTGGGATGTGCAACGATCTAGCATAGCAAATGACATCAAAAAATGGACAAGCCATGAAAACATCATGCTAGCTATCTTAGATCATGCAAAGCAATATGATAATGATGGTGCGTGTCATGATAAACGGAACGGTGGAAGTTGCATGGCAATATATCTCGGAATGGCTACGGAAATGCCATAATAGGTAGGTATGGTGGCTGTTTTTAGGAAGGGAATATGGTGGGTTTAATGCACCGGCGAAAGTTGCGCGGTACTAGAGAGGCTAGCAATGGTGGAAGGGTGAGAATGCATATAATCCATGAACTCACATTAGTCATAAAGAACTCACATACTTATTGCAAAAGTCTATTAGTTATCGAAGCAATGTATTAGACGCATGCTCCTAGGGGAGAGGTTGGTAGGAGTTAACCATCGCGCGCTCCCGACCCTCACACAAAGGATGACAATCAATAAACAAATCATGCTCCGACTTCGTTACATAACGGTTCACCATACGTGCATGCTACGGGAATCACAAACTTTTAACACAAGTATTTCTACCAATCCACAATTACTCATTAGCATGACTCTAATATCACCATCTTTATATCGCAAAACTATATGCGAGGAATCAAACTTCTCATAGTATTCAATGAACTTTATATGAAAGTTTTTATTATATCCCTCTTGGAAGCCCATTATATTAGGACTAAATTCATAACCTAAACCAACTACCATGCTGTTTAAAGACTCTCAAAATAATATAAGTGAGTTACGAGAGTTCAATTATTTCTATAAATAAAACACCACCGTGCTCTAAAAAGATATAAGTGAAGCACTAGAGCAAAATTGCCTAGCTCAAAAGATATAAGTGAAGCACATAGAGTATTATAATAAATTCACGATTTATGCGTGTCCCTCTCAAAAGATGTGTGCAGAAAGTATGATTGTGGCAAACTAAAAAGCAAAGACTCATATCATACAAGACGCTCCAAGCAAAACACATATCATGTGGTGAATAAAATATAGCCTCAAGTAAATTTACCGATGGATTGAAGACGAAAGAGGGGATGCCTTCCGGGGCATCCCCAAGATTAGGCTCTTTGGTATCCTTGAATATTCCTTGGGGTGCCTTGGGCATCCCCAAGCTTAGGCTCTTGCCACTCCTTATTCCATAGCCCATCAAATCTTTACCCAAAACTTGAAAACTTCACAACACAAAACTCAACAGAAAACTCGTGAGATCCGTTAGTATAAGAAAAATAAATCACCACTTTAGGTACTGTTGTGAACTCATTATTTATTTATATTGGTGTAATATCTACTGTATTCCTACTTCTCCATGGTTCATACCCCCCGATACAACCCATAGATACATCAAAATAAGCAAACAACACATAGAAAACAGAATCTGTCTAAAACAGAACAGTCTGTAGAAATCTGTAAACTTCGAGTACTTCTGGAACTCTAAAAATTCTTAAAAATTAGGAAAATGTAAGGAATTTGTATATAAATACTGTGTTAAAATTTCAGCTCAATATAATATTCCAGTAAAAAATGAAAATTCATATACTGGACGCAAAGTTTCTGTTTCAGATTCAGCATCACTTCTACTCATCCTATGAATCATCCTAACGGTTCTACTTGGCACAAAAAGTAAATAAACCATAAAAACACAATCATAAAATAGGCATAATTGTGTCAACGCTCAAAAACAGAAAGGAAAAAGCAAAATTTATTTATTCATTGGGTTGCCTCCCAACAAGCGCTATCATTTTACGCCCCTAGCTAGGCATAATGATTTCAATGATGCTCACATAAAAAGTAGTAATTGAAATATGCAAGAAAGCATCATGAATCTCATGAAAAGCACATTTACGTCTAACCCACTTCCTATGCATAGGGATTTTGTGAGCAAACAATTTATGGGAACAAGAATCAACTAGCATAGGAAGGTAAAACAAGCATAACTTCAAAACTTTGAACACATAGTGAGGAAACTTGATATTATTGCAATTCCTACAAGCATATGTTCCTCCCTCATAATAAATTTCAGTAGCATCATGAAGGAATTCAACAATATAACTATCACATAAATCATTCTTTTCATGATGCACAAACATAGAATTTTCATTACTCTCCACATAAGCAAATTCCTTTTTATCCATTGTAGTGGGAGCAGACTCAACAAAATAACTATCATGAGACACTTGATTGACATAACCAGATTGCAAATTAAAACCATGATGATAAGTTTCACCATCATCATGAATAGGAGGCATGCAAACATCATAATAAATTTGCTCATCAAAACTTGGGGGACTAAAAATATCATCTTCATCAAACATAGCATCCCCAAGCTTGTGGCTTTGCATATCGTTAGCATAATTGACATTAATAGAATTGATAGTAACATCATTGCAATCATGCTTTCCAATCAAGGAGATATCATGAATCACCTTATAAATTTCTTCTTTCAACACTTCATCAAAATTTTCATGATTTATAAGCAAAACTTCATAGAGACAATCAAGTGCACTCAACTCACTAGCAATTGGTTCATCATAATTTGGTCTTTTGAAAAGATTAGCAAGTGGATGAGGATCCATATCAATAGATTTTTAGCAAGCGAAGATGCAAGCAAATAGAAGGCACATGGCAACACAAGCAAACAAAAAGCAAACGAAAAGACGAACGGAAGAAGGGCGAATAAAAAGGCAAATCTTTTTGGGTTTTTTTTCTTCTGAAAATCGTTTTAGAAGTGGGGGAGAGGAAAACTAGAGGCAAATAATGTAAATGCAAGAGATGAGTTTGTGATGGGTACTTGGTAGGCTTGATGTAGATCCCTCCGACAACCACACCAAAAATTGGCAAGTTGACGGGAGAGTTCTTGTCTTGACTTGCTATGTATCCTCCCCGGCAACGGCGCCAGAAATCCTTCTTGCTACTTCTTGAGATTGCGTTGGTTTTCCCTTGAAGAGGAAAGGGTGATGCAGAAAAGTATATAAGTATTTCCCTCAGTTGTTGAGAACCAAGGTATCAATCCAGTAGGAGGTACAAGCAAGGCCCCAATCTATGCACCTGCACAAACAATCAAACACTTGCACCCAACGCTATAAAGGGGTTGCCAATCCCTTCACGGTTACTTGCAAGGATGAGATCCGAAAGAGATAGATATAAAAGATTACTAAAATGAAAACTAAAATAAAAGTAAATAAATTGCAGCAAAGTATTTTTGGTATTTTTGGTTTATAGATCTGAAAATATTATATGGAAAATAGACCCCGGGGCCATAGGTTTCACTAGAGGCTTCTCTCTTGAAGGAAAATAATACGGTGGGTGAACAAATTACTGTCGAGCAATTGATAGAAAAGCGCATAGTTATGACGATATCCAAGGCAATGATTATGCATATAGGCATCACGTCCGTAACAAGTAGACCGAAATGATTCTGCATCTACTACTATTACTCCACACATCGACCGACTCCTGCCTGCATCTAGAGTATTAAGTTCATGAAGAACAGAGTAACGCATTAAGTAAGATGACATGATGTAGAGGGATAAACTCAAGCAATATGATGAAAACCCCATCTTTTTATCCTTGATGGCAACAATACAAATACGTGCCTCGCTACCCCTACTTTGTCATTGGGTGAGGACACCACAAGATTGAACCCAAAACTAAGCACTTCTCCCATTGCAAGAATTACCAATCTAGTTGGCCAAACCAAACCAATAACTCGAAGAGACTTGCAAAGATATGAAATCATGCATATAAGAATTCAGAGAAGATTCAAATAATATTCATAGATAATCTGATCATAAATCCACAATTCATCGGATCTCGACAAACACACCGCAAAAGAGTATTACATCGGATAGATCTCCATGAAGATCATGGAGAACATGGTATTGAAGATCATAGGGAGAGAAGAAGCCATCTAGATACTAGCTATGGACCCAAAGGTCTGAGGTGAACTACTCACGCATCATCGGAAAGGCAATGGTGTTGATGTAGATGCCCTCTGTGATCGAATCCCCCTCCGACAGATTACCGGAAAAGGCCCCAAGATGGGATCTCACGGGAACAGAGGCTTGCGGCGGCGGAAAAGTCTTATCGTGGCTCTCTTTGGTATTGGGGGAATATTCCTAAATTTATAGGTGAAGAGTTAGGGTTGGAGGAGCTACGGGGGGCCACAAGCCAGGGGGGCGCCCCCCCCAGGGGCGCGCCCTGGTGGCTTGTGGCATACCCGTAGGTCTTCTGGCCTCTTCTCGAAGCCTCCTGGGTTCCTTCTGGTCCAAGAAAAATCAGCGTAGAATTTTATTCCGTTTGGACTCCGTTGGATATTCCTTTTCTGCAATACTCAAAAACAAGGAAAAAACAGAAACTGGCACTGGGCACTAGGTTAATAGGTTAGTCCCAAAAATAATATAAAATAGCATATTAATGCATATAAAACATCCAAAACAGATAATATAATAGCATGGAACAATCAAAAATTATAGATACGTTGGAGACGTATCACTCCCCAAGGAAAGGAATGAATAGGATTGGCCATGCTTCAAGAATGAGTACCCTACATTTTACATTTTGTGAGAAATCACTTTGAGTCCATAGGAAAGCCAATACTATTAAAAGGGGATGAGGTAAATATGATGATCTGGTTGCTCAAGTGCTTAGAGGTAGCCACCAAAAATACTCACCCACTTCCTGATAACCCACAAGTGTAGGGGATCGTTTGTAGCCTTTTTCGATAAGTTAGAGTGTCGAACCCAATGAGGATCTAAAGTCAGAACAAATATTCCCTCAGGTTCTATCGACCACCGATACAACTCTACACACGCTAATGCTTGCTTTACCTAGAACAAGTATGAAACTACTTTGCGGGAATAAAACTAGAAGTACTTTTTAATGAAGAACGTGGAAATAAAAGTTAGGTGTTGTTTTCATAAAATAACAATAAAAGTAAATAACTTAGTAGAAAGCTTTTTGTGTAACGCAAGAGAAAGATTGTCCCTAGGCAATTGAATATAATATGATAGATACTTGTTATATGCAATGAATGAGAGGCATACGCCAACACACTTTCCGTACTTGGATCATATGCACTTATGATTGGAACTCTAGCAAGCATCCGCAACTACCAAAGTTCATTAAGGTAAAACCCAACCATAGCATTAAGTATCAAGTCCTCTTTACTCCCATACGCAACAACTCACCTACTCAGGTTTATGCTTCTGTCACCTCAAGCAACCCACCATAGGAAAATCATGAACATATTGCAACACCCTACAGCGGGAATCCCTCATGTTTGCGCGACACAGAAGGCACCATAGGTCAGCACCATATCAATATACAACTCACATCCATAACATCATACCACAATTAACCCATAGGACAAAAGAGATCTACTCAAACATCATTGAATGGCCAAATATCATTGGGAAATAATATATGGAGTAGAGCACCATGTTTAAGTAGAGATTACAGCGGGGAAGAGAAGTGTTACACCGCTGCATAGTGGGGGAGAGAGTTGGTGTTGACGGCGGCGAAGTTGTTGGTGTAGATCGCCGTCACGATGATTGCCCCGACGGCGTTCCGGCGCCACCGAGAGAGAGTGGAGAGAGCCCCCTCCTTCTTCTTCTTCCTTGGCCTCCCCCCTAGATGGGAGGAGAGTTCCCCGTCTGGTCCATGGCCTCCATGGCGGCGGAGGGGCAGGATCCCCTCCTAGTCCCTCTCTGTTCTCTTCTGTTTCTCGTTCTTGTTTTCTGGCCGAAAACCGTTTCTTAGATTCCCCGAGATCCGTAACTCCGATCGGGCTGAAATTTTGAGGGGATTCTTATCCAAACATTAGCTTCCTTGCGCCCGAAGGAGATCTCCAACCAATGTACGAGGTGGGCACAACCCACCACCATGCGTTTGGGCCCCTAGGCGCCGTGGTGTATCTTGGGGGCTGTGGGCCTCCGTTTGTGTTGATTCTACTTCTCAAAATTCACAAATATGCCAAAAAAATCTTCGTAAAATTTCATAGCCTTTGGACTTCGTTTGATATGGATATTCTGCGAAACAAAAAACATGCAACAAATAGGAACTGGCACTGGGCACTAGATCAATATGTTAGTCCAATAAATAATATAAAATGTTGCCAAAAATATGTGAAAGTTGTATAATATTGGCATGAAACAATCAAAAATTATAGATACGACGAAGACGTATCAGCATCCCCAAGCTTAATTCCTGCTCGTCCTCGAGTAGGTAAATGATAAAAAAGATAATTTTTCATGTGGAATGCTACCTAGCGTAATCTTGATCATATATCTAATCATGGCATGAATATTAAGACACAAGTGATTCAAAGCAATAGTCTAGTTTTGACATAAAGAGATTAATACTCGGGCATGCCAACAAACAATCATGTCTTTCAAAATATCAAGGCTAAAGAACGCTATCCCTACAAAATCATATAGCCTTGTCATGCTCTGTCTTCTTAACACAAAGTATAATTCATGTACTACCCCAGTGTCAGCCAAGCAATTGGTTCATACTTTTTAACGCGCTTCAGCATTTTCAACCCTCACGCAATACATGAGTGCAAGCCATGGATATAGCACTATGAGTGGAATAGAATATGGTGGTAGGTTTCAAAGGGGTAAAAGTGGAGAAGAAAGTCTCGCATCAACTCAGCGTATCAACGGGCTATGGAGATGCCCATCAATAGATATCAATGTGAGGAGTAGGGATTGCCATGCAACGGATGCACTAAGAGTTATAAGTGTATGAAAGCTCAATATGAAAACTAAGTGGGTGTGCATCTAACTCTACAATGAAAAATTCCCACTAGTATATGAAAGTGACAACATAGGATACTCTCTATATGAAAAACATGGTGCTACGTTGAAGCACAAGTGTGGAATTAGCATGCCCCTTTTTTTCTTTTTCTTTCTTTTTTTCCTCGTTTTTTTCTTTTTTTCTCCTTTTCTTTTTTTTTCTTTGTCCGGAGCCTCATCCCGACTTGTGGGGGAATCATAGTTTCCATCATCCTTTCATCACTGGGACATGCTCTAATAATGAATAATGATGATCATCACACTTCTATTTACTTACAACTCAATATTACTACGATAGTAGAACAAAGTGTGACTCTATATGAATGCAATGATCTAGCGTAGCAAAGATATAAAAAAACGGACAAGCCATGGAAACATCATGCTAGCTATCTTACGATCATGTAATGCAATATGACAATGAATGCTCAAGTCATCAAAACAGAAGCGGTGAAAGTTGCATGGCAATATATCTCGGAATGGCTATGGAAATGCCATAATAGGTAGGTATGGTGGCTGTTTTGAGGAAGATATAATAAGGCTTATGTGTGATAGAGCGTATCATATCACGGGGTTTGGATGCACCGGTGAAGTTTGCACTGACTCTCGAGGTGAGAAAGGGCAATGCACAGTACCGTAGAGACTAGCAAATTGCGGAAAGGTAAGAGTGCGTATAATCCATGGACTCACATTAGTCATAAAGAACTCACATACTTATTGCAAAAGTTTATTAGCCCTCGAAGCAAACTATTACTGCGCATGCTCCTAGGGGGGAGGTTGGTAGGAGTTAACCATCACGCGCCCCCGACCTTCGCACAAAGATAGACAATCAAGAATAAATTGTGCTCCAACTTCCTAGCATAACGGGAGACTATATGTGCATGCCTCGGGAATCACAAACCTTAACAGCAATATCTTACTAAACATGATCATCCACTAGTACCTCCCACATATTATCATCTCTATATCGCAAAACTATTGCAAGGAATCAAACATATCATATTCAGTGATCCCTAAGTTTTATGTAGGATTTTATGACTAACCATGCAAATGACCAATTCCCTGTTGACTCTCTAAATAGATATAAGTGAAGCAAGAGAGTTTAATTCTTTCTACAAAAGACCATGCTCTAATGAATATAAGTGAAGCAAAAGAGCATTCTTCAAATATCGGTTTTCTATGTGAAGAGAAACACGCAAGCCAAACTTCAAATGATATAAGTGAAGCACATGAAGCATTCTATAAAGCCATACTCAAAAGATATAGGTGAAGTGCAATGAGCATTCTATAAATCAACCATGGACTATCTCATACCAGCATGGTGCATAAAAGAAAAGCGAAAACTAAACACAAAAGATGCTCCAAGATTCACACATAACACATGAACGAAGCGAAAACGAAAACATACCGATACTTGTTGAAGAAAGATGGGATGCCTTCCGGGACATCCCCAAGCTTAGACGCTTGAGTCTCCTTGGATATTTACTTGGGGTGCCTTGGGCATACTCAAGCGTGAACTCTTGCCTCTCCTCCTTCTCCTCATATCGAGACCTCCTCGATGTTCGAACACTTCATCCACACAAAACTTAACAGAAGACTGGTGAGATCCGTTAGTATAATAAAGCAAATTCCTACTTTAAGTACTGTTGCAAACCCATTAATATTTTATATTTGCATTATCCCTGCTGTATTATAACTTTTCCATGGCTTATACCACCGATAAAATCGATAGTTTCATCAAAACAAGCAAAACAATGCATCAAAAACAGAATCTGTCTTAAAGAGGACAGTCTGTAGTAATCTGAACTTTGACCATACTTCTGTAACTCCAAAAATTCTGAAAAATTAGGACGAAATAAAATTTGTATAGCAATACCATGTAAAAATTTCAGAAACTTTCCACATTCCAGTAAAAATTGAAAATTCACGCACTACGCAGAGGTGCCAGAGCTCAAAGCTTAAATCAGAGATAAATATAATTTTGGGAGGTGCACCCTTCCTGTCAACGTTACGACCAAGAGTTATCAATATCTTCCATGTTAAACACATTAGCGGCGGTTCCCAAGCGGTAAAAGTAAAGGTTTACTCCCCTTCCACCAACAAACACACTCCACGGATAGCCGAATCCACAGGTACCGTTCATACCAACAACATTCCTGGGGGAGTTTTGTTTAATTATTTGCATTTTTTTATTTCGGGACTGGGAATCCCTATTACCGCCCTTCTCGTGCAAGGACAAGTGAATAAACACTCATCATGAGAATAACCCGCTTAACATGGAAGATACTGACCGCCCCCTGTCGCTCCATGAGCGGTCCAGGCACACAAAACAAGTGTTCATTTGAAATTTTAGAGGTGGCACATGCAAATTTACTTGGAATGGCAGTGAAATACCATATATAGGTAGGTATGGTGGACTCTTATGGAAGAAACTTGGCTCAAGGATTTGGATGCACAAGTAGTATCTCTACTTAGTGCGAAGTGTTGGCTAGCAAAAGGTTCTAAACAAGCACCACATGTTGGAGGATCCATAACAATATAACTTCTATGAAAATATACACAACCATAACTCATTACATTTTCTTCCTTGTCCAACTTCAAATAATTTGCTCAAGTTTGAAAATAATTAATGGGTATTCACAATCATAGAAGATGTCCAAGATAATATATTTGTATGTGAAAGTTCTCTTCCTTATACTCATCATTCACGAATTGCTTGTATGACCAATATTGTGATTGTTAAACTTCAATATTTTTGCTTTCTAAATCAGATGTGAAGCTACTACTAAGCATAAAGCACATTGATAATTTCATATTTATGATATTCAGTTCATTCACAATTTACTCATATGATATAAGTGAAGCACAAGAGTAAGTAAACAATCAAGTAGCTATGTGAGGGCTCTCTCTCAACAAATATTTTCAGATCTGAGTATTTTATTAAACAACAAGCAAAAGAAAAATAGCACTCCAAGAATAGCACGCATCAAGTGAACGAATAAAAATTTAGGCTCAACATAGGCTAACCGATAATTGTTGATGAAGAGAGGTGGGATGCGTAGCATCCCCAAGCTTAGATGCTTGAGAATTCTTGAAATATTTACTTGGGGTTCCTTGGGAATCCCTAATCTTGAGCTTTTGTATCTCGTTCAATCCTCTCATACTCCGGTTTCACCGATTCTCAAAAACATCATCCACACAAAACTTGAAAAGAACTCGTGAGATAGGTTAGTACACGTAATAAGAAATCAACTCTTTATGTACTGCCAAGACAAGTTGCATAATAATTTCAAACATCATCTACTTTTTACTATCATTTCCACAATTTATATCTACCAATATAGGCTATGGAAACTATAGGATAAGTAGATAACAAAACTATGACAACAATCTGTCCAAACAGAACAGTCTGTAGCAATCTATTAAACCAGTGTACTTCTGTAACTCAACAAATTATGAAAATTTATGACATGCTAATTAATTTATATTAAAATACTTTGTAAAAATTTCAGAAAGTTTCAACATTCCAGTAAAATATGAAAATTCAAACACTACAGCAAAAGTTTCTGTTTTCACACAGCACATATCAAACATGCAATGCAAGCATCCTAAGGCAATTCTTGGAACTTTTTATTGAAAAACAAGATTATAAATAACACCTAACATAAAATAACAAAATATAATGATGATCCAAGCAAAGCACATATTATGCGACGAATAAAAATATAGCTCCAAGTAAGATATACCGATAGTGTTGAAGACGAAAGAGGGGATGCCTTCCGGGGCATCCCCAAGCTTAGGCGCTTGAGTCTTCCTTGAATATTACCTTGGGGTGCCTTGGGCATCCCCAATATTAGGTTCTTGTCACTCCTTATGCTCCTCATATCGGTGTCTCACCCAAAACTTGAAAACTTCAATCACACAAAACTTAACGGAACTTCGTGAGATGGTTTAGTATAATAAAGATAGATCATTCACTTAGCTGTCAGGACAAGATTCATAATTGTTCCCACATGATACCTACTATATTATTCCATTCCCATAATTTGTATAACTAAATATAAGCTACGGGAACACTAAAACAAGCAAACTATGCATGCAAAACAGAATCTGTCAATAACAGAACAGTCTGTGAAGATCTGTAGTATAACCATACTTCCCTGTCTCTAAAAATTCTGAACATTTAGGAAAACCTGAAGAATTTGTATATAAACACTGTGTAAAAAATTTAGATCATTATCAAGCTCAAGTAAAAAAATGAAAATTCATGTACTGGAGTCAAAAGTTTCTGTTTTGGTTCAGCATCATTTCTACTCATCTTGTGAGTCATCCCAAAGGCTTTACTTGGCACTTTATTGAAATAAAAGACACAAAACATGATTACTACAGTAGCTTAATCATGTGAACACACAAAAACATAAAGTAAAAGTGTTGGGTTGTCTCCCAACAAGCTCTTTTCTTTAATGCCTTTTAGCTAGGCATGATGATTTCAATGATGCTCACATAAGAATAGTATTTGAAACATGCAAGGGAGCATCATGAATCTCATGACAAGCACATTTAATTCTAACCCACTTCCTATGCATAGGGATTTTATGAGCAAACAATTTATGGGAGCAAGAATCAACTAGCATAGGAAGGCAAAACAAACATAACTTCAAAGCTTTGAACACATAGAGAGGAAACTTGATATTATTGCAATTCCTAAAAGCATATATTCCTCCCTCATAATAAATTTCAGTAGCATCGTGAAAGAATTTCACAATATAACTATCACATAAAGCATGCTTTTCATGATCTACAAGCATAGAATATTTATTACTCTCCACATAAGCATATTTCTTCTCATTCATAATAGTGGGAGCAAACTCAACAAAATAACTATCATGAGACCCTTGATTGACATAACCATATTCAATATTAAAACCATGATGACAAGTTTCATGGTTACTATCACTCTTTATAGCATACATGTCATCATCATAATCATCATAGATAGGAGGCATGTCATCGTCATAATAAATTTGCCCATCAAAACTTGGGAAATTAAAAATATCTTCTTGATCAAACATAGCATCCCCAAGCTTGTGGCTTTGCATATAATTGGTATCATGGATATTCAGAGAATTCATACTAAAAATATTGCTATCATGCTCATCATTCAAGAAATTCTCATCAAGTATTTTCATAATTTCTTCCTCTACCAATTGAGCACAATTTTTTGAATTCTTATTTTCACGAAAGACATTATAAAGACGAAACAAATGATGCAACCTAAACTCCATTTTTTTGTAGTTTTCTTTCATAAAAACCAAACTAGTGAAATACAAGAAACTAAAAGATTTAATTGCAAGAACTAAATATATACCTTCAAGCACTCACCTCTCGGGCAACGGCGCCAGAAAAGAGCTTGATGTCTACTACGCAACTTTATTCTTGTAGACTTTGTTGGACCTCCAAGCGCAGAGTTTTGTAGGACAATAGCTATTTTCCCTCAAGTGGATGACCTAAGGTTTATCAATCCGTGGGAGGTGTAGGATGAAGATGGTCTCTCTCAAGCAACCCTGCAATCAAATACAAAAGAATCTCTTGTGTCCCCAACACACCCAATACATTGGTAAATTGTATAGGTGCACTAGTTCGGCGAAGAGATGGTAATACAAGTGCAATATGTATGGTAGAGATAGGTTTTTGTAATCTGAAAATATAAAAACAGCAAGGTAGCAAGTAACAAATGTGAGCACAAACGGCATTGCAATGCTTGAAAACAAGGCCTAGGGTCCGTACTTTCACTAGTGCAATCTCTCAACAATGCTAATATAATTGGATCACATAACCATCCCTCAACGTGCAATGAAGAATCACTCCAAAGTTCTTATCTAGCAGAGAACATAAGAAGAAATTGTTTGTAGGGTACGAAACCACCTTAAAGTTATTCTTTCCGATCGATCTATTCAAGAGTTCGTACTAAGATAACATCAAGTTATCCTTTCTGTTCGATCTATCTTAATGTTCATACTAGAATAACACCATATGATACGCATCAACCAACTCTAATGTCACCTAGATACTCTAATGTCACCACAAGTATCCATGAGTTAATTATACGATATGCATCAAACAATTTCAGATTCATAATACTCAATCCACACAAAGAACCTCAAAGAGTGCCCCAAGATTTCTATCGGAGAAAGTAGCACAAGAACGTGTATCAACCCCTATGCATAGATTACCCCAATGTCACCGCGGGAATCCGCAAGTTGAGTACGAAAACATATATCAAGTGAATCAATAGAATACCCCATTGTCTCTAGGGGTACCCACATGCAAGACATATATCAAGTGTTCTCAAATCCAATATTCAATCCAACATAACGAGATCTCAAAGGGAAAGATTCAATTCATCACAACATGATAGCAAGGGAATAACATCATATGATCCGGTTATATTAACAAAGCCCGTGATACATCAAGATCGTGACATCTCAAGAACACGAGAGAGAGATTGAACACATAGCTACTGGTACATACCCTCAGACCCGAGGGTGGACTACTCCCTCCTCGTCATGGCCTCCGCCGGGATGATGAAGATGGCCACCGGAGATGATCTACCCTCTCCGGCAGGGTACTGGAATGCGTCCAGATTGGTTTTTTGTCAATACAGAGAGTTGCGGTGGCGGAGCGGAGAGTCTAGGGTTATTTCTGATGGTTTCTATATTTATAGGATTTTTGGGCGTCGGTTTCATGCCAAGATGGGCCACGAGGAGGGCACAAGACACCAGGGTGCGCCGGGGGGGGGGGGGGCCTGGCGCGCCCTGGTGGGTTGTGCCCACCTCGTGGCTCTTTTGGCCCTCCCACGAAGCGTCTAGTGCCTCTTTTGTTCCAAAAAAAATCGTCAAAAAGTTTCGGGCGATTCCGAGAACTTTCATTTTCTGCAGAAAAACAACACCACGGTAGTTCTGCTGAAAACAACGTCAGTCCGGGTTAGTTCTAAATAAATCATATAAAGTGCATCAAAACCATATAAAAGTATTGTAAACATAGATGAATATGGCATGAATACTTCATAAATTATTGATACGTTGGAGACGTATCAACTACCAACATTCCTTTCGGTGCCACCAAAACCAGTGACCAACTCTCTATTAGCCATTTTCAAGAATCGATCCCACTGAGTTTTGAGAATCGGTCTCAATGAGAAGTTGGACCAACTCTTTGTTAACCCATTTCTTTAAATCGGTCCCACCGAGTTTAAGGAATTGGTCTCACCGTGTTTTGGTAACTTCCTAGGTCACCCATATCGGTACCACCGAGATTCATATATCGGTCTCACCAAAAACGCCAAAGTTGCTACATTTTGTACTAGTCGGTGCAACCGAGTTTTCACTTCGGTTTCACCAAGTTGGGCAATAATGTTGTAACGGTTGGATTTTTGGAGATGCCTATATATACCCCTCCACCACCACTCACTCGCAAAAGAAGCACTCGGAACATACACCCACTTGCCATATCCAATTTTCTGAGAGAGAACCACCTACCATTGTGTTGAGGTCAAGATCATCCACTCCAACCATATGGATCTTGATTTCTAGCCTCCCCAAGTTGCTTTCCATCCAATCAATCTCTTTTACCCGTGCCAAACCTGTGAGAGAGTGATTGAGTGTTGAGGAGACTATCTTTTGAAGCACAAGAGCAAGGAGTTCATCATACTACCACATCTATTACCTTTTGGAGGGTGGTGCCTCCTAGATTGGTTAGGTGTCACTTGGGAGCCACCTTCTTCATGATTGTGGAGTGGAACCAAGAAGTTTGTATGGGCAAGGAGATCGCCTACTTCGTGAAGATCTACCCCGAGTGAGTCTAGTCCTTCGCGGACAGAAGCCGTTATGGAATAGACGAGGTTGCAGCTTCGTGGACCCTTCGTGGGTGGGGCCCTCCGTGGACTCTCGCGACCGTTACCCTCCGTGGGTTGAAGTCTCCATAAACGTGGACGTACGATAGCACCACCTATCGGAGCCACGTGAAAAAACTTTGTGTCTCCAATTGCGTTTGATCTTCCTATCTCTACTCTCTTACATGTGCTTGTCCTTACTTTCCGCTGCATACTTGTTGACTAGCATGTGTAGGGTGCATTAGACTTGTTAGAATTGCTAAAATCTGCCAACCAATTGGGAAAAGGTTAGGTTTTTTATTTGTCAAGTAGTCTATTCACCCCCCTCCTCTAGACATCCCTTCTAGCGATCCCACAACTGACTGGGTCACTACCCGGACGTTCGGTCGATGCTCTGTGATCCCTTCTATTTCCACCCATTGTAGTTTAAATAATACAGGATCGGACGTCCGGGTTGCTAGCGGGACGTCTGGCCCACTACTTCGTGGAGGTGTTGATCACAACAGTTAAAAGAAGTCTTGAACACCCCGAGTCCTCCCTCTTTATCCTACTACAATCCAAGACCCTGAAGAGATCTGTGAGAGTTTTTGAGAGAGATTTCATCAAGTGATAGATCCACTACTTCTCTCTCTTTTTACCAAAACAATTTGTGATTTGAGAAAGTCTTGAGATTTTTTTCCTTTGGTGTTGTTACTCTTGGAGGTTGGAGACTCCTAGGAGGATAGTGAGTCGAAGGAACTGTTTCAACGACCGGCAAGGAGCCACGAAGCGGTGTTTCCACTTTTATGAACACGACGTCCCACTGGTTTAGGCCCAATACAAGATCTCGTAATTACTGGGAGAGAGGCAGTCACATTACATCCCACTTGGCTGAGGTTGACATGATCGCCTCAAAATGTCCTACGTGTATAAGTAGAATCATCTTATACTCCTAACTTAATTGTGACTTTGATTACTGGTTATGCGTCGTGCTCAAACATAGGTGTGATCTCGCATTCGAGTCTCCCACCCACCAGCATTTTCTTGCTTCTTATGGGGCCACTGACATCTAGGACCCACCATGTTGAATCCTATCCAAGCCTTGGTGAACATAGTCAACCACTAAAAATAATTAGAAGTGAATTCTACTAAATAACACAAATTGTGGGTTGGTAGAGTGATAATAGAATGAGACTACCCACCTCAGGTCTCCCATTTGAATCCCTAGTAACCCAAGTTTTAACATGTTGCATGTCACGCTTCACTCACCAGGTTTATCCTTTTGACATCTGGGATCGACTAGGATGTTTCAACTTACCAGTTTGTCACTGTGGTCAATAAAACAAAAGAATTGTACAAGAAGAGGCTGACACAAGCGACCTAACAGGTTTCACATGGTCATATGCTTGCTCTCTCGTAAGAGTGGTTGGGTAACCACCAAGTGTAAGGGTGAAGTAACCTAGAAATATGTATTTCCCTCAATTGAGAACCAAGGTTTATCGAACCAGTAGAAATTTCTTTTGCAACCTAAACCCTCGGTACCTACACACCAAACACAAAACAATCTTGCCCCCAACAATTCAAAAAGGTCATCAAACTTCTTGTTCTAATAGTTACAAGGATATATTGTATGGTATTGTAGGAAGTGATAAATAGGTAAAATAATAATTATGAAACAGCGAGAAATGTAATTGTAATGATGTATGCAATTGAATAAGATACACCCAGGGGGGCATAGTATTACTAGGGGCATCCCTCCAAGGAAGATTAATGTGTTGTGTTGAACACATTAAAGTTAGGTAGGGATTAAATTGCAATATTTACATTTATGTCTACTATCATTCATGACACAATCTTATATAGGCATTAAGTTCGTGATATGTACACCATTATCCAATTGCATCTACAACCAATACTCCACCTAAAGGCCACTGTCCAACATGCATCTCGAGATATTAAGTTTATAAAAACAAAGTTCTAAATAAGCACGATGAAATAATGTATACAGTGATGGAATAATACAGATAGTAAAACTATCATCCAAGTATGATGAAGAAACCATCATTTTATCCTTAGTAGCAACAATATAATATGTGTTGTTCCCTTTCCGTCACTCAGATGGATTACCACAAGATTGAACTCACTACCGCACGCAACTCCCTCTGAAGAACTGCCTATCAAACTTCCCTGGAGAAGACAAATAAAATGGGGAGCATATAAGGTTATTTAATTATGTAGCAAAGAACATACAATGCAATGGGCGACCTAATCATAAAGTGACAATTCATCATATGAAAGGATGATTGATACGGTCGATTAGAGGGGGTGTGGATAGGAGACTACAAATTTAGATCTTGCTTGTCAATTTTAGGGATAAGCGGATACATATGGTTCATTAGATATGCAACTAGGTGAACAAAATCTATATGACAAGATAGCTTAAAGCCAAATATGCTAGGCAACAATCTAGTTAGTAAGCCCACAAGCATACGAAGCAAAACAAAGTGCGGGAAACGATTAACCACAAGTGAGTCGGGGACGAGTTAATCTCCATTGGAGTTGTGCCGGAGCCAATGCTTGCAGAACGCCACCAAAGGCTCGCCATATTCTCCTCGAGTCACCCCAACGGATGAGCCTCGAATCACTCAAGGTTGGTCTTGAAGGTGACCACCACACCTTGTAGGGTCCCAAGTAGGTCTAGAGGGGGGGGGGGTGATTAGACTGCTTGACCAAATAAAAACCTAACCTTTTCCCAATTTTAGTTGTAGGCAAGTTTTAGAGATCCACACGATTCAAGCAACACCCTACAC
The DNA here is from genome assembly GCA_039707655.1 of Elymus sibiricus. Lineage (NCBI taxonomy): Eukaryota > Viridiplantae > Streptophyta > Magnoliopsida > Poales > Poaceae > Elymus > Elymus sibiricus. The sequence continues at coordinate 418,907,295 of CM077667.1, forward strand.
ATGCAAGTCTAAGTAGTGGGCATCTCAAAGTAGAGACATTGCATACGAAAGTAAAGGAGGTATTAGAGAAATCAAACACAATGAAGACACGGTGAGTTTTGGCATGGTTCCGATAGGTGGTGCTATCGTACATCCACATTGATGAAGACTTCAACCGACGGAGGGTAATGGTTGCACGAGTCCATGGAGGGCTCCACCCACGAAGGGTCCATGAAGAAGCAACCATGTCTATTCCATCATGGCTTGCGTCCACGAAGGACTAACCTCACTCGGGGTAGATCTTCATGAAGTAGGTGATCTCCTTGCCCTTAAAAACTTCTTGGTTCAACTCCACATGATTTGGAGGCTCACAAGCGACACCTAACCAATCTAGAAGATACCACTCTCCAAAAGGTAATAGATGTTGTGTTGATCATGAACTCCTTGCTCTTGTGCTTCGAAAGATAATCTCCTCAACACTCAGTCACTATCTCACAGATTTTGGCTTGGTAGAAGAGCGGTATTGGGTGGAATGTAACTTTGGGAGGCTAGAAACTAAGGATCATATGGTTGGAGTGGAATGCCTTGATCTCAACACAAGTGTAGGTGGTTCTTTCTCAGAAAATGGATATGGGAGGTGTATGCTTCATCCTGGTTGCTCTCTTTGAGAGTAGGTGGTAGTGGAGGGGTATATATAACCCTCCTTGTTGGGTAACAGAGCAAAAGATTTGGACTTCTTGGGCTTGTGAGCAACTGACTTGGTCCTCTGCTTGGGAGGTTGCTGACTGGAACTGTCCTCTGCTCTCTCTTCTCCTGAGGTGCGATAATGCTTCGAGCTCTGACGACTCGGTTTCATCCTCCGTTCAGAGCTCCCACCACCTGGAACCCAAAACACAAGGCGAGGGAAAGGCAGGTGTAAAAGATATGCATAAGCCAAAACAAAAAGAATGAGTAAATTTGAGGTGGAAGTGGAAAACATGTGCATTTGACAACACAAACGTTAGTACCGCTGACATGGGCAGTAGTATCGCTCCAGGAGGGGTGGTAGTACCGCTCGGGCGGATACCACGGGGGCAACCACTACCGTCGGTCAGATCTTGTACTACCGGTGATGCCAAATGCAAATATTTGCCGCTAGAACTTCAAATCTACTCCCTAGCCGCCTTCCACATCCTACTCATGCCTCGATTTGACTAAAAATCTAAGAATGCATTGCATATTGCCCTAAAGCCTAGATTCAAATAATAGAACCGTAGGAGAGAAGATCGAGGGCAATACCGGCATCCATGGCAAGAGGAGAAGGTGGGTATCGATTCCACCGGTGGGAATCGCGGAAGAACGGCCGGAAACGGAGATCTGGCGGCGGCCTCCGGAGCCCTTGAATCGCCTGGAGAGAGAACACCACGGGAGGAAGGGGGTGAATGGGTATGGGGAAGTGGAAACTTCCCCTGCCCCGCCCCATAACCCCCGTGGGCACACATAAGCGGTAGTACCGCCCTAGAGGGAGGTAGTACCATTGGTGGCGGTGGTAGTACCGCAAATAAGCGGCAGTACCGCTCACGCCCCCGGTAGTACTGCCCAAAGTGACCACAAGGAACCTAGACTACAAAAGGTGGCTTACGCATTTTTGAGGAGGCTTTAGATGAAAGAGGCTTGGGTTGGAGACTCAAAAACCAGCAAATGGGAGAGGGTACTCCAAGTAAACATCAAAGATAGAAGAAAAATGACCTTGTAGTGACCCAAAACACGAATAAGCTCTCAAAAGAAAATGTCTCACTAGGAGGTGGGCGGTGGCCAAAGCCACCTATGTTTGAGTCAATTAGTATGGCACCGCGCAGATTCTAACCTTGGGTCGATGACCAAAACTCGTCTTTGAAGCACAAGTACCATAAAAAATGGCTAATGTGAAAGACTTAGATCGATTTATGCATAATAGGGGGAGGGAGTGTTCATTGAGAGAACATCACTCCCCCTATGTCCATGCCTACATCTAAACAAGACACAATGATGAATGTGGTGGGGTGTGCAATACTTCAAGTCACATTGCTCGAATCAATGATATTTAGCTCATGCCTTAACTCGCAAAATCTTGCTTCATCCAATGGTTTCATGAAAATATCTGGAAGTTCTCACTGGTATTGAGATGAATAAGATCAATCTCTCCGTGCTTGATATGCTCCCGGATGAAGTGATGACGAATCTCAATATGCTTCGTCTTACAATGTTGAACCGGGTTGTTGGAGATCTTGATCACACTTTCATTGTCACAGTAAAGAGGCACTTTGTCACAAGTGACACAATAATCATTTAAAGTTTGCCTCATCCAGAGAACCTGTGCACAACAGCTAGCAACAGCTACATACTCGGCCTCGGTGGATGAGAGAAACACAATTTTGTTTCTTGGAAGACCAACTTACCAAAGAGCGACCAAGGAATTGGCACCCTCTGAAAGTTGACTTCCTCTCCACATGGTCTCCCGCCCAATCCGAGTCCGAATATCCTATGAGATCAAATGACACACCTTTGGGGTACCATACTCCAAAGTTTGGGGTATGAGCCAAATATCGAAAGATTCGCTTGACCGCCACATAGTGGCTTTCCTTAGGTGCGGATTGAAATCGTGCACAAATTCCCACACTCAACATAATATCCGGTCTAGATGCACAAAGTTAAAGCAGGGATCCAATCATGGAGCGATATACCTTTTGATCCACGGCTTTACCATTGGGATCACTATCAAGTTGGCATTTCAGTGGCATGGGCGTATTAGCCTTGGCTGGCTTGAGATCATCCAACTTGAACCTCTTGAGCATGTCTTGAGTATATTTTGCTTGGTTGATGAAGGTTCCTTGACTTTGTTGCTTGACTTCTAATCCAAGGAATAACTTCAACTCTCCCATCATAGACATCTCAAATTCTTTGGTCATTAGTGCGGCAAACTCATCATTGAAATCTTTGTTAGGAGAACCAAAGATAATATCATCAACGTATAGTTGGCATGTGAACAAGTTCCCATTAACCTTTTTCGTGAAAAGAGTGGGATCAATTTTCCCAATTTCAAACCCAGGATCTTGCAACATCTCGGCAAGGTGCTCGTACCACGCATGTGGGAGTTATTTAAGGCCATAGAGTGCCGTATCGTGAACGTATACATGATTGGGGAACTTAGGATCCTCGAACCCTGGGGGTTGCTTGACATATACCAACTCCTTAAGTAGGCCATTAAGAAATGCACTCTTCACATCCATTTGATATAATTTGAAATCATGATGAGAGGCATATGCAAGCAACATGCGAATACGTTGAAGGCGAGCAACGGGAGCAAAAGTTTCACCATAGTCGATACCCTCGACTTGGGAGTAGCCTTGTGCCACCAATCTTGCCTTGTTGCGAATGACAACACCGTTCGCACCTTGCTTGTTCTTGAATATCCATTTGGTTCCAATGACATTGTGATTCTCCTTTGGCTTTGGCACCAAACGCCATACTTTGTTGCGCTCGAAGTTGTTGAGTTCATCATGCATGGCTTCAAGCCATTCTGTGTCCTCAAGCGCCTCTTGGGGTTCAATGCAAGAAACAATCACGTGATGTGCACAAAAGTTTGTTAATTGACTGCGAGTGGTTACCCCTTTATTCAAGCTTCCGTAGACGTTCTCCAAAATGTGTTGTTTATGTTTAAGCTTGGAAGCAATATTGGCAGCTCATCTTTCTAAAATCTCCTCCATGGAAGGTTGAGGAGCATCGTCTTGACGATCTTGAGTGCCATCATGAGCTTGCTCTTGATCTTGAGCATGATCTTGATATTGAGCTTGCTCGGGGGTGTGAACTTGATCTTGGGCATATCTTGGTGTAACACCATCATCATGAGGTTGATCTTGCCCTTGATCTTGTTCACTTGGTTGAGGGCTTTACTTTGTTCTTCAGAAGCATGCGGGTCTTGCGTCGGTGAAGGTTCCACTTGCGTAGAACATTTCCCTTCTCCTTCGGCCACAAGGGGTCCCTCAACGGGTAGGAAGTGTCCCACACCCATTCTTCTTATGGCTTTGGGAGGAATTTCATCACCTACATCACAAAGACCATTTTGCTCCACTTGGGAGCCGTTATTTTGATCAAACTCTATGTTACACGTCTCCTCAATGAGTCCAGTGGACTTGTTGAGGAGACGGTAAGCATGAGAGTTTGTAGCATAACCAACAAATATGCCCTCTTGAGCTCTAGGTTCAAATTTAGACAAACAAGCACCTTTCTTGAGAATGAAACACTTACAACCAAACACCCGGAAGTACTTGAGGTTGGGCTTGTTGCCGGTAAGTATTTCATATGGAGTCTTGTTCAAGCCTTTGCGGAGGTAGAGCCGATTAGATGCATGACACGCGGTGTTGATGTCTTTGGCCCAAAAGTTGTACAGAGATTTGAATTCTACCATCATGATCCTTGCCGCATGCATCAACGCCCGGTTCTTCCTCTCCGCAACACCATTTTGTTGAGGGGTATAGAGTGCAGAGTATTGATGCTTGATCCCCTCATCACTCAGAAACTCGTACAAGGTGTAGTTCTTGAACTCGATGTCGTGGTCACTTCTAATCATCAATATCTTTGCATCATGTTGGCGTTGAGCTTCATTTGCAAAGTTGATGACGGTTTGTTGGGTCTCACATGTCCTCTTGAAGAAATAAAACCATGTATATCTTGAGAAATCATCCACAATCACCAAGAAATATTTTCTTCCCCCAAGACTATCGAAAGATGGAGGACCAAAGAGATCCATGTGAAGGAGCTCCAAGGGCCTCTTCGAGTAGATGATAGTCGTGGGTCGGTGAGCCTTCTCATGTATCTTTCCTTCGATGCAAGCACTCCAAGCGCGATCTTTGGCAAAACTCACATTTGTTAGTCCAAGAACTTGATCCCCTTTGAGGAGACTTTGCAAATATCTCATATTGACATGGGCTAGCCGGCGATGCCAAAGCCATCCCACATCAAATTTAGCCATTAGGCAAGTCGCGGTCTTAGTGGGTCGCTCCGAGAAGTTGACCACATAGAGACCGTTTTCGACATGCCCAACAAAGGCTACTTTAAGTGTCTTGCTCCACAAAAGGTCCACGTTATCAATGCCAAAGAAAGTACTAAAACCCATGAGTGCAAGTTGACGGACGAAAAGTAAATTGTATGCAAGGGTCTCAACAAACATGACTCTCTCAATGATTAAGTCCGGAGAGATAACCACCTTGCCAAGACCCAATACCTTTGAAATTGTGTCATCACCAAAGGAGACTTGAGTGGCCAAAGATGCATCGGTTCGAATGTCCACCACCAAGTCCTTACTTCCGGTCATATGATTTGTTGCTCCACTATCAAGCAACCATTACACTCCTCCGGAAGCAAACTCCTACAATGGATCAATGCTTGGATTTGGGTACCCATTCTTTAATAGGTCCTTTCATGTTAGTAAAAAGGGTATTAGGAACCCAAATAGACCATTCAATGTACTCATAATAAGAACCAACATATTCTGCATAAACATGCCCATCACTAGCACGGCATAAAACATAAGAGGGGTTAAAATCGCCGGCTTTGTTGGAGGGGGTGGTATTGTCCTTGTTGGCATTACCACCCACCCCCTCGTCCTTCTTCTTCTCATGAGTAACCTTCCTGGCTTTGACAAAGGTTTCCTTCAGCGGGAGAGGTTTTTTGGTCTTCAACTTCTTCTTAGAATTGGGTGCAAACCCAATCCCTTCTTTTGCTACAACTTACTTTTGATTGCTCAAAAGGTCATTGAGATTCTTCTCACCTTGGATACATGTCACAAGGCCTTTCTCAAGTTGCTCTTTCAACTTAGCATTTTCCTCCACAAGGTGCGCATGCTCACAACAAGGGTTAGTAGCATTGACATTATCAATTAACACAAAAGGAGGACATGTGGTTATTTCTTTAGTAAGTCTTACTTGGAGTTGATCATGAGACTCCTTAAGAGAGGCATGCGCCCTCTTCAAAGCCTTGTGAGCTTTGTTGAGTGTGCCAAACTCCTTTTTGAGTCTATCATGGTCAACCCAAGTGTAACCTTTTCGGATTTGAGCACACGAGTAAGAACAATAGCAAGATCATGATCTTTCCGTAACTTAGCAAGATCATGATCTTTCTGTAACTTAGCAAGATCATCGTTGCGTGGCTCCTCAAGAGCCAAACGAAGATCTCGCTCTTTCTCAAGAGCAATAGAAACATCCGCTATCTCATCGGCATAGTCACGACTATGCCCCTCCAAATTGGAAATGGTTTCCTCATGGGATTCAACGAGATCACTAGCTTCACCAAGTTATTCCAAGAGAGCAACAAAGTGCTTCTTGGTCTTACCTTTGAGTTTGGCCATGAACTTTTCCAACTCATTCTCATCAACATTCACCTCCTCATGTCCCTCCACACATTCCAATGCGGGAGAAGTAGTGGTAATGGAAGTTTTCATGTTGGAGGTTACCTTGTTGATACCTTTGGCCATGAGGCACTTGGCGATGCGGTTCTTGTTGGGGGAGTCGAAGAGAGACACCTTGGTTGGGGTAGAGGATGCAATTGCCACGGTAGCCATTGCCATCCCTTCGCCACTTGTATGATCTTCATCATCATCATCATCATCATTATCGGAGGCATACTCTTCTTGAGCCACCAACACCTTGTGAGGCGCCTTCTTGATGAAGGTGTTCTTGTTGGGGAAGGACTTGGCTTTATCTTTGCGAATGAGCTTGCCACCACTGTATTCCCTCTTCTCATATGGTCAATCCACCATGAAGTGACTCACATTTCCACAATTGTAATAGGTTCTCACATGTTGCTTGCCTTTGGAGCCACTTGAGTTGTTCTTGGAGAAGTTTGGCTTTGAGTTTCTCTTGTTGCCCCAAAATTGCCTTGACGCAAGAGCCATGTGCTCGTGGTATGCATATTTGGTGTCTTCGGGGCAACTCTCCTCATCTTCACCTTCTTCTTATTCTGGAATTGCCTTGGCCTTCAAAGCAAGGTTGGGTGATGACTTCTTTGATCGTTGAACATGAGCTAGAGCGTTGTCGGCGGTCTTGTTCAAGATGTTCATAGCAATGAATTCATCCAACACATCACTCGAGGACAAGGAGTGGAAGTCCGGTCTTTGACGGATGCCGGAGGACATGGCCTTGTTGAATGACATGATGGCCTTGAGAAACTTATGCTTGATCCAGTTGTCATCCGTATCCTTGCTCCCATGATCTTGAAGGGATACCACGAGAGTTGGCAATCTCCGGTAGAGCTCACGAGGGTCCTCATCTTCATTCATCACAAACTCATCGGCCTCATCGAGAACCACCTCAAAGTTGGACCGTTGAATGCTTGAGCTTCCCTTGTACAATTAAACAATGTGTTCCCAACTATCCTTAGCACGAGTGAAGGGACGCAAATGAGCAATCTCTTCTGTAGGCACCGCGGATTGAAGGATGAACAAGGTGGAGTAATTGAGTTGATTGTCGGCCTTTTCTCTTGGGGAGAGGTTGTTTGGATCATGCGGGTAGTATCCTTGCTCAATGATTCTCCAAAGTTGAGTTGAGTTGTGATTCAAATGAGACTTGATACGAAAAACGCAATTAGCGTAATCATTTTTCACAAGTTTAGGAAGAGGACCTAGGTTGTTTATATGAGGTGTATGAACTGGTCCTCCATAGACCGGGGGAGGGGGAACCGAGAGGCAAAGGTTCCCGACCCATTTATTACTTTAGGCACCTTATCCTTATCGCTACTAGCCCCCTCCCTTCCGGAGTTGGCATCTGACTCCGAGTTAGTGGTTTTAGCCACTAGCAACGGATCGGTAGAAAGCTTGAGACCATCAAGGAATTCTTTAAACATGGATTTGATCTCTGTCATCATAGAAGATTTAAGTGAGGCCATTGCCTCATTTAAATCCTCTCGAGAGACTGTTCTCATGCCCTCGGTCTCGGGTAAGTCGACAACCCGCTCCCCGTCGTTAACAATACTCTTCAGATGGTAAAATCCTTAATATGGAAACCTCGCTCTGATACCAATTGAAAGGCGATATGGTTGACTAGAGGGGGTGAATAGGCAACTACCAATTTTTAGCTTTTATTAACAATTTAGGTTTAGCAACAAATAGATTGTCTAGATGTGCAACTAGGTGAGCAACATATATGATGCTAACATAAACAAGATACACGCAAGCAAAATATACAACACAAGAATAGCTTGTACAAAGTAAAGGTGAGAGATAACCACAAGTGGAACCGATGGAGACGAGGATGTGTTACTGAAGTTCCTTCCCTTTGAGGGGAAGTACGTCTCCGTTGGAGCGGTTTGGAGGCACAATGCTCCCCAAGATGCCACTAAGGCCACCGTATTCTCCTCACGCCCTCACACAATGCGAGATACCGTGATTCCACCAGTGGTGCCCTTGAAGGCGGCAACTGAACCTTTACAAACAAGGTTGGGGCAATCTCCACAACTTAATTTGAGGCTCCCAACATCACCACGAACCTTCACCACAATGGAATGTGGCTCCGAGGTAACCTCAACCGTCTAGGGTGCTCAAACACCCAAGAGTAACAAGATCCGCAAGGGATTACGGGGGGAATCAAATTTCTCTTGGTGGAAGTGTAGATCGGGCCATCTCAACCAAACCCTAGAAGAGCACCAAGTTTTGTCAGCTAGGGAGGGAGATCAGGAGAAAATAGAGCTTGGAGCAACAATGGAGCTTAGAAGAGGAAGAGATGGTCTTCTTGGGGAAGAAGACCTCCTTTATATAGTGGGGGAACAAATCCAACTGTTACCCCCTCTCAGCCTGCACACAAGCGGTACTACCGCTTCCTAGAGCAGTACTACCACTTGGGCGGTAGAGCTAGCCACAACGTGTAATGGCACGAGGCCACGGGATGGAAGTGCCACCGGAGCGGTACTACCGCTCGCCCCAGCGGTACTACCACTGGGGTTTTAGTGGAGATGCTCTCGGATGCAGAGAAGCAGTAGGAGGAGACGGTTGTTCCACATAAACGGTACTACCGCTCCTCAGGGTGGTACTACCCCTAATAAGAGGTAGTAACGTTGCCTACTGCTGCTCAAGATCCGCTGAGCAATCCAGTCCAGAAAGAGAGGGCGGAAGTGGCGTGTTAGTAGCAAGCGGTACTACTGCTCAGGAGCGGTACTACCACGCCCTACTACCAGCCAGAAACCGCCCAGTCTGGCACGAAAATTGTCGAGACACGAAGCTGGCGGTACTACGCACGGAAGTAGGCAGAGGCACCACCGAGGGGCAAGAATCGTCTTGTGCCATATGATGAAGTATCTGAAAGGCTTAATGCACACGATTAGTCCGCAAATGAATTGTCATCAATCACCAAAACCACTGGGGTAGAAATATGCCCTTACATAAGCTTATGTCACTCTAGCCACACACTATAAGCGAATCATGAACGTATTGCAACACCCTCCAACGGGAATCCATCACGTGTGCGCGGCACGGAAGGCACCTTAGGACAACACCATATTAACACACAACTCATATCAATCACACCATAACACAATTAACCCATATGACAAAAGAAATCTACTCAAATATCATTGAATAGCCACACATCATTGGATAATAATATATAGCATCAAGCACCATGATTAAGTAGAGATTACACCGGGGAAAATAGGAGTTACACCATTGGATAGAGGGGAAGAGAGTTGGTGGTGACGGTGGCGAAGTTGTTGGTGCAGATCGCCATCACGATGGTTGCCCCGGTGGCGTTCCAGCGCCAACGGAAGAGAGGGGGAGAGAGCCCCCCTCCTTCTTATTCTTCCTTGGTCTCCTCCCTAGATGGGAGGAGAGTTTCCCTATGGTCCATGGCCGCCATGGCTCCCGGACGGCAAGAGCCCCTCCGAGATTGGATCTCTCTCTGTTTCTCTCTTGTTTTCGCGACTATTTTTTGACCCATGTACCGTTTCTTTTCGCGAATGATACGTCTCCAACATATCTACTTTTCCAAACACTTTTGCTTTTGTTTTGGACTCTAATTCGCATGATTTGAATGAAACTAACCCGGACTGACGCTGTTTTCAGCAGAACTACCTTGGTGTTATTTTTGTGTAGAAATAAAAGTTCTCAGAATTGGACGAAACTTTTTGTGAATTTTTCTGGAATATATAATGAATTTTGGAGCAAATAACTACCAGAGAAGGGCTGCCGTGGGGCCACGACCCAACAGGGCGCGACCCAGGCCCTGGCCGCGCCCTGTTAGCTCGTGGGTCCCAAGCAGCTCCCCCGACCCTAATTCCAGTCCTATAAATTCACATTTTCGGAGAAAAAAATGAGAGAGAAGATTTCATCGCGTTTTACGAGACGGAGCCGCCGCCACCTCCTGTTCTTCCTCCGGAGGGCTGATATGAAGTCCGTTTGGGGCTCTAGAGAGGGGGATTCATCGTCGTCGTCATCACCAACCCTTCTCCATCGACAATTCCATGACATTTGTCGGCGTTCTGGGATCGGGGGTACCCAAACCTGCCTGCCTGCGGCCCAGCGCGTGGCCCACCACGACGGCTCGGTACGGCCCAGCAACAAGCCCCCCAAGCTAAGGGCATCGCGGGAGCCCCCGCCTCGCGAGGAGAGCAACACCAAGGCCTCAGGAGAAGTGGCATCCCCCAGGCTTCCTCCCAAGGAGCGGAGATTCCTATACAAGTACCCAACCTCACGAGGCCGGGGTGACGTGGGTTCTGATGGTGGAGCCAGGCGAGCGCCAGCAGGCACAGAAGGAGGACATTTTCCTCTTTCATGATAGGGGAGCAAGGACGTACGCGGGCTCCCAAGGAATCCCCCAAAGGTGTCCTTCCTAGTGCAAGAGGACCAAGACCACGAGCTCGGCGAGACGGATGTTATCGCCGAGCCCACCGCTGCGTCACACCCGGAAGCTTTGCAGGTGAAGACCACCTTTAGTCAGGATAGGATGTACTTCTTGTCCCCTTTCAAATTTGGCCGTTGTGGGATCCCTTCCCGCCTGTGCGATAAGGGAAGAGGACCGTGGCCCCTATAAAGAGGGACGAGCTCCCACCTTGGAAGAGAGGTTGGACACACCAGTTCATCACCGCCAAGAGCCCTCGCGAGGCCACCCATCCAATGTACTAGTTCATCCTCAGCCTCCTCGTGAGGCCAATCCACCACGAAGCAGGAGTACGGTTTTACACCGCAAGGTGGCCCGAACCTGGGTAAATCTCCGTGTCCATCTTCTTCCTTGCTCATACTTGCTCGACGCAGCTAAGCCGTGATACGTCTCCATCGTATCTACTTTTCCAAACTCTTTTGCCCTTGTTTTGGACTCTAATTTGCATGATTCGAATGGAACTAACCCGGACTAATGTTGTTTTCAGCAGAATTGCCTTGGTGTTATTTTTGTGCAGAAATAAAAGTTCTCGGATTGACCTGAAAATTTACGGAGAATATTTTTGGAATTAATAAAAAATACTGGCAAAAGAATCAACCAGAGGGGGTCCACCCATTGGCCACAAGCCAGGGGGCGCCCCCCCCTAGGGCGCGCCCTGGTGGCTTGTGGGCCCCCTGCAACTCCTCCGACTTCAACTCCAACTCCATATAACACTATTCGGGGAGAAAAAAAATCAAGGAGGAGAGTTCATCGCGTTTCACGATACGGAGCCACCGCCACCTCCTGTTCTTCCTCGGGAGGGCAGATCTGGAGTCCGTTTTGGGCTCCGGAGAGGGGAAATCGACGCCGTCGTCATCACCAACCATCCTTCATCACCAATTTCATGATGCTCTTCGCCGTTCGTGAGTAATTCCATCGTAGGCTTGCTGGACGGTGATGGGTTGGATGAGATTTACCATGTAATCGAGTTAGTTTTGTTAGGGTTTGATCCCTAGTATCCACTATGTTCTGAGATTGATGTTGCTATGACTTTGCTATGCTTAATGCTCGTCACTAGGGCCCGAGTGCCATGATTTCAGATCTGAACCTCTTATGTTTTCATGAATATATATGTGTTCTTGATCCTATCTTGCAAGTTGTAGACACCTATTACGAGTTATGATTCGCATCCCCCAGGGTGACAATAACTGGGATTCTTTCTGGTGATTACTGTAGTTTGAGGAGTTCATGTATTCACTAAGTGCTAATGCTTTGGTCTGGTTCTCTATTAAAAGGAGGCCTTAATATCCCTTAGTTTCCATTAGGACCCCACTGCCACGGGAGGGTAGGACAAAAGATGTCATGCAAGTTCTTTTCCATAACCACGTATGACTATATATGGAATACATGCCTACATTATATTGATGAATTGGAGCTAGTTCTGTGTCACCCTATGTTATAACCGTTGCACGATGAATGCCATCCGACATAATTATCCATCACTGATCCGTTGCCTACGAGCTTTTCATATATTGATCTTTGCTAAAGTTACTTTTCCGTTGCCACTGTTACGATTGCTACAAAACCGCTATTGTTACTTTTGTTACCGTTACCGTTACTTCCATACTACTTTGCTACTAAATACTTTGCTGCAGATATTAAGTCTTTCAGATGTGGTTGAATTAACAACTCAGCTGCTAATACTCGAGAATATTCTTTGGCTCCCCTTGTGTCGAATCAATAAATTTGGGTTGAATACTCTACCCTCGAATACTGTTGCGATCCCCTATACTTGTGGGTTATCAAGCCGTAGGGTGACGGGCTTGGGACTTAGGGCCGGTTAAGATCTTCGCACACGCCCCAGTGTTCAAACCTTGTTGGGTTTTGCGGAACCCCGATTCTGACATTTGGCGCGCCAGGTAGGGGTGTGTCGAAATCTTCCTCTGGTTCCACCCCGTCTCAGCTCCGTCGCTCCCATGGCCGACGCCCGCCGAGTTCGTGCCGAGAGCCGGGCCGCTCGCATTGCACAGACGGCGCTCGTGGGCCGCGGCGCCCCACGCCGCTCCATCTCTTCGGTAGCCAATGCCGCCACCAGTCCGGCTGCTCAAGAGCAGCAGGACTCATCGCTGCCATCCTCCGTGCAGCGCGACAACTACCGCACCGAGCTCATCGACTTCGACGTTGCTCACATCGGCCTCCCATACAACGCCATCCTTGGGTACACTGCCCTCGCCAAGTTCATGGCGGCAGTCCACCATGGCTATAACGTCCTCAAGATGCCAGGGTGCAGCGGCATCATCACGGTCGCCTGCAACGAGAAGATGCAGTATGCTCCCTCGAGCGCGCCTACCAGGCCGCGGCGGCCGAAAACTCTGACGACGAGGGCAACGTCTTGCTTCCCGAGGACACCCGCAAGAAGCAGAAGCAACTCCTCCCCAAGAGCCGTCAGGGGGCTGGGACCTCCGCCGCTGGCGTCTCAGGTCCCGCGTCCACCACTGGGGCGCCTCTCCCTCTTGCATAGGAAGGCGCGACCGGCGCCTCCCTCAGGACAGGCTCAGGGGCTTCCACTTGGAGGGCTACCGACCTGACCGGCGCGACGGGGGAGGTGCTAGGGCACCACGCGGAGGCATGTTTCGACGCACTCCCCCACAAGCAAGGAGCAAGGCGCGAGGCGTCAGGAACAAGAAAGTTCATCACCAACGCGATCGAGGAGCTTCAGGAGGCGTTGGCCATGCGGGGCAAGCGTCGCCCCACACCACCCAGTGCAGCTGCCCCTAGAAGCGGGCGGCAGACTACGCGTCCGCATCGACTTCCCGGGCCTCAACAGGGCCACATCCCAGGACCTCTTCTGGCTGTAGTGGGGTCTACCCCCGCAACTACGTCCGGATGCCCTTTGGCCTCGTGAACGCGGGCGCTACGTACCAGCGCCTCATGCAGGCCGCCCACGCGTCTCATGAGGCCCGACGCCGCGAGGATCTCCCAAAGATCCCAGACCCTCGCGACCCCTCGAGCCTCCGAAGCACCCAAGCTCGCGATGATCCAACTTCGACAACCACCCCAACGCTTCAGCAACGTCGATGCCAGGTGACTTTTGGTTTGTTCAACTGAGGGCGCCCCTCGGGCTGCACTATCCTCAAGCTGTTAGGGCCCCCCCCACAGCTGTATCGTTTTGCGCATGCACGAGACTAATTCTGCATTTAATGAATTTCCTAAGTATTCTCACTGCATGCCCGGTGCTTCATCACCATGAATGTCGCCGTGCCCTTACAACCCCGCCTTCGACCGCCTCATGATTAAGGGCTCGCACGCCGTCTGTGCTCGGCTCCGTCCCTACAGCGTTGATAAATCCAAGCGACTAAGCTCTATCTCGCGGGCCAGCCCCGTGTACGTCACCTCGCCGAGGCCCTTGGTGCTTGACCTCGCATGAGCTAATCGAGTGTGGGTGAGTCAGGGCGCGCGGCCCAGTTCCAGTAACTGTTGTTCGACGCTTCGCCGTCATGGGAGCCGCGTGTCGGTGTCAAAACCGGTGGATCTCGGGTAGGGGGTCCCGAACTGTGATACTTGGATCGATGGTAACAGGAGACAAATGGGACAAGGTTTTACCCAGGTTCGGGCCCTCCTATGGAGGTAATACCCTACATCCTGCTTGATTATATTGATTGTATGGGGATTACAGAGTTGATCTACCACGAGATCGAGTAACTAAACCCTAGATGAGTTCTCCTTTTCTACACCCTAAAACCCTCCGGCTTATATAGACGCCGAGGGTATCTAGGGTTACACATGGTCGGTTACACGTCGAAGGGATAAACATGCCTATTTACTACTTTAAACGTGAAGAACAAGCCACGATTCTCGAAGTTTCCTTCTGAGAGGCGAGATCTTCAATCCTCCCAGTATTCGGCAAGTGGCTCATAGAGTCCGGCCCACAAGACATAGGCCGGCCTCCCGAGGACCCCTTAATCCAGGACTCCCTCAGTAGCCCCCGAACTAGCCTCCAACGCCGAGGGTCCAAGCTCCAGCTGCTTCAAGTGATCAGAATCTTCGGCTTGCGAGGTGAGTTCCCTTCTTCAAACAGTGATCGGCCGGGCTTATAGTTCGGCTTCCGTCGACGTGTAATTTCCTCCGATCATAGATCGTCCGTATACCATGAGTAGCTCGGCCTTTGAAGGCCAAACGTCAGAGAGCCCATAATGTCCTCTGACAACTTTTCAGTCGAAAAGACACGGCCTACCACGACCACTGAACCAATTGAAAAGACCTTCCTCGTGGTTCGAGGCCATCTCCACTAGCACGATCCATCAATGAAAAAATCGTGCCCCGTCTTACACGGGATATGTTTAACCACGCGCGTACAACGGCACGCATGTGTCGGGAAGCGGAGGGCTTCACGGTGCCGCGAAGGGAGGCTAACCGGCAATAATCTCTAATAAAAAGAGAAGAAAACCCCAAGGCTTATCCGCATCTCCCACTCGCATCCCTGCTTCCCCAACCTTCCGAGCTCCCTGAGCCCAGATCTAGGTCTTCCATTCTTCCCCCTCCGAGCTCAGCCATGGCCAGCGGCAAGTGGGAGGCGTCCACAGTCACAGACCAGGACATCCGGGATCTCAAGGACGCCGGCTACCTCCCCGCCAACGTCTTCCATCGTGCTACAGAGGAGGGCCAGGTGATCCCCACCCCCAAATCAGGCGAGAGGGTGGTCTTCGTCCCTCATTTCATCCGGGGATTAAGCTTCCCACTTCACCCCTTCGTGAGGGGTCTTATGTTCTTCTATGGGCTCGACTTCCACGACCTCCCGCCGAACTCCTTTATGCACATATCTGCCTTTATCATCATTTGCGAGGCTTTCCTGCGGGTTGAGCCACACTTCGGACTGTGGCTCAAGATTTTCAACATCAAGCCAAAGTGCGTCACCGGCGCACATGCGGACTGCGGCGGGGCAGTCATCGGCAAGCTTCCGCGCGCAGTGTGGCCATCCGACACCTTCATCGACACCATCAAAACTTGGCAGAGGGAGTGGTTTTACATCACCGAGCCAAAGGAGGAGGATGGCAGAACTGTTCCTGCTAAATGCGGAACTCTTCCTGCCGAATTCAGGTCCGGCCCCCCGACCAGATTGACCTCATGGGTCAGAAAGGGTCTCAACTGGGGGTCGGAAACAGAGGTGGAGGACCTGCAGAGGGGCATCGCATCCCTAATCAGGGAGGGAGTCGGCCTGACCAACGTAGTCCTGGTCATGCTCTGGAGGCACATCCTCCCCTGCCAGCGCCGGTGCTCTCCTATGTGGGATTACCGGATTGACGACGATCCTACAGTTCGTCAACTATTCCGCACTATGCGGGAGAAGCTATGGAAGGCGTTGTTCAAGGCGCAGGAGAACTGGCTAGGCTAGAAGGAGGACAAGGGCTTGAGTGCCGCCAAGCCCCCTTCCAAGGTATAGTATTGTTTTATTTGATCGGCCTCGCCTTCCTAAAGAAAGCCTAAGCATTTTCCGATCACCTTTGCAGGAGTGGCTGAGCAAGGCCAAGGGCATCAAGTGTCCGGCTCCACAGCCTGAAGACCCCAAGTCTCCGCTGTTGTTGGAGATGCTCGTCGTGGCGCCCTACAAGGCGCCAGAGAAGAAGGAAAAGAAGAAAACAAGCCGAGCAGGCCTGCGCACCAGGGACTAGCCAGAGGCTGGGTCAGAAGAGACCCACGCCTCCTCGAATCAGGAGGAGGAGCATGAGGTCGAGGGGGGAGGTGATTCCCCCCTCACAGGAAAGAGGGCGGCGTCATCGGACGCCTCGGAGGAGGTAGCTCCTCCCGCCCAGAAGAAACCAGGCCGGACACAGGTAATCTCGTCCGACGACAGTTCGGACTCGAACACCGAGTCCGAGGACTTCGAGAGGGTTCCGCGGAGGAACCTCAGGGTCAAGCCCCCACCTCGAAGGTACAGATCCGAAGACCCTTCCGTGTTATTGATGCAAAGCTTCGAATGTTACTAACACGTGAGCGCTTACTGACTTGCAGCCCACCACGTGTTCTCCCCACCGATCAAGTTTCGGAGGGGGAGACCCCACCCGCCGAGCTAGCGGAGAGCGGGTCTACGTCGCACCCCTCTCCTCCGGGCGCCACGAGGGACACCGCGAAGGCGTCCTCCCAACAGGCTCCTTTGGAGCCGGACTCTGGAGGCAGGGGCGACGAAGCCATGGCCGAGGCAAACACCTCGGCCACCGAAGACCCGGGGGAGAGGCCCCTCCCAGATACCGAGGAGGCCGGACATGGAAGTGCCCAGTCTCCTCCAAGGCCATCTCCAGGGCACACAATGCCTCCGGAGGTACCAATTCAATCTCCGGCTGGAGATCGGGTTACCCGATCCCCACCGGCTCCGCCGACCACTGGGTAGCCGGCCATGGGGGAGGCTCTGTCCAGCGCCTCCATCTCTGGGGAGCACCGCATCCTTATGGGTGCGGTATTGCAGAGCATTCAGTCCGTAGACCACGGACTGAAGGAGGCCTTCAATGGTCTCCTGACGGGCTTTCAGGTGAGCCACGTAATGTTCTGTCCTTTGAAATGCTATTTTCTTTGTATTATGGTTATATACATGGCAGCCCCCGAGCCCCAAGTGAGTTTGAAAAAACTTGCCTGGGGGTCCAACATAGCCTTTTATTCGAACTGTGCACCGGACAATATGTGTTCGGATAGTTATAACTATAGCGGTCCGGACACAGGGTCAGTTTTAGTGACAGCTCGGAGGTTGTAAACCGCTTTAATGTATATATAACTCTGTGATACAGGCTTTGTCGACAGCAGAGGCTACCAACGCCGCCGAGCTAGAGGAGCTGAATCGGAAGCTCAAGAGCTCCAAAGATGAGCTTGATGCTCTAAACAAGAGATTCGATGAGGCGCAAGGTAAGCCGAATTAGAGTATCGAAACTCTTCTTTACCGCTCTATCAACACGGTTTCTTAATATAAGTCGATGCTTATGCAGCCTCGGCGAAAGAGATAGAGAAGCTCAAAGCCGAGCTTGAGAAAGCGAAGCAGGAAGCTTTAGTTGAGAAGGC
This sequence comes from Elymus sibiricus, assembly GCA_039707655.1. Lineage (NCBI taxonomy): Eukaryota > Viridiplantae > Streptophyta > Magnoliopsida > Poales > Poaceae > Elymus > Elymus sibiricus. Next base: position 418,925,177 of record CM077667.1, read on the forward strand.
GGCGGCCAAAGAAGCGGCCACCGCTCTATCCGCCCTGAGAGCCACCAGCGACAAGCATGAGGCTCGGGTAGAAGAGATTCAACAGGAGCTCAAGGACGCCAGCAAAAAGTGTGAGGTCCTTGACTGGAAGGGAAGGAGCAAGCCGCCGAACTATCCACCCTGAAAACCGATCTCCAAAAGGAGCGGGTGGATAGGCGGTCATTTGAAGAGGAGCTCCGCCAAGCCAAAGCTATCATGGATGGTAAGCCGTATTCATTGCAGTGTATCTTCGGGGACAACAAGTTCGAGTTGCTTACCCAAGTATGGCGTTCGGCAGGCGCCTGCTTGGACCTCCAGAAGAGCACAGCTGACACGAAGCAGTTCTATGCTTCGCGGGGAGAAGGAGATGAAGCTCGTATATTCTGGGCACAATTCGAAGCCCCCGAGCGGCCTCCTCTCCTTAACGAGCAGCTGAAGCAGCTGTTGGAGCTGCACCGGATGGCGGAGCCGGCCATGAATGATATCTGTATCCGGCTATGGCCCGACGAGCCACTGCCGGACAGCTACTTCGGCCTGGTGCAGAAGCTGAGCGACGCCACTCCTCGGATCGACGCATTGAGGCGGTCCTCCAGCATCGAGGGACCTAGAATGACCTTCGCGAAGGCCAAGGTGCACTGGCCGTGGCTGGATCCAATGAAGGTAGCCACAGCTCCTCCGCCTCCAGGAAAGGGTCATAGGCGCCCCGAGCTGTACTTCTCCGAAGTTATGGAGGGTGCTCGGGCGATAGAATCACAGTGTTTGAGAGATACCGTGTATGAGTAAACGCTTGTGTAATATGTCCGAAGACCTTTGAACGCGTTTATATAAAGTTGCATGGTTTATCATGTCTTGTATGTGTTTGCATCCTTTATAACCCCTTTGTCGCCGTTAACCCTGAAAGCTGCGAGTCGTCGGCTTCAGTCCCCGTGTAGATACTACACGAGGTGTCTCTACCAACCGCACTGTAACCCTTAGCCGAACTATCGACGCCCGAAGGCGGTAGTGTGGAGCGGACGAGGCAATCGGACCATAATGCTTTATTGCTTTCACTTAGCCGTAGGGGCGTGAGAAAGGAGTGCGGGGGCTGATTACTAGCCCCCAGGCGTGATGTTCGGATGAACCGCGGCCAAAGCCTATATCACATGGTTTGTACTAACACCAAACCCCTCGTATGACACGGAATAATCTCTGACGAGATTTAGTTAAGCTCGGATTTGCAGACCGGCTCTCGCATACCATGGCAGTCAGTTTTCGGCTTTCTCCGCTGAGGCGCTTGACCAGACTAGCCGGAAGCACAATCGCAGCGGTGCTCCCTTTGCCCTTTTAGCCGAACGAGCGGAACATAAAGGGGCAAGCACAGGAGCCGGGCAACCCAACTATTGACCCAAGACATAGTTCGGATCCAATGCATATAAAGCGGAATTCCAAGACATCGAACACTTAAAGAAATTGTGATTAGGGCGATTTTTAAGGTCGAGCCCCCGGTCTATTAGCCGGTTGCATCGTACAGTATACCAAACAGGTTCGCAAGAAGAGGGAGAAAACACAAGGTGTTCCGAAAAGGGACAGCACAGAAAAAATGATATATCTGTATTTTACTCAACAACTCTTAATATTCATATTGCCGATGCAACTGTTTACAGGTATTTGATAAAAGAAATATAAATTTTACAGGAGAGTTTGTACCAAGGGCCTTCGATAGATGACCTGACGTCCTTGATGTGCCCTGTCGCTTATCTGCTCCTGCAGCTCCTAAAGAGGTGTATGCCTTTATGGGCTTTGTTAGTTCGGCGAACGGACCTTGAAGATAGGATCTTGAGAAGTTGCCGAGGTATGGATGAGCTTGACGCCTTTGGCAGGCACTTTATGGTACCTGTAGACTGTCCGGAGACGTGTTGACGGTAATAGTTCGGTCCAGCCGAAAACCTACCCTCTAATAGTTTGTCCCCACCGCTGCCCATGGAATTTTGAGCGCGAAGTTGTGCCTCCGTGGCACGTACCTTGCCGGCTTTAGGGCCGTGCGATGAGGGGTGAGTCCCTATTTATGAGAAGAGGAAGGTTCTGGTACCTCAGATTGAGACCGAGCTCTCTTCCCAGCTTTGGGTGCCTTTACGGCAGATGTCGGCGTTTGCCAATCATCGGTGTAATGGAATTTGGCCGCCAGGGCCAACGCATGTTCCTCAGTGCGGAGGGAGCGCTCTGTGTTGCCATTTACAGTAATGACCCCCTAGGGCCAGGCATCTTGAGCTTGAGGTATGCGTAGTGCGGGACGGCGTTAAAGCGAGCGAACGCTGTACGGCCGAGCAGGGCGTGGTAGCCACTGCGGAAAGGTACGATGTCGAAGATCAAGTCCTCGCTTTGGAAGTTATCGGGCGAGCCGAACACGACCTCCAGGCTACGGAGCCTGTGCACCGGGCTTCAACGCCTGGGATCACTCCTTTGAAGGTAGTGTTGTTGGGCTTGATCCTTGACGGATCTATGCCCATCTTTTTCACCGTATCTGAGTAAATCAGATTGAAGTTACTTCCACCGTCCATTTGGACTTTAGTGAGGTGGTACCCATCTATTATCGGGTCTAGGACGAGTGCGGCCGAACCCCCGTGACGGATACTGGTCGGATGGTCGCGCCGATCGAAAGTGATCGGATATGCCGACCATGGGTTATACTTTGGGGCTACAGGCTCTATGGCGTAGACATCTCGAAGGGCGCGCTTCCTCTCCTTTTTGGGTATATGAGTGGCGTAGATCATGTTTACTGTTTTTACCTCTGGAGGGAATTTCTTTTGACCGCCACCGATCGGACCACGAGGCTCATCCTCATCCTCGCTGTGTGGGCTCTTGCCTTGGACCTCAGTTGCGAGTTTGCCGGCCTGTTTGAAGACCCAACAGTTACGGTTGGTGTGATTGGCGGACTTCTCCTGAGTGCCATGGATCTGGCACGGCCTCTCCAGAATCTTGTCCAGCGGGGTGGGTCCATCGTGTTTGCCTTTAGGGGGCTTCTTCCGCTGCCCAGAGCGGGAGTTGCGGAAGCCAGCGTTGACAGCCGTGTCGTCGGCATCACTATTATTGTGCCGACGCTTGTTCTTGTTGCGCTTGGGTTTCCCATTGCCATCCCGAACTTCAGAGGTTCCGGGGTCTTCGGGGTTATGGCTACGTCTAGCTACCTCGCCCGCGCAAAAGCGGGTCATGAGTGACGTGAGGGCGGACATTGTCCTTGGTTTGTCCTGGCCGAGCTGTCGAGCCAGCCATTCATCCCGAATATTATGCCTGAAGGAGGCTATAGCTTCGGCGTCTGGGCAGTCTACGATCGGATTTTTCTTGGTCAGGAAGCGATTCCAGAATAGCTGTGCGGACTCTCATGGCTTCTGAACGACGTTGCTTAGATCGGAGGAGTCCGACGGTCGAACATAAGTGCCCTGGAAGTTAGATCGGAATGCCTCTTCTAGGTCCTCCCAACACCCAATAGAATTTTCGGGGAGGCTATTTAGCCAGTGCCGAGCTGGCCCCTTGAGCTTCAGGGGAGGTATTTGATGGCGTGGAGATCATCTCCTTGTGCCATGTGGATGTGGAGGAAGAAATCCTCAATCCATACGGTTGGGTTAGTTGTCCCATCGTATTGCTCTATGTTTACGGGCTTAAACCCTTCCGGGAACTGATGCCGCATTACCTCATCTATGAAGCACAGTGGGTGTGCAACCCCTCTAACCCAAGCAATGTTGCGCCGATGATCGGCGTCTGCCCTAGTTCGGTGTTGTTCCCGATCTTCATTGTCGCGGTCGAACCGAGGCCGGTACCCGTCCCGTCTATCGGGTGAGTATCCTCTGGATCCGTAAATGGATCGCGTGCGGCCTGCTCTATAGTCCAGGTCGCGTCGCAGGTCGAACCTGTCATCGGGCTCTAATGGCTCCTTTCCCCGTCTACGGGGTATCGTCGGCCTGTAGCCAGTATCATCAGCCATCCTGTCTCGTCCTTGAGGGGGGCGGTCTGGCTTGTCGTACGGTGTGTGCTTGGGGGACGGCATATCAGTAAGCTCGTCGTCGAATTGTGGGAGCAACCGTCTGCGAGGATAGCTCTTAGGCTGGTCCGATAGACCGGTGCCGTATCCTTCCTCGGCTGAGAGGACTCTCGTCCATCGGTCGTTGAGGTCGTCTTGTTCGGCTCTGAGCTGCCGCTCTTTTGCTTTCAGGCTGCGAGCTGTGGATATGAGCTGTTGCCTGAACAATTCCTGATCTTCGGGATTGTCGGGAATAGCGAAGTCATCGGCATCCGCATTATCCTCCCCCTCGATAGAGCGGAGGTAGTCGTCGTCCGCGGGATCATCTGGATCATTGGGGTTGTGACGGTCTTCGGGTCTCTCCTGACCCTCTAACGGGTGTTCGGGGATTTCGGGGCCGCTGATGTCTTCCGGGGTATCTCCGTCCCTGGTGCCATCTGTAGACTTTCGCCCCTTTTTCCCTTTTGACCGTTTATGCGGCTTTCGGCGTCTTGATGGCGCCTCGTCCGACTTATCACCGTTGTTCTTCGGAGTGTCCACCATGTAGACGTCGTATGTAGAGGTGGCAGTCCACTGCCCGGTCTTAGCAGGGGTGAGGGCGTTATCCTCCTCATCCATATACTCTGCTTCCTCGGAGGCATAGTCAAGCATGTCGGTTAAATCCTCAACAGTGGCTATGAAGTGGGTGGTGGGTGGGACGAAAAATTTGTCCTGACCCGTCTGAAATCCGGTCTGAGAACAGATCGGAGTTGGATCGTCGGTGATTTTCATCGACGAGATCCGATCCAGAGCCTCATTGAGTGTCGAGAGCTCGGTGGGGTCGGCCTGCACCGGGCTTCCGGAGTGAACCTCCGATGCGTCCGTGTAGGGGGGGGTGTTCGGCAAGAACTGGTGTCCGGACATCGGGCGCTATGACCTGATCCGGACTGAACGTCAGGCCCTCGCCGGGGTAGATCCCAGGGGAGGGGCCGAGTAGTGGGTCTGGGGTTAAAGCCTCAGAGCCTTCGGGCATGGCGGGCGAGACCGTGAGCCCGGACAGTGATAGATCACCTCAAGAGTCTACGGAGAACTCTAAGTTCCCGAATCTGACCTCTTGATCAGGGGCGAAGCTTCCGACGCGGCCTAGACTGCCGGTTGGGTCGGCATGCAGCACTATGCTGCCAAAAGCGAAGATCTGTCCGGGGACAAAAGTGCCCGTATTGCGGACCTCTTCGTTGATGACTAGGTGAGCCATCGATTCCTTCTGGCGATCACAGCGGAACTCTCAATGAAAGCACCAATGTCGGTGTCAAAACCGGCGGATCTAGGGTAGGGGGTCCCGAACTGTGATGCTTGGATCGATGGTAACAGGAGACAAAGGGGACAAGGTTTTACCCAGGTTCGGGCCCTCCTATGGAGGTAATACCCTACGTCCTGCTTGATTATATTGATTGTATGGGGATTACAGAGTTGATCTACCACGAGATCGAGTAACTAAACCCTAGATGAGTTCTCCTTTTCTACACCCTAAAACCCTCCGGCTTATATAGACGCCGAGGGTATCTAGGGTTACACATGGTCGGTTACACGTCGAAGGGATAAACATGCCTATTTACTACTTTAAACGTGAAGAACAAGCCACGATTCTCGAAGTTTCCTTCTGAGAGGCGAGATCTTCAATCCTCCCAGTATTCGGCAAGTGGCTCATACAGTCCGGCCCACAAGACATAGGCCGGCCTCCCGAGGACCCCTTAATCCAGGACTCCCTCACCGCGCGTCGGGTGTTTTTTTCCTCGGGTTTGTCGCATGAGAAGATTGGGCACGACGTCTGTGCTCGGGTCCGTCCCTGCAGCGTCGATAAACCCAACGGCCAAGCTCTGTCTGGCGGCCTGGCTCCGCACACGTCACCTCTTGGGGTCGTTGGTGTTTGGCCTTCTCATGCGATGGCCTCTGGAGATTCATTCGGCGCAGGTTACCCGCACCCCACAGGTCTTACGAGTGCGCCTCGCGCTACAAAATTCAGGCGCAACCCGCCTTTGAGGTAGGGCCTCATGAGTCCCGCGATGGCTCACGAGTGCCCAGATACACCTCCCAGTTCAGCCGTGGAAGCCACGAGTGCGAACTTATTGGGCTGTACATGCCCGGAGACTCTAACACAGAGCTCCATTCCCATGCACAAGTGGAATCCCCATGCTCCGCGCTGGCGGACGACACTATCGCTCAGCGGCTATGCCCACGCCCAGTGGAAGCCCCATGCTCCGCGCTGGGGGATAAACAACTGAGGGCGCCCTAGCGGTTGCACCAACCTCAGGATGGCCTCCCGGCTCTTCGCACAGCCCCGTCACGCAACTTTCCCCTGGGATGCACGCGCGAGGGGGCTGGCCGGGGGCTATGCTCAGGAAAGGCCTAGCGTGAGCCGCCTCACCAGGTTCTGGCAACTGGTCTTCTCGCGTCCCTCCCAGATAAAAGCTGGCGAGGAAAGGTACGAATTCACCTCACGGGCGCCGCTCCCATGTCAAGGGGGACCCCTACGCATCCCACCTCTCTTCATCAACAATTATCGGTTAGCCTATGTTGAGCCTAAATTTTTATTCGTTCACATGATGTGTGCTATCCTTGGAATTGCATTTTTTTTTGTTTGTTGTTTCAATAAAATCTTTGGATCTGAAATTTTGAATAAGAGAGAGTCCTCACATGGCTATTTAAACTAATTGACTACGCATTGATCTTCACTTATATCTTTCGGGAGTAGTTTGTTATTCAATCTCGTGCTTCAATTATATCATATGAGTAAATGGTTGAATGAATTGAATATCATAAATCTGAAATTAAATATGCTTCATATACTTATCCCATGGGGAGTAATGACTTCACACATAATAAGTATAGGTGGTAAAATTTATTGAAAGTTAGCAAACACCGCATTGGTCACTTGAACAATTCATGAAAAAATATTGAAGGAAGAGAGATTCCACATATAAATATACTATCTTGGACATCTTTTATGATTGTGAGCTCATTAATTATTTTCAAACTTGAGCAAATTAGTTGAAATTGGACAAGGAAGACAACGTAATGAGTTATGTTTGGGTATATTTGTATAGAAGTTATATTGTTATGGATCCCCCAACATGTGGTGCTTGCTTCCACCTCATACTAGCCAAAACTTCCGCACCAGGTAGAAATACTACTTGTGCATCCAAACACCCTTAAACCAGTTTTGCAATGAGAGTCCACTATACCTACCTATGGATTGAGTAAGATCCTTCAAGTAAGTTGTCATCGGTGCAAAAAGCAATAAAAATTGCTCCTAAAAATGTATGATCTTTTATTGTGAGGGAAAATAAGCGTTGTACGAACTTGTGATGGTAAAGAAATAAAAGCGACGGACTACATAATAAAGGTCGCTATCACAAACGGCAATACAATGTGACGTTCCTTTGCATTAAGGGTTTGCACATCCAAAAACAAAAAGCGCATGACAACCTCTGCTTCCCTCTGCGAAGGGCCTATATTTTACTTTCTAGTACTTACCTTTATGCAAGAGTCATGGTGATCTTCACCACTTCCTATATTTCGCCTTTTTCTCTTGGCAAGCGTCATGTGTTGGGGAATGATCTAGACATATATATCCTCACAAATATATTTGATCATGAATTATTATTGTTGACAATTATCTATATGATAAATAAGTTGGGAGGCGAAACATTAAGCCCCTATCTTTCTCTGTGTTCGATGGATGCTATTTGTTCTAAAAATATGCTTTGAGTGTCTATAATCATGGAAGACTATATGATAGTTGAGTATGTGGGATTTGCTAAATCAAAGCTCTTACATAGACCCTTCCTGGAAATAAGATGAATTGCAATTGTTCAATGACTAGGAATATGGTTTGTTAGTTTTCAAGAAACTTTCTAGTCTATACTTTAACATGTGAACAGCTTGTTACTTGATCATGAGAAGTTTTATGAGATGAGCTACTGTTTATGGTTTATATTGATGCTAGAAAAAATGATTGGAATTATCATTGATCAAACTTGTGCACTTGCTAGCATTCACACTTCATAACTTATTTCTTTTATCATTTACCTACTCGAGGACGAGCATGAATTAAGCTTGGGGATGCTGATACGTCTCCAACGTATCTATAATTTATGAAGTATTCATGCCATGTTTACAATAATTTTATAAGATTTTGGTATGATTTGATTAGAACTAACCCGGACTGACGCTGTTTTTAGCAGAGCTACCGTGGTGGTGTTTTTGTGCAGAAATAAAAGTTCTCGGAATGGGCTGAAAATTTACGGAGAATATTTTTGGAAAATATAAAAAATACCGGAGCAAAAAGATAACGGAGAGGAGTCCCGAGGAAGCCACAAGCCTAGGGGCGCGCCCCCCTGGCTTGTGGGTCCCTCGGGAGCCTCCCTGACTTGATTTCGATGCCAAGCACTCCTATAAATCCAGAAAACTCCAGAAAGAAACCTAGATCGGAAGTTCCGCCGCCGCAAGTCTCTGTAGCCACGAAAGATCAATCTTGGCCCTCTACGCCACCCTGCCGGAGGGGGTCACCATCACCGGAGACCATGGAGGAGGAAGACGGAGGGGCCATCATCGCCATGGAGGCCAAGGACTAGAGGGAGAACCTCTCCCCACCCAGGGGGGAGGCCATGGAGGAGGAAGCACAAGGGGGAGACCCTCTCCCCCTCTCTCTCGGTGGCACCGGAGTGCCATCGGGGGAACCATCGCCGTAGTGATCGTCTTCATCAACATCACCTTCTTCATCAGCATCCTCATCTCCTTTCAGCGGTCCACTCTTCCGCACCCCGCTGTAATCCCCTACTTGAACATGGTGCTTTATGCCACATATTATGATCCAATGATGTGTTGCCATCCTATGATGTTTTGAGTAGATTTCTTTTGTCTTATGGGTTGATTGATGATCTAGATTGGTTTGAGTTGTATGTTTATTTTGGTGCTGTCCTATGGTGCCTTCCGTGCCGCGCACACGAGAAGGATTCCCGCTGTAGGGTGTTGCAATACGTTCATGATTTGCTTATAGTGGGTGGCTTGAGTGACAGAAGCATAAACCCGAGTAGGTGGGTTGTTGCGTATGGGATAAAGGGGACTTGATGCTTTAATGCTATGGTTGGGTTTTACCTTAATGATCTTTAGTAGTTGCGGATGCTTGCTATAGTTCCAATCATAAGTGCATATGATCCAAGTAGAGAAAGTATGTTAGCTTATGCCTCTCCCTCATATAAAATTGCAATAATGATTACCGATCTTGTTAACAATTGCCTAGGACAATTCCGCACACCGACCCATCATTATTCCACACTCGCTGTTTTAATATATTGTAATATATTCTAACTTTATGATAACAGCACCTATTTTTATATTTTAGTTCTCCGATATCATGCAAAGCTATCCTCTTCAAACCCACAACGTAGTTTTATTTCTCGTTTCTAGTTGGAAGCAAACGTTCGGCGTACGTAGAGTCGTATCAGTGGCAGATAGGACTTGAGAGAATATTGATCTACCTTTAGCTCCTTGTGGGTTCGACACTCCATACTTATCACTTCCACCTTTGGAAATTGCTACGATGATTCCTTGCACTTGGGGATTATCATGCAAGATAGATATAAATTGTGGAGATGATAGTAAAAAAGTAGATGATGTTTGAAATTATTATGCAACTTGTCTTGGCCGTACATAAAGAGTTGATTTACTATTATGTGTACTAACCTATCTCACGAGTTCTTTTCGAGTTTTGTGTGGATGAAGTTTTTGAGAATAGGTGAAACCATGATATGAGAGGATTGAACGAGATACAAAAGCTAAAGCTTGGGGATGCCCAAGGCACCCCAAGTAAATATTTCAAGAAGTCTCAAGCATCTAAGCTTGGGGATGCTACGCATCCCACCTCTCTTCATCAACAATTATCGGTTAGCCTATGTTGAGCCTAAATTTTTATTTGTTCACATGATGTGTGCTATCCTTGGAATGCCATTTTATTTTGTTTGTTGTTTCAATAAAATGTTTGGATCTGAAATTTTGAATAAGAGAGAGACCTCTAGCTGGGTTGATGTCTCGGAGACGCGCCGGGCGTGGGACGTCTGGGCCTCTTCCACCTCCTCCTTCAGCTTGGCCAGGTGCTCGCTTTCCTTGGCCCGGCCGTCAGCCACACGGGACAGCGCGGAGTTGCGATCTGCGAGCTCCGCCTCGCGGGCCTTGAGGACTTCCTCCTGCTCACGGAGACGTTGCGCGAGCGCAACTTGCTCCTCCTGAAAGGCCTTCAGGTTGGCCTCCGCCTCACCGTAGCGCTTCCTGGCAGACTCCTCCTTGGCCAGTGCCGCGTCTCGGGCTGCCTTGGCCTCGGGGGCCTCGCGATGGCAGCCTCGACCCGACTCCAGGCCGTTTGGGTGGCCGCCTCGGCCTGGGACCGCCCAGAAACGAGCCCCAGGCGCTCCTTCGCGAGGCGCCTCTCGGCATCTTGGAGGTCAGCCCGGAGCCTACCAAGCATGGTGTAAGCCTCATCCAAGGCACCAGACCTGATCAGAGGACCGCAGCGCGCGAGAACCGGACCAGGAGGCGGCACCGGCGCATTGGCGGGCGCCGTGACCAAGGGTCCGGCAGCATGGCTAACTTGGGGAGCCGAGGGCTCCAGCTTCTCCTCCGTCACGGCAAGCGCGGACGGCAACACAACTAGTTGGCCTGCGAGGGCTGGCTCCTCCCGAGGTTGCATCGCTCCGCCTTCAGGAGTGGATTCCACCAGGAGGGGGCAAGGAGCCACCCCCTCCATCAGCGTCGGGGCCGCCGCGGCCACGTTTGGAAGCGGCACCTCGAGAGCCCCGCGTCCCCGGCGATCGGTCCTCCAGGCGGCGCGCAGGGCTGGCGCGGCCCGCGTCCATCACGACCCAAGGCCGATGGCGCCCCCAGGGCAGGGGGCTCCTTTGGCTCAATGCTCGCCTTCTTCCTCTTCGGCACGACCTCGACCCTGGCCAGCGGAAGGGGGAGAGCTGTGAGCACACGGACAATTCATGGTCAAACAAGGGACAAGGAAGGTGACTTACTCCTCGCACGCAACCCACTTCCTCTTCTTCTCCACCTCGGCGCCGGTCGGGACACCCCCGCTTCCTTTCGGCGCGGCCCTGGCCACGCCCAGTGGGCAAGAAGGATGCTCCTCGCCGATCCCCGGTGTGGCGCTGCCGCCCGGAGAAGTGTGGAGGACGCCCTGAGGAGCCGTGGCCGACGAAGCTACGTCCGCCCCAGCCGCGGCGCGGGCTGAGACGAGGCCAACGCCTCGACCTCCTTGTTGGGGCGCGGGTCCTCAGGAGCGGGCGCGGCCACGCTCTTCTTCGGGGTCGTCCGGCCGGATGTCCAAGCGGTTTGAGGAGAAGGCCCCGACCCCCTGGGCACCCCGGCGAAGCGCTGGGAGCCAGCGGCCGGGGGCTCGTCGTTATCGTCATCGTCATCATCAAGGCTATGAAGAAGCACACTCTGTGACGGAGGGGACGCCTCCTCCCTGTCATCCACAGTCTCCTCTGAATCCTCCCTGCCACTGGTGTCGCCGCAGGACACCGGCACCGGGGGATTGGGGTGCTTAGCGGGCGTGAGCCCCAGGTCGTCAAAATCGGACATGGCGGCGGCTAGCGCCCTGCCGTCGTCACGACAGTACAGCGGGGCATAGGCCTCAGGAAGATCCCCGGGATCGTTGAAGAGCAAGGTGTTTAGGGCCTTGTCCCGCTCCTCGCCTGTCAGGCTGGCGGATCCGAGCCTGATGGCATCTCTGATGCCCTCGTACTCCCACATGGGCTTAGAGTGCTGCTGGAGCGGCGCCAGGCGCTGCGTCACGAACTCCTTCAGTATCATCGCCCCGGTCAGCTTCCTGGCGTCCATATCCGAGGAGATCTGCTTCAGAACGGGCGCCGCCCGGGGGTCGGTGAGCTTCGCGGAGGCCCACCCAAGAATCTTCTCGGGCAGCCTCGTCGGGAGCTCCAGATGCGCATCGACCCCCTGGACATCCAAGAAGACCCAGCGGTGCCTGTAGCCTTCCACCTTCTTCCCGGCCTTCAGGAGCACATTGCCACTCTGGACCGCGACGAAGGAGGCGCACCCCGACCGCTGTGCGCTATCATGGAGCCTCATGCTAAAGTAGTGGCGGAAGAGGGCCACTGAAGGCTTCATGCCTACGAAGGCCTCGCAGTAGAAAGCGAAGATCGACAGGAGCAGGATTGAGTTGGGCTGAAGGTGGAGAGCTTGGATCCCGTAGTGCGCAAGGATGGCGGAGAAGAACCCCAAGAAGGGCGGGACGAGCCCGCAGAAGACGTTGTGGAGGAAGAAGGGGTAGGCCGTCTTCGCTAGGGTGAGCCGCTCGGCTGAGCCGCACCAGATCAAGGTCCTCCCCCATTCATTGGAGTCCCCCGCAGTCAATGGAAGCGCGGAGGCGAGATCCCCCTCCTTGGCGATGGAGGATGTCGTGAGCGCCGGAGAGGGAGAAGAGGGGGACGAAGCTACAGCCTCGGGCTTCGTCTTCCCGGCAGGCGCCATCCAAAGGATCCTGGAGGCAGAAGAGCAAGAAGAGGGGCGATGCTGCGCCAAGATCTGGAGGAGTTTCTCGCGGAGGAAAGGCGATCTGAGCAGGAGAGCAAGGCGCAGGGGAGAAGAGCAATGATGGCTCTGCAGAGAGCGCCAGGCTTTTGTCAGCCTGGACAGTTGCCGAGGCGATTGAGGGGAGAGGTGTCCGTTCCCCGTCGCGCGCCACACGTCGAGCCTGGCCCACTGGCGATTTGTTGCCCATGGCGCTTCACCCTGTGCCCCTTGCCTTCATCTCGAAACCAAGGTTGGCACGCCTTGGGCACGGGTGCTACTGTCGGCATTCTGGGATCGGGGGTACCCAGACCTGCCTGCCTGTGGCCCAGCGCGTGGCCCACCATGACGGCTCGGTACGGCCCAGCAACAAGCCCCCCAAGCTAAGGCCATCGCGGGATCCCCCGCCTCACGAGGAGAGAAACACCAAGGCCTCCGGAGAAGTGGCATCCCCCAGGCTGCCTCCCGAGGAGCGGAGATTCCTATGCAAGTACCTGGCCTCACAAGGCCGGGGTGACATGGGTTCTGACAGTGGAGCTAGGCGGCGCCAGCAGGCGCAGAAGGAGGACAGTTTCCTCTTTCGTGATAGGGGAGCAAGGACGTACGCGGGCTCCCGAGGAATCCCCCAAAGGTTTCCTTCCTAGTGCAAGATTACCAAGACCACGAGCTCGGCGAGACGGATGTCATCGCCGAGCCCACCGCTGCGTCACACCAGGAAGCTTTGCAGGCGAAGACCACCTTTAGTCAGGATAGGATGTACTTCTTGTCCCCTTTCAAATTTGGTCGTTGTGGGATCCCTTCCCGCCTGTGCGATAAGGGAAGAGGACCGTGGCCCCTATAACGAGGGACGAGCTCCCACCTTGGAAGAGAGGTTGGACACACCAGTTCATCACCGCCAAGAGACCTCGCGAGGCCACCCAACCACTGTACTAGTTCATCCTCAGCCTCCTCGTGAGGCCAATCTAGCACGAAGCAGGAGTAGGGTTTTACACCGCAAGGTGGCCCGAACCTGGGTAAATCTCCGTGTCCATCTTCTTCCTCGCTCATACTTGCTCGACGCAGCTAAGCCGTAGGGTGACGGGCTTGGGACTTAGGTCCGGTTAAGATCTTTGCACACGCCCCAGTGTTCGAACCTTGTTGGGTTTTGCGGAACCCCGATTCCAACAATATTCACCGCCGTGATTGAGTAATTCCTTTGTAGGCTTGATGGACGATGGTGGGATTGGATGAGATTGATCATGTAATCGAGTTAAGTTTGATAGGGCTTGATCCCTAGTATCCACTATGTTCTGATATTGATGTTGCTATGACTTTGCTATGCTTAATGCTTGTCACTAGGGCCCGAGTGCCATGATTTCAGATCTGAACCTATTATGTTTCTTGAATATAAGAGTGTTTTGGATCCTATCTTGCAAGTTGTAGTCACCTAATACGTGTCATGATCCGCATACCCCAAGGTGACAATAATTGGGATTCTTTCCGGTGATTGCCGTAATTTGAGGAGTTCATGTATTCACCATGTGTTAGTGCTTTGTTCCGGTTCTCTATTAAAAGGAGGCCTTAATATCCCTTAGTTTCCAATAAGACCCTGCAGCCATGGGAGGGTAGGACAAAAGATGACATGCAAGTTCTTATCGCAAGCACGCATGACTATATACGGAATACATGCCTACATTACATTGATGAATTGGAGCTAGTTCTGTGTCGCCCTAGTGTGTAACTGTTACATGATTGATCTCATCATCATTATCCATCACCGATCCTCGTGCCTATGCTTTTCTCATATTGAATCTTGCTAAGTTACTACTGCCGTTGCTACTGTTACAAAATTGCTGCTAACGCTGTCACTGCTACTATTGCTACTACTATTTGCCATGCTACTAAATCTTTGATGTAGAGAGATACCCCAGGTGTGGTTGAATTGACAACTCAACTACCCGTGAACACTGTCGCGATCACCTATACTTGTGGGTTATCAAGACCTTTTTCTGGCACCGTTGTCAGTGAACATAGCAATATTTATTGTGTTAACTTGAGGATATCCAATTGCTACTATGACGAATCTGAAAGATACTCCAACTAAGATCGTCCCCTCTTGCACGAGAGGAGGTAAGGAACTGCCATCTAGCTCTGCTTTTGATTCAGCTACTATTTTGAATCAGCTTGTTACACCACCACCTGTTGATCATCCTGATATGTCACATGAACTTGATGATGCTACCTCTGAAATTAATGATGCTACTACTGCTACATTTGATGAAACTGAAACTGTGCCACTGAATGAATTACTTGATGCTCATATTGCTAAAGCTAGAGAACTTGAAAACGCTGAAATTGATGAAGATCTTGAGTCACCTATTACACCTCGCTCTCCCAATAATTATGAATTGCCTTATGTACCTGAAGGTTAAGTTGTGGATGAGGAAATATCTATGGACCTTCTTGCTTATGAAAATAGAGATGACTTGAGGAAGCTAGTATCCAAACTGAAAGAAAAATCTATGATGGAGAAAATGAAACATGATCCTAAATTTGCTACTTGTCCTATATTTGTTACTGATAAGGATTATGAATTCTCTGTAGACCCTGAGTTAATCCCTATAGTTGAATCTGATCCTTTCCATGGTTATGAAAATGAAACTGTTATCAGACACCTCACCAAATTGAATAATATTGCCGCTTTATTTACTAATAAGGAAAAGATATGCTACTACTATATCCTTAAGCTTTTTCCTTTCTCGCTAAAAGGCGAGGCTAAAGATTGGTTCCTTTCTCTTGCTCCTGGTTGTGTGCGTAGCCCTAAGGATATGATTTATTACTTCTGTGAAAAATATTTCCCTACTCATAAGAAACAAGCTGCTTTACAAGCAATATTTAACTTTGTTCAAATTGAAGAAGAGAATCTCCCTCAAGCTTGGGGGAGGCTTCTCCAGTTACTTAGATCTTTGCCTGATCATCATCTCAAGAAAATGAAATACTTGATATCTTTTATAATGGACTAACTGATGCTTCTAGGGATTTCCTAGAGAGTTGTGCTAGTTGTGTTTTCAGGGAAAGAACTGTTGGTCAAGCTGAAGAACTATTGAATAAAATATTGCAAAATGCCGATGATTGGACACTTCCTGAATCACCGCCGGAACATATTCAAAAGAATAGAGGTATTCTATTCCTCAGTCCTGAAGATATGCAAGAAGCCAAAAGATCTATGAAAGAGAAACGTATTAAAACTGAAGATGTCAAGAAATTGCCACCTATTGAAGAAATACATGGACTTGACACCCCGACATAGGTAGTAGAGGTAAAATCTCTCCGTACCTTTAACGAAAGTGATATACCTTATACCAAGACTCCAAGTCAATGCATGGATGAATTTGATAATTACATTGTTAAGCAAGAGCATTTCAATAATTATGTCAAAACTCAATTAAGGTGTAATGCTATGATGCTAGATCGCTTGAGAGATTTGATGTTTAGGATTGCTAATGATGTTACGGGTCTAAGTAAACATGCTTCTATGGTTCATACCCAACTAGACCAAGTTGCTAAGTCACAAAATGATTTGCTTGCTGAAATAAATGATAATATGAATGATCATGTTGTTAGAGTAATGAGTAGAGGAGGTCGAATGACTCAGGAACCTCTCTTCCCCGAGGGTCATCCTAAGAGAATAGAACAAGATTCTCAGAGAATTAATGATGATGCACCTATTCCATCTAATAAGAAAAAGAAGAAGAAAAAGGATAGGACTTTGCATGGTTCTAGTGAACCTGCTGTAGAAAAACCTGCTGAAAAACATAATGATGATTCTATTTCTGATGCTCAGACACAATCTGGTAGTGAACACACATCTAGTGATAATGAAAATGATGATAATAATAATGATGAGACTCACGTATATGCTCCGCTAGATAATAAAGAGAAAGATAATGATGTGGAAATAGAACCTGCTGAAGATCTTGATAACCCACATCCCAAAAATAAGCGTTATAAAAAGAGAGATTTTGTTGCTAAGAAACATGGTAAAGAAAGAGAACTATGGGTTCAAAAACCCATGCCATTCCCTTGTAAGCCTTCCAAGAGTAAGGACGAGGAGGATTTTGAGCGCTTTGCTGAAATGATTAGACCTGTCACTGTTCGCACACGCTTGACTGATATTTTGAAAATGCCTTCGTATGCTAAGTATGTGAAAGATATTATTACCAACAAAAGAAAAAAAAAACTGAAACTGAAATTACTACTATGCTTGCTAATTATTCTTTTGATGGAGGAGTGCCTAAGAAGTTGGGAGATCCTAGTATACCCACAATGCCTTGCTCTATTAAACGAAACTATACCAAAATTGCCTTATGTGATTTAGGAGATGATGTTAGTGTTATGACTTTCTCTCTATATAAAAGACTTGAATTGAGTAAGCTTACACCCACTGAGATATCTTTGCAAATGGCTGATAAATCCAGTGCTCTACCTATTGGAATTTGTGAGGACATTCATGTTGTTGTTGCAAATGTTACTATCTTAACAGACTTTGTTATTCTTGATATGTCCGAGGACGACAACATGTCGATTATTCTTGGAAGACCCTTTCTAAATACTGCTGGGGCTGTTATTGATTGCAACAAAAGCAAGGTCACATTTCATGTCAATGGCAAACAACATACCATGCATTTCCCGAAGAAGCAAATTTTGGTTAATAATATTAATATCATTGAGCCTAGTGCCACAGTCATCATTGGAAGTTTTAAAATACCTCTTCCTACTATCAAGAAGAAATATTATAATCTTATTGTTGGGGAGATGCAAATCCCCATTGAGGTAATTAGTGTGATACAAAAATTCTTTGGTCTCATGTCAATCGGAAACGGTTATTAATAAGACTTGATCAACCATATTAATGAATCCTTTTTGAAAGACATGTGATTGATGAATTTAGTAAGCACAACTCTTTGTACCATTAGTTTACTCTCTGTTATTCTTAGTTGAATAAAATAAAATGCCAAGATTATCCCGTTTTCTGATTTTCCCGTGCATTAGAAAATGACCCAAAAATAAAAAATCTCCGAATGACACAAAATTTTAACATGAATTTCTCTGGATTATTTAAGAATTTTTGGCATTAAAATTAGAGCAGGGAGGTGCACCTGTGGGCCATGACCCAACAGGGCGCGGACCAGCCTCGTCGGGCCCATAGGGCCCCCTACCTTATCCCTTTATCTCACTTCATCCCTTACCTCCAGAAAAAAAATTCATAGCTCTCTCTCTCTCTCCCGTGATCTTCCTCTAGAAACTGAAATTTCCGATCTCTTTGCTTGGAACTCCGTTTCTGAAACTTTTTTAAGGAATTGCTCCTTGGTATGTAACTGTCCCTTTCATCCAATTAGTTTTTTCTTTAGTGGCTTATACTTTTCATATCTTGCTGCACTTGGTGCTACAGAAAATAAGCTTGCATGTTTAATTCTTTTAGTTCCAAGTAGTGGGACTGCTTGATATGGCCTCTAGTCATCCATATGAGTAGTTGCTGTCAATCTTGCAAAGTTTTATTGACATAATTTTGTGGTCCAAAAAATTCAAAAATTTGTTCATTGGAAGATGTACTTCTTTAGGAGGAATCCTTCGAGAAGGCACTCTATGGGAGAATCATCGAGCAAGGGCTCGGCGCGGTAAGCTTATGTTGAACCAAGGACAAGTCTGATAGTCATGGCGGACGCCAAGTCGTGCCTTTGGCCATGCGAAGAATTCATGAGAGGTACAGGCATTAAGGAGGAATTTGATCAATACATCTACAACACCGGCCTCACCGACTTCCTTGCAGACAAGTGTGTCCAATGCTATAATCTTACCTGTACATTCACGCATGGATTTCGATATCACCCTGAAAGGATCGATATGGTTGACTAGAGGGGGTGAATAGGAAACTACCAATTTTTAACTAATCTTTAGCAAATTAGGTTTAGCAACAAATAGGTTGTCTAGATATGCAACTAGGTGAGCAACCTATATGATGCTAACAACAATAACTACACAAGCAAGCAAATAATAAACGATAGGTAAAGTTTGCACAAAGTAAAGTTAAGGAGTAACCACAAGTGAAACCGATGAAGACGAGGATGTGTTACTGAAGATCCTTCCCTTTGAGGGGAAGTAAATCTCCGTTGGAGCGGTGTGGAGGCACAATGCTACCCAAGAAGCCACTAGGTCCACCGTATTCTCCTCACGCCCTCACACAATGCGAGATGTCGTGATTCCACCAGTGCTGCACTTGAAGGCAGCAACTGGACATTTACAAACAAGGTTGGGGCAATCTCCACAACTTAATTGGAGGCTCCCAACACCACCACGAAGCTTCACCACAATGGAATATGGCTTCGAGGTGACCTCTTCTGTCTAGGGTGCTCAAAGACCCAAGAGTAACAAGATCCGCAAGGGATTAGTGGGGGGGGATAAAATATCTCTTGGTGGAAGTGTAGATCAAGGCCTTCTCCTCCCAACCCTAGAGCATCAACAAGAATCGATGGCTAGGGAGAGAGATCGGGCATGAATGTGCTTAGGAGCAACAATGGAGCTTTTGGGGGAAAAGAGGTGAGTCTCACTAGAGAAGAAGACCCCCTTAGATAGTGGGTGGAAATCTGACTGTTCTGCCCACAAGTCATGCATAAGCTGTAGTACCACTCGGGGGAGTGGTACTTCCGCTTGCTCGGGGAAGTACCGGGCATCACAAACAGCTGACAGCCGTCAAGGAGGCGGTAGTTCCGCCTGAGTGGTACCATGGCTCACGCAAGCGGCATTTCTGTTAATGTTGTAGGATGCCCAGACTTAGCAAACAAGAGGAAGGCAGTGCGTCAGTGCCGCTCAGAGCGGTACTTCCGCTTATAACTGCCGCTCAAAATTCGCTCAAGTGCCGAAGAAACCAGAGAGCTAAAAATAAGCAGAAGTGAGGCCGGAAGGGGAGGGCGGCAGTACCGCACAAGCGGTACTACCGCGCGGCCCTAGGCGGTACTTCCGCTCAAAATAGACAACACCACCAGAGGAACCCAAAGATCAAAATATAAGCGATAGTAGCCCGGTACCGCAGGGCGGCACTACCGCCGGAGCGGTACTACCGCTCATCGAAGCGGTATTTCCGCTTAAGTCATGACTTAGGGCCCAAAGACAGGGAGCAGCTCCATTTTGCCGGGAAAGAGGGGAAGATGCAAATGTGTACGTGATTGATTCTCCCAACCTTTCCAAGTGCGGACCCCCTCTTGATAGTACGGATTTTCCTATGACTCAAGTCCACCAACACTAAATCAATAGGAAAACGTCGTCTTCTCTTTTCAAAACTGAGGGGCTCAATAACCGTCTCGTGCCACCTAATAATCTCTGAAAGCTCAATGCACACGATTAGTCCGCAAGGGTATTGTCATCAACCACCAAAACTACTTAGGGAACAATATGCTCTTACAATCTGCCCCTTTTTGGTGGGTTGATGACAACACGGGATTTGCCAAAACGATAAGCAGTAAGATATAGACAAACCCCACATCTACCAAATATAGAGAGGCTCCCCCTAGATGTGTGCACTATTTTAATATGCCTTTGGAATGCAAAGTGCACACACTAGGATCAACACTCCCCCTATATTTTATAGACACGGCCAAGAACTTGCATATACAGAAAAAGAAATATAAGCAGGCAAGCAAGCATAATCTCATAAAGTAACTAATGTAGACATAACAAGATAGGATAGATAGCATCTCTTACACCATACATTAGTACTCACAAGTCTGGACCACATAAATCAAAGCAAGCAAAGAAATGAGTTCACGAGAGAGAAAATGCGCAGATAGAATAAAACACTCGTGACTCAGCAAAGCCAGCAAATCCCTAATCACTCTCTCCTCCTTTGGCATCGAGACACCAAAAGGGGCATAGTGGGCTAAAACAAGTCAAGGTGATGGAAGCCTAAAAGTGATCAGTCCTCCTCCTCATCATCGTCCTCATCAGTGGCAGCAGGTACATCCTCTTCTGACTCAGCCCACTGACAGTTCTTCTGGATCCATGCCTCCTCATCAGTAATCCGATGCTCAGACCCGCTGTCAACTGCTAGGCCAATCTTCCTCACAACGATCTTGTCACGGTTGTGAGCCTTCTTAGCTTCAACATGTGCCTTATTCTATCTTTGCTGGCTTTGCTGAGTCACGAGTCTTTTATTCTATCTGCGCATTTTCTCTCTCGTGAACTCATTTCTTTGCTTGCTTTGGTTTATGTGGTCCAGACTTGTGAGTACTAATGCATGGTGTAAGACATGCTATCTATCTTATCTTGTTATGTCTACATTAGTTACTTTATGAGATTATGCTTGCGTGCATGCTTATATCTCTTTTTCTATATATGCAAGTTCTTGGCCGTGTCTATAAAATATAGGGGGGGGGGGGGTTGATCCTAGTGTGTGCACTTTGCATTCCAAAGGCATATTAAAATAGTGCACACATCTAGGGGGAGCCTCTCTATATTTTGTAGATGTCGGGTTTGTCTATATCTTACTGCTTATCGTTTTGGCAAATCACGTGTTGTCATCAACCCACCAAAAAGGGGGAGATTGTAAGAGCATGTTTTTCTTTGCGGATGAGCTTGCCACCATTGTCTTCCCTCTTCTCATACGGACAATCCACTACAAAGTGACTCACATTGCCACAATTATAGCAAGTCCTCACACGTTGCTTGCCCTTTGACCCACTTGTGTTGTTATTGGAGAAGTTGGGCTTTGAGTTTCTCTTGTTGCCCCAAAATTGCCTAGACGCAAGAGCCATGTGCTCATGGTAAGCATATTTGGTGCCTTCGGGGCAACACTCCTCCTCCTCTTCTTCTTCTTCTTCAACAATACCTTTGGCCTTCAAAGCAAGGTTGGGTGATAATTTCTTTAACCGTTGGACACGAGCTAGAGCGTTGTCGGCGGTCTTGTTTAAGATGTTCATGGCAATAAACTCATCCAACACATCGCTTGAGGACAAAGAGTGAAAGTCCGGCCTTTGATGAATGACGGAGGACATGGCCTTGTTGAATGGCATTATGGCCTTGAGAAACTTCCGCTTGATCCAATGGTCATCCACATCCTTGCTACCATGATCTTGAAGAGCAACAGGAAGAGTTGTCACTCTCCGGTAGAGCTCACGAGGTTCTTCATCATCAAGCATCACAAATTCATCGCACTCATCAAGAACCACCTCGAAGTTGGACCGTTGAATGCTCGAGCTACCCTTGTACATGGATACAATGTGTTCCCAACAATCCTTAGCACGAGTGAAAGGATGCAAGTGAGCAAGATCTTCGACGGGAACAACTGCTTGAAGGATGAACAAGGCGGAATGATTGAGTTGATTGTCGGCTTCTTCTCCTGGAGTGAGGTTGCTTGGATCATGAGGGTAGTACCCTTGCTCAATGATTCTCCAAAGTTGTGTTAAGCTGTGATTCAAATGAGACTTGATACGAAAAACCCAATTAGCAAAATCATTCTTAACAAGCTTAGGAGGAGGACCAAGATTAACTATATGTGGTGGGTGCATCGGTCCTCCATAGACCACGGGAGGGGGCACCGAGGCAAAGGTACCCATCCCAATAGTTCCTTGAGGTAGCTTGTTCTTGTCAGTGCTATCCCCTTCCTTTTCGGAGAGGACATCCAATGACGATTTAGTGGGATTAACCACTAGAACCGGATCGGTAGAAAGTTTGAGACCCTCAAGGAATTCTTTAAACATGGATTTGACCTCGGTCATCATGGAGGATTTAAGCTAAGACATGGCCTCATTCAAATCCTCACGAGAGACCGTGTTCACACCCATGGCCTCGGGGGGTTCAACCGGCCGCTCCCCGTCGTCAACCATACTCTTTGGGTGGTGAAACCCTTAATAAAGAGACGAGGCTCTGATACCAATTGAAAGGATCGATATGGTTGACTAGAGGGGGGCTGAATAGGCAACTACCAATTTTTAACTAATCCTTAGCAAATTAGGTTTAGCAACAAATAGGTTGTCTAGATATGCAACTAGGTGAGCAACCTATATGATGCTAACAACAATAACTACACAAGCAATCAAATAATAAATGATAGGTAAAGCTTGCACAAAGTAAAGGTAAGGAGTAACCACAAGTGAAACCAATGAAGACAAGGATGTGTTACCGAAGTTCCTTCCCTTTGAGGGGAAGTACGTCTCCGTTGGAGTGGTGTGGAGGTACAGTGCTCCCCAAGAAACCACTAGGGCCACCGTATTCTCCTCACGCCCTCACACAATGCGAGATGTCGTGATTCCACTAGTGGTGCACTTGAAGGCGGCAGCCGGACCTTTACAAACAAGGTTGGGGCAATCTCCACAACTTAATTGGAGGCTCCCAACACCACCACGAAGCTTCACCACAATGGAATATGGCTTCGAGGTGACCTCTTCCGTCTAGGGTGCTCAAACACCCAAGAGTAACAAGATCCGAAAGGGATTAGTGGGGGGAATCAAATTTCTCTTGGTGGAAGTGTAGATCAAGGCCTACTCCTCCTAACCCTAGAGAATCAACAAGAATCGATGGCTAGGGAGAGAGATCGGTCAAGAATGAGCTTAGGAGCAACAATGGAGCTTTTGGGGGAAAAGAGGTGAGTCTCACTAGAGAAGAAGACCCCCTTATATAGTGGGTGGAAATCTGACCGTTTTCTGCCCACAAGTCATGCATAAGCGGCAGTACCGCTCGGGGAAGCTGTACTTCCTCTTGCACGGAAGTACCGGGCATCACAAACAGCCGACAGTAGTCAAGGAGGCGGTAGTTCTTCCTGAGCGGTACTACGGCTCCGCTCCCGCAAGCGGTACTTCCGCTTAACGCTGTAGGATGCCCAGACTTAGCGAACAAGAGGAAGGCAGTGCGTCAGTGCCACTCAGAGCGGTGCTTCCTCTTATAACTGCCGCTCAAATTCGCTTGAGTGCCGAAGAAACCAAAGAGCTAAAAATAAGTGGAAGTGAGGCCGGAAGGGGAGGGCGGCAGTACCGCACAAGTGGTAGTACCGCGCGGCCCCAAGCGGTACTTCCGATCAAAATAGACAAGACCACCCGAGGAACCCAGAGAGCAAAATATAAGAGGTAGTAGCCCGGTATCACAAGGCGGCACTACCGCCGGAGCGGTACTACCGCTCATCGGAGTGGTACTTCCACTTAAGTCATTGATAAGCCACAAGTATAGGGGACCGCAACAGTTTTCGAGGGTAGAGTATTCAACCCAAATTTATAGATTCGACACAAGGGGAGCCAAAGAATACTTGAGAGTATTGACAGTTGAGTTGTCAATTCAACCACACGTCGAGATTAAATATCTGCAGCAAGGTGATCGGTAGCACAGTAATATGATAGTTTGATAAAAGTAGCAACAGTAACAGTAGCGGTAACAGTAGTAACAATAGTTTTGTAGCAGTTGGAACAGCAGCAGCAGTAGTAACTTAGCAAGAGCAATAAGTGGAAAACTCGTAGGCACTGGATCTGTGAACTCATTGGATGATATTCATCATATAACAGTCATAACCTAGGGCGATACCGAACTAGCTCCAGTTCATCAATGTAATGTAGCCATGTATTCCATAAATAGTCATAAGTGCTTATGGAATAGAACTTGCATGACATCTTTTGTCCTACCCTCCCGTGGCAGCGGGGTCCATAAGGAAACTAAGGGATATTAAGGCCTCCTTTTAATAGAGAACCGCAACAAAGCATTAACACATGGTGAATACATGAACTCCTCAAACAACGGTCATCACCGCGAAGTATCCCAAATATTATCACTATGGGGTTGACGGATCATAACACGTAATAGGTGCATATGACTAGGCAAGATCGGATCAAGAACATGTATATAGAGATGATAAAATAAACGGTTCAGATCTGAAATCATGGCACTCGGGACCTAGTGACAAGCATTAGGCATAGCAAAGTCATAGCAACATCAATCTCAGAACATAGTGGATACTAGGGATCAAGCCCTAACAAAACTAACTCGATTACATGATGAATCTCATCCAACTCCTCACCGACCAGCAAGCCTGCAAAGGAATTACTCACTCCCGGTGGGGAGCATCATGGAATTGGCGATGGAGAAGGGTTGGTGATGACGAAGACCGAAGATTCCCCTCTCCGAAGCCCCAAACGGGCTCCAGATCTGGCCTCCCGATGAAGAACAGGAGGTGGCGGCGGATCCGTATCGTAAAACGCGATGAAACTTTCTCTCTGATTTTTTTCTCCGAAAATAGGAATTTATAGTGGTGGAATTAGGGTGAGTGGGGCCACGAGGTGGGCACAACCCATCAGGGCGCGCCCAGGGGGGCTGGCACACCCTGGTGGGTGCTGCTCACCCTGGCCCCCCTCTTCAGTGGATTTTGGCTCCAATAATTCTTATATATTCTGAAATAATTCTCCAAAAAGTTTCGTTCCATTCCGAGAACTTTTATTTCTGGACAAAAACAACACCATGGTAGTTCTGCTGAAAACAACATTAGTCCGGGTTAGTTCCATTCAAATCATGCAAATTAGAGTCCAAAACAAGGGCAAAAGAGTGAGGAAAACTAGATACGTTGGAGACATATCAGTCATGACTCAGGGCCCAAAGACAGGGAGCAGCTCCATTCTGCCGGGAAAGAGGGGAAGATGCAAATGTGTACGTGATTGATTCTCCCAACCTTTCCAAGTGCGGACCCCCTCTTGATAGTACGGATTTTCCTATGACTCAAGTCCACCAACACTAAATCAATAGGAAAACGTCGTCTTCTCTTTTCACAACTGAGGGGCTCAATAACCGTCTCGTGCCACCTGATAATCTGTGAAAGCTCAATGCACACGATTAGTTCGCAAGGGTATTGTCGTCAACCACCAAAACTACTTAGGGAAAAGTATGCACTTACACACCCTCATAATTCTAGAGTGGTTTTCAACCTCTATGATAAGTCCTATAGTTTATCTCTAGAAGAATTTAGCGTGGCATGCAAACTTCCACTGTGGGGCTCATTAGCTAAACCACAAACAACTGAGTACAATATGTTTCTTAGCAGCCTGTGCGTTGGAGAGGATAGAGGAGTAACACAAGCTAGAATAAAAAGCATTCATTTTCCCTCTTGTCGTGGTTTTGTCATGGCAGATGTCCCCGTGAAAGGACTTAGGTTCGAGGCCATCGCTAAGGCGGTGATCTCGAAGGTGTTGGTCGGAATCGGGAGACAAGGGTTACCCAGGTTTGGCCCCTCGGAAAGAGGTAAAAGCCTACGTCCTGCTTTGTGTTGTATTGATTGGGTATCGATTACAAGGGAGCGAGTTCGCTTGACCTAGCTATCGATGAGTTATTTCGTGGCCTCAGCCGCCCAGGTAACCCGCCTTTATATACACAGGTCGAGGCCCTGGGCTTACAAGAATCCGGGCCGGGTTATACTTGATAACCGACCTCACCTCTAACTACACATGCCTTGTCTAACAAGCCGCCACCGGGTTACATATTGTCTTCTGGCTCTGGGCCTCTAGACACACTGAGCAGGCTTCTTCCAAATCTTCACTGCTAAGCCGCCAACCTCCTGACCCGGCCCCACCTGGGCGGGTCTCACCACGGGGTTATATCCCCAGCACGTCTATCCGCTACTTTGCCTTGTTTAATGGGAAGTGTGTATTAGGTAAGCAGGACTGTAGTGCATTATGCACTCCTGACTTGAGCCTTATTCATACTGCAGTAACATGCGGGAGACGTTATAACCTAGGTGCAATAGTTGCCGGGAGGCTACACAGTAACTCCAGTATTGGTGACTTGTATGGAGGAATTTATGCTTCTCGCATAGCCGCAAAATTAAGAGTCTCACATCAACCTAATGATCTTGTGTTGCCTGATAAATATTTAGATTTTGAAGCCATGCGTCGACATGAGTTTCTTACAAGTGATGCCAGGGACTATAAGTACAACTTAGTATTTGATAAATATAGACATGTTCCTGTTACTTTGCATGCACCTGCTCTCTTTGATTTTTAGAGCAAACTGAGATATTTTGTTCTAGAATATAAAGATGCGTTGGAGGCTGCACAAAACGCTTCCATGAGTTATCACTCTAACTATTATCCAAACCAGCCATGGTAATTACCAAGCTAGGCCAAAAGCCTAAGCTTGGGGGAGTACGTGTTTCTCACCAATATTACATTCATGTTCACACACTTCATATAAACTGTCGGTGTTCATCCTCTTTCATTGTATATCCATGTTAGATTTATTTTTCCGTTTTCTTCTTGTATGTTTGAAAACTTTGAAAAACCCAAAAATATTTCTCGCTTCTTTTTTGTTTTTCTTTCCCTCTTTGATTAGTTGTAGTATTAAAAGAAAAACCCAAAAATATTTCCTTTACTTGTTGGGAGCTTTCCCGTGTAAATAGTTTTTCTCATTTTTGTTTTTCCTTTTTGTTTGTTTGCCTTCTTCGAGAAAAAACAAAAAACTCCAAAAATATTTTATTGTTTTTCTCTGAACTTCTTTTCTTTTATTTGAGGCGTTGAAAGGAGAAGATCACAATGAAAATGTTGAGTGGCTGTCAAATGCATAAATGTTGATCAAACGAAAAATGCACCATTACCTTGTCTTCTCCTTTGTCTGAATGTTCGCATATTTCAGCTTAATCCACGGCACCCTTGCACTATTATTATTATCACTATTCGGCCGGGCGAGTGAAAGGCAATAATGATGATATTTGATGAAGTGATCGTGGCAAAGGAAGCTGGTATGAACTCTTCTTGTTTTCCGTTTTTGTAAATATGTTTAGCTCGTTCGATCTTGATTCAGTGTATCATGAGCGAACATGTCTATGATGACAATTAGAGATTATAGTTTATCATGCCATGCTTAAACATCTAGGAGTAGATAATTATTTATCTTATGTGTTAACATGCATTAAAATGGGTATGCTATGGTATGGTAGTATGGTATTTCTCTCTGAGTAATTCGAGCAGCTTGACTTGGCCCATGTGCAAACATGTAGTTGATTCAAAACCAATGCAGCCTTCATGATGTTTAAATTCAAAGTGTTCATATCCTACCTATGCTAATATCCAATGTTAATTATTCATAATGCATGATTATGACCGTTTTCGCTCTCTAGCTGGTCGCTTCTCAATCTATTGCTAGCCTTCACCTGTACTAAGCGGGAATGCTGCTTGTGCATCTAAACTCCTAAACCCAAATTGTTCCCCATGAGTCCACTATACCTACCTATATGCGGCATTACCCTGCCATTCCAAGTAATTTTGCATGTGCCACCTCTAATACTCAAATACACATCAGTTTTGTGTGCTCGTACCGCTCATGGAGCGATAGAGCAGTCAGTATCTTCCATGCTAAGCGGGTTATTCTCTAGATGGGCGCTTATTCCTCCGTTATTGCACGAGAGAGGCTAGTAAAAAGGATGCCCAGTCCTGTAAAATCAAAAATAATTAAACAAACTCCTGGGGCAAGTTAATATGTTGGCAAGCACCCGTGGATTCAGTCAGCCATGGTTTGTGTATGTATGGTGGAAGGAGTAAACTTTACAATTCCGCTTGGGAACCACCAATAAGGTGTTTAGCATGGAAGATATTGAAAACTCTATTGTAATGTTGAAAGGAAAAGCGCACCACCCAGAAATATAATTTCATCTCTGTTTTAAAACTTTGAGCTCTGGCACCTCTGCAAATCAATGCTTCCCTCTGCGAAGAGTCCTTCTAGTTAGTTTTTTTTTATCGAGTCATCACCCTCTTATTAAAAGCACCAGACTGGAGAGCACTATTGTCATTCTTTTGCATTGAGTCTAGTTAATGTTGGATGTGACCATGGCTGGATCTTTCCTACTCTGAATTATAATGTTTAGTCGTTGCTTGAACCTCGGAGGTGCTCTGCATTCATGTTTTGCAGCCACAGAAAGGGCTAGCGAAATACCATGTCATCATATTATATCATGATTTTTCTGACAAATGGTTGGCATGTGAGATATCTTATTATTGCTCACTAGTTGGTTATGTATTGCCATGAGTAAATATGATGCTTAATTGTTATCATGGATATGTTATTTATGATTTATGCTGAAAACTTGAACACTAGCTAAGCATATATACAACAAGAAGAACAAAAGAGTTTGTAAAAGTTTTCTTTATCACTTTCAGTTTATCAACTGAATTGCTTGAGGACAAGCAATGAGTTAAGCTTGGGGGAGCTATACGTCTCCAACGTATCTACTTTTCCAAACACTTTTGCTCCTGTTTTGGACTCTAAGTTGCATGATTTGAATGAAACTAACCCGGACCGACGTTGTTTTCAGCAGAACTACCTTGGTGTTATTTTTGTGAAGAAAAAAAGTTCTCGGAATTGGACGAAACTTTTTGTGATTTTTTTCTGGACTATATAATGAATTTTGGAGCAAAGAACTACCAGAGAAGGGCTGTCGTGGGGCCACGATCGCGCCCAGGCCCTGGCCGTGCGTTGTTAGCTCGTGGGTCCCACGCAGCTCCCCCTACCCTAACTCCAGTCCTATAAATTCACATTTTCGGAGAAAAAATCAGAGAGAAGATTTCATCCTGTTTTACGAGACGGAGCCGCCGCCACCTCCTGTTCTTCCTCTGGAGGGCTGATCTGGAGTCCGTTTGGGGCTCCGGAGAGGAGGATTCGTCGTCGTCATCATCACCATCCCTTATCCATTGACAATTCCATGATGCACACCACCGTGAGTGAGTAATTCCTTTGTAGGCTTGCTGGATGGTGGTGGGATTGGATGAGATTGATCATGTAATCGAGTTAAGTTTGATAGGGCTTGATCCCTAGCATCCACTATGTTCTGAGATTGATGTTGCTATGACTTTGCTATGCTTAATGCTTGTCACTAGGGCCTGAGTGCCATGATTTCAGATCTGAACCTATTATGTTTTCATGAATATAAGAGTGTTTTGGATCCTATCTTGCAAGTTGTAGTCACCTATTACGTGTCATGATCCGCATACCCCAAGGTGACAATAATTGGGATTCTTTCCGGTGATTGTCGTAATTTGAGGAGTTCATGTATTCACCATGTGTTAATGCTTTGTTCCGGTTCTCTATTAAAAGGAGGCCTTAATATCCCTTAGTTTCCAATAAGACCATGCTGTCATGGGAGGGTAGGACAAATATGTCATGCAAGTTCTTACCGCAAGCACGCATGACTATATACGGAATACATGCCTACATTACATTGATGAATTGGAGCTAGTTTTGTGTGTCCTAGTGTGTAACTGTTACATGATTGATGTCATCCAAATCATTATCCATCACCGATCCACGTGCCTACGCTTTTCTCATACTGAATCTTGCTAAGTTACTACAGTCATTGCTACTGTTACAACTGTTACAAAATTGCTACTACCGCTGTCATTGCTACTATTGCTACTACTATTTGCCGTGCTACTAAATCTTTGCTGCAGAGAGATATCCCAGGTGTGGTTGAATTGACAATTCAACTGCTAAGTCCAATAAATACTCTTTGGCTCCCCTTGTGTCTAATCAATAAATTAGGGTGAAATACTACGCGTGAAGACTGTCGCGGTCCCCTATACTTGTGGGTATCAGCGAACACGCAAGGTTTGCATATCATTTCTTTGATAGATGGAGTAGAATGAGTATAGATAGGGATAAACACAATACACGAAGGCAGGCAGGCGTGAACATGGTGCCCGGAGCAGAAAGATAAGGGATGCTCGGCCCGAACAGAGGATACAACATAGCTAAACCCACCAATCCCGAACCAAGAGCGGCAACGCCGACCCAACAAAAGCATCAACATCTCGAACCAAAACCGGGGACATCGCCAGCGAGGAAGATGGCGCCTTCAAGAAGGAGGACGACACCGAGATGCCGTCACCATCCGGTCGAGAGGATCAGACCTAGGGTTTCCCGTGAGCTCGAAGAGGGGCTCAACTGAGGGCCTTCGCAGTGCCTCCAAGAAGGAAACGACATCCGCAGACACCACCGCTGCCAGCATCGACAAGCCGAGCAGAGATTTCTCCCTGGTCTGAGGCTGAGCAATCCCATATCCGCCATATATGGAAACAAAGATGAGGAGGCCAAAGCCGGTCGGAGCCACCAGGTCGGAAGGGGATTGGCTCGGCTGCATCTGCCGCCGGGGGATGGCACCGCCTCTGAACCCACGAGCATTGGATCTGGCAAAAGAGGGGGCTTTGAGGCCTATAAGGTCGGGCAGGTGGCAAAGCACACCACGAGGGGGTGGGGAACGGTGTCCGGCAACGCCGGCAAGCTAGGAATGGAGGGACGTAGATCCTAGCTACCGTGGCCATAGTCATCGGAACGTCGGAGAACCATGCGGGCTGGAAGGAACACAACTGCTGGGGCGTCGATGCCGGAGCCGCCCGGCAGAGGACGCCGACAACCATGGACACCGGAGGGACGCGGGTCCAAGGTCGTCGGGGCCGGAGCAGCGCCAGCAAGTACCCACCTTGAGGGGCTTCATGGCTGGCACTAGCATTGTAGACTAATCGCCGCCACGAGAGCCATCGTCGCGGCTCGGGGGAGAGGACGGGCTACCGGTTGACAAGGGGGGAGAGGACGGGCCACAGGAAGGCAGGCATCGGACACCCTTGCGACCGGCCACAGATCCCGCGCCCAATCCATGGGCAGTAGCACCTGCAGGGCTGGGCCGTGCACGAGGGCGAGGGAGGACTGCCGGGGACGACGCCCTGTGGCCGAGGCCGGCACGCTCTGCCCGTCGACGGAATAGCAGAGACGTGCAACAGCTGGGAGGGAGGCGCCCGAGAAGGAGCTCCGTGACGTGGGGGCGGGGGAGTGCGCAGGGGAAGAATCCGTCCTGCCGCCGTCTTCTCGAGGGGCGGCACGACCATGTTGGTCGCCCCCACCGGCGGCGGCGCAGCAGAAACGGGCAGGGAGCTAGGGCGCCCTGCGGCGGCGGTGGATCGGGGGCATGGCGGGGCGGGGTGGGGAGCACGTGGGGGATGGGGGAGAACAGATCCGCCCCTATGCTGCCATCCCGGGGCGCGGCGCGGCTTCGCCGACCGGCCCTCCGGCGACGGCGCAGCGGGGGCGTGATGTCTACTACGCAACCTTCTTCTTGTAGACTCGTGTTGGGCTTCCAAGCGCAGAGTTTTGTAGGACAGTAGCAAATTTCCCTCAAGTGGATGACCTAAGGTTTATCAATCCGTGGGAGGCATAGGATGAAGATGGTCTCTCTCAAACAACCCTGCAACCAAATAACAAAGAGTCTCTTGTGTCCCCAACACACCCAATACAATGGTAAATTGTATAGGTGCACTAGTTCGGCGAAGAGATGGTGATACAAGTGTAATATGGATGGTAGATATATGTTTTTATAATCTGAAAATATAAAAACAGCAAGGTAGCAAGTAACAAAAGTGAGCACAAACGGTATTGCAATCCTTGAAAACAAGGCCTAGTGTTCATACTTTCACTAGTGCAAGTTCTCTCAACAATACTAACATAGTTGAATCATATGTAAATCCCTCACGTGCGACAAAGAGTTCACTCCAAAGTCACAAATAGCGGAGAACAAACGAAGAAATTATTGTAGGGTACAAAACCACCTCAAAGTTATCTTTTCCGATCAATCTTATGAGCTATCCCTATAAGTGTCACGAACAGCCCTAGAGTTCGTACTAAAATAACACCTTAAGATACACATCAACCAAAACCCTAATGTCACCTAGATACTCCAATGTCACCACGAGTACCCATGGGCTTGATTATACGATATGCATCACACAATTTCAGATTCATCATGTTCAATCCAACACAAAGAACTTCAAAGAGTGCCCCAAAGTTTCTACCGGAGAGTCAAGACGAGAACATGTGCCAACCCCTATGCATAGATTCCCAAGGTCACGGAACCCGCAAGTTGATCACCAAAACATACATCAAGTGGATCAATAGAACATCCCATTGTCACCACGGATATCCCATCGCAAGACATACATCAAGCGTTCTCAAATCCTTTAAAGACTCAATGCGATAAGAAAACTTCAAAGGGAAAACTCAATTCATCAC
This sequence comes from Elymus sibiricus, assembly GCA_039707655.1. Taxonomy (NCBI): domain Eukaryota; kingdom Viridiplantae; phylum Streptophyta; class Magnoliopsida; order Poales; family Poaceae; genus Elymus; species Elymus sibiricus. The sequence goes on from CM077667.1 coordinate 418,957,800, forward strand.
AAGAAGATAGAGAGGGGAAAACTCCATATGATTCATCTATATTAATAAAGCTCGCGGTACATCAAGATCATGTCATCTCAAGAACACGAGAGAGAGAGAGAGAGATCAAACACATAGCTACTGGTACATACCCTCAGCCCCGAGTGTGAACTACTCCCTCCTCGTCATGGAGACCGCCGGGATGATGAAGATGGCCTCCGGTGATGGTTCCCCCCTCCGGTAGGGTGCCGGAACGGGCTCCCGATTGGTTTTTCGTGGCTACAGAGGCTTGCGGCGGCGGAACTCCCGATCTAGGTTTCTTTTAGGGGGTTTCTGTATTTATAAGAATATTTGGCGTTGGAATCACGTCAGGTGGACTCTCGAGGGGGCCACAAGCCAGGGGCGCGCGCCCTAGGGGGGTGCGCCCCCTAGGCTTGTGGCTGCCTCGGGACTCCTCTCCGGTATCTTTTTGCTCCAGTATTTTTTATATTTTCCAAAAATATTCTTCGTAAATTTTCAGCCCATTACGAGAACTTTTATTTCTGCACAAAAAAAACGACACCATGGTAGTTCTGCTGAAAACAGCGTCAGTCCGGGTTAGTTCTAATAAAATCATACTAAAATCATATAAAATTATTGTAAACATGGCATGAATACTTCATAAATTATAGATACGTTGGAGACGTATCAGCATCCTCAAGCTTAATTCCTGCTCGTCCTCGAGTAGGTAAATGATAAAAGAAATAATTTATGAAGTGTGAATGCTAGCAAGTGCACAAGTTTGATCAATGATAATTCCAATCACTTTTTCTAGCATCAATATAAACCATAAACAGTTGCTCATCTCATAAAACTTCTCATGATCAAGTAACAAGCTATTCACATGTTAAAGTATAGACCAGAAAGTTTCTTGAAAACTAACAAACCATATTCCTAGTCATCGAACAATTGCAATTCATCTTATTTCCAGGAAGGGTCTATGTAAGAGCTTTGATTTAGCAAATTCCACATACTCAACTATCATATAGTCTTCCATGATTATTGACCATCAAAGCATATTTTTAGAACAAATAGCATCCATCGAACACAGAGAAAGATAGGGGCTTAATGTTTCACCTCCCAACTTATTTATCATATAGATAATTGTCAACAATAATAATTCATGATGAAATATATTTGTGTGGATATATATGTCTAGATCATTCCCCAACACATGACGCTTGCCAAGAGAAAAAGGCGAAATATAGGAAGTGGTGAAGATCACCATGACTCTTGCATAAAGGTAAGTACTAGAAAGTAAAAGATAGGCCCTTCGCAGAGGGAAGCATTGATTTGCAAAGGTGCCAGAGCTCGAGCTTTTAAAACAGAGATGAATAATAATTTTGAGCGGTATGCTTTCATTGTCAACATAAAAACCGAGAGATCTCGGTATCTTCCATGCTAGATACATTATAGGTGGTTCCCAAACAGAATGGTAAAGTTTTTACTCCCCCTCCACCAATCAATCACACTCCACGGCGAGCCGAATCCACGGGTTCCGTCCATACAAACAACAATCCTGGGGGAGATTTGTTTCATTATATTTTGATTTGATTTTTGAGCATGGAAGTGGGCATCCCGAATACCAGCCACTTTCTCGTGAATGATAGTGAATCAACACATATCGTGAGAATAACCCACCTAGCATGGAAGATACTGACATCCCCTAGTCACTATATGTGACGCCCCCATTCTTGTCCGTACGCTAATCATGCACACAATGCGTACGACCAAGATTAGGGACTCACTGATTGATATCACAACACAACAAAATACACAAATATAAAGGTCATATAGCTTCATATTACAAGCCAGGGGCCTCGAGGGCTCGAATACAAAGCTCGACATAAACACGAGTCAGCGGAAGTAAATATATCTGAGTACAGACATAAGTTAGACAAGTTTTGCCTTAAAAAAGCTAGCACAAACATAAGCACGGGTCGAAAGAGGCGAGGCCTCCTTCCTGGGAACCTCCTAACTACTCCTGGACGTCGGAGAAGTCTACGTCGTAGTAAGCTCCATCCTGCTGGTAGGGGCCTCCGTCGGGGTAGTAGTAGTTGACATCTCCAGCGTACTCCATCTCCTGGGCTCCATCGTCTGAACGCGGCAACGTATCGAGGGGGGGAAGAGAAATGCAAAGCAACAGTGAGTACTCATCCAAAGTACTCGCAAGACTGACATCAGAACTATGCTAAGTATGCATCATTATCAAGGGGAGGGGTTATCTGGACTGACTGCAGAAAGCAAGAATAGGGAGAAGGCCTAGTCCTATCGAAGACTAGCATCTTCAACATCTTGCAGCATTAGAAGAGTGCAGATTGGTATCTCACATATAGTCATATTGTTGTAGCAATTTTAATTTAGTAACCACGCCCAGAGATCCTCCCTCGACTCCCTGCGAGGAAGCAATCTCGGAGCCACAATTCATTTCAAATTAAATTACAATTATAGTTGTATAAGGTCAAGGTACAACTCCAAGTCGTCCTGTTACCGTGGACACGGCTATTCGAATAGATTTATCATCCCTGCAGGGGTGCACCACATATTCCCCAACACGGCTGAGTCACCTCCGGCCGGACACACTTTCCTGGGTCATGCCCGGCCTCGGGATATCAGCACGTCGTCGCCCGACCTAGGCTCAACGAAGAGGCCAGCCCGCCGGTCTAAATCCTAAGCGCGCAGGTTCGTGGGCCCACTTGCCCTTGCGGTAACACTCCAAAATTTTTGATTTGGTTTTATCAAATTCTTTATTGGATTTGGAGGGAGTTATTTGAATTTTTCTAAAAAGACTCTCCTTCTCAAAACTTTTAATGACAAATCTTTTATGAAACCTTCTCAATCTTGATTCTGGTCTTGAGGGTTTTATAACATGTGTTGGTCCAACACATATGCTCTTGGGTTATTTTGCTATTCCTTTTATTAAAAGGAATTTCTATGATATTGGATTTGTTTTTCCCTATCTAAGAATACTTCTAAGCTACTCTCTTTCCCTAACCTTCATTTCAAAATTTTCTTCCTAAAACCCTCCTCCCTACTTTGGGTCAAGCCAAGCATGCCATTCTAGCAAGCCCCAATCTCTTTTAAATCTTATTTCTATTTATTTTATACTCAAATCATTTTCTGTCTTTTATTTGGAACCTTGGGATTTACAAAGGAAGTGTCAAATTCCTTTGAGCATTGACCCCAAGAAAATTATCCTAGTTTCCCTTTAGTACCCTCAACCTAGTTCCATCAAGGGCTGCTGGAGCACAGTTCAAATATTTCAAAAATTGTTTACAGCAAGTTTGGACCAGATTTGCTATTTTTGGTGAAATTCATTCTTTTCCTTCCCCATAAATTCTGAGAAAATTCATGAAGTCTCTGGATGCAGCAAGAGACCTCCCCTCCAAGTTTCAGCTCTAGATAATTTTTCCACGTGTGTCAATCGTTTCATCGAGCAGTTGGCGTGCACTGTTTCAGTCAAAGATTCAGAGTTCAGTGTTAAAGCTTCAGTGTCAGTATCGTTTTCTTCAGAGCTTCGGCGTCAATCTCGCCAGTAATTGCAGTGGCGCCATGCTCCCTGTTCCTCCTTCTTATCCAGTGGCCGCACGGTCGGTTGGCGTCTTCCCCTGGTCGCCGGTGAGCTGGTAGGGGTACAGCGTCCCCGTGAGCGGCGGCAGCAATGCCCGCTGCGGTCGCCAGAGAGCTCAGCAAGTAGCGGCGCCGTCCAGCACCGCCCGCACCACCCAGAGCCTCCGTGTGGCCGTCCTCTCCGCTGTGCGCACTGCAGAACCGTCGCCGTGGCCTGAGAAGCACAGAGCACGCTCTCTGCCACCGACGTGCCCGTGAGCACCGTTCCGTCGAGCCGTGGAGTATCGCCCAAGTTAGACCCAGCTTAAGCCAAAAATGGAGCCGGCAGACCAATCCGAAGCTGCCCCGTCGCCAGAATCCTTCGTTCGATCACCTCCTCGCCGTAATTGCTCGCCGGAGTAATCCCGCTTGCGGCACCCCCTCGCCCGCCTATAAATAGGAGGCCCCCGAGCCATCCAGCAGCTCAGAGCCTCTCCTCCTATCCTCAGAACCTCGCCACGCTCATCAGAAGGACTCGGGAGGGTCTTCTTCCTCACCTCCGGCCGCCCCGATCCGCTTCGGGCTCTGGCAAAATTCTTCCTGGTGAGCGCATCCCCGCAGCCCAACTTCGGTCAGCAACCTCCTAGTCCACCACCTCTTCTAACCCGAGCGTCAATTTGGTGTTGGCAGCCCCCTCCGGTGAGATCCATCATCACCCGACGCCGCCGTCCGCTGGAGAGGAAGTGGCCGTCGCCGTGGTGCTCTCCGACGTCTCCTTCCACCACCCACCGGCGCGGAATTGTCCCGTGAGTGCAACCATCCCCTTTCCCTCCTCTAGATCGCCGTCGATCGTCGCCGGCGTTCACCGTTGACTACGGGCGCCGGTGAGCTCTATTTAAACCTGACGGGTGGGACCCCCTCGTCAACCTTTGTTCTTATTTTCGAACCGTTTTCTGAAGACGCCTTCGGGCAGAATGCGTTTCCCCCTCTGTTTGGCGTACTTCTCCCGAAACGTTTTCGGTTTTAAGCAGACTAGCCCCTGGAATTCTTTCTGTTTCTAACAGATTGGTCCCTGGACTAAAACCTTTGTATCTTTTAAACCAAAGATGATTTTGAGATGATTCTTTTTCTGTCATCTTTATTTTTCTGTCTAGTTTTTAATCATATTTATTTGAAAAATATTTGGGACAACTTTTGTGCACGCACGGTATTTACGTTAGTATTCGAATATCTGTATATCGTAGATACCGAAGGGGGAGACGGTGCCGTCAACTTCGCCGAGCTAGACTCCGACTACTCCAAACCAGGCAAGCATGTTTGAACCTTTGATATGATGAGTGTTTTTCATGTTTGCTTGAGTGGTTATTCTCATGACATGTTATATAAGCATATGATGAATGTTATATTTCATGCATGATAAGTTGCAAGTGAGCTACAAACTTGATATGATGATGAAACACCCTAGTCATGTGGTGACATGATAGGTTGTAGGCTGGTATTGTTGGAGCATGCCAGTTCTATAACAAAACTGTTTAACTCCAGTATTGACATAGATCGAGTCTTGTCCCCGTTCACCTTCTTTTCGTGCTGCCACATGCTTTCTGCAAAGAATACGGTTTAGTAAGTTGCAAACCTCTTTCCATGTACACACCAAATAGAGGGGTCGGGATGAGGGTTCCATGGCCCTGGATTAAAGCCCGTCATCCGGTCAGGGGGCATGGGTGTTTCCGGTTGGGACCAAGAGGGGGGCACCCCTTAGAGCGCGCGATATAAATTTGATCCCATGCTATTCGAGGTGTTGGCCTCCCCGTCTTAAAGTTTTTCTTGAACGTTGCCTAGGGTGATACCTGGCATCGGGATGTGAAATGGGTGTGTACTGGTTAGGTGTGTTTTCTTCTAAAATACCGTAGACGGAACTAGTCCTTTGTGACTACTGAAATCCGTTGGCTGTGGGTAAAGAGTACAACCTCTGCAGAGTCAAAACTATTCGAGTAGCCGTGTCCACGGTCAAGGACGTTGGTTGACAGGTCAAGTGTCGGTCTCAGTGTCAGTCTCTGGAGAACTAATATGTTAAATGAAAGAAGTAAAAACTTGGCTGGATATTATTCCTGTGGATGGACTAACCTGTTTATTATTATGTACCGAGTATTCTTTGGGATGGTGCTACCTCCCGGATTACTAATATTTGAATGTTGTTATATAAGCCCTTTATGTGATGTCGCTCAGACGTCCGACTATGGCATTCTTGTTATTTACTTTTGATATAAGCCCTTTATGTGATGTCGCTCAGACGTCCGACTGTGGCATTCTTGTTATTTACTTTTGATATAAGCCCTTTATGTGATGTCGCTCAGACGTCCGACTGTGGCATTCTTGTTATTTACTTTTGATATAAGCCCTTTATGTGATGTCGCTCAGACGTCCGACTGTGGCATTCTTGTTATTTACTTTTGATATAAGCCCTTTATGTGATGTCGCTCAGACGTCCGACTGTGGCATCCTTGTTATTTACTTTTGATATAGGCCCTTTATGAGATGTCGCACCAGACGTCCGACTGTGGCACGTACTATTATTTACATTTCAGTATAAGCCCTTTATGTGGTGTCGCCTCGACGCCCGACTACGGCTTGTTAATTTATTTTCACCTTTCGAGGCGTCGCTTCAGACACCCGATCGGTCTTCTTCTATTTTATTGGAATTTCGGGAGGACTACCGCCCGACTTCCTTTTTATTTATTTTGCTATGCAGATTTAATGCCCTTGTGTGTATTACTTTTCTGCTCTTGTGCATCATGTTTGCATTTGTTATATCTTATGTCCAAACTGTCTTGCGAGTACATTCAAAGTACTCACCTAGCTTGTTGATTTGGCCAGATGTTGACGAAGGCGATCTTATGGATGAAGAGTACGATAGCGAGTCTGACGCCTAGAGGAGTCCCAGTCAGTCTCTTGCGATCCTGGAGTTGGTCACTTGTGTTATATACACTTCCGCTACCCAAATAAATCATCGAGCCTCACTCCGACGCTTGATGAGCTGTAAGATATTGGAGTCATGTCACCCACTTCACTGTGACATATCCACCGTCGCTTTTTTATTGCGAGTAGTAGTTATGCCACCATATCCATTGTGACATATCCGCCTTTATGTGTAATATTGGCGTGCATGTAATAAATTGTTGAGCAGCCTCAGCTCAACCCTGTATAATATTAAGTACTACTAGATTTTTGTATCAAGGATCTGTCTACCAGTAAGAAGGATTTTCTGTACTGGTCTGACTAAAGGGGCGATTTTTCAATAAATGTTTTATTGAAAAACCGGTCCTGACACTTGCGCTCCTGCACGATGCGTACGCGGCCGGAAGCAGTCCTAGCACCCCTTAGTAACAAGCGCGATGCTCCATACAACACCACCACTGTCGTACATCTCGTCCTCAGCATCTTATACACCTGCCATCCTGGCTACCGCTCGCCGTCTGCCTACCACTGAGGAGTTTGACCAGGTCATTGCTCCTACCCCAGTTAGTGCTGCACCACCTGCCGCACCCGCTCCAGCTCCTCAGCCCAGTACTCCGTGTCTAGAGCCTATTCGTGAGGAGGAGGTTGAGTCTCCAGCACCTCTGGGACTTACCCTCGGCAGGGAAGTTTTCACCATTTCCGACTGAGCACGCCGAGCAGTGTTGTGATGTAGCAGCTTGTATGATATGTTTATATGTACATAGGCTTGGTGAGAAGTAGTTTGTATGCGCATCATGTAGGAATGCGGAGAAGTGCACTAGCCTAAATAACATGTCAGGAATGTGTACGCACATCCTGAGTGATGTACTGTATAAATATGGCTTGCTTGTAAGATATGTACTGTGCGGTCCTTCTCCATGCGCAATCAAATATTTTCTTGAAAAATCTTGGAGTATTTAATTTTCTGCCTTTGCAAAAAAAAAATTTATTTTTGCCACACAGATTTCCTCATGTGTTCTGCAAAAATACCCCAGAGTGGAAAATGCCTCGTCCCTGGACCCGTTCCATGCCAAGTCCGCCAGAAGAAAATTATGATTCACAGACAGGTAACAATTTCACACAGGCACAGTCAAGTCAGCAAGACAGTGAGGCAGCATTTTCTCAAGTATGCCGACTTTATGAGCAAAGCCAGCAGCAGCATCAAGAAATGGTGAATCATATTATCAATATGGGAAATCACCGCGAACCATACCCGCAGCATTCCAAATTATCTGAGCTACAAAAGACACGTCCCCCAACTTTCTCTCACACTGATAAACCTCTTGAGGCCGATGATTGGCTTCGAGACATTGAGAGGAAATTAATTATTGCACAACGTTCGGACCGTGAGAAGGTACTTTATGCACCTCACTATCTCACTGGAGCAGCTGCATCGTGGTGGGAAAATTTCCTACACATGCACCCCAATGAAAACAACATCACCTGGGAGGAATTCAAGGAAAACTTTCGTGGGGCGCACATTCCCAAGAGTGTTATGAAGATCAAGAAAAGGGAGTTTGATGACCTCAAGCAGAGGAGCATGACAGTGACTGAGTACAATAGTCAGTTTACTCAACTATCTCGCTATGCAAATGAAGAGCGTATGACTGAAAATAAAAAGATGGAAAAATTTCTGGACGGTCTTGCACCAGCATTAAATAATCAGCTGGTCGTGCACACCTTCCCAGATTTCAAGACACTTGTGGACAAGGCCATTACACTGGAAAATGAGCGCCGCAACTTGGATGATATTCGCAAGCGCAAGAGGGACAAGACTGCTCATTCCCGCAACAACAAGAACAAGAATGATTTCCAGAAAAATGGGGTGAATAAATCCTCAACCAACGCTCCTCGTCCAAATAAGAATTTTCATGCAAGGGACAAGGAATTTACATACCGCCCAGGCATTACCTGCTTCGCCTGTGGAGAAGAAGGACACTATGCCAAGCAGTGCCCAAAGCCAAGAAACTCGGCTCCCAAGCCGAACAACAATGGAAATAATTCAGCTCCCAAGCGCAACAACTTCAACCCCAATAACAACCACAGGAAGGGTCACGTGAACCATGTGACCAAGGATGGAGCCCAGAATGCTCCGGACATCGTACTCGGTACGTTCCCTGTCAACACAATACCTGCCACGGTTTTGTTTGATTCTGGAGCCTCTCACTCGTTCATTTCCAAGAAATTTGCTTTGCAACATGATTTTCCGATTCTCCCTTTGGAAAATTCAATGACCATCAAGTCCCCCGGGATTAAGCAAATCACTCAAAGTTACTGCCAAGGTGTGGTTATTGAAATTGAAGGATTGAAGTTTTGGGCGAACCTCATTGTATTAGAAAACAAGGGACTGGATGTTATTCTTGGAATGGATTGGCTAACAACAAAAAAGGGTTTTATTGATTGCTACAATCGGACCGTGATTCTCACTCATCATCACGGCAAGACAATAAAAGTTGCAGCACTAGAAAGACCAATATCACTCCAACCAAGATTGAACAAAGTGGATATTTCAGAATTAAGTAAAGTTCCAGTAGTGTGTGAATTTCCTGATGTATTTCCCGAAGAGCTACCAGGTATGCCACCAGACAGGGAAATAGAATTCATCATTGAACTAGCACCTGGCACCACTCCCATTTACAAGAAACCATACAGAATGGCACCATCCGAACTGATAGAATTGAAGAAGCAAATAAAAGAGTTATTAGAAAAAGGTTATATCAGACCCAGCTCGTCACCATGGGGTTCACCAGTATTATTTGCCAAGAAAAGAGATGGGACACTGAGATTATGTATAGACTATCGAGCACTCAACATGGTCACCATCAAAAACAAATATCCGATGCCACGGATAAATGATTTATTTGACCAGCTCGCACAAGCCAAGGTTTTCTCAAAAATTGATTTAAGGTCGGGATATCATCAATTAAAAGTACGGACAGAAGATATTCATAAGATAGCATTCACCTCCAGATACGGGTTATATGAATTTACAGTAATGCCGTTCGGACTGACAAACGCCCCCGCATATTTTGTCCACCTCATGAACAAAGTGTTTATGAAATTTATGGACAAATTTGTTGTGGTGTTCATTGATGATATTTTAGTATATTCCAAGACACCAAAAGAACATGCTGAACATCTCAGAATTGTACTGGGGGAATTAAGGAAGCATCAATTGTACGCCAAATTCAGCAAATGTGAATTTTGGTTAAAACAAGTTGGTTTTCTAAGCCACGTACTAACCCAAGAAGGTGTTGCCGTGGACCCAGAAAAAGTCAAGGTTGTACTTGAATGGAAACAACCAGCCAACGTAACTCATATACGAAGCTTTCTGGGAATGGCTGGATATTACAGAAGATTTATTGAGGGATTTTCCACCATAGCAAAACCTATGACACAGCTACTCAAGAAAGATAAGAAATTTGTGTGGACTGAAGCATGTGAGAAGAGTTTTCAAGAGTTGAAGAAGAGATTAACAACAGCCCTAGTATTAATCGTGCCGGACATACACAAAATTTTTGAAATATATTGCGACGCGTCCAGGAAAGGTCTCGGATGCGTATTAATGCAAGAAGGCAAAGTAGTCGCCTATGCATCCAGGCAACTACGTCGGCATGAAGAAAATTACCCTACACATGACTTGGAATTGGCAGCTGTTATTCATGCACTCAAAGAATGGAGGCACTTTTTGCTTGGGAATCGTTGTGAAATATATACGGACCATAAAAGTCTCAAATATATTTTCACACAGCCAGAACTTAATTTACGACAACGACGCTGGTTGGAATTAGTGAAGGATTATGATGTTGGTATTCACTACCATCCAGGGAAGGCAAATGTCGTGGCAGATGCTCTCAGCCGAAACCCAAGCTCGAACAGCGTCAGTCTACAAAACTTAAGACCTGAATTTCAACGTGAATTTGCAAAACTCAACAAGGTTTTAGTCACAGAAGGCACTGTGGCAAATTTGGAAATACAGCCAACCTTGATGGAACAAATTAAAGAAGCTCAGCACGGACACCCCAGCATCGAAGGCATAAAAAGAAAAGTGAGTATGGGCAAGGCCTCAGAATTTTTCATAGATGACAAGGAAATATTATGGTACGGAGACAGGCTATGCGTACCCAATATAGAAGACCTCAAGCAGCAAATTTTGACCGAAGCCCATACCGCTCCATATTCAATCCACCCAGGAGGAACCAAAATGTACAAGGACATTCAGGAAAAAAATTTGGTGGCACAGTATGAAAAGGGATATAGCCACATTTATTGCATGTTGTGATTCATGTCAGCGCATTAAAGCCAAGTACCAAAAACCAGCAGGACTATTACAACCAAACAGGATACCTGAATGGAAATGGGATGAAATTGGAATGGATTTTATTGTCGGACTACCTAGGTCACGACACGGAAATGATGCCATATGGGTCATCACCGATAGATTAACCAACGTGGCACATTTTATTCCAGTAAAGACAACTCACACCACACAGAAGCTCGACAGGCTTTATCTTGCCCGTATTATTTGTCTACATGGGGTTCCAAAGACTATAATATCCGACAGAGGTACTCAATTCGTCTCCAGATTTTGGGATCACCTACAACAAGCTCTGGGAACTCAGCTAGTATTCAGCACCGCATACCACCCACAGACTGGAGGACAAACTGAACGTGTGAACCAGATTCTAGAGGACATGCTGAGAGCATGTGTTCTCACCTATGGAACCAGTTGGGAAGAAAGCTTACCATACGCCGAGTTCGCGTACAACAACAGTTACCAAGCCAGTCTACAAATGGCACCTTTTGAAGCCTTGTATGGGCGAAGATGCCGTACTCCTCTTAATTGGTCAGAGACCGGAGACAGCCGTATCTTCGGCCCAGACATGCTCAAGGAAGCTGAGGAAAAAGTCAAACTAATCAGGGACTGACTCAAGACAGCCCAGAGCCGACAAAAGAGTTATTATGATCAAAAGCATCGTGAAGTCAGTTTTGAACCAGGTGAATATGTATACCTTCGGGTATCCCCAATGAGAGGCTTGCAAAGATTCAAAGTTAAAGGGAAGCTGGCACCACGATTTATTGGACCCTTCTGTGTAGTTGCACGAAGAGGCACAGTGGCCTACCAGCTAGACCTACCTGAAGAACTGTCAGACGTCCATGACGTGTTCCACATCTCACAGTTACGGAAATGTGTGAGCAACCCAGAGAAGCATGTATCTCATGAGGACATTGACATTCAACCAGACCTTACATACAGGGAGCGTCCAATCAAAATATTGGAGGAGTCTGAAAGGAGAACCCGTCAGAAGACGATCAAATTTTTCAAGGTTCAATGGAGCAATCACACAGAGGATGAAGCAACATGGGAAAGGGAGGACTTTCTTCGGGCAGAGCACCCACACCTATTTGAGGATCAGCTGAAATCTCGAGGACGAGATTTTTCCTAAGGGGGTAGGTGTTGTAACACTCCAAAAAATTTGATTTGGTTTTATCAAATTCTTTATAGGATTTGGAGGGAGTTATTTGAATTTTTCTAAAAAGACTCTCCTTCTCAAAACTTTTAATGACCAATCTTTTATGAAACCTTCTCAATCTTGATTCTAGTCTTGAAGGTTTTATAACATGTGTTGGTCCAACACATATGCTCTTGGGTTATTTTGCTATTCCTTTTATTAAAAGGAATTTCTATGATATTGGATTTCTTTTTCCCTATCTAAGAATACTTCTAAGCTACTCTCTTGCCCTAACCTTCATTTCAAATTTTTCTTCCCAAAACCTTCCTCCCTACTTTGGGTCAAGCCAAGCATGTCATTCTAGCAAGCCCCAACCTCTTTTAAATCTTATTTCTATTTATTTTATACTCAAATCATTTTCTGTCTTTTATTTGGACCCTTGGGATTTACAAAGGAAGTGTCAAATTCCTTTGAGCATTGACCCCAAGAAAATTATCCTAGTTTCCCTTTAGTACCCTCAACCTAGTTCCATCAAGGGCTGCTGGTGCACAGTTCAAATATTTCAAAAATTGTTTACAGCAAGTTTGGACCAGATTTGCTATTTTTGGTGAAATTCATTCTTTTCCTTCCCCATAAATTCTGAGAAAATTCATGAAGTCTCCGGATGCAGCAAGAGACCTCCCCTCCAAGTTTCATCTCTAGATAATTTTTCCACGTGCGTCAATCGTTTCATCGAGCAGTTGGCGTGCACTGTTTCAGTCAAAGATTCAGAGTTCAGTGTTAAAGCTTCAGTGTCAGTGTCGTTTTCTTCAGAGCTTCGGCGTCAATCTCGCCAGTAATTGCAGTGGCGCCATGCTCCCTGTTCCTCCTTCTTATCCAGTGGCCGCACGGTCGGTTGGCGTCTTCCCCTGGTCGCCGGTGAGCTGGTAGGGGTACAGCGTCCCCGTGAGCGGCGGCAGCAATGCCCGCTGCGGTCGCCAGAGAGCTCAGCAAGTAGCGGCGCCGTCCAGCACCGCCCGCACCACCCAGAGCCTCCGTGTGGCCGTCCTCTCCGCTGTGCGCACTGCAGAACCGTCGCCGTGGCCTGAGAAGCACAGAGCACGCTCTCTGCCGCCGACGTGCCCGTGAGCACCGTTCCGTCGAGCCGTGGAGTATCGCCCAAGTTAGACCCAGCTTAAGCCAAAAATGGAGCCGGCAGACCAATCCGAAGCTGCCCCGTCGCCAGAATCCTTCGTTCGATCACCTCCTCGCCGTAATTGATCGCCGGAGTAATCCCGCTTGCGGCACCCCCTCGCCCGCCTATAAATAGGAGGCCCCCGAGCCATCCAGCAGCTCAGAGCCTCTCCTCCTATCCTCAGAACCTCGCCACGCTCATCAGAAGGACTCGGGAGGGTCTTCTTCCTCACCTCCGGCCGCCCCGATCCGCTTCGGGCTCTGGCAAAATTCTTCCTGGTGAGCGCATCCCCGCAGCCCAACTTCGGTCAGCAACCTCCTAGTCCACCACCTCTTCTAACCCGAGCGTCAATTTGGTGTTGGCAGCCCCCTCCGGTGAGATCCATCATCACCCGACGCCGCCGTCCGCTGGAGAGGAAGTGGCCGTCGCCGTGGTGCTCTCCGACGTCTCCTTCCACCACCCACCGGCGCGGAATTGTCCCGTGAGTGCAACCATCCCCTTTCCCTCCTCTAGATCGCCGTCGATCGTCGCCGGCGTTCACCGTTGACTACGGGCGCCGGTGAGCTCTATTTAAACCTGACGGGTGGGACCCCCTCGTCAGCCTTTGTTCTTATTTTCGAACCGTTTTCTGAAGACGCCTTCGGGCAGAATGCGTTTCCCCCTCTGTTTGGCGTACTTCTCCCGAAACGTTTTCGGTTTTAAGCAGACTAGCCCCTGGAATTCTTTCTGTTTCTAACAGATTGGTCCCTGGACTAAAACCTTTGTATCTTTTAAACCAAAGATGATTTTGAGATGATTCTTTTTCTGTCATCTTTATTTTTCTGTCTAGTTTTTAATCATATTTATTTGAAAAATATTTGGGACAACTTTTGTGCACGCACGGTATTTACGTTAGTATTCGAATATCTGTATATCGTAGATACCGAAGGGGGAGACGGTGCCGTCAACTTCGCCGAGCTAGACTCCGACTACTCCAAACCAGGCAAGCATGTTTGAACCTTTGATATGATGAGTGTTTTTCATGTTTGCTTGAGTGGTTATTCTCATGACATGTTATATAAGCATATGATGAATGTTATATTTCATGCATGATAAGTTGCAAGTGAGCTACAAACTTGATATGATGATGAAACACCCTAGTCATGTGGTGACATGATAGGTTGTAGGCTGGTATTGTTGGAGCATGCCAGTTCTATAACAAAACTGTTTAACTCCAGTATTGACATAGATCGAGTCTTGTCCCCGTTCACCTTCTTTTCGTGCTGCCACATGCTTTCTGCAAAGAATACGGTTTAGTAAGTTGCAAACCTCTTTCCATGTACACACCAAATAGAGGGGTCGGGATGAGGGTTCCATGGCCCTGGATTAAAGCTCGTCATCCGGTCAGGGGGCATGGGTGTTTCCGGTTGGGACCGAGAGGGGGGCACCCCTTAGAGCGCGCGATATAAATTTGATCCCATGCTATTAGAGGTGTTGGCCTCCCCGCCTTAAAGTTTTTCTTGAACGTTGCCTAGGGTGATACCTGGCATCGGGATGTGTCGTGGTTTTAACACGGCAGATGTCCGAAGACTTAGGTTCGAGGCCAATGCCATGGTAGTGGACTCAAAGGGGTTGATCGGGACGAAGGACACGAGTTTACCCAGGTTCGGCCCCTCAAGTAGAGGTAAAAGCCTACGTCCTGCTTGTGTTGTTTTAACTGGAGTATCGATTACAAGGGAGCGGATTGCTTGACCTAGTTCTCGATAGCTTGGTTTCTTGTCTAAGCCGCCCCAGGGACTCGCCTTTATATAGGAGGTCAAGGCCCTGGGTTACACGTCGTAAACCGTCTTACACAACGTAGTCTATTCTGTCTCTAAGCCGCCTTGCCGTCTTGGGCAAGCCGTCTCCGGGCGGCTTAACCGCCTAGGTCTTCTTACCATCTTCTGCCTCTGGGCCTCCGCCTTATCCCATCGGGTAAGCCGCCACGCGGCCTGGTCTTCATCTTCCGGCCCACCTTATGGTCTTGGGCTACGAGCCGCCTGGTATGACCCGGCCCCTCCTGGGCGGGTCTTACTACGGGGTTATATCCCCAACATTAGGCCCCAGGTTGATTTGAGCCAACTCATGTCAATCTTCAGCTCACTCGACGGCGAGTCTTCATATTCTGTCATCTGAAAAGACAACTTGTAACCCGCCATGACGTCATATCGAATATCCTGAAAAGATTTCATGACGTGTATAACGGATCTTTTTATTGAAAGGCCATCCCGAAAATCGAGGCGCCGCGCTCGGTCAGTCATCACTGTGCCTCCCCAATTTTCGTGCGCACTGTTGCCCTTCCAACTTATAAATAGGGACACGTGCACCCCTTTTTTTCCTTTCTCCATCTCCTCTACTGTCGCTGTCGTCTTCTTCCTTCGAGCGACCGCACCTCCAGAGCTCCGCCTCCGTCAACCGGACCTCGCCGTCGCCCCCGTCACCGGCCGCTGCGTCGACCTGATTGGGACCAGACTCTTCGCCAGCGCGTCCGCATCCACAAGGTACTTCCTCCAGCCCTTGTCGGATTCTGCATCTATCCCCATTAGGGTTTCCGAGTTCATTAGTGTTCTTGTGTTCATCCACACCCATAGCCTTGATCCTCTAACATCATTTCGAATCCCGTAATGTTGTCCGTCCGCCGCGGTGGTACTTGTAATGCCAATGTTTACTTGCTTTTTTGAATCTGTGTAGCAATCTCCACCGCGTGACAACCATCTGTTCTTCCACTACTTTTTTAGGTCATGAATACATTTTATTTCCTTTGCCCGTAGATCTTGCAACTGATACGACAACATGCAAAACTTGTTTTTCTGCACTTAGCCAAATTTTCCAGTGTCGCCTTGTCCATCTAACCCGCCATTATGTTTGGCGGCTCTTGATCATTATGCTTTGGCGGTTTAACTCTTCACCATTATACTGATCACAACTGTCTTATCCATTTAATATTTTTCTAACCCGCCGCACTTCGTGCCTTTGCAGCCTAACCCGCCATTATGTTAAGGGCACCATCATCCTGTGATTGGGTCTGCTTCGGCGTTACTGAAGAGCTTCTGCTTGATTTTGTTGAGTTGGGCATGCTGCCGGCTAAATATGTTATACACTGGCGGGTTCCAGGGCCAGAGAAGAGGCCTGAGCCCAAAGAGGGGGAGGTTATCATATTTACTGATCATATCCTCCGCGGGTTCAGCCCTCCCGGGTCAAAATTCTTTCGTGATGTTCTTCACTTCTTCAAGCTTCATCCTCAAGACATAGGCCCAAATTCAGTCACCAACATTTGCCAGTTCCAGGTCTTGAGTGAAGTCTATCTGCAAGAAGAGCCGTCTGTTGACCTCTTCCATGACTATCATTATGCCAACCGCCAAACTGAAATGGCGGCTGGGCCAAGTTTAGAGCTTGGGGGCATTACAATCCAGAGACGGAGAGATTTGCCATACCCAATAGCTACCTTGCCAAGTCATCCAAAAGACTGGAACAAGACTTGGTTTTATTGTAAAGACACTTCTCCAGAGGGAGAAAATCCATTGCCGGGTTATCGCCCTACCCGGCTTCCCAATTCTGGAGACCTCCCAAACCGGATGTCAGCCGCTGAGCGAGCAAAATACGCTCCAACTTTCGCGAAGATCAGAGCCTTAATGGCTAACGGCTTGACAGGCGTCGTTCTAACCCGCTGCTGGGTCAGCTGGAAGATTCTGCCACTGAGCCGGTGTGACCGGCCTATGCACGAATACACGGGTGAGCCCAATGACCCCCTCTGCTTCAATGCCACCCCTTTGACCGATGAAGATATCAACGCCACCGTCAAAGGACTTCTAGGTGAAAAGCAATCGGTTTGCAACAAAACCGGGCTTAAACCCTTTTCTGCCAAGAATCCTGCTCCAGACGTAAGACTTTTTTCCCTCCATTGGTCACATTTGTCTTGTACTTTCTAACCTTTGCTGGCGGCTTATGTACAGGCCCACTCCCCCTTCTGGAAAAAGAAGTATAACCCGCCAGTGAGGAAACCAAAAGTGAAGGCCCTCGCTCAGAAGAAGAAGAAGAAAGCCGCCACTCCAGATCCGTCTGAGCTTGACGACTCAGAGGTAGAACTTGACTCCCTTGGCCGTCTTTTCATGCAACTTTATTGACAACAATCATTCACAGGAGGAAGCAGAGGCCAGCCATGCAGACGCCCCTGAGGTAACTTACATTTCTTCCGATTCAGAAAACCTTCCCCCAGAGAGAGTACGGCGGGTCATCCGGAAAGTCCCCTTCTCTCATCCTCATGCTCATTTAGACCCCAATTTTCTTTTGAAAAAGCAATAGCACACCTCCCGACGTCAGACCCAGAGCGCCGGCTCTGAAGATCTTGTGGCCGGGTTATCCCATGCTCCGGCTCAACGGAAACGGCCAGCTGAGGTATTCTTTAACTGAGACATAATTTTAATCAAACTTGCATTGTAACCTTACTCTGCTTTGTCTTGTCTTAACTGCCTTCAGGACTCTCCTCCTTCCTCTGACGACTCAACTGCCTCCAAGCTGCCTCCAATGAAGATCAACCCGGAGTGCGTATTTTACTTCTGCACAAAATGCCTTAATACTCTTAACCTCTATGTAACCATCATCTGTGCCTTCCAGGGCCCAAGCGAAACGAAGGAAAACTGGCGGGTCTACTGCCGCCCCTTATGCCCAGGAGCTGGCATTTGCTAAGCCGGCCTCCCCTTTGACTCATGCTGAGCCCAGTGACATTATGAAGGATGCACCTGACGATACTCACCAGCCATCTGAGCCGGCGGGTCATAACACGGCTGCTGAAAGCCCTGCAAGGGATGACCCTAAACCGCCCAGCCCATCAATAGTTGTTGAAGACACGGTCCCTCCAGAAGTTGTCATTACTGGGACGGGTCATCAAACCCCTGAACCTCATGTGCTGACAAGGCATACTAGCCAGGCTGAAACTTCTTTGCCTGAGAAGTTTGAATTTGAATTCCCATCATTGGAGAAGCTGACTGCTGATGAGCTCCATGCTGGTTACCTGAACCGCCTGACGACAAGCCGGAACTTGGAGCTCAAGCTTGTTAATATGATGAAGAAAAAATACGAGGTAAGCCCTTTGCCTGCCTTTCCTTACACCCTTATATAGCCGCCAAGAGCTGGTTTAGTATTGCAGATAGTAGACCGGATCTTCCAATCTACATCATATTCCAAGTAGCTTGACGTGTAGCCCCCAAGTGTCGGCTGATCTTCATGAAGATGAGCTAGGACTGTGTTGTAGATCTGTAAAGAGCCAATTGTAGCCCCCAAGTGCGGACTTATCGTTGCAGAGATGAGCCGGAACTTTAAGGAAAGACTTGAGAGCGTCGCGTGTAGCCCCCAAGTGCCGGCTTATCGTTGCAGAAATGAGCCGGAACTTAATGAAAGACTTGAGAGCGTCGCCTATAGCCCCCAAGTGCCGGCTTACCTTTGCGAAGATGAGCCGGAACTAGACTTGAAGAGCAAACAGACATTAGCCCTCAAGTGTCAAGTATATTGCTTGCAATCTGCTTGAGACTTGCAGCATAACTGTGTCTCAATTATCCTCCAATAGCTCAGCCTGGCGACTTAACCCTGTTTTGCACTTGTATGATACAGGATAACTTAGAAGCGGCTGAGTCTGAACTGACCAGCCTAAGAGGAAATCTTGCATCACAACAAACCGCTCGCTCCGAGGCGGAAAATAAGTGGCGGATTGCCATAGAAGAACTTGAAAAGATGCAAGTTGAGTTTGCTCTTTTTAAGAAGACTGCCGAAAAGGAACAAGCCGCCCTGACCAAACGCGCAGACGATGCGGAAGGGCGGCTAAAGCTTGTGTCAGAAGAATTGCAAACGCTGAAACGCCACATATCCAGGATGACTTCTGCTATCTTTGGTAAGCACGTAACACTTAGTGATTTTCCTTTCTATACTAAATAACCTTGCTGGCGGCTTACACCACCAAACCCTTCCTTGCAGGTGAAAAGAGCCGCCAATTTTCATCCGACAGCTTGTTGAGATTGAAGGCAGTGTACTCTTTGGCGGAGCAACTGTATTGCGGGACCCTTTGCACTATAAAGGCGATGTTAACTGAGCAGAGCATCCCCAAGCATATGAAGGGAGTCATAGAACTATTTTCAACTCTGCCAAAGCAAATTGGAGAGCTCAAAAAATCAGCCGCCCGTCAGGGAGCCATGGCCGCGCTGAGCCGGTGCCTAGCCTTTGCTCCGGAGCTGTCTGCTGATGAAACGATGGACGGGTTTCCATCAAGAAAAGATGACGGCTCAGAGTTCACCGAGGCTGACTATGCCAAGTGTAGAAAAGCCTCCAGGGTACTTGCATCAACATTGGCAGATGAACTTGATCTGTCAACATACCAGGCGGCTTACAGCGAGCCCGGCAAGAGAGTGCGCGGTCCAACTTTTGAAACCAGAGACTTGATTCCCGCTCGCCGTAAGCACCTCTTCGCCCCTGAGATTGACCCGTCTCCCCTCTTTGAAGAGGCTCAGTTTGTAGCTCTAACAAACTGTAACTGGGATGTGGACAATCTTCAGATAGAAGAGGTCGAAGACCCGGAGCAGGATGACCCGCCCTCAAGCTGAACACTATACATTTGATAACTCGGCCGCCTGAGCCGCCAATTTGAAAGTTGTACAAAACTTAAGTCTGTTGCCTGTTGGGCTCTCGTGGAGAGCTTTGTAATAGGCTTAGCAAAAACTCTGTCTGAGCCGTGCCATCGTGCACGTATAAATCTTTTGCCTTACTCGACATATGCCTTGTTTGTCTTTGTCCGGCTTATGACACCAGCTTGCACGGCGGCTCATCTGAAAAGATAAACCCTGTAAAAGATAAACAAAACAACTCTGTTTTGCCGTAAGGGCGGCTTGAAAAAGCATAACCCGGAGACTTTAGATCTTGCATAATCTTAAAAACTCATAAACCGGTTCTTCTGGGTGGACTCACTGCTTGAACTCTTAACAGTACAGGGTCTCTAGCGAGATTGACCGTTAACTCTTTAAACGGCTCAGGGTCTCTGGACGAGATTAACTGATTAGAGCGCAGCGAACCAGAAAGAGACGCAGCAGGGTATGAGCACCCATAGAGCCCATAAGCTACTTCTCACGTGACGTAAATCCATCATTTGAACCTCAAGGGTACGACAGGCCACTTGGCGGAGAGTACGCAGCAGATGGGAGAGTTTGCCTCGCCGCTGTAAGAGGCCCTTGCAGGGGGTAAGTTTTAGAACTCGCTGCACCCCTGGCAAAGCGGCAGCTACTACAGGCAGGTATAACCCGGCCTTGCAGATGATAGAGTTAGCCTCGCCGCTGTAAGAGGCCCTTGCAGGGGGTAAGTTTTAGAACTCGCTGCACCCCTGTCAAAGCGGCAGCTACTTACAGGCGGGTATAACCCAGCCTTGCAGATCGGAAAAGGGGGTAAGTTCACAACTCGCTGCACCCCTAGTGATCTCTGTTGATGGAGTCAACGTTTGGGTCCACGGCCCGCCTTACAGTGGCTGAAAAGCCTGATCGAGAGGGTTGAAGCTTAACCCGGTGGGTTGAAAGCCCCCAAACGACCTTGTTGATGGAGTCAACTTTTTTGGGTATATAACCCGGCCTTAAAGCGGCTGAAAAGCCCGATCGAGAGGGTTGAAGCTTAACCCGGCGGGTTAAAAGCCCCCAAACGACCTGGTCGATGATATCGACTTGCATACCACCTTGTAAGCCGCCATCTCGTAAGCCGCCAGTTGATGGTGCCATTTTGGCTGAAGAGCCGATCAAGAGGGTTGAAGCTTAACCCGGCGGGTTGAAAGCCCCCAAATGATTGTATGATTGTATCCATCTTTGAGCAATGTGAGATACGTAAAACGGCAGAGGCCCCGGCTTGCAGGGATGCCAACTTTATTATATATATATATGTGATATATACAATGGTGATATACAATAGGGGGAGTCGATGACTCTTAAGTATAGTAAGGCCACAGATGAGCGATATTCCACGGCCGATGGGTCTCCTGCCCAGAAGTGGGTGACTCGTCCCGTATGTCAATGAGATAATATGACCCGTTGTTAAGGTTTCTGCTAACCACAAAAGGCCCTTCCCATGGAGGAGACAACTTGTGCGCGTCCGTGTGATCTTGAATCAGGCGCAACACTAAGTCGCCTTCTTGGAACGTCCGGGTCTTGACCCGGCGGCTGTGATAGCGACGCAGGTCTTGCTGATAAATCGCCGATCGAGCCGCCGCCAGATCACGCTCTTCATCCAAAGCATCCAACGCGTCCTGACGCGCCGTCTCATTGTCTGCCTCAACGTAAGCCGCTACCCGTGGTGAGTCATGACGTATGTCGCTTGGTAACACGGCTTCTGCGCCATAAACCATGAAGAAAGGCGTATAGCCTGTTGACCTGTTGGGAGTTGTATTGATGCTCCATAGAACTGATGGTAACTCCTCAACCCAACAACCCGGCGTTCTCTGCAGAGGAACCATAAGCCGGGGCTTAATACCTCTCAGGATCTCCTGGTTAGCACGCTCCGCCTGACCATTGGACTGTGGATGAGCCACAGCAGAAACGTCAAGCCGGATGTGTTCACTTTCACAGAAAGCTTGCATAGCCCCCTTGGATAGGTTTGTGCCATTATCTGTGATGATACTATGGGGATAACCAAAGCGGTGGATCAGCTTTTTGACAAACTGAACCGCCGTAGCCGCGTCACACTTGCCGACCGGCTCAGCCTCCACCCACTTGGTAAACTTGCCCACCGCCACCAAAAGGTGGGTCTTCTTATCTTTGGATCTCTTGAAGGGCCCGACCATATCAAGCCCCCAGACCGCAAACGGCCAGGTAATTGGGATCATGTGCAATTCCTGAGCCGGCACGTGAGCACGCCGCCCGAACTTTTGACAGCCGTCACACCTGAGAACCAAGTTTTCTATGTCCTTATGAGCCGTCAGCCAGAAGAAACCATGTCAAAAAGCCTTGGCCACCAGAGATTTTGAGCCGGCATGATGACCACAATCTCCGGCGTGGATTTCATTCAAGATTTCCTTGCCTTCCTCAGGTGAAACACAACGTTGAAAAACGCCGGTAACGCTGCGCTTATGTAACTCGCCGTTTATTATCGTCATGGACTTAGATCGTCTGATGATTTGCCTTGCCAAGGTCTTGTCCTCCGGCAACTCGCCGCGAGTTAGATACGCCATGTAAGGTAACGTCCAGTCAGGAATAGCATGCAGAGCCGCCACCAACTGCCCCTCCTGGTCAGGTATAGCCAGATCATCCTCCGAAGGTAGCTTAACTGACGGGTGATATAATACGTCCAAGAATACGTTAGGCGGCACCGGCTTACGTTGAGAGCCGAGTCTTGACAGTGCATCAGCCGCCTCGTTCTTGCGACGATCAATATGATCCACCTGATAACCTTTGAAGTAACCTGCAATGATGTTCGCCGCCTGACGATAAGCCGCCATCCGTGGGTCTTTAGAGTCCCACGTGCCTGAGACTTGCTGAGCCACAAGGTCTGAGTCGCCGAGGCATCTAACCCGGCTTAGGTTCATCTCCTTAGCCACCCGGAGGCCATGAAGTAAAGCCTCGTACTCAGCTGCATTGTTAGTACAAGGAAACATCAGCCTTAGCACATAACAGAACTTATCACCTTTAGGTGAAGTTAAAACAACTCCAGCCCCCGAGCCTTCCAGCTGTCTAGACCCGTCGAAGTGAATCGTCCAGTAAGTGTTGTCCGGCTTCTCCTCTGGCGACTGACATTCCGTCCAGTCATTTATAAAGTCCACCAAGGCTTGAGACTTGACCGCCGTGCGAGGCACATACTTCAGATTAAGAGGTTCAAGCTCCAATGCCCACTTAGCAATCCGGCCAGTGGCTTCTCTGTTTTGAATTATGTCTCCCAGCGGGGCAGAGCTAACCACTGTGATCGGGTGTCCCAGGAAATAGTGCTTCATCTTTCGATTCGCCATAAATACCCCATAGATCAGCTTCTGCCAATGTGGGTACCGCTGCTTGGACTCAATCAAAACTTCGCTGACGTAGTAAACCGGCCTTTGAACCGGATATTCCTTCCCTGCCTCCTTGCGTTCTACAACAATCGCAGCGCAGACTGCTCTGTTGTTAGCCGCCACATAGAGGAGTAAGGGTTCCTTCTCAGCCGGAGCAGCCAAGACTGGCGGCTCAGTTAGTTGCTTCTTGAGCGCCTCGAACGCTTCACCCGCCGCCTTGCTCCAGACGAAATCGTCTGTTTTCTTCATCATCTGATATAAAGGGATTGCCTTCTCGCCCAGGCGGCTTATGAATCGGCTTAACGCAGCGATCCGACCCGCCAGGCGCTGAACGTCGCTTATGCATGCCGGCTCAGACAAAGAAGTGATCGCTTTTATCTTGTCCGGGTTAGCTTCAATTCCACGCTCAGAGACCAGAAACCCCAAAAGCTTGCCTGCAGGAACTCCAAAAACACACTTGGCCGGGTTAAGCATCATCTTGTAAACCCGTAAGTTATCGAAAGTTTCCTTCAGGTCGTCCAGCAAAGTTTCCTTCTTCCTTGACTTGACCACAATATCATCCACATAAGCATGAACATTGCGTCCAATTTGACTGTGAAGACAGTTCTGCACACAACGTTGATAAGTCGCCTGGGCACTCTTGAGCCCAAAAGGCATAGACACGTAGCAGAAAGCACCAAAAGGCGTGATGAAAGTCGTCTTCTCTTGGTCTTTGACTGCCATCTTGATCTGATGATAACCTGAATAAGCGTCCAGGAAGCATAAACTCTCGCAACCCGCCATTGCATCAATGATCTGGTCAATACGGGGGAGAGCAAACGGATCAACCGGACAGGCTTTGTTAAGGTCCGTGTAATCCACACACATACGCCAAGTGACATTCTTCTTAAGCACTAGCACCGGGTTAGCTAACCACTCCGGGTGAAAGACCTCCATGATGAACCCTGCCGCTAAGAGCCGGGCCACCTCTTCTCCAATAGCCTTGCGCCGCTCTTCATTGAAACGACGAAGGAACTGCTTGATCGGCTTGAACTTAGGATCCACATTAAGGTGGTGCTCAGCAAATTCTCTCGGTACACCCGGCATGTCAGACGGCTTCCATGCAAAGATGTCTCGATTCTCACGGATGAATTTGATGAGCGCGCTTTCCTATGTGGGGTCCATGTTAGCCCCGATAGTGAACTGCTGAGATGAGTCGCCCTCGGTGAAATCCACTTGCTTGGTATCATCCGCCGCAAACTTGAGGGGCGGCTCTGATTCCGTAGTAGGCTTCTTCAACGGAGACATATCCTCCGGGTCGACATTCCCTTTGTAAAACTTGAGCTCTGCCTCTGCGCAACTTGACTCTACGTAAGCTGCATCACCTTCCTCGCACTCAAGAGCCGTCTTCCGATCACCATGCACGATAATCGTTCCTCTTAACCCGGGCATCTTGAGCTGTAAGTAGACATAACAAGGCCTAGCCATGAACTTTGCATAAGCCGGCCGTCCAAATAAAGCATGATACGGACTTTTAATTTTGACCACCTCAAACCACAAGGACTCTACCCTGTAGTTGTATTCATCGCCAAAAGCTACCTCCGGAGAAATCTTGCCCACCGGATAAGCCGACTTGCCAGGCACCACTCCATGAAACACTGTGGAAGAGGGCTTAAGATCCTTGTCAAGCAGACCCATCCGGCTGAAAGTGTCATAATACAGGATGTTGATGCTGCTGCCACCATCCATAAGCACCTTAGTGAACACGTATCCACCTACTTGGGGGGCAACCACCAAAGCTAACTGCCCCGGGTTGTCAATCCGCGGCGGGTGATCTGCCCTGCTCCAAGTGATGTCATACTCAGACCACTTCAAATACTGCGGGAGAGCCGGCATGACCGTATTAACCGCCCGCTTGCGCACTTTCCAGTCTCGCTTGTCAAGGCTGGTTGTGAAAACATGATATTGACCCCCACTAAGCTGCTTCGGGTTACTCTGGAAACCCGATTGGTTATGCTGCTATTGGCCACTGCCTCCAGACTGTTGATGATGACCTCCTTGATTGCCTTGACCCTTGTAACCGGACCCTGAACCGCCGGGACCAAAGCCGGCTCCTGACCCGCCTGGCCCTGAGCCGCCGGACGGACCATTGCCGTTCTTATGATGTTGTTGAAGGCTGTAATCTCGAAACTGTCGCATAATGCTGCAATTCCTCCATGTATGGCCTGCCGGCTTATCAGGCTGACTATGCTCTGGACAAGGTTTATTGAGCATCGCTTCCAAGTTGAAACGAGCTTTACCCTTGTTAAAGTGCTGCCTGCAGTTCCCGTTGCCCTTAGCACGGTTGTTTCCAGCGCTGGTGTTCGCCACCAATTCTGACCCGCCGTCCGGGTGTTTCCGCTTGCCAGAACTGCCGTTTCCAGCCGCGTTTTGCTGCTGACCCCTTCCATTGTTACTCTTCTTCCCCTGACCTGATTTTTCATCATCAGAGCCCGGGTCTTTCGTGTTGTCAGAGTCTGCATATTTGGTGAGAGCCGCCATGAGCTCCCCCATGTCTTGACACGAGCGCTTGAGCCGGCCAAGCTTCTGCTTCAAAGGTGTAAAGTGACAATTCTTCTCCAGAATCAAAACCGCTTGAGCTGCCGTGATCTGTTCTGAAGAGTGGATGATGGTTGAGACCCGCCGGACCCAATGATGAGCCGAATCATCCGCCTGTTGCACACAATGATCCAAATCCACGATCGTCATGGGGTGCTTGCACGTCCCTTTGAAATTTTTAATAAATTTTGCCTTCAACTCGGCCCAGGAAGTAATGGTGTTGGGTGGCAACCCCTTCAACCATGTGCGAGCCGGCCCTTCTAGCATCATGATGAAGTACTTGGCACATACTGCATCACTAACATCCAACATCTCCATGGCCAGCTCATAGCTTTCGATCCAAGCCTCTGGAGGCAAGTCAGCCGTGTAATTGGGCACCTTGCGAGGGCCCTTGAAATCCTTCGGCAGGCGCTCATTCCGCAAAGCCGGCGTTAAACACGGTACTCCCACAGCCCTGGAAGTTAACCCCGCTCCGACTGAGGTAGAGGGTGCTACTGTGGGTTCCTGATAAGCCGCCGCTGCCGCCAGAGCCGCCGCCTCTCGCTGTGCTCTCACTCGATCCACCAGTGCTTGAGCATCCAGAGCCGCCCGATCGGCTCGCGGTGGGTTCCGATGTCGTTCACTGCTAGAAACCGCCGGCGACTCATAACGCCGACTGTAGCTGCGACTGGGGATGGGGGTTGAGTGCATGCGACTCCGGCTGTAAGCATACTTCTCCTGCTGAGCCACCGCCGTCCGCAGGTATCCAACAGCGTTCCGCACCTCTTCCGCCAAAGGCGACTCGTCGGGGATGGGGATAGCAGCAAGCCGGGTTGCCGCCACCACCATGTTCTCCGCCGGGTTAGAATAATGACCCGGCGGTGTAGGGAAAGAAGTTGGCGTAACCTGGTTCCGCCGGGGCGGGTTAACCTGCTGATGCTGAACCGCCGCCCGGCTTCCAGGCACTTCCGCCGTCCGGGTTATGGCCAAAGGCACGTTCTGTCCCGTTCCTGGCCTGTTGAAAAGATTCCTTGCTTCATACTGATCCGGCAAGCGGGATTGATGCCTCATCCGCTGAACCGCCGCCGCTGATTGCTGTTCCAGCTCAAGACGGAAAGCGTCCGCCCTAAGGCGCTCCGCCTCAGCATCCATCTAAACCTTCAGTTCATTAATCTCCTGCTGGACCTCAGTCATCTGGTTCTTCAACCTCGCGATCTCCGTATTACGGGCCGCTTGGTTTTCAGCCGTGACCTCAGTCGCCATCAGGGTTGTAAGCTCACCCATCAGATCAAGAAAAACCTGAGCCGGTGGCCTGCCAGCCCCAGATCCGGTTGCCTCGGCGGCTGAGCTGCCATGAGCCGCCGCTGTACCCGCCATGAAGACGGCAGCGCGGTTCGGCGGCTCATAATCCTCCGGCTCATGGAACTCCGACTCGGGGTAAGGCTCGACGTAGCCCCCGAGCCCGCCATTGTGGAGCTGGTAGATTGATTCCGTCTCTCCGCTCGAAGATCCAGCCTCGGAGCAGATGAGAGTTTCCTCCTGTGACATAGATCCCTCTAGATCCATGCCCTGAGTGAAGCCGACGAAGACATGCTTCCTGCCCGGTTTAGCACGGGCGGGTTGCACACGTCGGGCGGGTTGCACGCGTCGGGCCGGCTAGACGATGTCGGTGCAGGTGTCCGGCCCGGGTTCAGGTCCGCCGATCTTGCCGATGAAAACGTGAATCCCGCCGAAGGGGACCCGGAAACCGTACTCGATGGAGTCAGCCTCGGGGCCCCAGCCGGCGTCGTCGATGTAGAGCCGGCCGCGGCGACTCTTGGTCATCCTGCCAACAGCGTACCCCTCGATCCCTGGGAGAGAGCCCTTTGAGAACTCAACACCACCGAGCGCTAGCCCCACGGTGGGCGCCAACTGTCGTAGGGTGTGTACTGGTTTGGTGTGTTTTCTTCTAAAATACCGTAGACGGAACTAGTCCTTTGTGACTACTGAAATCCGTTGGCTGTGGGTAAAGAGTACAACCTCTGCAGAGTCAAAACTATTTGAGTAGCCGTGTCCACGGTCAAGGACGTTGGTTGACAGGTCAAGTGTCGGTCTCAGTGTCAGTCTCTGGAGAACTAATATGTTAAATGACAGAAGTAAAAACTTGGCTGGATATTATTCCTGTGGATGGACTAACTTGTTTATTATTATGTACCGAGTATTGTTTGGGATGGTGCTACCTCCCGGATTACTCATATTTGAATGTTGTTATATAAGCCCTTTATGTGATGTCGCTCAGACGTCCGACTGTGGCATTCTTGTTATTTACTTTTGATATAAGCCCTTTATGTGATGTCGCTCAGACGTCCGACTGTGGCATTCTTGTTATTTACTTTTGATATAAGCCCTTTATGTGATGTCACTCAGACGTCCGACTGTGGCATTCTTGTCATTTACTTTTGATATAAGCCCTTTATGTGATGTCGCTCAGACGTCCGACTGTGGCATTCTTGTTATTTACTTTTGATATAAGCCCTTTATGTGATGTCGCTCAGACGTCCGACTGTGGCATCCTTGTTATTTACTTTTGATATAGGCCCTTTATGAGATGTCGCACCACACGTCCGACTATGGCACGTACTATTATTTACTTTTCAGTATAAGCCCTTTATGTGGTGTCGCCTCGACGCCCGACTGCGGCATGTTAATTTATTTTCACCTTTCGAGGCGTCGCTTCAGACACCCGATCGGTCTTCTTCTATTTTATTGGAATTTCAGGAGGACTACCGCCCGACTTCCTTTTTATTTATTTTGCTATGCAGATTTAATGCCCTTGTGTGTATTACTTTTCTGCTCTTGTGCATCATGTTTGCATTTGTTATATCTTATGTCCAAACTGTCTTGCGAGTACATTCAAAGTACTCACCTGGCTTGTTGATTTGGCCAGATGTTGACGAAGGCGATCTTATGGATGAAGAGTACAATAGCGAGTCTGACGCCTAGAGGAGTCCCAGTCAGTCTCTTGCGATCCTGGAGTTGGTCACTTGTGTTATATACGCTTCTGCTACCCAAATAAATCATCGAGCCTCACTCCGACGCTTGATGAGTTGTAAGATATTGGAGTCATGTCACCCACTTCACTATGACATATCCACCGCCGCTTTTTATTGCGAGTTAGTAGTTATGCCACCATATGCATTGTGACATATCCGCATTTATGTGTAATATTGGCGTGCATGTAATAAATTGTTGAGCAGTCTCAGCTCAACCCTGTATAATATTAAGTACTACTGGATTTCTGTATCAAGGATTTGTCTACCAGTAAGAAGGATTTTCTGTACTGGTCTGACTCAAGGGGCAATTTTTCAATAAATGTTTTATTGAAAAACCGGTCCTGACACTTGCGCTCCTGCACGATGCGTACGCGACCGGAAGCAGTCCTAGCACCTCTTAGTAACAAGCGCGATGCGTTCCAGACCAATCCGTCGCGCGCCGCTCCATTGCTGACGTCCGAAGAGCTTTGGCTGATACAACGACGCTGAGTGCCCATAACTTCCCCACGTGAAGGTTAGTGCGTATTAAGGCCAACGACCTAAGTCAGATCAAGTACCCAACCCATTAGCATTT
The DNA here is from genome assembly GCA_039707655.1 of Elymus sibiricus. Classification (NCBI taxonomy): domain Eukaryota; kingdom Viridiplantae; phylum Streptophyta; class Magnoliopsida; order Poales; family Poaceae; genus Elymus; species Elymus sibiricus. The sequence continues at coordinate 418,987,165 of CM077667.1, forward strand.
TATTAGTGCGGGGCAAGCGCGAACCATGAAATGCAGTCCGTCGCCCCGCCAATAACACTCGGGTGCCTTACCGGCGCACCCCACCAATATCTCTCGGGTGCCTTATCGGCGCACCCCACCACATATCACTCTCGCGGGTACCCTTGGGGCCGACCCGTCTTCAACATGTTTCTGTAACCAGGTCATAGTAACTGTGTGTCTATACACCAAGTGGGTATCCGAGGAATCACCCTCGATGGATCCCACTCGAGGTATGAGTAAGGCAAGAGTCGCTACCAGTAAATGGGAAGGAGGAATCACCCTCGATACCCATGACCAATAGCTACGCTACAGAATTAACACTAGGAGTGCTAAGTGAGGTATCACCCTCGGCACTCGGTAGTAGCTCTGCAGTGCCATACTTAAAGGGGTGTGTGGTGATGTGTCGGTAACGGCTTGTCAGTCATGACGACTGAGTCTTCTGCCTTCAAGTCCTCGGTGTCGTCGATGAAAGCAGGGGCAACTGGGACTAAGGGGGGTCTCAGGGGTTCACTGATCAACCTATGCTAAGCAGTTGGTATGATTGCAGGTAAAGTAACAGTTCATCAAAAACAGGCTATGCATCAGAATAGGAGCTAACTAATACAATAGCAAAATTCTAATGCAAGAATAAGAGGGAAAGGAATAGGCGATATCGGAATGCTCAAGGGGGTTTTGCTTGCCTTGCTGCTCTGCGGCAAAGGGCTGAATGTCGACGGGGTAGTAGTATCCGGCAGCACCGTCAGTCTCGGGGTCTACCGGAGAGAAGAGGGGGAAGAAACAATAAATATAAAGCACAGATGCAATCACGATGCATGACATGGCAATATGCAGAGCTAGGCATTCACTAACGCAGTACTACGCGTTGCAGACGAAGCGGGAGAATATCTGACGATATTTCCCGGGTCTTTGGATTTATCGAACAGACGGTCCGGAGGGGAAAGTTCCATGTTCATCATGCCAGGAGCATGTGACAGATGAATGGATGTCATATTTGGATTCGTGGGATTTTTCTGATCAACTTTCATGCATAAAGTTTTTTGATCTGAGCTACAGATTATTTTCTATGATTTTTCAAAGTTTAAAACAATTTCTGGAATTAATTCTATTTATTAAATCAACATTATCCAGAATAGTGTAATGTGACGTCAGCATTGCGTCAGCAGTCAACAGGGGGCTGGCCAGTGTCGGTGTCAAATCTGGCATATCTCGTAGTAGGGGTCCTAAGCTAGGCGTCTTGGAGCGATGGTAACATGGACACAGGATTTTACCCAGGTTCGGGCTCTCTTGAAGAGATAATACCCTACGTCCTGCTTTTGATTATATTGATATGGGGGATAGTACAGAGTACATGTGTCTACCACGAGATTATGAGATGTAATGTAATGATCTATTGACTAGCCTAGCCTCGGTTTATATATGCACCGTAGGCCTAGGGTTTTAGAGGAGTCCTTGTCTTGTGCGCCAAGTCTTGTGGAATCCTCCTTGTATTCGGCATGGGCTGTCCGAACTGGCCCAATAGTGAATCATCACGGGGGTCCTCGGCCCGACCGACTGGTCGGGAGACGACGTGGTGAGTACCCCCTAGTCCAGGACACCGTCAGTAGCCCCCTGAACCGGTCTTCAAGTTGGGGACGCTCCTCGGTTCTTCCGAACTGTTCTTCGTCTTCGGTCGTCGGTCTTGAAAACTGGTTCAACAAATCTTCCCATGTCCGATCTTGAGGATCGCCAAGCTGAACTCGAAGAGTTCACACGTCGGGCATCCGAGGAGCCTCTTTAAGTTATCGGCCTTTACCAATGCCTTGTAATGTTTACGCCATACTTCGGGGTCGAAGTGTTTCCCGTGTGGCGGTGTTCTCTTGCGTCCGAGCTCCAATGCCAAACTGCATCCGAGGTGTCTTTTTACAGCCGAGCTCCAACGCCGGACCATGTCCGAGCTCCAACGCCGGACTGTATCCGAGGTATCTTTTTGCAGCAGAGCCCCAACGCCGGACTGTGTCCGAGCTCCAACGCCGGACTGTGTTTGAGCTCCAACGCCAAACTGTGTTCGAGCTCCAACGCCGAACTGTATCCGAGGTGTCATAGATTACCTCGGTCTTGAAAAAGTTGAAGGACTTCATCCGAGCTTAAATGCCAGAATAGTCTTTTATGGAGCCAGCCATTCACATCCGAGCTTTATGCCGGACTGCTTCTAAGGCGTCTCCGATCTTGAGCTTTATGTCGGACTGCATCCGAGCTCCAACGCCGGACTGCATCCAAGCTCAATGATGATCAGCGTCCGAGGTATCATAAACTACCTTGGACCTTAAAAAATTAAAGGAATTCGTCCGAGCTTAATGTCGGAAACGCTCTCTATGGAGCCAGCCACTTGCGCCCGAGCTTTATGCCGGACTGCTTCCGAGGTGGTGCACCACCCCGACCGTGGGCTGATCTTTTGTGGATATTTTCGATTCGTGCAATATATTCTCTGCCGAGATATATAGCCAGTAGCCCTCAAGGTGTGTGTCGGTCTAAAACCCGAGATGCACCTGAAGGATGACATAAAACCGCTGATCCCAGTAGCCACTGAGACTCAGGTCGATTCGCAAAATCGGCCTGAGGATCAATTCCTAGCTCGGCAGCATACTTCGGAACACAAAAGCGGTGTGCACAGACCTCGAGACTCAGGTTGGGTGCGGCCGACCAACCCAAGGATCATAATCTCCTCAGAAACTGTATTGCACTGAAATTTTCTGCATTGAATTGTCAATGCAGTAGCCCCCGAGACTTGGGTTGGTCTATATGGCAGACCCTAGGATCGTATTTCCTTGGGAACTAGTTCAACCGTTATGTATGTTTTGACAACGCCGAGGTGGAGTTCGGCAGGAAAGATGCCGAACCATAGTTCGGAAAAGAGTTTCCGGGCAAGACCATCACGCCGAACACCTCAACCAAGAGGATGTCCCGCTTCCTGAAAGGAAAATATAAAACCGCTGATCCCAGTAGCCCTTGAGACTCAGGTCGATTCACAAAATCGGCCTGAGGATCAAGTCCTAGCTCTGCAGCATACTTAGGAATAGAAACGCGGTGTAATATATTAGAGGAAATAGTGATCGGCAAGCGGGCCCTTGAGAGAGGGTCTTGAGAAGTTGCCATAATATATTAGCTTGATGCCAGATAGGTCCAGATGGTACCTATTGTTGTCCGAAGACACGTTTGCCCATAGCTCGGTCAAGCCGAACACTGAGCATTTTGAATTTTCTGCATTGAATAGGCAATGCAGTAGCCCCCGAGCCACTGGTCGGGTGGCAACACCAGATCAGGGGATCGATGTGCCCCTTTAATATTTGTAAATGATAAGCGCGAATAGTGTTCGGCATTAGCCGAGGTCAAACCAGTAACACTTCGGCCAATCTTATGAAAGGACCATCGTTTAACACGGGGTGACCTCTATCGATCTGTAGTTTGACACAGTCATCGGATCGCTGACCAGTTTACGCTCATTGTGACAGTCAGTTTTCGGCTTTCTCCACTTAGGCGCTTAACCATGCGAGCTGGAAGCACAATCGCAGTGGTTCTCCCTTTGCTCACCTAGCCGAACAAAGCAGAACATAGGAGGCAAGCACAGGAGCAGGGCAACCCAACTATTGACCAAAGACACAATTCGAAACGAATGCATATAAAGCAATATCCGAGAATGTTTTGCCGAGGACTATTCGGAGTACCTTGGCTTTTGGTGGGTTCGGCTCTAGTGGGAGCCCCCCGTTGATATTGCCGATGCTTTAAAAGTGTACTGCGAGAGTTATGCTCGGAAAAAACAAAAAACTTATGCAAAAAGGTTTATGTTTAGATAAAATAAAATTGTGCCAATACGAAAGCGGTATAAAATTTAATATGTGCTTTGGTCGTGCTTTAACATGATACATCCGATCTCTAGACTTCAAGTGGGTCAGCCTTCGGCTTCAACCTCCCTATCCCGAAGGCGGAGTGTTTCTCAGGCCAGTTTAGCGAACTAAACGCGAGCGGCTTTAGAGAGAAACCAGGCTACCTGGCTATTGATCATACACTTGAGTCGAGAAAGGAGTGGTAGAAAAAGACTTTGCAACGACTGAGAAGAAAACATCTATTATAAAACGGCTCATATTAATTTAAGAGCCCCCAAGTGACTTGGGTAAAAGAATTTTATGTATAATGATTGTATGTACCGAAGTACTTATATAATATCCGTGTTCGCCCGAACTTTCAACGCGTCTTAACCGACCGTCGGCTTCTCCCTCTTTGGCCAAGGGCCGAAAAGTGTTATCTACTCCGCCTACCGAAAATATCGGCGGTGTTTCGGAATAACCAGGCAATCATGCCATGAGGCTGTAACAGACAAAGCGCGCCCAGGGAACTTATGCTATATTACTTATGTAACGTAAGAAGCATTTTCAAAGAAAATAGTGCACCCAACGGTACCTTTCTTTGGTCGCTCATAATTACTATGAGACTTGTGCAATAGATTTGTGTACGCGTGAGTTCCGTCGTGTGCCGACCATAGTTGAAAACAATAAGAGCGCTAGCTTTCGGCTTCACCCGTCTGAGGTACGAGTTCGGATGACCCGATCGTAACAATCGCAGAGGTGCTCCCTTTACTCCCTAGCCGAACAATCGGGAACGTAGGGGTAAGCACAGGAGCCAGGCAAGCCAGCTTTGCGGAACACTTAAGTCAACATGATGCATATTTTGGCATAATACACGAGCAAGGAAAGAAGCTGTACAATAATAATCGCATGCAAAGAGAAAAGGTTTCATAAAGGAAGCCCCCAAGTAAACGGGGTATTTGAATTTGTTTGTAAAAACAAAGTTTTGACAAAGAAAGTTTTTCGCAACCAACTTTTTGTCAAAAAGGTATAGTGCTTGGTCGAACCGAACAAAAAGTAAAATTCTAAAGAGAGCTGAGCACGAAAAAGACTTAGCTGGTTAATGTGCTCGGCGCGGTCCGGGGTTGTGGCGGGACAAAGACGTAGTCCTCGGCCTGGCCGAGGTCCCAGCCCCCAAGCCCGAGGTGACCGAGCGAAGAGCTCGGGTCGAGAAGTGGCAACGCAGCACGGTTGCTGCGGCGAGGCGAAGCCCCTGGTCCAGCCGAGGAGACAGAATAGTTCGGCAGCGTGACGACGAAGCCCCCAGTTATCATGGGAAAAGGAAGTGTTGTTAACAAACAAACTTTTTTATTTAACATAAATATAATGCTCAGTAGAACCGAACAAAAATTTAGAAATTTGAGCATTAAAGCGACTCAGCTGGTTAATGTGCTCGGTGTTGACGACGGATGCCGAGCTTATAGCGGGTCAAGGTCCCAGCCCCCAAGCCGGTCCCGAGGTGACCGAACGAGGAGTTCGGCATTCCGAAGTAGTGTCATGGCTCGGCCGATGTGGTGAGGCGAAGCCCCCGGTCCAGCCGAGGTGGCGGAGTAGGTCGGCAAGGTGACGCCGAACTGACCGCGCGACGTAGCCGAAGCCGATTGCCTGCACACATAAAATAGTGCAACCCAAGAGTAATAACAAATAAAGGTAATAATATATTTAAAAAAAATATCTTCTACTTAGTTAATTTAAGTGAAGCAAATAAGTAAAGGAATATGGCCTGGGTGCCGAGGTGCCTGAACGAAGAGTTCGGCTTGACGAAGTGGCGACGCTGCACGGTCGATGTGGCGAGGTGAAGTCCTCGGTCCAGTTAACATGGCGAAGCTGTGATCGGCGGACGCCGAAGTCTCATGCAGGTCGGCTAGTGACGCCTAAGTCTCATGCCAGCCGAGGTGTTGAAGCAGGTCGGCTGGTGACGCCGAAGTATTAGGCCAGCCGAGGTGTTGAAGCAGGTCGGCTGGTGACGTCGAAGTATTAGGCCAGCCGAGGTGTTGAAGCAGGTCGGCTGGTGACGTCGAAGTCGCCGGAGTAGGTTGATGAAGGGATGCCAAATCCCCGGTCTAGCCGAGGTGACGGAGCAGGTCGGCCGGTGACGCCGAAGTCTCAGGCCAGCCGAGGTGTTGAAGCAGGTCGGCGTGGTTGACATCAGCTTGAAAAAGCAACGGCACGGCGATGCCGACGTAGGTCAGAATTTGTGACGCGGTCAATGCTGGCTTGAGAAGAGACCGTGCGACGATGCTGGTGCGCCTGACCCGTGCAATCCGTGGGGCGACAATCTTGTCTTGATAATTATTTGTCCCTCACGATGCCGAACTCTTGGTCGGCTCGCCGAGGTGATGATCCGAGGTGGTTGTCATCGGCTCGATGGAGCGACGGCGCAGTCGATGTTGGCGCAGGTCGGTAGCCGTGGAGCAATGTGGTCGGGCCGGTTTGACATCGGCGCGACGGTGAAGATAGCCTCGAAAAAGACTTCAAAATTTGTGGGCACGTGTTTGAAAACAACACACAATACCCTAGGGAAAGATTCCTCAAAAAGGTTGTCCAATATCCCGTTCATGAAGAAAGATGAATTCGGGTCGGATTCGTTTTCGCGTAGAAAACAGATCGGAAAATTGATGCACTCATCGGACGTTTCCCGGAGTTTGAATAGTCGGATCGAGCTGAAATTTGGAGGGGTGATTTGTATGGGAATTCCGCAGCCGATGAACGGTGGGATCATCCAAACAATGTTCGAGCTGGAAGCTGGACACCTCGCCCTAAACTCGTCCAGATTCCCGTCCAGATTTGGCAGGGCTCCGAAATATTGTAGATCGCCGGAGATTCCTCCACCGGAACGCGATGAAATTTTGCAGGGTTATTCTAGACTCAATTCCGCATAATTCCACCGAAGCAATCGTCAAAGCGACACTCGAGGAGGCGGGGACGACGAACACGAATTCGCTGTCCGGAAAAACTGCATGATCGCGCGAGGGCAATGTTGACGTTGAGCCCCCGAGCACCATGGAGGATTCTTCCATGATCTTGGTTGAGATTGGAGTTGATGTTGATGAAGACACCCGTCCGATCTAGATGATCCGACGTGGTGCACAGTCCTCGGTCTAGCCGAGGTGACCAGTCAAGCCGGCGACGAAGATGCCGACGTTGACGATGTAGCTCAGTTCCGACGCGTAGATCGCGATGGAGCCGATCTGAATTCCCATCGCACCATGGCGACTACCCAGCAGGCTCTCAATGAAAGCACCAATGTCGGTGTCAAATCTAGCATATCTCGTAGTAGGGATCCTAAGCTAGGCGTCTTGGAGCGATGGTAACATGGACACAGGATTTTACCCAGGTTCGGGCTCTCTTGAAGAGATAATACCCTACATCCTGCTTTTGATTATATTGATATGGGGGATAGTACAGAGTACATGTGTCTACCACGAGATTATGAGATGTAATGTAATGATCTATTGACTAGCCTAGCCTCGGTTTATATATGCACCGTAGGCCTAGGGTTTTAGAGGAGTCCTTGTCTTGTGCGCCAAGTCTTGTGGAATCCTCCTTGTATTCGGCATGGGCTGTCCGAACTGGCCCAATAGTGAATCATCACGGGGGTCCTCGACCCGACCCACTGGTCGGGAGACGACGTGGTGAGTACCCCCTAGTCCAGGACACCGTCAGCCAGGTCAAACCTGACCAGTGGGCCCCACCTGTCATAGACTCTGGTCTATTTCAGTTTATTAGTTTAAACTAAATAGAGTTAATTAACAGTGGGGTCCACATGTCGGTGACAGATTAGGGTTATCTAATTATTTTAATTAATTCAATTAGCTAATTAAGCAACTGACAGTGGGGGCCCATATGTCATAGACACTGGGGGAGGGGCCCCACATGTCAGTGGCACACGGGTGCCCAGTCAGCACGTTGACAGGGTCAACCCAGTCAACGTGGCCCGTGGGGCCCGTTAGCAGCGACCCTGGGGGTGGCCCTGGGGGTGCCAGCTCGGCGGTGGCCAGCGTTTAGCCGCCGGCGACGCCGAAACGCGGCGGAGGGCCACGGCTCTCGTCGGAATTCGTCTACGGGGCGCCGTTTGGCGCGCGGTTGGGTGCGTTCGAACGGCCGTTCCACGCCGCGTCGAATGGTGGTGGTGGCGTGGCCGGATACGACCGGGAACGGCACCGGCGACGAGCTAGGCAGCGGCGGGTTTCGGGTGAGCGGCGAGGACGACGCTACGGGGCACGGCAAGCAGCGGCAAGGGGCGCATTCGACTCCTACGGCAATGGCGAGCATGTTGGGCGGCAGCGCGCGACCGTTTGGTCACCGGAATGACGCCGGCGACGAGGTCAGGCGGCGGTGCGTTCGGGCGTCGGCAAAATCTACCGTTAGGAGCTCCGGCGCGTCGCGAGGAGGGGGGAAGGGGAAGCAGGAGCTCACAGTGGGGTGTGGCCGTTCAAAGTGGGCTCGGGGAGGGCTCGACGGCGGCGAATTTGGCGACGGTGATCCTGCGGGTCCGAGGGGCTCCAGAGCTCGTGCTCGTGGTCGGGGAGGACGAGGAGGGCGCGGCGGTTCTTGTGGACGCGACGGCAAGGCCAGGCGGTGGCTGTGGCTACGCTAGCCGGCGTCCATGGTGACGGCGGCGCGGGCGCGGTGGATCTGGAGGGGGGGAGGAGCGAGCCAGGTGAGGGGGAAATGGCGAGGAGTCCAGGGGGGAGGGATGGCCTCGGCCTTATCCTCTCGCCCACCTGCTCCGGCGCCGTGGCGGCCAGTGGCCGGAGCGAGGCGTGCTCGGCCATGGCGGGCACGACAGCGAGGCGGGAGCAGGTAGGGGAAGGCCCCAGTGGGCTGGGCTGCACTGTGCATACGGCCCAGAGGCCAGGTAAGTGGGCCTTTGCCCTTTTCTTTTATTTCTTTTCTGTTTTCTTTTCTTTGCTTCTGTTTTATTTATTTTAGGCCAATATTCCTTTAAGTAAAAATGTGTCATATGGTCCAACAATTAACTTGCAATATTTTGGAGGGCCACATCCACTTTGAGCAATTTTGGTTACTGTTGGAAATTTACCATGCAATTTAAAGGCATTTTAAATGCAAAAATGGCTCTGTTTTGATGGTGGGGTCCACACCAGTGGGAGGGTGATGTTGTTTTCCTTAACAACATTTATTTTGGATTATTCCACAAGTTTGGAACATTTTACTTTTGTTGTTTGCAGAATTATATTTATCACAATAATTCCTATGGCATTTTGAAATGGAATTTGAATTTCAATTTGATCAAGCCCCACTTAGCAAAATGATTAGGCACTGTTCATGGTCATTACTGTGCTTAATTACAATGATCACTGTAGCTTAAACCCAGGGTGTCACACTATATGAGCGATTCGGGCATACAATACAGAATATTATTTGAAGATTTAGAGTTTGGCACATGCAAATTTACTTGGAACGGCAGGTAAATACCGCATATAGGTAGGTATGGTGGACTCACATGGCACAACTGGTTTAAGGGTGTTTGGATGCACAAGTAGTATTTCTACTTGGTGCGGAAGTTTTGGCTAGTATGAGGTGGAAGCAAGCACCACATGTTGGAGGATCCATAACAATATAACTTATATACAAATATACCCAAACATAACTCATTAAGTTGTCTTCCTTGTCCAATTTTAACTAATTTGCTCGAGTTTGAAAATAATTAATGAGCTCACAATCATAGAAGATGTCCAAGATAGTATATTTATATGTGGAATCTCTCTTCCTTCAATATTCTTTCATGAATTGTTCAAGTGACCAATGCGGTGTTTGCTAACTTTCAATAAATTTTACCACCTGTACTTATTATGTGTGAAGTCATTACTCCCCATGGGATAAGTATATGAAGCATATTTAATTTCAGATTTATGATATTCAATTCATTCAACCATTTACTCATAGGATATAAGTGAAGCACGAGAGTGAATGACAAACTACTCCAAAAAGATAAAAGTGAAGATCAATGCGTAGTCAACAATTAAATAACTATGTGAAGACTCTCTCATCTAAGAATTTCAGATCTTAAGTGTTTTATTAAACAGAAAGCAAAAGAAAAATAGCACTCCAAGAATAGCACGCATCATGTGAACGAATAAAAATTTAGGCTCAACATAGGCTAACCGATAATTGTTGATGAAGAGAGGTGGGACGCGTAGCATCCCCAAGCTTAGATCCTTGAGACTTCTTGAATTTTTTACTTGGGGTGCCTTGGGCATCCCCAAGCTTGAGCTTTTGTATCTCGTTCAATCCTCTCATATCATGGTTTCACCTATTCTCAAAAACACCTTCCACACAAAACTTGAAAAGAACTCGTGAGATAGGTTAGTACACATAATAATAAATCAACTCTTTATGTACTGCCAAGACATGTTGCACAATAATTTTCAAACATTAGGTACTGTATACTATCATTTCCACAATTTATATCTATCAATATAGGCTATGGAAACTATAGGATAAGTAGATAATGAAACTATGACAGCAATCTGTCCAAACAGAACAGCCTGTAGAAATTTATGAAAACAGCATACTTCTGTAACTCAAAAAAATATGAAAATTTAGGACATGCTAAATAATTTATATGACATCACTGTGTAACAATTTCAGAAACTTTCCACGTTCCAGTAAAATATGAAAATTCAAACACTACTGCAAAAGTTTCTGTTTTTACACAGCACACATCAAACATGCAATGCAAGCATCCTAAGGCAATTCATGGAACTTTTTATTGAAAAACAAGATTATAAATGACACCTAACATATAACAATAAAATAAAATGACGCTCCAAGCAAAACTCATATTATGTGACGAATAAAAATATAGCTCCAAGTAAGATATACCGATAGTGTTGAAGATGAAAGAGGGGATGCCTTCCGGGGCATCCCCAAGCTTAGGCGCTTGAGTATTCCTTGGATATTACCTTGGGGGTGCCTTGGGCATCCCCAAGCTTAGGTTCTTGTCACTCCTTATTCTTCTCATATCGGTGTCTCACCCAAAACTTGAAAACTTCAATCACACAAAACTTAACGGAACTTCGTGAGATGGGTTAGTATAATAAAGATAGATCATTCACTTAGGTACTGTCAAGACAAGATTCATAAGTGTTTCCATATGATACCTACTGTATTATATCATTCCCATAATTTATACCGCTAAATATAAGCTATGGAAACACTAAAACAAGCAAACTATGCATGCAAAACAGAATCTGTCAAGAAAAGAACAGTCTGGGAAGATCTGTAGTGTAACCATACTTACCTGTCTGTACAAATTCTGAACAAATAGCACAACCTGAAGAATTTGTATATCAAGACTGTGTAAAAATTTCAGATCATTATCACGCTCCAGTAAAAAATGAAAAATCCTGTACTGGAGTCCAAATTTTCTGTTTCGGTCCAGCATCAATTCTACTCATCTTGTGAGTCATCCCAAAGGTTTTACTTGGCACTTTATTGAAATAAAAGGCACAAAACATGATTACTACAGTATATTAATCATGTGAACACACAAAAACAGAAAGTAAAAGTGTTGGGTTGTCTCCCAACAAGCGCTTTTCTTGAATGCCTTTTAGCTAGGCATGATGATTTCAATGATGCTCACATAGGAATAATAATTATAACATGCAAAAGAGCATCATGAATCTCATCACAAGCACATTTAAGTCTAACCCACTTCCTATGCATAGGGATTTTTTGAGCAAACAATTTATGGGAGCAAGAATCAACTAGCATAGGAAGGCAAAACAAGCATAACTTCAAAACTTTGAACACATAGGGAGGAAACTTGATATTATTGCAATTCCTACAAGCATATGTTCCTCCCTCATAATAATTTTCAGTAGCATCATGAAGGAATTTCACAACATAACTATCACATAAAGCATTATCTTCATGATCCACAAGCATAGAAAATTTGTCACTCTCCACATAAGCAATTTTCTTCTCATACATAATAGTGGGAGCAAACTCAACAAAATAACTATCATGAGATACTTGATTGACATAACCACTTTGAATATTAAAATCATGATGACAAGTTTCATGATTACTATCACTCTTTATAGCATACATGTCATCATCATAATCATCATAGATAGTAGGCATGTCATTATCATAACAAATTTGCTCATCAAAACTTGGGGGATTAAAAATATCATCTTCATCAAACATAGCATCCCAAGCTTGTGGCTTTGCATATCATTAGCATCATGGATATTCAGAGAATTCATACTAGCAATATTGCAATCATGCTCATCATTCAAGTAATTCTCATTAAGTATTTTCATAATTTCTTCCTGTACCAATTGAGCACAATTTTCCGAATCCTTATTTTCACGAAAGACAATATAAAGACGAAACAAATGATGCTACCTAAACTCCATTTTTTTGTAGTTTTCTTTTATAAACCAAACTAGTGAAAAGCAAGAAACTAAAAGATTTAATTACAAGATCTAAAGATATACCTTCAAGCACTCACCTCCCCGGCAACGGTGCTAGAAAAGAGCTTGATGTCTACTACGCAACCTTCTTCTTGTAGACTTGTATTGGGCCTCCTAGCGCAGAGTTTTGTAGGACAGTAGCAAATTTCCCTCAAGTGGATGACCTAAGGTTTATCAATCCGTGGGAGGCGTAGGATGAAGATGGTCTCTCTCAAACAACCCTGCAACCAAATAACAAAGAGTCTCTTGTGTCCCCAACACACCCAATACAATGGTAAATTGTATAGGTGCACTAGTTCGGCGAAGAGATGGTGATACAAGTGTAATATGAATGGTAGATATAGGTTTTTATAATCTGAAAATATAAAAACAGCAGGGTAGCAAGTAACAAAAGTGAGCACAAACGGTATTGCAATGCTTGAAAACAAGGCCTAGGGTTCATACTTTCACTAGTGCAAGTTCTCTCAACAATACTAACATAGTTGAATCATATGTAAATCCCTCACGTGCGACAAAGAGTTCACTCCAAAGTCACAAATAGCGGAGAACAAACGAAGAAATTATTGTAGGGTACGGAACCACCTCAAAGTTATCTTTTCCGATCAATCTTATGAGCTATCCCTATAAGTGTCACGAACAGCCCTAGAGTTCGTACTAAAATAACACCTTAAGATACACATCAACCAAAACCCTAATGTCACCTAGATACTCCAATGTCACCACGAGTACCCATGGGCTTGATTATACGATATGCATCACACAATTTCAGATTCATCATGTTCAATCCAACACAAAGAACTTCAAAGAGTGGCCCAAAGTTTCTACCGGAGAGTCAAGACGAGAACATGTGCCAACCCCTATGCATAGATTCCCAAGGTCACGGAACCCGCAAGTTGATCACCAAAACATACATCAAGTGGATCAATAGATAATCCCATTGTCACCACGGATATCCCATCGCAAGACATACATCAAGCGTTCTCAAATCCTTTAAAGACTCAATCCGATAAGAAAACTTCAAAGGGAAAACTCAATTCATCACAAGAAGATAGAGAGAGGAAAACTCCATATGATTCATCTATATTAATAAAGCTCGCGGTACATCAAGATCATGTCATCTCAAGAACACTAGAGAGAGAGAGATCAAACACATAGCTACTGGTACATACCCTCAGCCCCGAGGGTGAACTACTCCCTCCTCATCATGGAGACCGCCGGGATGATGAATATGGCCTCCGGTGATGGTTCCCCCCTCCGGCAGGGTGCCGGAACGGGCTCCCGATTGGTTTTTCGTGGCTACAGAGGCTTGCGGCGGCGGAACTACCGATCTAGGTTTCTTTTCGGGGGTTTCTGTATTTATAAGAATATTTGGCGTTGGAATCACGTCAGGGGGACTCTCGAGGGGCCCAGAAGCCAGGGGGCGCGCCCTAGGGGGGGCGCCCCCTAGGCTTGTGGCTGCCTCGGGACTCCTCTCCGGTATCTTTTTGCTCCAGTATTTTTTATATTTTCCAAAAATATTCTCCGTAAATTTTCAGCCCATTCCGAGAACTTTTATTTCTGCACAAAAAAAACGACAACATGGTAGTTCTGCTGAAAACAGCGTCAGTCCGGGTTAGTTCTAATAAAATCATACCAAAATCATATAAAATTATTGTAAACATGGCATGAATACTTCATAAATTATAGATACGTTGGAGACGTATCAGGGCGCGCGGAGGAGGGGTTTCCCGACGGCGCTGGATGTGTTTCCCCCATGTTGCCAGAGGAGGGCAACGCGAGGGGGGGGGGGTTACCGTTTCTTAAATATCCGGAGATCCGTAACTCCGACTGGGATGAAATTTTGAGGGGATTTTCCTTGGGAAATTATCTTTCTTAAGACGAAAGAAGGGCCCCAACCGACTTACGAGGTGATCCCAAGCCATCAGGGCGCGGCCACCCCCCTGGCCGCGGCCTGTTGGCTTGGGAGCACCTCGGGCACCATGTTGTGTTGATTCGTCTTCCTAAAATTCACATATATTCCAAAAAAATCTCCATAAATTTTTATCGCGTTTGGACTTCGTTGGATTTTCTGCAAAACATGAAAACAATAGGAACTAGGACTAGGCACTGGATCAGTAAGTTAGTGCCAAAAATATTATATAATGTTGCCAAAAGTATATGAAAGTTGTCGAGTATTGGCATGGAACAATCAAAAATTATAGATATGACGGAGACGAATCAGCATCCCCAAGCTTAATTCATGCTCGTCCTTGAGTGGGTAAATGATAAAAAGATAGTTTTTGATGTGGAATTCTACCTAACATAATCTTGAACAAATGTCTAATCATGGCATGAATATTAAGATACAAGTGATTCAAGGCAATAGTCTATCATTTGACATAAAGACATCCATACTCAGGTTTACTAGCAAACAATTATGTCCTTTCAAAATAACAATGCTAAAGAATGCCATCCCTACAATATCATATAGCATGTCATGCTTAGTTTTCCTACCATAAAGTATAAATCATGAGCACCCCGGTGTCAAACCAAGCAATTGACTCGTACTTCTAACGCGCTTCAGCATTTTCAACTCCCACGCAATACATGAGCGTGAGCCATGGATATAGCATATAGGTGGAATAGAGTATGGTGGTAGATATCAAAGGAGTCAAAGTGGAAGGGAAGTCTCGCATCAACTAGGCGGATCAACGGGCTAGGGAGATGCCCATCAATTGATATCAATGCGAGGAGTTGGGATTTCCATGCAACAGATGCACTAGAGCTATAAGTGTATGAAAGCTCAAATGAAACTAAGTGGGTGTGCATCCAACTTGCTTGCTCATGAAGACCTCGGGCATTTGAGGAAGCCCATCATCGGAATATACAAGTCAAGTTCTATAATGAAAAAATCCCACTAGTATATGAAAAATGACAAATCAGGAGACTCTCTATATGAAGAACATGGTGCTACTTTGAAGCACAAGTGTGGTAAAGGATAGTAGCAAAGTACCTTCTCTCTTTTTCTCTCATTATTCTTTTTCTTTCTTTCTTTTTTCTTTCTTTTTCTTCTTTTTTTTTATTTTCTTGGTGGTCTCATTTGGCCTCCCCCATTTTTCATTTTTCGTCCGGAGTCTCATCCCGACTAGTGGGGGAATCATAGTCTCCATCATCCTTTCCTCACTGGGACAATGCTCTAATAATGATGATCATTGCACTTTTATTTACTTACAACTCAATATAATGATAAAGCTATACAAGATGACTCTATATGAATGCATCTGGTAGTGTACCAGGATGTGCAATGATCTGGCATAACAAAGATATCAAAAAACGGACAAGCCAGGGAAATATCATGATAGCTATCTTACGATCATGCAAATCAATATGACAACGAATGCTCAAGTCATGTATATGATGATGATGGAAGTTGCATCGCAATATATCTCAGAATGGCTATGGAAATGCCATGATGGGTAGGTATGGTGGCTGATTTGAGGAAGATATAAGGTGGCTTATGTGTGATAGAGAGTATCATATCACGGGGTTTGGATGCACCAGCGAAGGCTGCACCAATTCTCATGGTCAGAATGGGCAATGCACGGTACCGAAGAGGCTAGCAATATATGGAAAGGTGAGTGTGCGTACATCCATGGACTCACATTAGTCATAAAGAACTCATATACTTATTTTGAAAGTTTTATTAGCTCTCTTGAAGCAAAGTACTACTCGCATGCCCTTAGGGAGGAGGTTGGTAGGAGTTAACCATCGCACGCCCCCAATTAAACAGCACAAAGGATTTCAATCAAGGATAAATTATGCTCCAACTTCATCGTACAACTAGAGACTATACGTGCATGCTTCGGGAATCACAAACCTTAATACCAATATTCTTACTAATACACAATCATCCACTAGTGCACCCACATATTACTATCTTAATGGCACAAAACTATTGCAGGGAATCAAACACATCATATTCAGTGATCTACAAGTTTTATCTAGGATTTTATGACTAACCATGTGAATGACCAATTCCTGTTAACTCTCTAACTGGGTATAAGTGAAGCATGAGATTTTAATTCTTTCTACAAAATACCACACTCTAATGGATGATTGTGAAACTATGGCTCCCAAGTCAATGGGGCTCAACAAGATTTCAAACATAAGCAGATAAAGCAACTAAAACAACAATCTATGAAAAACAGGACATTCTGTAGAGATGCAGATGAAACCCATACTGCTGTAACTCAACAAATTCTGAAAAATTAAGAAGTAATAAAAAAATAGCATTACAGTATTGTGTAAAAATTTCGGAATTTTTTCATGCTCGAGTAAAATATGAAAATTCAAACACTACAGAATTTGTTTCTATTTTTACACAACACATATCAAAGAAGCAATTTAAACATCCTAAAGGTAAATCTTGGCACATTATTTTTATAATACAATGGATTTTACAAGAGGATAATTATTTTTGTTTAAAAGTTGTTGTAATCGAGATTCACAAAGTTTCCATGGGCATGAACAAAAGTTCAAGGACGTCCCCCACTTCAACGGTGCTCGTCTTTCTCACTTTCACTTTTCTTTTTGAAAAGTTTAAGTTCCCCACTTTATTATTTTATTTCATTTATTTTAAAAGCACACAACAAAATAAAATGACTCTCTAAAACTTCCGTGTTATCTCCCTGGCAACGCTTTCTTTAAAGCCATTAAGCTAGGCATACAGTGCTCAAGTAATTGATCCACCCGGATCCCAAGGTATATCAAAGCCAATTTTAATTAACAATGATTTGTAATTGAGTAGTGAGAACAGGGTGATATATATCATGTGACAACGAAGTATAACCCTCTTCCTATGCATTGGCATGTCATAAAAGAATAATTCATGCACATCAAGTAAAGGCCAATACATAGCATAGGTAGTGATTTTATCTTGTTGGAAACATAGAGAGGTGATGATTTGGTTCCTCTCTCATAATAATTGCAAGTAGGAGCAGCAAGCACATGCATATTATATCCATCAAAATCATCATGTGTAGGTGCAATAGCAACAATTTCATGCTTAACATAAGAAACTATAGCAAGTTCATCTCCATAAGCATACTTCATATTGGCATCATGGCCGCAAGCATAGCAAGCACCAGGTTCATCAAAAGGGGATATTTCAAACGAATCCAAGGAATCATAGCATTCATGATTTGGTAACCACGAAGGGAAATTAAACAATGTATGAGTTGAAGAGTTACTCTCATTAGAAGGTGGGCACGGGTGATCAATCTGCTCTTCCTCCTTTTGTTCTTCGCTCTCTTCCTCATCTTTTCATCCAATGAGCTCACGTTTCAGCAATTTCTTCTTCCATAGGTTCCTGCAAAATATTAGTCTCTTGCAAGCCAGCAGACATTTTCTCAATAAATTCATTAATATAGGCATTGTATTCATAATTTTCATAGCAATATTTAAGTATGGCAAATTTTTCAGATTTGTAAAGAATAGCATCATACTTTTCAATCAAAGAAGCAACTTCATATGCACCCTTAAAAGCAACAAATTCATCTATTTTTTCCACATCATAGTAATCATACACACCATTAGCATAAGAATCCAATGTTTCATTATCATTAAATTCACATTGAAAGGGAAGGTGTGGAGCCTCCATCTTAGAGCAACAAGTATAATCACATCTCAAACATAAATTCCAAGCATACCAATGCAACATTTTAATTAGATCCCGTAAGTGTTTCCCTTTTTGAGTCAAGCAATAATCCCTAAAGTACTCACGTTGATCCAACGTGTATCCCATTATCAAGTTGAATGGGGATTACTAAGGATTATCAAAGTAGTATTTGATGTTTTCCACATAACCAGCATCGAGTGTTTTAGGAGGCTCCCCATCTCCATGAGCAGCAAGTACAACTAATTATTTTGGGGTTTTTGGTGTTCCATATCCATAACTAAAGATATAAAACAACTTATAACAGAAAATAAAAATTACTTAGTGATAAAGAAAACAAGCACACACGAGAATATCAACCCCACGCTATTGCTCCCCGACAACAGCGCCAGAAAAAGGTCTTCATAACCCACAAGTGTAGGGGATCATTTGTAGCCTTTTTTGATAAGTAAGAGTGTCGAACCCAACGAGGAGCTAAAGGTAGAATTTATATTCTCTCAAGTTCTATCGACCACCGATACAACTCTACGCATGCTAACGCTTACTTTATCTAGAACAAGTATGAAACTATTTTGTAGGAATAAAACTACGGATAATTTGCAAGATAATAAAAGCTAGTTGTTTAGTAGAAATATTTTTGTAACACAACAGAAATATTGTCCATAGGCAATTAAATATAACACGATAGATACTTATCATATGCAACGAGGGAGAGGCATACGCTAACATACTTTCCATACTTGGGTCACATGCACTTATGATTGGAACTCTAGCAAGCATCCGCAAATACTAAAGATCATTAAGGTAAAACCCAACCATAGCATTAACACATCAAGTCCTCTTTACTCTCATACTCAACAACCCCCTTAGTCGGGTGTAAGCTTCTGTCACTCTAGCCACCCACTATAAGTGAATCATGAACGTATTGCAACACCCTCCAGTGGGAATCCCTCATGTGTGCACGGCACGCAAGGCACCTTAGGACAGCGCAATATTAACACACAACTCATATCAATCACACCATAACACAATTAACCCATAGGACAACAAATATACTCAAACATCATAGGATAGCCACACACCATTGGATAATAATATATAGCATCAAGCACCATGTTTAAGTAGAGATTACAGCGGGGAAAAGAGGACACCGCTGGATAAAGGGGGAGAGAGTTGGTGGTGACGGCGGCGAAGTTATTGGTGTAGATAGCCATCACGATGGTTGCCCCGACGGCGTGTCGGCGCCACCGGGAGAGAGGGGAGAGAGCCCCCTTCCTTCTTCTTCTTCCTTGGTATCCCCCCTAGATTGGAGGAGAGTTTCCCCTCTGGTCCATGGCCGCCATGGCTCCTGGAGGGCAAGGGCCCCTCCGAGATTGGATCTCTCTCTCTCCGTTTCTCTCCTGTTTTCGCGACTGTTTTCTGACCCCATCATCGTTTATTAAATATCCGGAGATCGATAACTCCGATTAGGCTGAAATTTTGAGGGCATTTTCCTAGGGAAATTATCTTGATTGCGGAAAAAGAAGGGACCCAACCGATTTACGGGGTGGTCCCAAGCCATCAGGGCGCGGCCACCCCCTTGGTCGCGCCTTGTTGGCTTGGGAGCACCTCGGGCACCATGTTGCGGTGATTCTTCTCCCCCAAATTCACATATATTCCCAAAAAACCAGCGTAGATTTTATCGCGTTTGGACTCCGTTGGATTTTCTGCAAAACATGCAAAAACAATAGGAACTGACACTGGGCACTGGATCAGTAAGTTAGTGCCAAAAATATTATATAATGTTGCCAAAATATATGAAAGTTGTAGAGTATTGGCATGAAACAATCAAAAATTATAGATACGACGGAGACGTATCAAGGAGTTGAAGTTTCTTGAAAAGATCGCGATTGTAGTGAGTAAGCACAAAATGAGCTCTCATGAGGTCCTTCATTTGATTCCAAGTCGTGATAGGAGATTCGCCTTTCTCTCTTCTTCGCTCAATGACTTTCTCCTACGGTCCTACCAAATGACAACATAATCTTGGAACTCAAGTGAAGCCATGACGATCTTCTTCTCTTCGTCATAGTTCTGGAGACGGAAGATCTTGTCAACCTTAAGTGCCGAAGAGAGATAGTGTTCGAGATCATTACTTTCGGAGAACTTAGTCATGGTGAACTTGAGCTTGCCGAAGCGTTGTCCAGCATTGGGGTGCTGAGGACGATGTCCTTGTCTTGGAGGTTCTTCATTGTCGGGCTCGTCATGGTGAACTTGAGGCCGTTGACGAGGCACACGCATTCGGTTCCTCCGTTCTTGGCGCTCCTCTTGGCGAGTGGCTTCTTATTGTCGTGCACATCGGATGGCTTCTTGTTATTCGCGCGCTTAGCGGTTGCACTCTTCCAAGGCACGTGTTGCATCACGGAGGGCATGTTGTGCTTCAAGCGATCGTTCTTCATGGCGACGTTCTTCTTCTTTGTGGCGTTGTTGTTCGTGTTCTTGGTCTTGTTGACGATGTCGTTCACGCTCCCGAAGGCGATATTGGAACCAATTTTCATGGAATGGATTATCCGTAGCTTTTCGTTGGCAATCGTGTGGCGAACTTGGACGGGAGCGATCGTCTCGAAGATGAGAATGCGCTCGAGGTGGACTTGCGCCAGAAGAATGCTCCGATGAGTGGCGACTTGAATGGCGCCGCCTTGACGATGTAGATGTTGAAGAAGTGCGGTTGACCATCAAGGAACGAAACTCATGCATTTGGCTTGATAGCTTGGCGTCGTGGTAGTCCCGCGTACGCTCCTCGGATTCGCGCAAGTCGGTGGCGAGTTGCTCAATGCGGTCGTTCAAGACATCTTGCGATTGGCGCATTGCCTTTTGTGCGCCGAAGAAATGCATCTTGGTGACGTAGTCGTTCTTGTCATCGTCGTGCTCCTCAAATGTCGGGTTCAGAATGCTTGACCTATCCATAGCACTCAAGTAGATATAAGTCGAAGAATGAGAAGACAATACCCATTTCGTAAGTTGAAAATGGATCAAAGAGCACTCAATGTGCAAATATGGAAATAGTAGAATTGGTACCGGAGATCGTCTTTCTCATACCTACACAATTAAGGCTTATGGAGTAGCTTGGTTAGGATGGTGGCACAAAATTCAAGCAATCCATAGACAAGATTCAATAATCTTGAAAGAGATTCACAAATTTGTAAGTAAGACAAAATAGATCAGTAGCAATGAGAATACACGAAAACACACAAATGGATAGATAACTGGGGTCGTGCAACCAAGCAATGAGCACAAAATGTGGAATCCACGGAAAAAGCTCGTGTTGCACAACACTAGAGAGATGCTAGCACGATTGCTCAAATGGACGTGATACGAACTTGTGCACAACCTATAAGAAACAAAATGTGTCGTCTTCCTATTCCCGACTTTCCTATGTATGTATGAGGCACGGTGTCACTCGCTCAAGTGATCTAAGATGATCAAGTATGATATGCAAAATTGGCGATGCTATTGCTTTTGCTCTTTGCTTAAAAGCTTTGCTTCTCTTTCTTTTGGCGATAATAGTATGTATGGTCACAATGAGGGACGTGCACACCAAGATAACAATTATGTATGCGGGTACTATTATAACACAAGAGATGATACTATCATATATGCATGCAATTGAAGCTATGTGGAGTATGTATCACTAAAGTGCACAAGTAGCATAGCCCGGCAACACTCAATGGCTAGTCTCGATAGGCAAGTAACGCAAATAGGCTCGGGGTAACAATGCAATTGCAAGGGTATAATCAAGAGTGTCGTCGCGGTTACCGTCCTTGCTTATGGTGAGGTGTCAACGATGAGTTGATCGTCGACGATTCGGGGCAATGATGAGCGGTGATGCCAGTGTAGAACCACTCCTAATTAGCAGAAACACCTTCGAAGTGGCAAGTTGGTGGCTCAAAATCTCAAGTGTAAAAGTTTCCGGAAGAATTGGTGGTGGTTGAGGAAGAAAATGGTGGAAATCGACGAAAATTTGAGAAAACAAGGCGAAGTTGCCTAGCTGCCTGCGTCAGGTCGGATGTCCGGGCCTTTGGGCCGGATGTCCGGGGGTCAGGAAGGATATCTGGGCTGCCCGATCTAGATCGGATCTGGGTATCCCACGAACTTGTGGAAGAACTCGGATTTTTCTCGCAAAATTGGGGGCGATTTTGCGGACGAAGTTGATGGGATGATGGGGGAAAGCTAGATCAACTTTTTCACAATGAAATCCATGGATCAAAATCAATAGAATCTACTAAAATCCAACGAATCCAAGAAATTTTGGTATGGCTATTTTTTGTGAGGATTTTTGAAATTAGGTCAAATCAAAATAAAAATTGGCTAGAAAGTGGGGGATGAAACTCCAAGGTGTGAATCAACGTGGCTCGTGATACCAAGATAATACGGGGCCAACCCGTGGGTGTCGATCTTTTCACATGATGGAGGGGAAAAGGAAGAAACCAAAGAGAAAACACAAACACTCAAGAACGGTCTCCAATCACACATCCACTAGATCCATAGGAAACACACGAGATACAACGAACCAAGTTCAACAAAAGGATACAAGTAACGATAGTCTTCCCACTCCGAAGGAGGGGCCTTTATATCCTAGAGGATCTTCCCTACAAGAGGGGCCTTGTTCTCCACTTGGATCTTCTCACATAGAGGTCATTTCCATGGGAGGAGGTAAGTGGAAGGAGCTATGCTCAACAATCTCTAATGCTAAACATAAACTAACCCTAGATGGACAAGGGAGGTGTCTACTTATAGTCCAAGATGAGTGGGGGAAGAAAAGAGGGGATACATGGGCCTTTGGCCCACATCTGCCCACGCATGGGGCCTGATGTGTGGGTCAGGGGCCGGATGTCTGTAGCTTCAGGGTAGGCCGGACGTTCGGGCCAGGGGTCGGATGTCCAGAATTTTGGGAGTCGCCGAATGTCTGGGCTCGGCCTGGTCCGAGCGCCTTCGCTTCTGGTGTCTCCTGGCCGGATTTCCAGGGTAAGTCCGGATTTTCGGGCTGGGGCCGGATGTCCGGCCGCATTAGCTGGGCCGGCCCTGCCTTGGTGCTGGTTGGGGCTTCAAGCGCCGGGCGTCCGGGCCCTGGGCCGGATGCCCGGCCGCTGGGAGGACTTGCAACATTCCTTTCGGGCTCTTCTTCATCCATCTTCGCGCCCACCTTCATGGTTGCTTGGTCTTCACTTCGAACGTCTTCGAGGTCCTCCTCTTGGTACCTAAGCATGCATAGGGTCTCCGCTTTAGGTAGAATCCAAGTCCCGAGAGTATCAAATGGAGAATCATTGAGAGATGTCACCTCGGTTTCAATGGCACATGCATGGGTCATAGGACCACTTGGAGCTTGAGGTGCTGGTGATGGATCCATGGGGATGACCATGGGATGCTCCGCATCAGAAGGTGCCGAAAAGAGGCTCACCCATAGTGGAGTATGGGGAGCAATCTACTAGTCTTAATCGAGCTGGCGCAATCAAGAAAGGTGGTCCATCTTGAGGAGGACATGATCATCATCATCTAGCTCAAGTGGACCATGCGCAAGGCTAAGGTTTGTCCTTGATAGGTTTTTCTATTATACCGGTCTCATGGTGGTAGTTGGGAGACCGGGTTATAGGATCGATAGTCATACTATCAAGGGGGGGTTCTCGAGTGAGTAGCTTGATCGTATCGTTCGTTGAGAGCTCAAACCATTGCATTCTTGGCATCGTCGTCTTTCTTGGTTCTTGTTTGGTTTTCACTATGTGAGTTTTGGAGCTCTGGTCTTCATCATGTTAAGCTCAAGTTCATCGAAAACGGATTTCGTATGCATCATCTTTGCGTTTTCGGTGTTGGAGATTTTGCCGAATCATATTTGGGAAGGTCATATTCCTTATCCTATTGGCATTTATTCTCCAATGGTTGTTCTTAATATACCCAGTCGCTTTTGGATAGCTCCCGTCGTCCTCTATCCAATAAGCTTGAGTTTGCTCAATTCGGAGCTCCTATGCGAAAGTTATGGTACTTTCATTCTCATGATAGTTTTCAGTGCTCAGACGGTAGTACCGCTTAGGCAGTACTTCCGCTATGCACTATCTCTACTACTACCGCTTATTTGAAGGTTCTCTTGGTATGTTTTTCACTCACGGCGGTAGCATGATAGTAGGGTGCTAGTACCGCCTGCGCGGTACTACCGCTCTCTAGTATCGCTGCTACTACTGCTTATTTTGCGGTTTTGGACTCTTATTTGTTTCAGCTATAGTAGGGCGGCAGTGGGGCACGGTACTACCGCCCTACTCTCACTATGCTATCGTTGTTACCTTGGTATTGCATCCCCAGCGGTAGTACCGTTGGGTCGGCCGGTACTACCGCTCCGGCGGCACTACCGCCTCGAGGTTTCTGCCATTTGCACGCTTTTCCTGGAACTACCGCACTAAGCGGTAGTATCACTCAGCCGAGCGGTTGTACCACTTGTGCACGACCAGTGCACATAACGGTTGGATTTGGGGAGGCCTATATAAGGGGGCCTTCTTTGCTATCCCTATCCTTTGAGCTCGTGTTCTTTCCCCATTGTTGACCTTCTTCGAGCTTGATAAATCTCAATCCCTCCAATGATTCTTGCTCCTTTTTGAGGGAAAAGAGAGAGGAGATCTAGATCCACATTTCCCCCAATCACTTTCTCCTCTATGTGAGGGGAACCCCTTGGATCTAGATCTTGGAGTTCTTTATGAGCTCCTTGTTCATCCTCTCATATTCCTCCATAGCTTTTGTTGTTGTGGTGGGATTTGAGTGTGAGGGACTTGACCACTTCGTGTGTTCTTGCCATTGCATTAGTTGCATCGGTTTGAGTTCTCCACGATGATACGTGGAAGTGAAAAGTTGAGAAGCTTATTACTCTTGGGTGTTTGGGCACCCTAGAGCTTGTGCTTCTTGGGTGATTTGGCGCCTTAGACGGCTGGTGGTGTCTCAGAGCTCAATCATTGTGGTGTAAAGCTTCGGGCAAGTGTCGAGGTCTCCAATTAGGTTGTGGAGATTGCCCCGAGCAATTTGTAAGGGTTTCGGTGACCGCCCCCAAGGGTTACCAAAGTGTACGAGTTCGGTGACCACCCCCAAGTGTTACCATTTGTACGGGTTCGGTGACTGCCCTCAAGGGTCCCTTAGTGGAATCACATCATCTTGCATTGTGCGAGGGCATGAGGATATTACGGTGGCCCTAGTGGCATCTTGGAGAGCAATGTGCCTCCACACCGCTCCAAATGGAGATTAGCATCCGCAAGGGTGTGAACTTCGGGATACATCGTCGTTCTGCGTGCCTCGGTTATCTCTTACCCGAGCCCTTTACTTATGCACGTTGCTTTGTGATAGCCATATTGTTTCATGTTATATATCTTGCTATCACTTAGTTGTTTATATTGCTTAGCCTAAGTTGTTGGTGCACATAGGTGAGCCTAGTTGTTTTAGGATTTGTGCTTGACAAATTAAACACTAGTTTTATTCCGCATTTGTTCAAGCCTAAACCGTAATTATTTTAAAGTGCCTATTCACCCCCCCCCCCTCTCTCTAGGAGACATCCATGTCCTTTCAAAGTTCATGTATTCACTATGTACTAAGGCTTTGTTCCGGTTCTCTATTAAAAGGAGCGCAGTATAGTTTCTATTAGGACCCTGCTGCCACAGGAGGGTAGGACGAAAGATGTTATCTAAGTTCTTATCGCATGCATGTATGACTAGATACATAATTCATGCCTACATATGATTGATGAATTGGACCTAGTTTGTACCGCTCTAGATTGTGACCGTTGCATATTGAATCTCATTTGAACATCCCATCGGTACTCCATGCCTACGTTTTTCTACTATTGCCTTTGCTTACAATTGCTCTGCCTGTTACAAACTTGTTACTACTGCTTCTACTGTAACTATTACTTTGCTATCACTACTATCATACTATTGTGCTACTAATAAATTGATGAAAGGAAATGATTTCTCAAGTGTGGTTGAATTCACAACTCAACTTCTAAGACTTATGAATATTCTTTAGCTCCCCTTGTGTCGAAACAATAAATTTGGGTGAAAAACTACCCTCGCAGACTGTTGCGATCCCCTATACTTGTGGGTCATCACGCATGGGTTAAGTCAGCCCCGTGCGCACTGGGTATCCAGGAGAGAAACCAACACCCCGTGCGCACGGGGGTCTAGTTCCCTGTTGCAACTGTTGTAAGATAGTTTTGATAAATAGTTTGATAGCAAGACAATTAGTAACATGGTAACAAATAACAAATATAGCAAGGTGCATCAAGTGACCTAATCTTTAATTGTGCTAAGGACAAGGAGGTGGTATTTCTTATAGTGATTAAATCGCTCTTGAGGACACACGGGAATATCACCAAGTTACTTTCACCAAGATTCATCGACGCATGTTCATTCCCTCGGTAAGTGTTATGTGGGTTGATACGTCTCCAATGTATCTATAATTTTTGATTGTTCCATGCTATTATATTATCTGTTTTGGATGTTTTATATGCATTAATATGCTATTTTATATTATTTTTGGGACTAACCTATTAACCTAGTGCCCAGTGCCAGTTTCTGTTTTTTCCTAGTTTTTGAGTATTGCAGAAAAGGAATATCAAACGGAGTCCAAACGGAATAAAATTCTACGCTGATTTTTCTTGGACCAGAAGGAACCCAGGAGGCTTCAAGAAGAGGCCAGAAGACCTACGGGTGGGCCACAAGCCAACAGGGCGCGCCCCTGGGGGGGGGCGCCCCCCTGGCTTGTCCCCCCCCCCCCCCCCCCCCCCCGTAGCTCCTCCAACCCTAACTCTTCGCCTATAAATTCAGAAATATTTCCCCAATACCAAAGAGAGCTACGAAAATACTTTTCCACCGCCGCAAGCCTCTGTTCCCGTGAGATCCCATCTTGGGGCATTTTCCGGCGATCTGCCGGAGGGGGATTCGATCACGGAGGGCCTCTACATCAACACCATTGCCCTTCCGATGATGCATGAGTAGTTTACCTCAGACCTTCGGGTCCATAGCTAGTAGCTAGATGGCTTCTTCTCTCTCTATGTTCTTCAATACCATGTTCTCCATGATCTTCATGGAGATCTATCCGATGTAATACTCTTTTGCGGTGTGTTTGTCGAGATCCGATGAATTGTGAGTTTATGATCAGATTATCTATGAATATTATTTGAATCTTCTCTAAATTCTTATATGCATGATTTCATATCTTTGTAAGTCTCTTCGAGTTATTGGTTTGGTTTGGCCAACTAGATTGGTAATTCTTGCAATGGGAGAAGTGCTTAGTTTTGGGTTCAATCTTGCGGTGTCCTCACAACAGTGACAAAGTAGGGGTAGCGAGGCACATATTTGTATTGTTGCCATCAAGGATAAAAATATGGGGTTTTCATCATATTGCTTGAGTTTATCCCTCTACATCATGTCATCTTACTTAATGTGTTACTCTGTTCTTCATGAACTTAATACTCTAGATGCAGGCAGGAGTCGGTCGATGTGTGGAGTAATAGTAGTAGATGCAGAATCGTTTCGGTCTACTTGATACGCACGTGATGCCTATATTCATAATCATTGCCTTGGATATCATCATAACTATGCGCTTTTCTATCAATTGCTCGACAGTAATTTGTTCACCCACCGTATTATTTTCCTTCAAAGAGAGAAGCCTCTAGTGAAACCTATGCCCCCCGGGTCTATTTTCCATATTATATTTTCAGATCTATAAACTAAAAAACACAAAAATACTTTGCTGCAATTTATTTACTTTTATTTTAATTATTGTTTTAGTAATCTTTTATATCTATCTCTATCGAATCTCATCCTTGCAAGTGACCGTGAAGGGATTGACAACCCCTTTATAGCGTTGGGTGCAAGTGTTTGATTGTTTGTGCAGGTGCATAGATTGGGGCCTTGCTTGTACCTCCTACTGGATTGATACCTTGGTTCTCAAACTGAGGGAAATACTTATCTACTTTGCTGCATCACCCTTTCCTCTTCAAGGGAAAACCAACGCAAGCTCAAGAAGTAGCAAGAAGGATTTCTGGCGCCGTTGCCGGGGAGGATACATAGCAAGTCAAGACAAGAACTCTCCCGTCAACTTGCCAATTTTTGGCGCCGTTGCCGGGGAGGATACATCGCAAGTCAAGACAAGAACTCTCCCGTCAACTTGTCAATTTCTGGCGTGGTTGCCGTGGAGATCTACATCAAGCCTACCAAGTACCCATCACAAACTCATCTCTTGCATTTACATTATTTGCCATTTGCCTCTCGTTTTCCTCTCCCCCACTTCTAAAACGAATTTTCAGAAAAAACCAAAAAGATTTGCCTTTTTATTCGCCCTTCTTCCGTTCGTCTTTCCGTTTGCTTTTTGTTTCCTCGTGTGCTAGTTTATTTGATTCATTTTCATGGCTAGTTCTTCCACTATTGCTAGTACAAATCTTGAGGAAAAATTTGGATCTTGCTCTCTAGATCATGAAACTGAACCTCCTCCTAATTATAAAGCTAAAACTTTTCAAGTGGGAGACGGTAATATTATTGGGAAGAGGGTTATTCAAGAGTTCTTTGATTGTACGGGAGTAATGCCTATGAATAAGAGATCTATTCTTCTTAGCAAAAATTGTTATGTGGATGCTATTGTCATGCTCGTTGAAAAATTGGAGATAAAATTTGTGCACGTTCATCCCGCTTTGCAAAAGGTGTTTTATGAACTTCCCAAAATTAATCATCCTAAGGCTAAAAAGATTGCCACTATCATCCTTATGCGTGAATTTGATTTTATCATACAAGAAGCTAGGGAAATTTTTGCTTTCTATAAAAAGGATATTGAACACCCTCCGATTGAAGAAATCCTACACGATAAAGAAACCTTGCGTAGCTTTGAGTTTAGGGATTATCAATCTTACCGTGACAATCTTAGAAGAAGAGTTCCCTATTCAGAAATTACCCAAACTATTTACCTTGAAACCTATGATGAGTTTGATTGGATCACTAGGGGAATTTATGTAGGATTCAATGATGACTGGTTAGAAGAAAAAATCAGGAAACCCATTAAAAATGAGATACGCGTTTTATATGATGATATTTATGGTGATGATCCAGATTATGAGTTTAGGAATGTCAAAGTTACTAATCAAAGTCCTTTTCATGAACTAAGTACTCCTATTAGAAAGGAAAGAAAAGAAATAAAGGATTTGCTAAAAAGGGTTTTGGAAGATATGGTTGAGAATGGATTGCATACCAAAGATGATAATACCTACATCTATTGCGTTATGCCTAGCTAGGGGCGTTAAACAATGGCGCTTGCTGGGAGGCAACCCAATTTTATTTTTATGTTTTTGTTTTAGTTTCTGTTCTTGAATAAATTACACATTATTACCTATGTATTAATTGTGTTTTAGTTTTTTAATTAGTGTTTGAGCCAAGTAAGACCTTTGGGATGGTTTACGGTGATTGTTGATTTGATCCTGCTGAAAAACAGAAACTTTTGCGCTCAGTCCAGGAATTTTATAAATTTACCAGTGCGTCGAATGAGTCTGAAATTTTTACACAAGATTTATATACAAATTTTCCAGATTTTCCTAATTTTTCAGAATTTTTGGAGTTACAGAAGTATTCGATGTTTCCAGATTGCTACAGACTGTTCTGTTTTTGACAGATTCTGTTTTCTTTGTGTTGTTTACTTATTTTGATGTATCTATGGG
Organism: Elymus sibiricus; assembly: GCA_039707655.1. Classification (NCBI taxonomy): domain Eukaryota; kingdom Viridiplantae; phylum Streptophyta; class Magnoliopsida; order Poales; family Poaceae; genus Elymus; species Elymus sibiricus. The sequence goes on from CM077667.1 coordinate 419,016,871, forward strand.
TTGTATCGGGGGGTATGAACCATGGAGAAGTTGGAATACAGTAGATACTACACCAATATAAATAAATAATGAGTTCACAACAGTACCTAAAGTGGTGATTTATTTTTCTTATACTAACGGATCTCACGAGTTTTCTGTTGAGTTTTGTGTTGTGAAGTTTTCAAGTTTTGGTTAAAGATTTGATGGACTATGGAATAAGGAGTGGCAAGAGCCTAAGCTTGGGGATGCCCAAGGCACCCCAAGGAATATTCAAGGATACCAAAAAGCCTAAGCTTGGGGATGCCCCGGAAGGCATCCCCTCTATCGTCTTCAATCCATCGGTAAATTTACTTGAGGCTATATTTTTATTCACCACATGATATGTGTTTTGCTTGGAGCATCTTGTATGATAAGAGTCTTTGCTTTTTAGTTTGCCACAATCATCCTTGCTACACACATCTTTTGAGAGAGACACGCATGAATCGTGAATTTATTAGAATACTCTATGTGCTTCACTTATATCTTTTGAGCTAGGCAATTTTGCTCTAGTGCTTCACTTATATCTTTTTAGAGCACAGTGGTGTTTTATTTTATAGAAATAATTGAACTCTCGTACCTCACTTATATTATTTTGAGAGTCTTTAAACAGCATGGTAATTGGTTTAGGTTATGAATTTAGTCCTATTATAATGGGCATCCAAGAGGGATATAATAAAAACTTTCATATAAAGTGCATTGAATACTATGAGAAGTTTGATTCCTTATGATTGTTTTGAGATATAAAGATGGTAATATTAGAGACATTCTAGTGAGTAATTGTGGATTGGTAGAAATACTTGTGTTAAAGGTTGTGATTCCCGTAGCATGCACGTATGGTGAACCGTTATGTAACGAAGTCGGAGCATGATTTGTTTATTGATTGTCATCCTTTGTGTGAGGGTCGGGAGCGCGCGATGGTTAACTCCTACCAACCTCTCCCCTAGGAGCATGCGTCTAATACTTTGCTTCGATAACTAATAGACTTTTGCAATAAGTATATGAGTTCTTTATGACTAATGTGAGTCCATGGATTACACGCACTCTCACCCTTCCACCTTTGCTAGCCTCTCTAGTACCGCGCAACTTTCGCCGGTGCATTAAACCCACCATATACCCTTCCTCAAAACAGCCACCATACCTACCTATTATGGCATTTCCATAGCCATTCCGAGATATATTGCCATGCAACTTCCACCGTTCCATTTATCATGACACGCACCATCATTGTCATATTGCTTTGCATGATCGTAAGACAGCTAGCGTGATGTTTTCATTAATGTCATTTGCTATGCTAGATCGTTGCACATCCCGGTATACCGCCGGAGGCATTCATATAGAGTCATGTTTTGTTCTAAGTATCGAGTTGTAATTCTTGAGTTGTAAGTAAATAAAAGTGTGATGATCATCATTATTAGAGCATTGTCCCATGTGAGGAAAGGACGGAAGCTATGATTCCCTCACAAGTTGGGATGAGACTCCGGACTTTAAAAATAATAAAAGAGGCCAATGAAGACCAAATAAAAAAAGAGGCCAAAGATGCCCACCAAAAAAATGAGAGAAAAGAGAGAAGGGACAATGCTACTATCTTTTTTCCACACTTGTGCTTCAAAGTAGCACCATGATCTTCATGATAAAGAGTCTCCTATTTTGTCACTTTCATATACTAGTGGGAATTTTTCATTATATAACTTGGCTTGTATATTCCAATGATGGGCTTCCTCAAATTGCCCTAGGTCTTCGTGAGCAAGCGAGTCGGATGCACACCCACTTAGTTTCTTTTTGAGCTTTCATACACTTATAGCTCTAGTGCACCCGTTGCATGGCAATCCCTACTCACTCACATTGATATCTATTGATGGGCATCTCCATAACCCGTTGATATGCCGAGTTGATGTGAGACTATCTTCCCCTTTTTCTCACAACCTCCACCATATTCTATTCCACGTATAGTGCTATATCCATGGCTCACGCTCATGTATTGCGTGAAAATTGAAAAGGTTTGAGAACATAAAAAGTGTGAAACAATTGCTTGACTTGTCATCGGGGTTGTGCATGATTTAAATACTTTGTGTGGGGAAGATGGAGCATAGCCAGACCTTATGATTTTGTAGGGATAACTTTCTTTGGCCATGTTATTTTGAAAAGACACGGTTGCTTTGTTAGTATGCTTGAAGTATTATTGTTTTTATGTCAACATTAAACTTTTGTTTTGAATCTTATGGATCTGAACATTCATGCCACACTAAAGAATATTACATGGATAAATATGTTAGGTAGCATTCCACATCAAAAATTCTGTTTTTATCATTTACCTACTCGAGGACGAGCAGGAATTAAGCTTGGGGATGCTGATACGTCTCCAACGTATCTATAATTTTTTATTGTTCCATGCTATTATATTATCTGTTTTGGATGTTTTATATGCATTAATATGCTATTTTATATTATTTTTGGGACTAACCTATTAACCTAGTGCCCAGTTCTAGTTTCTGTTTTTTTCCTTGTTTTTGAGTATTGCAGAAAAGGAATATCAAACGGAGTCCAAACGGAATAAAATTCTACGCTGATTTTTCTTGGACCCGAGAAGAGGCCAGAAGACCTATGGGTGGGCCACAAGCCACCAGGGCGTGCCCCCCTGGCTTGTGCCCCCCCCCCCCCCCGTAGCTCCTCCAACCCTAACTCTTCGCCTATAAATTCAGAAATGTTTCCCCAATACCAAAGAGAGCCACGAAAATACTTTTCCGCCGCCGCAAGCCTCTGTTACCGTGAGATCCCATCTTGGGGCCTTTTCCGGCGATCTGCCGGAGGGGGATTCGATCACGGAGGGCCTCTACATCAACACCATTGCCCTTCCGATGATGCGTGAGTAGTTTACCTCAGACCTTCGGGTCCATAGCTAGTAGCTAGATGGCTTCTTCTCTCTCTATGTTCTTCAATACCATGTTCTCCATGATCTTCATGGAGATCTATCCGATGTAATACTCTTTTGCGGTGTGTTTGTCGAGATCCGATGAATTGTGGATTTATGATCAGATTATCTATGAATATTATTTGAATCTTCTCTGAATTCTTATATGCATGATTTCATATCTTTGTAAGTCTCTTCGAGTTATTGGTTTGGTTTGGCCAACTAGATTGGTAATTCTTGCAATGGGAGAAGTGCTTAGTTTTGGGTTCAATCTTGCGGTGTCCTCACCCAGTGACAAAGTAGGGGTAGCGAGGCACGTATTTGTATTGTTGCCATCAAGGATAAAAAGATGGGGTTTTCATCATATTGCTTGAGTTTATCCCTCTACATCATGTTATCTTACTTAATGCGTTACTCTGTTCTTCATGAACTTAATACTCTAGATGCAGGCAGGAGTCGGTCGATGTGTGGAGTAATAGTAGTAGATGCAGAATCGTTTCGGTCTACTTGATACGGACGTGATGCCTATATTCATAATCATTGCCTTGGATATCGTCATAACTATGCGCTTTTCTATCAATTGCTCGAAAGTAATTTGTTCACCCACCGTATTATTTTCCTTCAAAGAGAGAAGCCTCTAGTGAAACCTATGGCCCCCGGGTCTATTTTCCATATTATATTTTCAGATCTATAAACTAAAAAACACAAAAATACTTTGCTGCAATTTATTTACTTTTATTTTAATTATCGTTTTAGTAATATTTTATATCTATCTCTATCGAATCTCATCCTTGCAAGTGACCGTGAAGGGATTGACAACCCCTTTATAGCGTTGGGTGCAAGTGTTTGATTGTTTGTGCAGGTGCATAGATTGGGGCCTTGCTTGTACCTCCTACTGGATTGATACCTTGGTTCTCAAAACTGAGGGAAATACTTATCTACTTTGCTGCATCACCCTTTCCTCTTCAAGGGAAAACCAACACAAGCTCAAGAAGTAGCATTGGCATCCAAGATCATATTTACAGAACAAATTGTTTCCATGAGAGACAAAGGAAGATGGGGTTTTAGTATTTCACCTCCCAACTTGTTTACCATGGGGATAATTGTCAACAATAATTACTCATGATCATATATATTTAAGTGGATATATGTCCATGAATCTTTCTCTGCCATATGATGTTTGTCGAGTGGAGACTATTTGAGGTTGGAATAAAGAGGAATTGGCTAGCTGGCCTCCCTTGATTCTTGTAATAGGTAGGTTTCCCTGTTTTTCTTCTTCTCTTTTTACTACTTTATATTTTGTACTTGGATACTTGAGTTTTAAGAAAAGACGATGGGGCTTTGCCCTGTAGTAGTTAGTCAAAAAAAGTTGCAGAAAGAGTAAAATATAGGCCCTTCACAGAGGGAAGCAGAGGTTGTCATGCGCTTTTTGAATTTGGATGTGTGAGTTTTAAATGAAAGGAAAAACATTTTAATATTGCCTCGTGTGAGAGTGGCCTTTATTGAACAGTCTGTCAATTTTATTACTCCACCACCACAAGTTCGTACAAAGTTTATTTCCCTTCCAATAAAAGATCATACATGCTCAAGGAAATTTTTATTGCATGCACCGATGACAACTTACTTGAAGAATCTTGCTCAATCCATAGGTCATTATAGTGGACTCTCATGGAAGAAACTGGGTTTAGGGTTTTTGGATGAACAGGACAAGAACGTGTATCAAACCATATACATAGATTACCCCATTGTCACCACATGAATCCGCAAGTTGAGTACCAAAACATATATAAAGTGAATCAATAGAACACACCATTGTCACCATGGGTATCCACAAACATACATCAAGTGATATCAAATCCAATATTCAATCTGACATAACAAAACCTCAAAGGGAAAGACTCAATTCATCACATCAAGATAGCAAGGGAAGAACACCATATAATTCAACTATATTAACAAAGCTCGTGATACATCAAGATCGTGACATCTCAAGAACACGAGAGAGAGAGAGAGAGAGAGAGAGAGAGAGAGAGAGAGAGAGAGAGAGAGAGAGAGAGAGAGAGAGAGAGAGAGAGAGAGATCACATAGCTACTGGTACATACCCTCAGCCCCAAGGGTGAACTACTCCCTCGTCGTCATGGAGACCGCCGGGATGATGAAGATGGCCTCCGGTGATGATTGCCCCCTCCGGCAGGGTGCTGGCACAGGGCTCCAGATGAGTTTTCTTCGGTACAGAGGCTTGTGGCGGCGGAGCAGGAGTTTTCTATTTATTTCTGAGGGTTGCTATATTTATAGGATTTTTCAGCGTTGGAATCACGCTAAACGGAGCCACGGGGTGGTCCCAAGCTATCAAGGCGCGGCCACCCCCCTGGGCGCGCCTTGATGGCTTGGGGCACCTGGTGGCCCCCCTCTGGTGGTTCTTCGCTCCAGTATTTCTTATTTGCTCCAAAAAAAATCGTCAAAAGTTTCGGACGATTCCGAGAACTTTTATTTTCTGCACAAAAATAACACCATGGTAATTCTGGTGAAAATAGCGTCAGTCCGGGTTAGTTCCAATTAAATCATATATAGTGCATCAAAAGCATATAAAAATATTGTAAACATAGGTAAATATGGCATGAATACTTCATGAATAACGATACATTGGAGACGTATCAGTACTCTTCTCCAATATTCTGTCAACATTCTAAAAGAGGAACAAGCAGACACATAATAGGTTTAGCATGTACTATACAAAACTCATTTTGGTAAACCAGTTCAGTAGTAAGGTGGGCAGGATTATACTAACATGTCTTGTATTGCAAATTAGTACATAATAACAGCATGAACAAACATATATATATGTACTATGGTCACTGTATTTTATATATCATCCTATTTTATGTTGCCAATCAAGATTGAGACACAGTTGAATCATACACGTTCAAGACAAAGTAGCATATACATAATATAAGCATGGGAAACTACACAACACTAACAACACTTGTAATGTGTATGATATGAAAAGATAATTGTTTATACAATTGAAACTGAAATCAACATAGAGCAAGAAGTTACAACAACAAACCAGTTGAAGAAACATGTTTAAAACGTACATGTTGCGCTATTGGAGTTTTGATTGGATCCTTCAAATTTGAAATTAGTTGGTATGAGTAAATACAATCATACAACACCAAGGAGTATGCACAATAGCTACAGAATCTGACCTGAGAACAGTTGTTCTTTTGCTTTAAGTGTTGAGTTGGGGTTCGCAGTGGTGGTCCTTGTGCTTTGGGCACTACAGTTGCCTTACTAACTGCTCGTATTTGGGTTCTCTATGGTGGAGATGGTGATGTGTCAACTAGAACTAGGTTACTATCTGCTGGGGTTGGGGTTAGATCCGGTGTAGCGGGTTCTCTGTCCAACGGGGTAGGGGTACAATCTGCGAGAGTCTGTGTTATGTGTGGTGGGGTTGCTTCTTGGGAAAGTACAACCGTGGTTCTATCTGCATCAATGGGTAGCATTGTCTTTTCTAAAGACCGTGTTTTTACTCCCTTAGCTACTGCCATCACCGCATCCAATTCAAATGGTTGATAAACAAGAAAAGTAATTGAATGTACAAAGATTGTATGATAGACACGTGCGATGGATAGTAGGGAATAAAAGAAGGCATGAAATAACTGACATATATGATGGCTAACTAAACGGGATAGCATGACACAATTTCACATATATGATGGCTATGTAAATAGGATAGAATGACATAATTCAAAATATGATGACTATGTAAACAGAATGACATGATATAACTATATGGTGTCTTTATTAAATAGGTTGGCATGCCATAATTCACATACATGATGTCTATGTAAACATGATGGCATGCTATAATTCACATATATGATTTATATCTAAGCAAGTAATCAGATGGCATTCACATATATAATGTCTAAACTAAGAAGATGGCATTCAATATTGTGTATATGATGTCTAAACTAAGCAATGCAAGACACCATATGCATGATATGAGTAATATAACCCTGCCAAGTCTGAGCATGCACCTCGGGGGGGAATAGGATTGGTGTTTGTCTCTAATCCTCCTCCGAGGAGCTATTTGTAACCAGCAAGATATCTGCTTCAGCAGGTAGCATTGTCTGCTCTGAAGACCTTGTTTTTGCTCCAGATTTTTCCATCACCGACTCAAATGGCTGATGCATAGGAAGAGTGATTGAATATACAAACATTATCGACAAATGGAATATGTAATACAAGAAAGGATGCAATGATATAATTCACATATATGATGCATGGATAAATAGCATGGCATTGCATATTTTACATATATAATGCTCGGCTAAACAAGATGGCATTGCATAATTCACATATATGATATAAAAACTAAACAGGTGGCATTCACACAAAACATGTTTAAACTAAGCAGATGACATAGAAATGCAAGACAACATATGAATGATATGAGCAATATAACCCTGCCAAGTTAAAGCATCCACCTCGGGAGGGGATAGGACTGGTCATCTGTCTCTGAATCCTCCTCTGAGTAGCTATCTGTAACCGGCAAGATATGTGCTTTGTCAGATAGCATTGTCTGCTCTGAAGACCTTGTTTTTACTCTTGATTTTTTCATCACCGTATCAAATGCCTAATGCACAGGAAGAGTGGTTGAATGCACTAACATTGTTGGCAAATGTAATACTAATGAAAAAACAAGGATGACATGATATAATTCACATATATGATGACTGGCTAAACATGATGACATTGCATAATATATATGATGCCTGGCGAAACAAGATGGCATTGCATAATTCACATATATGATATAGAAACTAAACAGACGACATTCACACAAAGCATGTCTAAACTAAGCAGATGACATATATGATGTATAAAGTAAGCAATCCAAGCTGCCATATGTATGATATGACCAACATCAGCATGCCAAGTTAGAGAAAAGACCTCAGAGGGTAAATAGGAGTGTTATGTTCCCTCTGAACATTTATCTTCCTCTGGATTACAATCTGGAATGAGGGGAGGGGGCTGCCATTGCGCCCACCATGGAGCGACGTCTGCATGGCATTATATTGCCACACAAAGCTCTTCTCTTTTTCTCTACATGTTCACTACCATTGTGTATAATAACTGGCATCCACAGTGCTGGTAGAAGCCAGTGGATGGACCCAAAACCAATGATAGCAAGCATATAATAGGTTTAATTAAAAAAGACAGATAATGGCCCCTTTACTGTGTTGTCCACCCAACATGAACCACATAGCTGACACACAAGATTAACCAGATAGTAGACAGAGATACTATTCGTTGTTGCCCCGATATGTACCCCACAACCATTTAAAAACTTAAGTTTGAGCAATACTTTGGACATGACTCGGAGTATAAGAGGTGAACAGGACAATAAAGTAGCAGGTAATATGAAGCGATGCATAACGTAAGCAGACTCGAAAGAGTGCGACCTCTCTTGCGGACCCGTGTAGTCGTCAAGGTCATCTGCTTAGTTGATGATGGTAATGCAGTTGTGGTGGCCGTCGGCGGCGGGGAAGAAGATCTGAGGCGGCGAAAGACAATCTGGAGGGGGGATCTCTGCTGCGGTGGATGCTTTCGTCGTTGGAGCAGCTCGGCTGGGGTGGACGATGGCGCGGGAGAAGCGGGACAAAATGCACAAAGTTTTCATTGCCACCTATCTGTAACATAAGTAATTCTGTAAGGGCTCCTTTGAATTGGAGGATTCTAAAATTGCAGGGATAGAAAAAAACGCAGCAGTAGGACAGTAATGCACGTGCAAAACAGAGCATTTGCAAACACAAGATTTCTGTCAATTTGAGTGTTTGGTTCACAGGAATTGGAAGATCACATGAATGCAACGACGACAAGGGCATCCTACAAGGAGTTCGACAAGGCAGCAGACGAGGTGTGGGGCAAGAGCACGAGGACAAGGGCATCGCTGGCTCCGCCAAGGCCGCTCCCCGCCGCCAGGACCACGAAGACGGCACATCCGCAGGCGCTGCCGGCAGCGAGGAGTAGTGTATGGTAGGTCGCCGCCGCTCGGGTCCTAAGAAGGCCATCGCTCCTCCCCTCCCGTTGAAGCCAAGCTTGGTGGCTCAAGATCGTCGGGCAATTAGCCGCTTGGCGGTGACGTGGAGGCGGACAACTTCACTTCCCGGGGCTTCGAGGCGGAGGTTACAGAGGCACAACTATAGAGCGTCAGGCAGAACTGGAGAAAGCGAAGCCAAGAGCCGGAGCTTCAGTTCTCGGGGCTCATGTCCGAACATGGAAACGGACGCCCACGGTCGTTTAGATTGGGTTTAGAATAGGGTTTAAGTTAAAATTGTCCAAAGTGTAAAGAATTTCATCCGATTTATATGAAATCCGGCATGTTTGCATCAATCTCTATCGGTTTTGTATGAAACCCTCCGTGTTTGCATGTATTTCGTCCAGCTAGTTCAATTAGTTGTTGAAATGCATGCAAGCAGCGTTGGATGGCCACGTCCCGCATCCGTGTCCATGGACCGGTCCCTCTCTGCCCGCGGACGGATACGGAAGGAAATTTGTGGGTCGGTGTTGAAGATGTCCTTAGACCTTTCCCGAGAAAAGATTACATAATGTATAGTATATCATTCGTCTAGGTTTTTTTTGCGTGGTATGATTAGTCCAGTTGCTTGTCAATGTTTATACTCTTTAAAAACGCGTGGTTCTATTTTGAAGTGGGAGGGAGTTTTTTTTTTTTTTTTGAAAATTAACCGAAAACTTTATTCATTAGAGATAACCAATACATCGTTTGTGAGCATCGTTGCAATTTCACATAAAGGTTCCTCAAACCACTCTGAGGTCAATGAAAATCTAGCTAATCTAGCAAGTTCATGAGCTACTTTATTTGTTTTTCTATTACAATGTTCAAATCTCGAAATAATAAAATCACAAGCATAATGAAAACAATCATCGAAGATCGCCGCCGCCGCTCCCGCCGACTGTCCTCCGTCCTGCATGGTTTCAATTACCTCCAGGTTGTCCGAGTTAATAATGAGGCGATTGCATCGAAGTGGGAGGGAGTAGATGACACATAAGAGCGTGTTAGTTATAGGATCTCTATTCTTGTGTATTTTTCTACGAAATTAGCAGGACGGAAAGCGCCCTCCGTCCTTTGGATCGGCCGTTCCTACGCCCCAACCCATGGTCCAACCCTCCTGTCCAAAATCAGAGTGACGTCGACCAAACATCCGAGCTGTACTACCAGGCAACAGAATTGGCTAGACCAGACGCTGACCGGGTGCTAGGCCATCCGGGTGCTACCAACTGAAGTGACAGCCAAGAATTCATTGCTCCCCCTACAGGAAAAGTCGAGACGAATCTGCCATCGAACGAGGCAACCTTTTCTTTCGCCGGGAAGACTATCATGCCCGCCGTTCCTACGTCAGTGGCACCGCCCAAAAATCGAGCGCCAGTGGAATCCGAAGCGCTGCGCATGCGCAGCATGGACGCATATGGCGTGGATGTGCCACCTTTCCCCATGCTGCAGGGCTGCAGACTCCATTGCCGCCGAGCGCCGGTGCCCTTTTTCCTTGTTCACCGGCTGAAGAACGGTGACCGGATCCCACCGACGTAAAAGACGAGCAACAATCACACCACGTTCCCAAACGGAAAAATGCACGCCGGTGAATGCAGGCAGGGCTTAAGAGTCTACTACGTAGTTGCATTTGCGATGCATATCTGATCACATGAAAAATGGTCATCTACTCGTCTCATGCAGGAAGCCGGGGGAGCTTTTGAGCTCGAAAGGCTTTCGGCCTTGCGTAGCACGCGCGCGCGCGTCCGCGCCCACCGGTGATGCAACCATACGAAGATGAACAGTGAGGTTGAGGCGAGGTCAGGATCCTGCTTTGCTTCATCAGGCTCAGAGCATCCAAAGTTCCAAGCTGCTGCAAAGAGATAAATTGGGTGCCAAGCAACAGTAGTCCGGTCCAGTCCGGTCCGGTCCAGCCGCAACCGCAACTGCAAAAACAGCACGAGCAGCACGCAGAAAATTACGCCGGGGTCCCTGTTCCAGGCCCGGTCCCGGTCAAACCGGTCAACAAAGGACGCACAGAGCAGTTAATCCAACACTCTGAAACACGTCAGAGGTTATGTAGGTATACTTGGACCATTAACTTAACCTAGTAGTAGATTCCTCCCTTGCTCCGAGAGGAAAAATACTCCAGCCGATAGCGTATAAAAAGATTCCCTCTGCAGTGAGAGCAGGTGGCCAAATGATTAGGCGGGATAAACATGGGCAATGGGTGGGCGAAAAGGAGTTTCTAGCTTCTCCGGAATGCTACAATTGTCGCCTAATACTAAATGCAGTACTACTAATAAGTATTCCCTCCGTCCCAAAATAAGTGTCTTAAGGAGGGAATACTGAATTGATAACAACATCGCATACACAAGCATACCTCCCTGATTTAAGCTGAGATGACAAAATGATTTATTTTTTTCTTCTCCGCCACTGCTTTCACGATGCTATGCTCTCCACCGCTTCGGCGTTTCATTAAATCAAAAGGACTATGATGGCCTTCCCTGAATGAAATATTTGCCACCAAATGCAGTCCACAAATAAGGTGTGCGCTTTGTCCCGAATTGTAGGCTGGGCAGCCACACTCTCCGTCGGCTAAAAGCCAGGCCATATATATACGCATACATCGCCGCCAGAGCCAGGCTGATATTCATATTCATATCGTCTGCCAACCTTCTCAAAGCAGACAAGGACTTTCCACCTTTCCTCATTGATTTCCGTCCGTAATATTCCCAATCGGCCACTTTATCATATATACATTCTCCTCTCCAACTGAGGGAGCCATTTCTGCTCAATGCAGGAGTTGCACGTGAAAAGATTCAATAATTCAACTCCTCCTGCTACTGTCACCACTCACCACAAGCAACAAACTGTCATATTTCCGTGTATTCTTCCACAATTCGTCTCATCATCTGTGAAAAGGAAGGGGCAACTGTTAGTCGGCGGCGATCAAGATATTGCATGGATAGGTACATACACAACATACACACGGGCGTCGGAGATTGTATTGTTGCTGTCTAAGATATGACAGCGCTGTTGTTATCAGGGGTGGCTTCAAGGCCAAGGGAGATAAATAGTTAGTAGGAGCTAGACAGGAGACTGATAGGCAGCGCAAAAGCTTTGGCACAGCGTCCTTGTCCCCGGCCACTCCAACCGGTCTGGGCAGCCCCAGCCGTCCATCTCCAGATCAGATCTGATGGAGCATCATGCATTTGCCAGGCAGTGCACATCATCAAATATCCCCCCATACGCTTTTGCATGCGCTTTATGTACACAAATGAGAAGAAAGAACAAATTAAAGGCTCCACCACAGCTCGCTAGCCGCTCTTGCTCTCAGAGTGGCTACTAGGATTACGAGCTCTGGAGATAATCCCCAATCATTTGTTCGAGCACTGATTTTTCATTCGGGGATGGACAGTACGTCAGTACACGTTTAAAGTGTAACTGAAAACAACCAAACTTTCGACGATTGGTGGACCAATGTCGTGCGTAGAGGATTAGGATATTGGCGGATCGGAGAGATGAGCCAAGGGCAGCAACAAAAAGGACTACAGTAACACGGAAGCAAACCATTACTGCTTAATAAACATTTATAAATGGGGCATTCATAAACGATGCGTGGGTAGCAAAGAGGTAACCTGGAGCCCCAGACATGTCCTTGTCGCAGTGGTGAACCTATACAAACCTCTTGTGTTGTGTCACAGAACAACACGGAGTTTCGCATCGGCCAACCCCACCCACCCCACGCCCTGTTCTGCTGGACGCAAGCAAGAACACTGCTAAGCTTGCTGCCCTCACGTTCGTGTCACCGGCCGATCACCCATGGATCACCATGATTATCCTCCATCTAGCCATGACGACGGACGCAGCTAGTCCAACCAAATACTCCCAAAAAGAAGAGAATCGGATAAGTTCGCGACGACCAGCGCCTCCAGGTCCGAGGCCCCCAAAGTCCCGTCAGAATCCCGCCCCCGAGCCGCTCCGTTCCGTTTTTGCCACTCCGTGGACAGCGACAGCCTAACGACACCCTGTAACAGCTGTTCACTCCGGCGGGGGCGTTCCGGTCATTCCGCCGCGGGCTGGCGGGCTGGCGGGCTGGCGGGCGGGGGTGGGTGTGTCTCCCGGCGCGCAGTATTATTATACTGGGAGGGGCAGCATGGCTTGGACCAAAAGGACAAGGATGGATGGATGGTGCATTATAGCCAGCGCCAGTATATATTTGCCCCTCCTCCCCTGTACACCCCCCTTCCCCTCTCTCTCCCCCACCCCTTTCTCCACTAACCTTTAGCTTTTCCTCACTCCCTCCCTCTCACCCTCCTCCGTTCTCTCTAACAAGAGCCGCCGCTAGTAGCGTCCTAGCCCAATTCAGATCCTTAGCCGCAGCTGGTTTCAGTCGTTTCCTCTTTCTCGAGGCGAAGAAGGAGAGGAAGAAGAAGGTAGCAGCAGCATCGCCATGAGCCCGCCGAGCGTGATGGGGCAGTTCGGGGACACGACCTACACCAAGGTGTTCGTGGGGGGGCTGGCCTGGGAGACCCAGAAGGAGACCATGAGGAAGTACTTCGAGCAGTTCGGGGAGATCCTCGAGGCCGTCGTCATCACCGACAAGAACACCGGCAGATCCAAGGGCTACGGATTTGTAAGCCTCTTCTATACTTTTTACTATATGTACACAGTTGGACACACTCTTGCTGGTTTTTTTCCCTCCCTTTTGGTTTGAGTGCAGTTTAGCTTGGAAGCAGAATTAAGCTACTAGCTAGCTAGTGCAAGTGTTGTTTTTGCCACACTACACATGCTTTTTCTGTTTGCTTGAGCTGCGGTATGAACGGATGCACTGTGAATTGGTGGTTTTGTAGGTTACCTTCCGGGAGCCAGATGCGGCGATGAGATCTTGCGTCGATCCCGCGCCGGTCATCGACGGGAGGAGGGCCAACTGCAACCTGGCTTCCCTTGGGGTGCAGAGATCCAGGCCTCCAACCCCACAGCACGGTTAGACATTTCCCATTTTCTCTATCACCAAGCTATACACAAAGTAACATGGTAAGAGAAGAGTTAATAGCTAGGTAGCCTAATTGAAAGCCTTTCTTTGATGACACTCCCTCTCTCTTTAATTAGTTGAACGCAGTTCAACTATCACTAGCTAAAGGCTTTTGAAAAAGAAAAGTAATCATCATCATTATAGATGCACTACTGCCTCTTTTCATTTCTCTATGAGCTCTAGCTAGTATATGGTTTCATGATCACCAACTTAGCTGTTATGATTTTATGCGCAAAAGCACCTCCGTGCAATTAGTATAAAGGAGCTTAGAGAAGAATACATACGCCTAGCTTTTCTCCTTGAGTGCCCGATTAGGTCCATAAGGATCTTGTTTTGGCATTTACTAGAGAATACATGGCTTAAAATGGCTATCTTTAGCTCAGTGCAACCTGATTTTCCCCAAGCACAATAACATCGCTGCCATTTGCTTTGCAGCTGGAAAACTAAATAGTAGCCTTAACAGGATATCCTCTGAGCATTTGCTTGCTGCAGAAAGTAGATAAAGGCGAAACAACATTAGAGGTGCAAAGTTGTTAGTTATCCTCGGAACGAGTGCTGTCTTTCGGATAATGTGCAATGCTAATTAAAAAAACCTAGGGTTAGATAATGAAATCAGACCGAGATGAATGCCAGATTCGAGAATCTTTTACTTCTATTATGTCGTCTTGCAATTCAGAAGACCGAGCCATGGCATGACTATGAATATATATTCATCTTCATCAGAGGTGCATAGGAACAAGTGCATGCATACCTTTTACAGCAGTGTGTCTTTTTGCCGATGATGTTAATTAGCGAGTAATGTGGATGATTAAAGAAATTTAGGGCTACTAACTTTTGTTTTGCTGATGATTTCACTACGTACAGGGGGTGCTAGGAGCTTTCGAGTGATGAAGTCCTTTGGGCAGCAGCAGGCTGCGGGGATCCAAGGTGCGCTGGGCGCAGCTTTTCCTTCGCAGGCCACCTTCCCTCATTATGCCATCCCACAGGGCCTCCCTTACCATGTCTATGGGTAAGTTTCTCTCTCTCTCATCTATCCCCCCCTCTCTCTCTCTCTCATGTGGTGAGGAACCTATGGAAAGTGTCCATGGACTAGCTGTAACGGAGGGTTAATCACATGCATGACATGTGCATTGTGACATGCCCATCTTTGGTCAATGGCGACTGGCCTGTAACTTTTGAGCTTGCATGCAACACATCTCTCTCACACATGCATACATACACTTGCTCATAAAAGTGGCAGAGCGTGCTCTAGTGCCACTATACGTCTGCACATGACCTCTCTACTCTCTCTCTCTCTCTCTCTCTCTCTCTCTCACACACACACACACGTACACGCACAAGCTAAAGCTAGCTGGTTTATCAAGTACATAATTTAATGCATCGTGATTAATTTGTTAAGACATAACTAATGCTTCTTTCTCCTTCACTGCTGCAGGTACTCTCCTTATTCTCCAGACTACGGTTATCCAGCAGTAAGTTCAATCTTTGCATACGCAATAAGTTATATTAAATTCACCAACAGTTACATATTGCTATGAACTATTATCATTAATTTCATTGAGGTTAATCTGTGTAGACGAGAGGAAATGCTTAGCAAATGGCTTTTGAGTTTGCATATCGCTATACCAGTATACTTAAACTGTTTCCTAGTATGTATGCATATCATGCATTTTATCACGAGAACCATGATATGTGATAAAGGGATGCATGAAAAATAGCACTACATAAATGCCACTGCATAAAAGTGAGCATCATGTTACATAGGATATGCTTCGGGATCATAAAATGCAATGATGTGCAATAACCATAAAATACAATGATGTGTGATAACCAGAGAAAGAAAGAAAAATACTGACCATTTTGCCTCTGCAACTGCAAACTTTCAAGCCAACCTGGAGGATTGGTGTTCCCACTCTTTGTGCATGCTGCAAATAAGCCCTGCACAAGTTTAACTTAAAACAGAACAGACTGCTTGCTTTGTTTCTATATTAACGGGAAACCACAGAATTAACAGTAAGCTAGCTCACCAGCAATGGCTTGAGCATGCATAATACAGTAAATTCTAGTGGCCCTCTACCACTAGATAAATTTAACACTAACCTGGAGATAAAATAATAGCGATGCCATATCCACAATCATGTCTCAACTTTCCTATTGGAAAATCTCAACTCTTCAAGTCCTTGTGATTTGGATGTTACTGAACCATTACAACTGTCACATCCTACAACATAAATGATGCATGGCCTACTCGTTTTGTTCTGTTGCTGACATTGATTTCACTTTTCTCCTTTGGTACTGGAGTATTGTGAAAATGAAAAGTATAGATTTCCTGTTTTCCTTTGACCCAGGAGCACAGTAAAATGAAAATCACAGGCTAGTACAAGTGTACAACCAACACAGTGCCACTCCAGTAATTTTCAGCTGACACATCCCTGCAAAAACCCTAGTGACACAAGTCTTTAGCATAAACAAACATGAGGTAACTGCTCTTTAGTTGTTTAGTGATAATATACCCTGATAGCCTCTTAACCATCCTTCCAAAACCACCCCCCATTCTTAAAACCTTGGGCTGCAACAGGTATAGTTGCCATGTTAAGTATAGCTTCTACTCAGAGGATAGATGGCTGATCAATGGTGCAGTGCTAAAGGTACATATAGTGCCTTGTGGTCCTATCAGCTTCCATCTTACCTTGTACAGCCGCACATGGCATGGGCCCTGGCCTGTCTAGGCCGATCCTGCTAAACACTCGGTCCATCTTTCCATCAGCTGCGCGCGCTGGTAACCCAATAAACTTATGGCGGCACATGCCAGTGTCCCCATCCCCCCGAGTCTATCCAAACCGCAACCTCTTACCTCTGCTTGGCTGCATATAAAGGACCCAAATTACCAGCTGGGACTCTGAATCTTGTGAATCTTGGACCGGCCTGTAGGCCAGCCAGAGCACACAGGTTTACAGTTAGTGCCTGCGACACTCAGCTATGGCTCTGGCCCAGTTGGATCCAGCGCAGATGGCACATGCAGGCAGGCAGCCAACAAGCAGAGCCTCTGTGCTCTGATCTATACAGGCCAGTGCTTTTGTTAGTTTGGAAGTCGAATAGAAAGATGTAATCTAGGAATTTCAGTAAATGTGAGGTAGACAAAAGATTTGGGGTATATCACTACAGCAATAGAACTACAGGGAGGGAGATCTTGCTGATTTTAGTATAGCAAGGATACATAATACAACAGAGCATGCTTTACAAATAATGATTAAGATAGCATGAATAAGATAGCTCAAGGTAGCGGGTTTATGCCTCGATAATTATCGCAGCACTATTGGCCCTACCTTGACAGATATACTGGAAATGTTTAAAGTTGGGAAATAATACCATAAATCTGCTTTCTGAACAACAGATGTTATACTACTGTTATGTATTAAATGCGACAATATCAGAAACAGTAACACAAAGCACTATCTGGTCGAACTTTGCACAGGAAGCAAGAAAATTGACAGAAATGTAACAGCATGAATACTTCAAATTAACATGTATCTGTAATCTAAACAGATGCAAACTGCATACAAACATAATTCAATTGTAATTTAACCTGTACATAACAGAGCTCCTAACATAAATCATGGCATAGTACTTATGTATGTTTCTCCTTCTGTTCATTTTTTTGATGATTTCTCCTTCTGTTCATTAGAACTACTACAACATCTATGGAGGAAACCAGTACCCATTTTACGGAGGAGCAGGAACTGGCATGGTGACTGGAACCAGTCCCTTCTATCCATATTTCCAGTTTGGGCAGTCCGGGAGCACTACTACGCCCAACTATGCAACTGGACAGGGGTACAACATGCAATACCCACAGATGTTCCCCTTCTCAACTGTGGCTTCTACGGCTGCTGCTGTAACAGGCTTTGCACAGCAATACGGAGGGCCATTGTCACTTGCAGCGAGTCCTCAAGCCCAAGCAGGTACTACTAGCATCTTGTATACAAGTACTATTTTCTAATGTTTGTCTTTCATTACTCAAGCCCTACCATGGTTAGCTGAATAAAGCTGAGTAGAACTATATAGAGTTATGACATATATCTCTTGATAATGAAAATGCTACCCATAATATTACTAGCTTATATTGCAATAAAATATACTATATCTCAGTCTGCTCTAGAGAATTACTAAGAACAAGTTAGCTTTCAGTATGAATTTGTCGGTCTGTTAGATTTCTTTGTATCCATTACAATGATTACTATCATATTCTCAGCAATTAGTAGTTTTCTTTCTTTCTGCTCAGTTCTGGTACTAATATCTTGACAGTGTGTATTCCCATTAAACAGGCATGACTATGGCTCTCACAGCACCAAGCTTGCCAAGTCCAACTCAGGCTGCTCATCCTTACCGGCTCGTCCCCTCGCACTTTGCTGTGTCTGCTGCTCCAGAGCAATCCTTGGCCTAACCATGGTCTCCATTCTCGTCGTCGCCGTCTCTTTTTATTTCCTATGTGTTGAGTCCATGCATCCATCTCTAACACCAAAGGGTGTCACCAATGTTGATCCCATGTGGATCATTTAAGTGCCCCTCTCTCCATATCCCACATGGTTATGTGACGATTGGAGATCAGCTTGAGCCCCAGGATGGGCTCGAAGCTTTGATGCCCCAAGGAAGGGGATGTACTAACAGTCGGGCGCAAACCAGCCGTTTAACCAGTCCAAGGAAGGACTTCATCCAAGAGAGTTAATTTGAGCCCTAGCAAGAGATGGCTACGGTAAAAAGCAACCCTAACAATCAAGCATGACCCTAGGGAGGGCTCATGCTGCTACAATCCAAATTGGACAAAACTGACATGTAGACAACCAATTGAGCTAGCACGCCACTCCAAAATTTCATCAGTGGAATTCATACTGTATTTAGCTTAGGCCTAGTGCTTCTGGCTGAAGCATGAAGGCATTTAGCAGATCCTAATATTCTATTCATGGGTGTTATCTACAGCAAATAAAATTTGACATCTGACCAGTCTATAACTTCATTTCCACGCATAGTCACACACCCCTCCCCACCACCACCAGCAACTTCACAACAACATCATGTGATAACTTCTTGTGTAACCAACCACTCTTAACTTTTCTATGCACTGAGTAGATGCACCAACTAACAGTTCTTTATCCTTCAGTTTATAGCTTGCATCTAGGTGGCTCAGGCTCTAAGGAGAGCCTGTGCCCCTCATCAGAGACAGGTTCAGGAGTGCTAATGTTAGTTTTTGGCACTTGGCACTACCTCCTGCCATTTGTAACACAGTGATGGGACTCCAAAGAAGGCTTTGGAGATACCAAAACACTGCTGTGCAACTCAATAACCCCAATGGACCCAGGCATATTTTTATTGTCTTGGGTCACCCACTCATCTAGATGTTCATCTTCCCCAATGTCGTTACCATGGTTAGGTCCAGGACCCACTCTCTTTCTCTCTCTGTGCAGAGAGGCTTTGATGCTTTTTAATGTAATATTATCGGTCACGGTGATTGTAATAATAAAGTAGTACTACGACACTTGTAGGGCAGGAACTCTTTACTGTTTTATCAGTCGGATCTAGCTAAATATTCTGTCAATCTATAATCAGTACCCTCTCTATCGACATGGTAGCTCGCCATATAATGCAATGTAAAATCTACCTGTTATGTTGCACATTTCTTATTCAATGATCTTTTATCTAATTTTGTCTCGGTATACTTAGTAAATGGAAGAAATAATGGGAAATATGTATTAACAACATTCTCCCTTCACTTTATATGATGCATCAGATGCAGACTGACGGTTGAGAGTTTCAAAGCAAAATTCATACCTGTCCAGTAGTAGTTTAGATGTATGAATTCCAGACATTGGGTGAGCTAATTGTTTGGTAATAAACTGGCTCCTTTCAAAGAAAATCAATTCAGCCGCCTTCTAAGCTATAGAGATAGTAACAACGTTACCACAAGAGCAAGGACTTTACAGGAAGCCGTACTGAATGGACAATATGTTCAGAGTACTACGATATAATAAAAAGCATGTCCATTGACAGCTACCAAGTACCAATGTAGACCATTAAATGTCCAATTCAGTTTGAAGATGGCAATAACCAGTTTATAATAACTACTATGTGCCAAATTCTACAGTTCTATGAAAATGATGTAAAACAGCTTATAATAACTACTCCCTCCGTCCCACGATATAAGAACGTTTTTCAAGCTAACATAGCTTGAAATAAGTTCTTATATTGTGGGACGGAGGGAGTACATTCTTAGCACAACCTGTACAGTGCTAGTTAAGACATTCTGAAGTTATATGTTAAGATGGCAAGAACATTCCAGTGGTAGTTTAGACTATTCACTAGTCAGATGGCATGGCCCGGAATGGCTTCATGTTATATCATGAAAGGAATTGTTTTTTTTTTAAGGAAACAAGTCACCAGTTCTTAATATAAGGTTAACAAAAATATAAGCTTTGACCTGATGACAAATAGAACATATGGTATCAGTGCCATAGGTCAATGTGGGATCAAATAGTTCTTTAGCAACTAGAGGAGCAACGAACAACATGCATAATGTATCCCCTCAATAAGCAACCTGCTAGCGTGTATATGAACATCCAGATAAAGAATATTATCAGAAAACATAGAAATCAAGCTTCCCTGAAAACTGGTGGAGAAAGAAATTTAGAAGATGAAACATGCTGGTTCAATAATGAGCATACCATTCAGAGCAGCAACCACCTTAGTAGCTTACATGAGTCACCTAAACGACAACCTAGAATACTTAGTTTTATGCCGGCACATTCATATCATGTTCAGCACAAAAGGGTAGCCTACTGAACGACAAGTGTCTGCGCACTAAGAGACATGAAGCAGAAGTCCAGACCACAAGCATCTATGACATATCTTCATGATAGAGATGAAGTCCAAGACCAAGGCGGGCACAAGCTCGGCGAAAAGCCATTCCTTCAGCCTTCTGAACAGGATCTCCAAAGCCTTTATCCTCAACAGAAGCAGTTCCAGTAGCCTCTCTGTAGATCTGAAAATAAGCATATCCAAAAAAATGCATTAGATGTAGCCCTTACTCGAGAAAAACCATGTACATTCACAGCAGTTTATCACAAGAATCTGTCACCAACTGGAATGTAGAATACTTGAACTATCAGTTTATGTAATGCAAAAACACAGAGATGAGTTTGTATCAACAATCGAACATTGAGTGATAGCTAGGCCGCTCACTTCATCACTCCACATACAAATCACATGATCCATCTATACATTTCCAGCATGTATGGTCCATGATCAAAGGACTGATTATACACTCCAAAACTGAGTACACAGGATCAGCGTACACCAAACCAAGATTCAGCAAACTAAACCAATTATAACTCCCAGGCAAAGAAGGGTACCTCTGCATCAGTTCCATAGAGAGTCACACGATAGACAACAGATACAGATTTCCTATCAGATGAGTAGACAATGTTGCGAACCTCCCCAGACCATTCTGCAAATGGTTACAAAATGGTAGAAGGAAAATAGGGAATGCATTTGAAGTCCTCCTAAAAAGGACATATAGACATAGTATGTCAAGAAATTTACCTGGAGCGTGTGCATTCAGAATTTTGTTAGCAAGGTGCCTGCAGAAGGCATAAAAAGTGAGGTCACAATACACAAGATTAAAAATACATATACAACATGTATGTTCATGATCATGTGAATTGAAGCAATTTCAAACAATAAACAGAAAAATGACGAGTTAAATTAGTCTTCCAAGCAGGGTTCTAAGGATCTCAGGAGGCAAACAAACATCAAAAAGATGTGACGTTCAATTTATTTATCTGATAGGAAATGCTCTCCAGTTAGATTAATACAGTTATCTGTCTATAAACTGAAAGCCATTGTGCTATGCATAAGAGTCCTCTTGAATTTCTGCTGCAAGCACAGTCGAATGACAACAATAGCCAGTGTGCATTAATATAGACCCAAAATCAATTCAGTAAACCAATTGATCACAAGTTTTTCTGATGGACTTCGTCCTAACTAGGCTTTCATCGGCATCCAAATTGATTTTAACTCTTATCAGAAAATCACCAACTGCAACATTGGGAACATAACTACAGGTGTAAAACAACACTTTGAGTTGATCTTAGATGCAATTCCATATCGATTAACACATAAATCTGCATATAGGACCAAATCACCATCTTAGAAGCAAGCAGGAATCCCCGAATTAAGCAGACCTAAATCGAACCGCACATTAAAAGCTAGAGTTCGGTGAACGATCACTGGTGACGGAGGGGGCTCACCATGGGATGTACTTGAGGGCGAAACCGTTGTCCTCAAGGCGCGTCTTCAGGAGGGACTCGGGGACCCTCTTCCCGAGCTCCTTGAGGATACCGGCGAGCGGCTTGCTGATGCCCTCGGTGGGGATGGGGGCGGCCTCCTCGCCGCTGGTGAAGTCGTCGTCCTCCTCCGACAGGGGCTCCGGCTCCTTCGGCCGCTGCGACGCGCGGGCCTTCGCGGCGAAGGGTCGCGCCAGGAGCGGGGACGCTGCGCGGCGGCCGATGATGAGGCGGGCTAGGGCACCGGGAGCCATGGTTGGGGAGGCGGAGGGGGAGAGGCGAGGAGGGGGGAGGGGTTTGGTTGGGGTTTGGGAACGAGGGAAAGAGGCCGGAAATATATCGGATTTTGACAAAAGTCCCCACCAAGTTTTGTCGACTTTCATCATCTTTGGTGCCAAAATCTGATGGTGATTTGATGTCAAATCTTAGTGAGATTTAAAAACCAAAATCTTATTTAGAAGAAACTTTGCCAGATATTTGGGGCGTGCTACGCGTCCGCCGGCTGATCCTTTTAAAAGATCAGTCGGGTTACGAGCCGTCAGATCGTGTGCCATCAAGCGGTTGAGCGGCGTTCTTCAATATTGCAACAGAAGTGATGTTACAGAAACCTTTGCAACGGAGACTGTGTTGCATAAATTTTTGCAACAAAGATCCTGTTGCAGAAAACTTTTGCAACATAGGTCATGTTACAATATTTTTTTCTTCATATTTTTGCAACATAGGTGATGTTGTGGAAAAAACTTTTGCAACATAGATGATGTTACAGAAATTTTTGCAAATGGAGATGATGCTGCAGAAACGCCGCCCGCCATTGCCGACGCACGCAGCAGCAAGCCCGTCATTGATTGCAACTCCGTCGCCGTTACTGATTGCAATCAGCTCGCAACAGTCATCAGTGGTTCTCAAAAGCAACGCTTGCGTTGTAGATCTCAGGGACCGGTGACCGACCTTGCAACGGTGGTGGTCTGTGGCGGTTGCAACAACAGTGGCTCGTCCACATAGCATCAGCACCAAGCATTGGTCATGCTGCTAGCAGCCCTTGATGTGGGATGGCTGGGGAGACGGGAGAGGAGCAAGGAGTAATGGAGGGGAAGCTCTGCTGCGAGTAGGAGTCAGTGGGGAAGAGAGAGCTCCGACCGGGAAGTGGGCTGCGGAGAATGAGAGGGCACATGGGATGTGTGAGGAAGAAGGGGCGAGATCTGCAGAGGAACCGAGGAAGAGATAAGGTCTCGTTGCTGCGTAGATGTGCAGGGACACGTGGCTTCCGCGGGATGCGGCGGACGAATTGATGAGATCAGTCGGGTGATGATAAGCCTTTCCCCAGATATTTGGGTGAAATTTTACGTTAAGCTAATTGAAGTTTTAATGCCAGAGCTTATACTGCTTTACATGAGCTAAACAAATAACTGGTCTTTTTACTTACTGCTTAATAACTATTAAGCAGATTCAATTAAACGAGTTCAAATTTAAAGTAAAACTTGAATTGATTTGGTTGGGGTGCGCCGGGCCAGGGCAGCAGTGCAACGCCCAGGCGACGCGTGTGGGCCCCAGCAGCAAGCTACTGTGATGGGCTCACCCCCACGAAAAATAAATTTAATATCGTTGTGGGCACATGGCCCACATATCAGATATTAAACTGATAAGAACAGATACTACACTTGATCTTAGCCAAAAGGCCGAGAAAGGTATGAGTTGAAACGGTGGCCACCCCGGGTCTTTATAGCCTCGCGGCGCTGCGCTCCCTCCTCGCTAGGCGATGTGGTACTAAACGAGTCGCGCAGAACCAGGCGTGAGGCGAGTCGCGAGGACGGTGAGCTGGCTCCGCGTGACCTCGCATGGGCCGCCGGGTTAGGCAAAGAGCCTGCTGAATTGGGCCTTTCTCGACACCAGTACTTGCGAGCTCCTCTGTAAAGGGGAAAAACAGTGGTTGTGGGCCCTGGTGGCAGTCAGGTAGGAGTACCTTATAGGCTTTTACCAATTCAAGTTTGCTTAGAAAAAACCAATTCAAGTGATGATTTCCTGTTCCTAAAAGAAGTGATGATTTCCTCACCGTAAAATAGTTGGAAGTTATGTGGAAATTTTTCTCACAAATAAACGTGACGCGGAAAATTCATGGGAATATCACTGTGATTCAAGCTGCTACTGAGCGCAAAGTGATTTGGCAGTATAACGACAGATAGTTTAAGTTTCGTTTAAACTTCTAATAATGCGGAGAACACACATGCTTGCAATTTCAATGAATTCCTTCACCAGATGCAGCGCAACAAAGTAAATGTATATGTTCTCTTCGATACACAACGATCATCCAAAACGCACAAGTTAAAGAGTTGGGAGATATATATGATTCCAACCGAAAGTACAACAAGCACTGTTACAAATGATTCACTTGACGTCCATTTCAATTCTACAAGAGCCAATTCCGCTGAATTGCTATGAGTGCAAACTAACACAATGGATGGTGTTGCAGGTTCAAATTTGAGCATTCAGCAACTCCGGGTCAAGTTTTACCCAACCATTGTTCGCTTTCTGCCCCGCTGCCTGACTGAAAAATTCATGCAAAGAACAGAAACAAGCCAAGGTGTTAGGTTAACACAAGACAGCGAATAGACATCATACTTTGCAGAAGGGCCATGACCACGTATCGTACCTTGAGCTAGCTTGTTCGTAGTGGCGCACCACTGCCTTGAAGCTTTTCGGTACGCTGCGAGGATCTTCGCCATCTAATTCAAAGCAAAAATGGGTGGCTGTTACCCACAAAACTGGAACAGTAATAAACGTAGTCCATGTCGAGCACAGAAAGTCCCATGGCATCGGACTAACTGCTACTACCTCCGTCCCATAATATATGAGCGTTTTTGACACTACACTAGTGTCAAAGACGCTCTTATATTATGGGACGGAGGGAGTAATATATTCTGATTTGTCAAAATCCATGTTATTTTGGAACACCATTCTTCTAAGGCAGGGTGTGAAAACCGGCTAGGAAGTCACATACAAGACATGAATATTTCCTCAAGATAAATGGAGTAGGTGTACTAACAATCGCAGAATAACAACAACAACAACAACAACAACAAAGCCTTTAGTCCCAAACAAGTTGGGGTAGGCTAGAGGTGAAACTCATAAGATCTCGCGACCAACTCATGGTTCTGGCACATGGATAGCAAGCTTCCACGCACCCCTGTCCATGGCTAGTTCTTTGGTGATGCTCCAATCCTTCAGATCTCTCTTTACGGAATTAATTTAACAATCGCAGAATAACAATTCTGACAAATTAATTTAACCTTGTGGTCTCTGTATATGTATGTCATTTTGGACACTGTACGGTATACAGGAGGTAACCTGCGTGCTAGTTGACCGACTGAAAGTAATGCTAATATGTCGATCATTATATATACATACTTTCAATATGGTCAGTTTTCATGTTTTTACCATCATATGTTTTTTATCGAATATAGTTAGAAGTGTTTCAAAAATGGACAGTTTACTGTCAAGTCAGACTACCACCTGCGCATAGCAAAGAACCGTGTGAAGACTGGATGGCCAGAATCTTCCTCGATAGCCGCCGGCCACAAGGAGTGGCTTCCCCTTTGGGACACAGGGGCTCCAAATAAATAAAAAGATCATACTGGGTGACTAATGCGCAATGGGCTAACTGTTGGAGCCGAACTCCTTCATCGACGTATCAAGGTGGGTGTGTTTTGTGCTACATGTGGTAGGGAGGAAATGATGTACCATAGGTTTTGGGAATGTCCTCAGCACTGTTCTGGAAATTCATGCACTCGGAATTGAGAGCTCCGGTGGTGATCCCGCCGGTTTTGACAGGCTCTCAGAG
Source organism: Elymus sibiricus (assembly GCA_039707655.1). NCBI lineage: Eukaryota > Viridiplantae > Streptophyta > Magnoliopsida > Poales > Poaceae > Elymus > Elymus sibiricus. The sequence continues at coordinate 419,043,061 of CM077667.1, forward strand.
CGCACTATCTAAATGGCTGCCATTGTAGTTTGCTGACGCTTCAGAAGAGGAAAGAGGCACAATGGTGCAGGGTGTTTATGCACTCTGGCTAACAAAGAATGATACGTGTGAAGGCAAGAAGATCGCAGATGCACATGTGATAGCAGGTTCAGTGATGGCCCATATGGAGGACTGGAAGTCGGTCCATGGAAACAAGGAGATGAAAATGCATCAGGCGACGGCGGGAAGATGGCGACCACCTGAGATCGGGTGGATGAAAGCCAATGTGGATGGTGCAATGTCAAAAGCTGGGGACAAATGGGCTGGTGGCATGGTCTTCAGGGATCATGACGACGCATTCAGACGGGGTGCCTGCCATGTCTTCCCTTCGGTTTCCAACCCCGAGGTTGCTGAACTTCTCGTGTGCTGGTGTGCTTTCAAGCTTGCAATGGAGATGAACATTCTGAAACTTCATGTCGAGATAGATTGCAAGGCTGTGATAAGTATGCTAAATGATCCAACGAAGAACTTGTCAGCCGCTGGGCCAATCGTTCAGAAGGAGAAAGAGTTGCTGCGCACTCGAATGGACTTCAAAGTTAGCTGGGTTCGGCGATCGGTTAATGGTACTTGCTCATGCTTTAGCAAGAGAGGGGGTGAATAACGATTTGTGTAAGGTGTGGGCTCCTGCTCCACCAGACTGTATTCTGGGTACTGTTTTCTGCTTGAGACCCCTGGACTCTAGAATAAATAGCATGAATGGTGATTTTCAAAAAAAAAAACTGGCTACACCTTGTGCAAAAATGTATACAATTATATATGGAGGGGCTAGGATACCATTGATATGGTAAGAGTCATGACTTGGAGTAAACAAAAGACACAAAATATCCTAGTGTTAGATACATTCATATCTAGACGAATCTAAGACAAGTAATATGGACCGGAGGGAGTACATGATTTACACAATTCGCTTACCACATCCCCACATGAAGAATGCATGGAAATCAAGGCTCTCTCAAGAACATATAGGTCCACTGCCTTGTCCTCGGGAATAGTTGATGTAAAGCTCAGACCAAAATCAATAAGAACCTGCAAAATGAAAATATAACGTGGTAAATTGATAGCCAGATGCACTTTTAAGTTAACACAGTAAATAGATGAATTAAAACAGGGGGAAAACAAAGAATATTGTGCGCACCAGTTGATTGGTGCTGCTCTTGATCATCATATTTGAAGTAGTCAAATCACCATGAACAAGACCTCCATCGTGTAGTTTGCCAACTGCATTCCCTATCTGTGTGGCAATGTCATTAAGACGTTCTTCATTTATCCCATTTGACCCAAATCCAAGAAGAATATCTTTGACGCACAAGCCATCCACATACTCAAAGGTTAATGTATGTGGAAGAGGGTCCACAGCATACAGAACTGGTGTAGGTACACCAAGCCGTCTTGCTTTTGTCATGCATCTAGCTTCCTACAGATGGAAGGTAGACCGAGGTAAGCCAAGTTTTAATATCATTTGTACATGTTACAAACTAACACGTGACTACATATCACTGTATGATTCTATCATTTTCTTTCAATATGAAACTGTACAAGAGTTAGAATTCTATATCCTTAAAAGCATATGAAACTCTTTGCGGCTTGATAAACAAAATAAGAAAGAAAGTTGGTATCAATACTATTCAACTTTGAAAGAATGTTTGTACAATTAATCTTAACGTAAAGAAAACTGGAAGGGGTAGATTATCTCAAAAGAAAATCACATAGGTTAAGGAGACTGACAGCATTTAAGCGCTTTAGAGTCAGCTTTGAGTCCAGCAATGGGTGTCGGTACTTCTTTGAAAAGCGCTCTTTGATTACGCATTTTCGTCCAACAAATGTAGAAACAAATACCCTCTGCAAACAAGCAAACAAACTATTGAAAACAGGTAAGGGAGAAACTGAAACTATATAAGTCTGGAGTTTTGACTCACTCCTTCAGCCCCCTGCTTTAGTAGCACACCAAAATCTTGTTGTTGCTCCTGAGATATGTCCATAAAGTTCGATGTGCGCTTAAAACAGAACTGTAACGATGACAGTAAAGATAAGGGGGAAAAGTCAGCAAACAAAAAAACTAATCATAACAGTACACTTTATGATAGAGAACTTCGAAATACGGAGGACAATTGCTATACAATACAGCCAGAGTACCAGTCATATTTGCAAACTACTACCTCCGTTCCTAAATATAAGTCCTTTTAGATATTCCACTACGGATTACATAAGAAGCAAAATGAGTGAATCTATACTCTAAAGTATGTCTATATACATCCGTATGTAGTTCGTAGTGGAATCTCTAAAAAGACTTATATTTAGGAACAGAGGGAGTACTATAATGGGCAGAATGGCAATAAAATACTAAAAGCAAAAGTAACAGCTTCACTGAATTATAGTAAGTTCACTTGACTTTATTGAAACAGTAGTCATGGAACGGACTCCACATAAAATAGGGTAATTACATGTAAGTTTCAGAAAAGATTTGACAACTGATTAATTGAGTTTACTAAGTAACATCTAAAACAAGGGTGTTCATCACATAGTTCCAAACCAAAGGGTTAGAAGCAAATATGCTTGGATAAGTTGACTAGTCCCATAGTACATAGACTACCTGCTTTGTCCTGGGACACTAGTATCCTACTTCTTTATTGCTCCAGCAGCAGTGCCCTTCTTAGTTCGGATCAAGCTCTTACAGTTCTGAGATGTCTGTCTTTGTGCAGGACGAACTGGTCTGAATACTTCTGTCTTAAGGGGATCCAACAGATCCTCTGAGCACTCTAACACAATGCCATTCTTAGTAGCATCATCCCATAACTCCTTTGCAACCTCGAATCTACCGTTCCTAGAAAGCTTTTCTATAAGCAGATCATATGTATGAGTGTCCACTAACTCACAACTCTTCATAATATTGAACATGTCAAGAGCATGATCAACTTTCTCTGTTCCACAAAGGATGCCAATGAGGCCATGGAAAAACTTTGCTGTCAGAAGCACCCCACTTTCAAGCATATCTTCTACAAGCCTTTTCCCTCTGATAATTCTATCGGTCAAATAGAGGACCTTAACTACAAGATAGTAGCTAACCCAGTCAGGTGAGCACCCTTCTTCTCCTTCCCTCATCAAATAGAGGATTCTGTATGCCTCTTTCACTCTTCTTGCTCGTCCCAAACAAGAGAGTAAAATGTTGAAGCTGGAGGAATCAGGGGTGACACCATAGGACCTCATCTCTGCTAAGATATCCATAGCCTCAGGAACAAGTGCAGAAGGATTAAACTTGAGGTTTCTATGGCACACGCAGTTTAGAAAGTCATTGAACGACGGCAATCCCATTGGGCAGCCTGAGGACTTGATATCATCAAGGACTCTCCGAGCTTCCTTAGCATTTCCATGGACACACCATCCATGGAGGAGGCTACGCTGAACGATGCTGACCATGGGCTCCGCTGAGAGCTCGCTCTTATGGTGCCACACAACACCCTGAGCCTCACGAGCATAGCCCTTCATGCACAATATTTGGACCATGGCAAGGCTGCTGCACCATATGCCTTCCCCTCCAGCACCTGGACCTTTCTGAGGCAGCAATTTCTGCCTCTCCAAGCCTCTGAACAACCTAACAGCCTCATCCTCCTTCCCTGCCTTGACAAGAGCCTCGACCACCGCGGTGAACGTCTCCGGGGCCATCCTCCGCCCATCCTTCTCCCTATCTCCGACAGCAATTTTCATCGCGGTGAGATCACCCATCCGCGCAAGCACCGCAATCGCCCTGTCGTGCTCCTCATCCCCCAATCCAGCGGGGTCCTTGGAGCGGCACCACGACAGGAACCGCAGCAGCCTCCTGCCCGAATCACTTCTCTCGCTACACGAGTCGATCACCCGCCTGACCAGGGCCGGCGATATGGCCAAGTTCAGGTTATCTAGCCTGCTTCCCACCTCGTCCAGGCTCCCGGAGGCGAAGCACACGACGTCGCGCACCGCCGCCTCTGAGCCCCCCTCCTGCCACGCGCCGGAGCACATAGGGCGACGGATTCGGCAGCGGCCCGGCCACCAGCTTGGCGTGAGGGCGCTCTGGCTCAGGCTAAGTGCCGTTACTGATCTCCTCATCACCGTCGCCATCACGGCCCGGTGAACCCCCAACGCAATACGGTCACAAAGTGGTCTGGAGGAGAGAGGACCGGGGGGGGGGGGGGGGGGGTCGTAGTGAACTGACCTTTATGGGTTTACACGGCCTCCGCCGCCAACGACGCGCTGCTCCGGGGCGAGGCTGACGGAGGAGGAGGGCGGAGGCGGAGGCGGCGGCGGCGGCGGCGGGGTTCGGAACAGAAGCACTGCTGGCCAATGCAGAGAACCTAGGCCTCAAAGGCCACACGGCCTTTCGGTGAGTAACTGGGCCGGTACTCCGTAGCAAATTGTGAGGAGATCAGTGTTGGGGGTTCACCGGGCCGAGATGGCCTTTGGGTGACTGCGAAAACAAAAGTGGATTTCACACAAATAGTTAAAAGAAACTTTTTGCTCAAAAAAGTTAAAAGAAACTCAGGTATTTCTCAAAAAAAAGTTGAAAAAACTCAGGTGAATTATTATTATTTTTGCGCTGGAGCTCAGGTGAATTTACCTGTCAAGAAAACTTCAGTGGATTAATGTTAAACTAAAAAAAATAGTCATTAAATCACAGTGTATGTGCTAATGATTGCCACAAGAACATTGCAACAATGTGTATGATTAACAGGGGCCTCATCCCAAACAACAAGAGAAGTTTTTTGGATAAGTTCTACCAAGTGTGTATTTTTCTTTATACTGCCCATGGAACTTTGAGAAATATCTAATGGAATTTTAAAATGCGAATGGGGGGTTCGACCCTGGTAGCAGTAGGGAAGCAATTCCTGATGATCCAACTGCTAATGCAATTTTTCCTTTGCTTCTTACAAAATTAAGCAAAGTAGTCCATAAGAAAGTTTTCCCAGTTTCTTTGTATCCATAAACAAAAAAATGTTTGACCTTCAACATTCATCACAAAATTGTAAATAGTATCAAAAACATATTTCTGGTTGTTGTTCAGCATTAAAATATTGTCATTTCAAGTGGCAGCCATAGCAGGCACATCATAATTGAGCTCATCTAGTAGTAGCCTACTTTGTCCAGAAATATTCATAGTATCATCATGTAGCGGCAAATTAAAATGAGATAAGAAATATCCTTCATCTCTTAGCAAATTATCCAATTCATTCAAAAGATAATATGAAAGATATATACTACCTCTGTTCGTTTTTATAAGACGTTCTAGGCATTCAGACACCGCCCAAGACAGTACAAAGCAGGTTGTCCGAAACGTCTTATAAAAGTGAACGGAGGGATTATCTACTAAGGGATTGCTATCTTGACTATGGTTGTGATTCAATTGATGTGCTGCATCTTCAGACATTTTATACGTGTGGTCATCAAAAAGTTTTCTAGGATTTGTTACTTCACAAAAGAGCAAAATTGTGACAAACATTGAACCATTCTTGGTCATCACCAAGGAGACCTAAAGCCTCACATGCAGCTCGAAATGTAGGATATTCATGGCCGTTTATAGTTTTGATTTGAGTGAAGGAGGTTGGACCATTGACAATGTTGAGCAACAAGCGTAGATAGTGAGGTCTCCTTGGGAAGGGTGGACATAAGCAATTTTGTCAATTATTTTAGAACCACGACGATGATCCCAGTATTTGCCATTTGAGTTGGAGTGCCATGTAAAATTTTCAGGAAAGTCTGTGTAGGTGTATTGTTTAGCCAGAGGGTCTTGCATATTAGCTTCTAACCATGCCGTCAACTTGTCATGTTCCTTAGATTTTCAACACTTCTTCAAGCTCATCATCTTCTGAGTAAATAAAACTATTCTCAAATGGAAGAGGAACCAGAAGTCTTTCTACGAAAAGATCTACATAGTGAATATCATACTCTAGCAAGTGCCCAGAAGACTCATTTGGTGTGATACAACGGCATTCTAGACAATTTTATATTTCATTGACTGTTTCACTCGATGAATTAGATGATCCAATGGATTTTAGTTCTGGCGCAATCAAATCTTTCTATCACATACTTGAAAAGATATTTGTGCATGACATCATGATTAACCTTCTGTACATTTATGTGAGCTTGATATTTAACTGCCAAGTCAACATTGTGAGGAACAACAAATCTGTTATCAATGTCAACTCAATTTTTGTTGACAGTTATTCCATTGTTTGGCCGAGCATATTGAGTAAACCCGTTCTCCAATATAGTTGTTTGCTCACAAAAATCTTTAGGATAGAAGTTTGTGCATTTTCCTTCAGACATACAGGGAGATTTAGTATTTAGATTTCCGCAAGGTCCGTGTATTATGAATGAAGATATTACATCATAAACTATTGGACATTTTAAGGATCTGGCAACCGAGCCGAAATAAGAAAGTCTATCTTTTTCGCGTCTACGGGTTCATCTTTGGATAGCCATATGATGATATGGACATGATGAAGTCCACGTTTCTGAAATTCAATGGTGTAGATAACTACAGAAGATAGACATGTTATTTACATAAACGAAATGTTGGATTCATACAACATAAATTCAATTAATGATGTGGACAAGACAAATTACCTGCATTTGTTGGTCTGGAGAGTTGTTTCTGTTTAATATCATCCATTAGCATATTTAGCTTCATTTTGAATACCCTAATGACAATATCCGAACGGTCAGAAGGTTGTTGCCCTGGAATGGATGATATAGTCTCTCTACTATTTCAGGCCAACCTGCATTTGAAGTGAATATGACAAAGAGATCTGGGTAGCCATATTTCCTATAGCGATGTAGTTTGGATAGCTTTGTGTCATTTATCGCGGGCCTCCGATGAATTAAGATGAAAATATAATCCTCTGACCAACCGAAGAACCGGATGTATTACCTCTTGAGACGGAATTGGCCAACACATTATGTGGTGATGATCTTTATTTTTTCTGAAATCCGGGCTTGTGATAGAATGCAATACGATATTCTTCAACACAACAATAACTACCCACTTGATGAGCTTGTGTCAATCTTTTACCTCTTAATGGCGTGTTGAAATCACCTGTCTATCATGTAGCCGATATGCATAGTACTCTAGCATAGTTACTTTCTGACGTCGTATAGCTTGACTTTGTGGCAAGGTGCGGTACGTGAGGTCATAATGGTAACCATCCTCTTCATATGGAAATAATAGAGGATACTGTATAGCCATAAACTTGCAATGTTGTAATCCTGATGAACATTTATCTATTATAATGTCCCGCCCAACATCAGTTGACCCAACATCACCAACAACCAACCCTACAACCTCAGATGCGACCGGAGCACTATATATGTCTCCATGTGCATCAGGCTTGCCGTATGATCTGATAACGAACTGGCCAGGAGCATCTACAATCAATATTTCCCATGTTGTTCCATGTATGGTAAGCATTGATATAAGGGACTAGAAATATCTTGAGTAGCATTGAAAGAAAGGTGGGCAGACGAAGAGCGAGATGACGAAGGTCCAGAAGATGCAGTAACATTTATGCGGTTTCTAACCTCATGATCTGTATCATAGATGTACAATTGTGCATATTCTGGTCGACGATACTTAGGTCGCATTAGAGAACCGGTACGATGACAGACTTGACCACTAATCTTGAAAAGGGTGCTCAGACATCATTGATGTCTACTACACAACTTTTTCTTGTAGACTCGTGTTGGGCCTCCAAGCGCAGAGTTTTGTAGGACAGTAGAAAATTTCCCTCAAGTGGATGACCTAAGGTTTATCAATTCATGGGAGGTGAAGATGGTCTCTCTCAAACACCCCTGCAACCAAATAAAAAAAGTCTCTTGTGTCCCCAACACAACAAATACAATGGTAAATTGTATAGGTGCACTAGTTCGGTGAAGAGATGGTGATACAAGTGTAGTAATGATAGTAGATATTGATTTTTGTAATAGTAACAATAAAAAACAGCAAGGTAGCAAGTAATAAAAGTGAGCACAAACGGTATTGCAATGCTTGAAAACAAGGCCTAGGGTCCGTACTTTCGCTAGTGCAATCTCTCAACAATGCTAATATAATTGGATCACATAACCACCCCTCAACGTGCAACGAAGAATCACTCCAAAGTTCTTATCTAGCGGAGAACGTAAGAAGAAATTGTTTGTAGGGTACGAAACCACCTTAAAGTTATCCTTTCCGATCGATCTATCCAAGAGTTCATACTAAAATAACACCAAGTTATCCTTTCCGATCAATCTATCTAAGAGTTCGTACTAAAATAACACCATATGATACGCATCAACCAACTATAATGTCACCTAGATACTCCAATGTCACCATAAGTATCCATGAGTTAATTATACGATACGCATCAATCAATTTCAGATTCATAATACTCAATCCAACACAAAAAACCTCAAAGAGTGCCCCAAGATTTCTACCGGAGAAAGTAGGACGAAAACGTGCATCAACCCATATGCATAGATTACCCCAATGTCACCTCGGGAATCCGCGAGTTGAGTGCCAAGACATAGATCAAGTGCTTTCAAATCCATAAAAGTATTCAATCCGGTAATAACGAAATCTCAAAGGGAAAACTCAATTCATCACAACAAGATAGAGAGGGGAAAACACCATATGATCCAACTATATTAACAAAGCCCGCGATACATCAAGATCGTGGCATCTCAAGAACACGAGAGAGAGAGAGAGATTGAACACATAGCTACTGGTACAAACCGTCAGCCCCGAGGGTGGACTACTCCCTCCTCGTCATGGCCTCTGCCGAGATGATGAAGATGGCCACCGGAGATGATCTACCCTCTCCGGCAGGGTACTGGAACGCCTCCAGATTGGTTTTTCATCGATATAGAGAGTTGCGGCGGCGGAACTTTTGATCTAGGGTTATTTCTGGGGGTTTCTGAATATATAGGATTTTTGGGTGTTGGTTTCACGCGGAGATGGGCCACGAGTGGAGCACAACCCACCAGGGCGCGCCAGAGGGGCCTGGCTTGCCCTGGTGGGTTGTGCCCACCTCGTGGCTCTCCTGGCCCTCCAACGAAGCTTCTAGTGCCTTTTTTGTTCCAAAAAAATCGTCAAAAAGTTTTGTTGCATTTGGAGAACTTTGATTTCTGCACAAAAAACAACACCATGCTAGTTCTGCTGAAAACAGCGTCAGTCCGGGTTAGTTCCAGAAAATGATATAAAGTTGCTATAAGATGATTGTAAAACATCCAAGAATGATAATATAACAGCATGGAACAAACAAAAATTATAGATACGTTGGAGACGTATCAATCATTTATGGAATCAATGACTTTAGCGCCCATTGAAGTCATCGCAAACATGGTATTATACTGCCGAATATGATAAAAAAAAAGTGGTTTGAAATTGCAGTATTGCGTGAGGCCCATAAATCCAATAGAGGGTGGGGAGGAGGATCATATGGTTTCAGCAAGATTTTCCCTCCTTTACAACACAAATTACATGTTGGATCAAAATATGTCTCTCTGTGCGGATACGCTCTTCATACTAAAACAAAGAACCACAATGTTTGCATGAATGTGTGTCCCCCCAAGGTTTAAGGGTTGAAAGATAGTTCCTCAAAGATAGCCCGTGTATATTTCTCTTAATTTGTACAAAGAAGGGACTTCAATTTGCAATACATGGATTGGTAAATAATAAAAGCTTACGATTATGGATTAATGCCAGATTTGGTGTTTGCAAAAGCTGACGTAGAGAACTCTCCGGTTAATCGTTGACGCACTGAATGTTCAACTACAGATGTTGTTGTTGGTTGATATGAAGCATAGGTTGATGGAATAATCTGGACGCAATACATGTATCAAAACATATATAAGGGACAAAATTATCCTAATCAACCTCAGTTCCTAAGTTGTGTACGCCGGTGGCGGTTATCGGAAGAAGAATATTGGTTTATTTCAGGTGTGACAACTAGTTGTGACTAGTGGCGCCCCGGCGGGGGCGCCACGACCACGTGGTATTGAATGGGTACCACGATTTATAGAAGAATTTTCGCCACTATCCATCTTTGCGGAGCATGCACACAAAATTGCCTTAAATGGAAGCAGATTGTAGTCTATATGTTTAAATAAATATATCACAGAAAATAATCCAGATAGAAAATTCATATCATATCTAATATGCATGGAAACAAATGGATGGTGCATATGTTTGGATACCAATGCAAGAAGCAGGGGACCACTGCAAAAATGAAATGAAGCCAATCCGATGAGCAATAGACCTACTAAGGAGAAGTTGAAGCACCTTTCGATCCAGAGAGCAATCTGCAAAAATAATAATTAAACATAAGTCCGGGGATAGGAGAAATCCCGGATGACTGAAAATAGGAAACGTGCAGGAGGAGGAAAATAACTACAATATAATGATAAAATAAAAATGAACAAATAGATTAGTAAAATGATGATATGGGCTTTTGTACTATGTCCATCCTAAATGAAATACATGTGCAGGTCGCACTGCTAACCAATTTGTGTAAGCATGTATTATATGTATATCGAATAGCAATTTAGCGAAATAAGAATTTGAAAGAAATGCAAGGAGCAAGCGACCTGTGGAAGTGATGTAGCCAATCCAAGAAGAAGTGAGCACGTACTGAACGTGCCGGTCTTTTGATTTTAGCACGGATTAGAGTATTTTTTTTGAGCAATTTGACAAAATATCACACCTTTCCTGGGACTTTGCTCTAGTACCACACCTTTCTTTTTATTGGTCTGATTAACATACGTTTGATGATAGGTGGATAAAACACCATAAACTGAGTTTTTTTCTTCCTTTCCACGTCATAATTTTTTGGACGAAATTGCCCTTCTGTTGTTTGATCACGATCAACTCACAGGCGACAGGGCCGAAGCACCGCGCCGCCACCTCGCCGTGCTTCCTCCACCTTGCCACCACCTCGCCGTGCTTCCTTCCAGCCACGCCCATCGACAGTCGACTGACAGGTTTCTCTCATCCTCCCTCTCCCTATATCTCTCCCCTCCTCCCTCTCTCCCTCCCTCATATCGCATAGCAACTACTTCCCTTCAATATCGTTACACATGTGAAATGTTTTCCTGTTAAACAATGCCTTTTGTGCAGTTAATCATCTCTTGCTAGCCCTCTTGGGGGCTAGCTCCATTGGTTGTCCCACAAGCCAGCCCTTGCCCTATGACGAGGAGGTAACCCTTTTTTTTGCTTTCTGCAATATCTCTACAAACATGTCATGCTTTTTGTATCATAACCGATGCTTTTTTGTGTAGTCAATCATCTCTTAATAGCCCTCTTGGAGTGACATCTTCATCGTCTATCCTAAAAGGCAGTCCGGGTCCAATCACAAGGAGGTGAAACAAACCAATGCTTTTCAAAAATAGTGTATAGCATCGGTCCTATTTTTTTAATGCATGAAATTGTTGGGGAACGTTGCATGGGAAACAAAAAAATTCCTACGCTTCACCAAGATCAATCTAGGAGATGAGCATCTACGAGAGGAGAGATCGGATCCACATACCCTTGTAGATCGCTAAGCGGGAAGCGTTAAGAAACACGGTTGATGTAGTCGAACGTATTCGCGATCCAAATCGCAAGCCGTCCCACGATCCAATCACGATCTAGCGCCGAACGGACGGCACCTCCGCGTTCAGCACACGTACAGCTCGATGACGATCTCCGCCTCCTTGATCTAGCAAGCGAGGGCAGAGAGGTAGATGAGTTCTCCGGCAGCACAACGGCGTGGTGGCGGTGGTGGTGGAGCTGTTCCGATAGGGCTTCACCGAGCACTACCGAAATCGATCTAGAGGAGAACTAATCTAGAGGGAGAGAGAGAGGGCTGCGCCGTGGCTTGGGGTGCGGCTGCCCTCCCTCTCCCTCTCTATTTATAAGAGGAAGGGGTAGGTGGGGTGCAGCCCTAGCCCCTCCTTCAAGGAGGGGTTCGGCCGAAGCGGGGGGGGGAGGAGTCCTCCTCCCACAAGGGACGTGGGAACCCTAGGGAGGAGTCCCTCCCCTCCAAGGCACCTCCACCCTTTTTCCTTTGGGCGCATGGGCCCTTATGGGGTTGGCTACCCAGCCCACCAGGGGCTGGTGCGCCACCTCTTGGGCCCATGTGCCCCCCCCCCCGGGGTGGGTGGGCCCCTCCCGGTGGACCCCCGAAACCCTTTCGGCACTCCCGGTACGCTACCGAAAACACCAGAAACTTTTCCGGAACCCGAATACCACTTTCCTATATATAAATCTTTACCTCCGGACCATTCCGGAGCTCCTCTTGTCGTACGGGATCTCATCTGGGACTCCGAACAACCTTCGGTCACCAACATACATAACTCAATAATACCAAAACGTCACCGAACGTTAAGTGTGCAGACCCTGCGGGTTCGAGAACTATGTAGACATGACCGAGACACCTCTATGGTCAATAACCAATAGCGGGACCTGGATGCCCATATTGGTTCCTACATATTCTACGAAGATCTTTATCGGTTGAACCTCTATGTCAAGGATTAAGTTAATCTCGTACGTTGTTCCCTTTGTTTATCGGTATGTTACTTGCCCGAGATTCGATCGTCGGTATCTCCATACCTAGTTCAATCTCGTTACCGGCAAGTCTCTTTACTCGTTCCGTAATACAAGATCCCGTGGCTAACTCTTTAGTCACTTTGCTTGCAAGCTCATTGTGATGTTGTATTACCGAGTGGGCCCCGAGATACCTCTCCGTCACACGGAGTAACAAATCCCAGTCTTGATCCATGCCAACTCAACAGACACCCTCGGAGACACGTGTAGAGCATATTTATAGTCACCCAGTTACGTTGTGACGTTTGATACACACAAGGTACTCCTCCGGTGTCAGTGAGTTACATGATCTCATGGTCATAGGAACATATACTTGACATGCAGAAAACGATAGCAATAAACTGACACGATCATATGCTACGTTCATAGTTTGGGTCTTGTCCATCACATCATTCTCCTAATGATGCGATCCCGTTTTCAAATGACAACTCATGTCTATGGCCAGGAAACCTTGACCATCTTTGTTCAACGAGCTAGTCCTATAGAGGCTCACTAGGGAAACGATGTTGTCTATGTACCCACACATGTATTTGAGTTTCCAATCAATACAATTATAGCATGGATAATAAACAATTATCATGAACAAGGAAATATAATAATAACCATTTTATTATTGCCTCTAGGGCATATTTCCAACAGTCTCCCACTTGCACTAGAGTCAATAATCTAGCTCACATCACTATGTGATTTACATTGTAATGAATTTAACACCCATACAGTTCTGGTGTTGATCATGTTTCCCTCGTGGAAGAGGCTTAGTCAACGGATCTGCGACATTCAGATCCGTGTGTACTTTGCAAATATTTATGTCACCCTCCTCGATGTAATCGCGGATGGAATTGAAGCGTCGCTTTATGTGTCTGGTCCTCTTGTGAAACCTTGGTTCCTTGGCTAGAGCAATGGCACCAGTGTTGTCACACAACAGAGTCATTGGGTCCAGTGCACTGGGCACAACTCCAAGATCCGTCATGAACTGCTTCATCCAGACACCTTCCTTCGCCTCCTTCGAGGCAGCTATGTACTCCGCTTCACATGTAGAATCAGCTACCATGCTTTGCTTGGAACTGCACCAGCTTACTGCTCCTCCATTGAGAATAAATATGTAACCGGTTTGAGACTTAGAGTCATCCGGATCAGTGTCAAAGCTTGCATCGACGTAACCCTTTACGACGAGCTTTTGATCACCTCCATAAATGAGAAACATTTCCTTAGTCCTTTTCAGGTACTTTAGGATATTCTTGACCGTCGTCCAGTGATCCACACCTGGATTACTTTGAAACCTTCCGGCCATACTTATGGAAAGGCTGACGTCTGGTCTTGTGCACAACATTGCATACATGATAGAGCCTATGGCAGAAGCATAGGGGATGACACTCATCTTTTCTCTATCCTCTGCAGTCACTGGGCATTGAGTCTTACTCAACTTCACACCTTATAACACAGGCAATAACCCTTTCTTGGACTGATCCGTTTTGAACTTCTTCAAAACTTTATCAAGGTATGTGCTCTGTGAAAGTCCTATTAAGCGTCTTGATCTATCTCTATAGATCTTGATGCCTAATATGAAAGCAGCTTCTCCTAGGTCCTTCATTGAAAAACTCTTGTTTGAATATTCCTTCACGCTTTCCAAAAATTCTATATTGTTTCCAATCAGAAATTTTTCATCCACATATAATATTAGAAACACTATAGAGCTCCCACTCACTTTCTTGTAAATACAAGCTTCTCCATAAACTTGTATAAACCAAAACGCTTTGATCGCCTCATCAAAGCGCTTATTCCAACTCTGAGATGCCTGCACCAGTCCATAAATGGATCGCTAGAGCTTGCAAACTCTGTCACCATTCTCTGGATCGACAAAACCTTCTGGTTGCATCATATACAACTCTTCCTCAAGGAAACCGTTGAGGAACGCTGTTTTGACATCCAGCTGCCAAATTTCATAATCGAAAAATGTAGCTATTGCTAACATGATTCTGACGGACTTAAGCATCACTACGGGAGAGAAAGTCTCATCGTAGTCAATTCCTTGAACTTGTGAAAAACCCTTTGCCACAAGTCGAGCTTTATAGACGGTGACATTACCGTCCGCGTCCGTCTTCCTCTTAAAGATCCATTTATTCTGAATGGCCTTTCGCCCTTCAGGTAATACTTCGAAAGTCCACACTTTGTTTTCATACATGGATCCTATCTTGGATTTCATGGCCTCTAAACATTTGTCAGAATCCGGGCCCACCATCGCTTCTTCATAGCTCGTAGGTTCGTCGTTGTCCAACAACATGACCTTTAAGACAGGGTTACCGTACCATTCAGGAGGAGTACGTGCCCTTGTCGACCTACGAGGTTTGACAGTAACTTGATCCGAAGCTTCATGATCACTATCATTAGCTTCCTCTTCAACTGATGTAGGCTCCACAGAAACATCTTTCTGCGCTGCGCTACTCTCTGGTTGAAGTGAAGGTTCAACAACCTCATCAAGTTCTATCTTCCTCCCACTCAATTCTTTCGAGAGAAACTCTTTCTCGAGAAATGACCCGTTCTTGGCGACAAACACTTTGCCTTCGGATCTGAGATAGAAGGTTTACCCAACCGTCTCTTTTGGGTATCCTATGAAGACGTATTTCTCTGCTTTGGGTTCCAGCTTTTCAGGCTGAAGCTTTTTGACATAAGCATCGCATCCCCAAACTTTAAGAAACGACAACTTTGGTTTCTTGCCAAACCACAGTTCATATGGCGTCGTCTCAACGGATTTAGATGGTGCCCTATTTAAAGTGAATGCAGCTGTCTCTAACGCATAATCCCAAAATGATAGCGGCAAATCGGCAAGAGACATCATAGACCGCACCATATCCAATAAGGTTCGATTACGACGTTCGGACACACCATTACGCTGTGGTGTTCTAGGTGGCATCAACTATGAAACAATTCCACATTGTCTTAAGTGATTGCCAAACTCATAACTCAGATATTCTCCTCCTCGATCAGATCGTAGGAATTTAATCTTCTTGTTACGATGATTCTCAACTTCACTCTGAAATTGCTTGAACTTTTCAAACGTTTCAGACTTATGTTTCATTAAGTAAATATACCCATATCTACTTAAGTCATCGGTGAAGGTGAGAAAATAACGATATCCATCGCGCGCCTCAATGCTCATCGGACCGCACACATCAGTATGTATGATTTCCAACAAGTCACTTGCCTGTTCCATTGTTCCAGAGAACGGGGTTTTAGTCATCTTGCCCACGAGGCATGGTTCACATGTGTCAAGTGATTCAAAATCAAGTGACTCCAAAAGTCCATCAGCATGGAGTTTCTTCATGCGTTTTACACCAATATGACCTAAGCGTCAACTCTACATCTTTTGGCATCAATGTTATGAACATGTGTATCATCACTATCGAGATTCAATAAGAATAAACCCCTCACAATGGGTGCATGACCATAAAAGATATTACTCATATAAATAGAACAACCATTATTCTCTGATTTAAATGAGTAACCGCCTCACAATAAACAAGATCCAGATATAATGTTCATGCTTAACGCGGACACTAAATAACAATTATTCAGGTTCATCACTAATCCCGATGGTAATCGAAGAGCGAGTGTGCCGACGGCGATCACATCAACCTTGGAACCATTTCCAACGCGCATCGTCACTTCGTCCCTTGCCAGCCTCCGTCTATTCCGCAGTTCCTGTTTTGAGTTGCAAATGTGAGCAACCGAACCGGTATCAAATACCCAGGCACTACAACGAGAGTTGGTAAGGTACACATCAATAACATGTATATCATATATACCTTGTTTGGTGTTGGCCGCCTTCTTGTCAGCTAGATACGTGGGGCAATTCCGATTCCAGTGGCTAGTACCCTTGCAATGAAAGCACTCAGTTTCTGGCTTGGGTCCAGCCTTGGGTTTCTTCATGGGAGGGGCAACTATTTTGCCACTCTTCTTGGAGTTACCCTTCTTGCCCTTGCCATTCTTCTTGAAACTAGTGGTTTTATTGACCATCAACACTTGATGCTCCTTCTGGATTTCTGACTCAGCAACTTTCAGTATCGCAAACAGCTCGGCGACTGACTTGTTCATCCCTTGCATGTTATAGTTCAACACAAAACTCTTGTAGTTTGGTGGCAGTGATTGAAGAACTATGTCAGTGATCGCCTCCGGTGGGAGAGCAATTCCCAACTCAGCTAGACGGTTGGAATACCTAGACATTCTGAGTATGTGTTCACTAACAGACCCGTTCTCCTCCATCTTGCAAGCATAGAACTTATCGGAGGTCTCATACCTCTCGATCCGGACATTCTTTTCAAAGATAAACTTCAACTCCTGGAACATCTCATATGCTCCATGATGTTCAAAACACCTTTGAAGTCCCGGCTCTAAGCCATACAACATAGCACACTGAACTATTGAGTAATCATCCGAACGCGACTGCCAGGCGTTCACAACGTCTGCAGATGACACTGGAGCGGGTGGCTCACCGAGCGGTGCATCAAGGACATAAGCCTTTTGGGAAGCTGTGAGGATAATCCTCAGATTACGGGCCCAGTCTACAAAGTTACTTCCATCATCTTTCAACTTGGCTTTCTCTAGGAACGCATTGAAATTCAAGGGAACTACTGCGCGAGCCATTGATCTACAACATAAGTTTGCAAAGACAAATTGGACTATTGTTCAAGATAATGAGTTTTAGTTAATCATATTACTTATAAACTCCCACTCAAATTGACATTCCTCCGGTCATCCTTGTGCTACATGATCCAAATTCACCAACCCAAGTCCGATCATCACGTGAGATGAGGTGGTTTCAATGGTGAACATCTTCATGTTGATCATATCTACTATATGACTCATGTTCGACCTTTCAGTCTCTTGTGTTTCGAGGCCATGTCTGTACATGCTAGGCTCGTCAAGTTTAACCCGAGTGTTCTGCATGTGCAACACTGGCTTGCACCCGTTGTATGCGAACGTAAAGTCTATCACACTCGATCATCACGTGGTGTCCCGAAACGACAAACTTTCGCAACGGTGCACACTCGGGGAGAACACAATTTTATCTTGAAATTTTAGTGAGGGGTCACCTTATAATGCTACCGTCGTCCAAAGCAAAATAAGATGCATAAAAGGATTAACTTCACATGCAAATCATAAGTGACATGATATGGCCATGAACTTGTGCTTTTGATCTCCATCTCCAAAGCACCGGCATGATCTCCATCGTCACCGGCATGACACCATGATCTCCATCATCTTGATCTCCATCAACGTGTCGCCATCGGGGTTGTCGCGCCAACCATGCTTCTACTACTATTTCTACCGCTTAGCGATAAAGTAAAGCATTACATAGCGCTTAATGAGTGACACGCAAGCCACATAATAATGAAAGACAACCCTATGGCTCCTGCCGGTTGCCGTATCAACATGCAAGTCGATATAAACTATTACAAAACATGATCATCTCATACATCAAATATATATCATCATGTCTTTGGCCATATCATATCACAACATACCCTGCAAAAACAAGTTAGACGTCCTCTAATTTGTTGTTGCATGTTTTACGTGGCTGCTATGGGTATCTAGCAAGAACGATTCTTACCTACGCATAACCACAATGATGATATACAAGTTGCTATTTAACCTTCTACAAGGACCGCCTTCATCGAATCCGATTCAACTAAAGTAGGAGAGACAGACACCCGCCAGCCATCTTATGCAACAAAGTTACATGTCAGTCGATGGAACCGGTCTCATGTACGAGGACATGTAAAGTTGGTCCGGGCCGCTTCATCCCACAATACCGCTGAATCAAGAAAAGACTAAGGAGGGAAGCAATCTGAATATCAATGCCCACAAACTCCTTTGTGTTCTACTCTTGATCTCATCTACGCATAGACCTAGCTCATGATGCCACTGTTGGGGAACGTTGCATGGGAAATAAATTTTTTCCTACGCTTCACCAAGATCAATCTAGGAGATGAGCATCTACGAGAGGAGATATCGGATCCACATACATTTGTAGATCGCTAAGCGGGAAGCGTTAAGAAATGCGGTTGATGTAGTCGAACGTCTTCGTGATCCAAATCGCAAGCCGTCTCGCGATCCAATCACGATCTAGCGCCGAACGGACGGCACCTCCGCGTTCATCACACGTACAACTCGATGACGATCTTCGCCTCCTTGATCCAACAAGCGAGGGCAGAGAGGTAGATGAGTTCTCCGGCAGCACAATGGCGTGGTGGCAGTGGTGGTGGAGCTGTTCCGGCACGGCTTCGCCAAGCACTACCGAAACCATCTAGAGGAGAACTAATCTAGAGGGAGAGAGGGAGGGTTGCGCCGTGGCTTGGGGTGCGGCTGCCCTCCCTCTCCCTCTCTATTTATAGGAGGAAGGGGTAGGTGGGGTGCAGCCCTAGCCCCTCCTCCAAGGAGGGGTTCAGCCGAAGTGGGGGGGGGGAGGAGTCCTCCTCCCACAAGGGAGGTGGGAACCCTAGGGAGGAGTCCCTCCCCTCCAAGGCACCTCCACCCTTTTTTCCTTTGGGCGCATGGGCCCTTATGGGGTCGGCTGCCCAGCCCACCAGGGGCTGGTGTGCCACCTCTTGGGCCCATGTGCCCCCCGGGGTGGGTGGGCCCTCCCGGTGGACCCCCGGAACCCTTTCGGCACTCCCGGTACGCTTACGAAAACACCCGAAACTTTTCCGGAACCCGAATACCACTTTCCTATATATAAATCTTTACCTCCGGACCATTCCGGAGCTCCTCATGATGTCCGGGATCTCATCCCGGACTCCGAACAACCTTCGGTCACCAACATACATAACTCAATAATACCGAAACGTCACCGAACGTTAAGTGTGCAGACCCTGCGGGTTCGAGAACTATGTAGACATGACCGAGACACCTCTACGGTCAATAACCAATAGCGGGACCTGGATGCCCATATTGGTTCCTACATATTCTACGAAGATCTTTATCGGTTGAACCTCTATGTTAAGGATTCAGTTAATCCCGTACGCTGTTCCCTTTGTTTATCGGTATGTTACTTGCCCGAGATTCCATCGTCGGTATCTCCATACCTAGTTCAATCTCGTTACCGGCAAGTCTCTTTACTCGTTTCGTAATACAAGATCCCGTGGCTAACTCTTTAGTCACTTTGCTTGCAAGCTCATTGTGATGTTGTATTACCGAGTGGGCCTTGTGATACCTCTCCGTCACACGGAGTAACAAATCCCAGTCTTGATCCATGCCAACTCAACAGACACCCTCGGAGATACCTGTAGAGCATCTTTATAGTCACCCAGTTACGTTGTGACGTTTGATACACACAAGGTACTCCTCCGGTGTCAGTGAGTTACATGATCTCATGGTCATAGGAACATATACTTGACATGAAGAAAACGATAGCAATAAACTGACACGATCATATGCTACGTTCATAGTTTGGGTCTTGTCCATCACATCATTCTCCTAATGATGCGATCCCGTTATCAAATAACAACTCATGTCTATGGCCAGGAAACCTTGACCATCTTTGATCTACGAGCTAGTCCTATAGAGGCTCACTAGGGACACGGTGTTGTCTATATACCCACACATGTATTTGAGTTTCCAATCAATACAATTATAGCATGGATAATAAACAATTATCATGAACAAGAAAATATAATAATAACCATTTTATTATTGCCTCTAGGGCATATTTCCAACAGAAATCGTTGAATTATGAAGGCAACTTTCTATGGAAGCGAGGACTCCCACTTCTCCACCAAAAGTTGGTGTCAAGCCCGCCAAGAAGCTCACGCCGAAGAGGAGAAAAGGAGTGTAGCATGTCATTTTGTGATCTGCTAGTGTATACTGATCTTTATGAAATTGACGTCACTTGTTCACAAAGTTCATGCGTTTGGATTGAGTTCCTCCTGTTGGTGTCTCGTGATATCTTGTCATGCGAGTAGAGAGATGAGCGCTTTATATTTTTGGATGCAACTTGTGAGTCAAGAACTCAACTTATGCTTCTAATAAAAATTCATACCTAATCATTCTGGATTGTCCTTTTTGAAACAAGGGAAAAGCTTTGCCTTTTCATCATTGTCAAGTCTATGGGCACATTTGCATCTTATTGAGCTGAATATGTGAATCATCATTTATATTTTTGTGACATATGAAATGGTACAAAAATAAAGAGAGGTCATGTAAAAAAAATTGGTGAAAATGATGTTGAAATTTTTTATATCCATATCAACCAAAAGATACATCAATACATGTTACAGTCATCCAAGCTGAATTTTGGTTACATCCATAAGAGCATCTCTAGCAGACCCCGTATAAGTGGTCAAACCTATATTTTTTTTGCGTTTTACAGTTTTGGTTGAAAAAAGTGTCCAAAACAGAAACCGTAAACTTGGTCCAACCCGTATTTTTTTTAAGGGGCACCGAAAATCCCCACCCGAAATCCTTATATTTGAAGGTTGGAAGGCCGAACCGAGGGGGGCCCGTATACCGGTCAAACCTCGTCGGAGCAAACACGCCGCCGCGGAGTTTACCGGAATCCGCCCTAAACTCACCGGAATTCATCACCGCACACCGGAAAAGGCCGCTGGACGCCGCAATCGATCGCCGCCGTTTCGAATTGGGCGAGCTCGACCTCGTTGTGGCCTCCCATGACCTCATCCTGGCAGCCGGAATCCTCCCGGCGCGGCCGGCAAAGGGGCACGGCTCGGCCGCCAACGGAGCATAGCGCAGCCGGCGGGCGACGAGGCACGGCCGACGGGGACGAGGCGCGGCCGATGGGCAACGGGGCACGGCCGAAGGGCGACGGGGTTGGGCACAGCCGGCGTGGCCGGCACGGCCGGCTGGGGAAGGGGCGGCGGCCGCCGGACTGAAGAAAAGAGCTCTTTATCCCAGTTTTACAATTTGTTTTACAGTTTCCGTTCGGCCGTAGCTAAAATGGATCCTTAAAATGTTTTTTTCCGATCTGTATCCCAGTTTTATAGTTTACGATTATATGGGGTCTGCTAGAGATGCTCTAAGAAGAAACATGAGCGGCTATATGACCCAATGCAGATGCCAGGAATCTACTTTGTCCAAGCTAGCACTAGCACATGGCTAAAGTATGTGCTTTGCTCCAGCAGGCTTGAGCGAGCAGCTACAGCACCGCACACTCACAACTAAATGAGCATTCTTTAGCCATGACAGAGAAGCGCTGTAAAAACCAGTGTGGACTGAGACGTGTTGGAGGGGCACTCGAAGGGGGGACTGCCTTCTTCTTCGGCACTGCGAGGGAGTGGTCGGAGCGCGACGGACGACGGCACCCTTCTTCTCCGGCACGGCGAGGGAGCGGCCGAAGCATGGCGGACCGCGGCGCCCTTCTTCTCTGGCACCGAGACAGAGCAGCCGGAGCGTGGCGGACGGCTGCGCCTCCTCCACAACAACGGATGCGCCGACGTGACGTCGCTGTTCCTCTGCCTCGTCTATGTAGTTTGTACGTCTCCGTCTGTTTCTGTTTCCATCAAACTAGATCGCTAGGTGAAAACAACACGAGGACAAATTCGCCCAAAAGATTATGAGGCGTGAGCCTGGACGTGGAAAAGGAGAAAAAACTCAGTTTGTGGTATTTCATCTTGCTATCATCAAACGTGTGTTAATCAATTCAATAAAAAGACATGTGGTATTAGAGTAAAGTCCCCGGAAGAATCTTTCACTGCCGAGTTATTGCCTTATGGAATACGGGACATCAGGAAAATTCAGCCACCTTTCCACAGTCTGAACGGACGAACCCATATGGCCATATAACAGTTTTCGGTACACTAGCAAAAATGCCCGTGCGTTGCAACGGGTGAAAAAAATACCAGCATAGGCTCACACCCTCTATTTCAGTACGGCGCCCCACCCGTGTCGCCGCTTACCCTCCTTTCCACCCTCACTGACGGTGGTTGTGATGTCCACTTGATCACAAACCCGTCCGAACGTGGGCAATCCAAAGACGATGAGCCCAGCCATAAAAATGTAAAGCTAATTTGTAATTTCATAGAAATGACCCTCGTAGAATCCATAAAGAATGCAATCCAACCAACCATTTTACCATGATATGTTCACAAACTTTAGTTGTGCTATTACTGACCATGTTTAAATTGGTAATAAGAAACTTAATGAAGCTGAATGCTGATTGCGAATAACATTTATATTCTCTACCATGGAAGAATTGCTTCTATTCTTTTAGGACAGAACTATACAACAAAACGTTTCAGAACACAAGGGGTCAAAATACTCTGAATCAGTTTATACACTCTGAAATATAAATTCAGGCCACCTACATTCCGCTTCTGCAGCTAACCTAGCAAGTATTACACTTCTAGGACCCAAAAACTTGAAAGTCGAATAGCACAACATAAGTAAATCCAACCACAGTTATATGGAGAACTAATTCAGCAAATACAATATGCGTCGAAAATTCAGAGATCTCATGAGACGTGGAATGCCCAATATATTGAAAAACAATGCACATGTTTAAGCAGGTAGTTCGATGAACTGAAGTAAATTATCTACAAAGAATAGAAAAGGAACTTAGTACATAACTCGGGGACCAAATTGGTAAACAATACTACAATCTTGAAAAGAAACATCAACATCAGTAAAATTTACAACGACACAACTATAGTCTTGTGCCACTTCCGATTGCACTCCATGAAATGGCAAGAGAACCGCACATAGTGGCGAGCAGTTGTCTTTGCTTGACCCAGTAGCGGCAAACAAAACATGCAGAATAATTAGTTAAGCATGAATATTTGATGTATGATTCCATAGTATGCACTGTACGTACTTTAGTTAAGCATGGATATATATCTGAACTTGCACGATATACATTGGTCACTGCTATTCTTTTGTGTTCCACCATGATATATAAATGGCATATAAAATACAGTTCAAAACAGATGCTATAAATGCAATTACATATTCCCTGGAAAAAATGCAATAACATATATTTATCACCGCACTGTTGCATTGATTTCCCTGGGAAAGTTTGTAATCTATGCTGATTTGAAGCATCATGCTCCATCTTTCATCTTGCATCTCCACTAAATTTCTGTCTTGCACCTGTGCACCACATTCAGTTTGAAGCTATCGACAATGGAGAGCAGACTTGTGACTGAAAACACAAATTTTATGTTCTTTCCAGTTGGCCCAACCACTTATGCAATTTTAAACTTTGGCACACACGCCACAGTGCAGAACCGTGTATGATGTGGGTTGTATGTAACAAGCAAAAAAGTTGGAGTGTCATGGATGGGGAGGACGTCGTCTACCGTTGTCGTTGTGCGCTACTAAATTTGGATGGAGGGGGTAAGAGGTGCTGCCGAGGGCTTACGTACGTGGAGAGACGGAGAAAATGCAACAACGTACGGATCACAGGCTCCTCATAATTTCCTCCTGCTTCTTAGCGCACGTAGGGGCACCCTCGAATCCGCCTCTGCTCCAGCTCCATCCTCAATCCACCACCTGCCCCAGCTCCTTTTCAATCCGCCTTGATCCCCTTGATTTCTCACATGGATGGCTTGTAAGTCATATCCTGAAACTAAGCATCATGAACAAACTTTAGTACTATCTTAGATGGAGAATTATGGAGGTATACTCTACAGCAAAGTACCGACATGAAGTTGAGTAGTGGCTTTAGAGACATAGATCTAAAATTTGTAGGCTCAATAGTTGGTAAGAAACTCTATTTTAGTTAGATAAAAGGTATGTAGACTTCTTAAGTTAGCAAGTGCTACCAGCTGGCACCATGGCCGTTTCTGCTTGGGTCCGTCGAATATGCTATGATATTAGTACAAAATAAATATTTTATCACGAATACAAAGTAAATAATGAGTGAGCAGAAGTGTTAAGCTTAATTAATCAAAAGCATACAACATTACAGCCCTCTGGCGAGCCAAGGCATGTCTCTGTAAATGTATCAAATACTGTCTACACATTTTGCATACCATTCTCTGTTCATCTCGACCTACACTGCTTTGTAGCTTATTAAAATCATATTCATCAAACTTTATCTACTTTTTTGTGAATGCATCAAAATGTATCTATGACAATATGTAGCACTTAATTGTTATATGACTTTTAAAAGCAGTGCAGCAGCAAAATCATATGCTCCTGGGTTCTAGTACTTGCCTAGCTGATATAGTTCAAGCAAGAAAAATATATTGAGTAAACTAAAATGGAAACCTTTTAAAAAGTAGGGGGGCTCGGTGTTAAGCAATGGTTTCAGGTAACTATCAGGTTCAACAAGTACTATGCTACCTTTTAATAACCATGGAAGATGATTCAGGTCTCAATGAGATATAATCAACTGAACGCAATAAGCAGAATTCAAATAAAGCAACATCTCTTGGACTGTCTTCTGAAAAATATAAATGGAAGGTCAGGTAAACTTTTCAACAGTCACTACACCATTTACGAAGAATCAATTGGCTATCATATTTTTCTGACGGGCTACGACTATCATATTCAACAACCAGAATGATGTACGTGCAGGTTCTTATTTTACTGTTCAAATCCTTGAGGCTCTCTCCTCGTCTTTTTTCGAAATAGCTCCCTGTTAAGACTTCTTCTATTCATAGTTTGGTAGTTGCTTGAGAACAATATCTAGCAGAGAAACATCTCAGGGAAAATAAGCATGCTATAATTAGAACAAGCTTCTCTGGAGTTACGGGCTGCACATTAGAAAAGCAAGATAAGCATATGATTCCTCGAGCTGTTTCTCTGTTTGCTTTTTTTTCCTTAATAGCAGGTACTCCGTCGCTGATGTTTTTTTTACGGCTTCGGCATTCTCACTCCAGAGAGCTACCATAGTTATATTACACCACAAAATAGACCGTCTTCCACGAGAAAGCAATTAGTATCTCACTCCAGTTGATGAGTTAGTGTCTCTTTACATACTCTCTGCATCATATCTGGTGGTTTTGTCACTCTGCAACTGTCAAATAGTCTGTCTCGGTTAACTACTCTCCTGCTTGGTACCCACACCAAACAAAGGATTTCCATTTTGCCAGTTTACTGTTGTGTTATTCACCCATAGAGCAATGTGATACCGATAAGGTAACAACTATTCATTTGATCGCTAGATTATTTTCAGTTCAGCAGGTGTCATTCTGAAATGTCATATTCCATGGCAAGCCATTAAATTTTAATAAACTCAAAGAATTCTAATCAATATCAATTCTGTTATTATTGTAGAACGACACAAGTAAATGGGAGTAATCTCTAAAAGACAAATCGGAGTATCTTCATGGGCAAATATGCCTATTTATCTTTTTGGGTTTTCGCACAAAGAAAATCCTGGAGCAGGAAGTACCTAAAAGAAGATTAACACAGAGCTAACAATGCATTAATTGGAAAAACACAAAAAATATATGAGGAATCTTATAGACACATAAGTTGAAGTACCTTGGTGGTGGGGAACACCGGCGAGGCTTGGTGCACGAATGCTCGTCGCGGCCACGGCGGCTGGTCGCTAGTGGGTAGACCTGCTCCGTGCAGCCATGGTCGACTCCTGCCCGTCCTTGTCCGAATCGTTGCAGGTGAATGTGCCATGGCTTGTAGGAACTGTAGTTTGGTGTGGGAGAATACAGGTGTGTAGGCGTGGGTTTTTTTTCTCGTTAAGCAAGGACTGATCGCAACAGGGGATGTAGCAGCGGTGTTCAGATCAGAGGAGAGGGGCTAGGAAGAAGCATGCTCATGTCCGGTGGCAGAGTCCTGGACAGGGGAGAACACATGGGTTGGGGACGGACTCCTGGACGCAAGAGGCGATGGAGG
Source organism: Elymus sibiricus (assembly GCA_039707655.1). Classification (NCBI taxonomy): domain Eukaryota; kingdom Viridiplantae; phylum Streptophyta; class Magnoliopsida; order Poales; family Poaceae; genus Elymus; species Elymus sibiricus. Next base: position 419,069,492 of record CM077667.1, read on the forward strand.
TGACGGTGTCGCGCGCCGACAAGCTGGTGAACATGTGAAGGGAATCAAGTGAGCGATGGCTGGGGGTGTTGGCCGCAGCGAGACTGGCGGCGGCGGCGCGCTCACTGCGCGCTGGATCAGAGAGGTCGTGCGCCACGGGGCAGGCACTGGCAAGCACGGGGCCATGGGGCGAGGAGATCCAGTCGGACAGCCCACGCCCGAGCAGCATCTCGTGCAATCTCCAGGCAAGCAGCCACCAGGGGGCTTGACCCCCCTCAAAAAACCAGGGGGCTCGATCCCCTCGCCCACTCGCTCGATCCCCGCGTGGGAGGCGAGCTCCCTCGATCCCCAACGCCTCCGAGCGCCTCCAGCCGCGAGGGAGGAGAGCCCCACCTCATGCCGCCGGCCGGCGACCCACCGGCGAGCAGCAGCAGGACCACAGCTGCACCTCACCGCTCCCTTCTCTCTCCCTCCAGCCTCCAATCTCCTTCCTCCCAGGGAGACCACCGCCGCACCTCGCCGTTCCCTTCTCTCTCCCTCCGGCCTCCCATCTCGTTCCTTCCGGCCGTCGTGCTCCAAGCTCCGGCCGCCTTCCTTCCAGATTCGGCGCCTGCGCGCCATTTCCCACCGGATCCGACGAGATCCGGCAAATCCTCGCCGACAGCGCCACCGCAAGCCCCTGCAAGGCCGCCACCGGTCTCGTCTCCGTCGCTGCAAGCCCCCGCTCGCCTGCCTCTCCGCTAAAAAAGGATAGCGGGTTGAATACTAAATAATACAGGGTTTTTTGTGTAAAAACGAAATGTTATCGGAGACCGCGGGTTGAATACCTTAAATAACAGGGACGTTTTTGCAAAAGTGACGACGACGTATAATATTAGGCAGAGAGGTAGAGATAATGAAATACTGTTGTGACCTGTTCTCCGTGGGATTCAAAAAAAAAAAAGTTCCCCGTGGTTCAAACAAACACACTCAACACTGGAAAATCATCGTCAAAGCATGCATTAGATTAATGATGAATAGTTTGTCATATGAAAAATGCACTTAACATCGATAACCCTTACAATAAAGAAAGAAATTCATGATTATTGCTATCAAGAAAAAAACTCTAATGGGTCCAAGGAACTAAAGACATATAAGATAATCTATCAAAAATCAATCGACGTGCATAAAAAATTACATTTATATGCAAAAAAAATAAAATATTTCATCCTTCCTATTTGCGTTTAATGACACCGACATATGGCAGGTCAACGGAACCTATGTAAAATTTTCCGTTGTCCCTTTCCATAACCTCTGCCGGTTTCACGTCCTTGGGCCCTCTCATCTCTTCAAGTATCGTACCGTCCACTCCGATCCTCACAGCGAGCAGGTGGCTATTGGTGCGAAAGGGCAATTAATTCTTCTCACCGTGTAACGCCACCCAGTAACCTCCCCTTCTATCAGGCCTCACGTTGTCAGGGTAGCCTGGGAGATCGACAAACGGCTCAGACGTCCCTGCCTTGGACCCTTTGATCCAGTGCTTTAGCAGCTTGCACGGTCCCGTAGATGCGACAATGAGATGCGTTCGGTCGGTGCTGATAGCGACGCCGTGTGCATAGGCCAGGCGTGTTTGGAGCACCGCGACATCACCGGTATTTGGATCATACCTCATGAGACGCCCTGTTGCATCTCCTGATCTTGTGACCAACTCATGTTGCGTCCTGTCGTAGTTCATAGAACTATCGGTGAAGTAGACTTGACCAGTGACCTGGTCGACGTCAACCCCGTTGGTGAAGCGGAGAGGTAAATCATCAATCGCATTGACCAATACTGTGGCCTCCCCGCCACCAGGAGCAACCCGCATGAGCCCCCTGTAGGCATCGGCCACATATAAATTTCCAGACTTGTGGTGAAACTGTAAGCCGAGTGGCCGGCCACAACGACTCTCCGTTAAAGTCTCTGGACGGAATTTCGAAGCCCTGCACATGTTTTCGTCATAGCCAGGCCCGTATGCATAAGTTGTCCAGCCTATCTTGTCGCCGTTCCATCTAAGGATGCGCCCGTCGGAGACGCCGCTATATGGGCCGTGCCCTTGGGCGTCGAAGGCGACACTCTCTGGCCCTTTAATAAGTCCTTCCGGCAGCGGTAGCTTCTGGATCCTGGTGGCGTCGAAGCTGGTAGCTGCCATTGCGCCGGACAGAAACAGCATGATGACGAATACGAGTGCGATCGTCGCCTTGGCGAACCGACTCATACAGCAGCCCATATTTCGCTAATTTGCTTTGTCGATCTCGTCTTAAGCACGTAGTCGTTGGCGGGAGCGCTCAAGTCGTCCCGACGGATTTTTATCTGGACTCGTCGATGTTTTGGTGAAGATAATTGGGTGAGCGCCTGTCCTTTTATATTAGTATATACGTGACGGTAGGTGGCTGCTGCTCCTCCAAGACCGACTCGATTCTGAGCTCCGAGTACGTATCGAGTACGACGTGTTTCTTCATGTAAAAATCTCGGACCAAACCGGCTGTGCGTGTTGTTTCAGGAAAACAAAAACAACGCCCGTCTGTTTCCAAAGAAAAACGACCCAGCCACGATCTTAAAACATAACCCCGCAGCGGGACTTCTTGTTTCTTGTGTTAGGCCAACTCCTACTCTACGTCTCAAACAGACGTCTGATTTGTCTAGTTTTTGTCCGTTCGGTTGAAAAAACGAACGACCGTGTTTGATTTTAGCCGTCAACCAATTAGTGCACCCAACTGAACGTCTGCATCGTAAATTTTCCGGCTTGGACTTTAGAAAAAAAAACGACCACGCATTTAAAAATATATAATAAACTTAATTAAACAAATGTTAAATTTAAAACCATTCAAACAAATCCATGCCGCATATTAAACTTAACTTAAAAAAGATAAAAAATTAAACCTGGCGCCGTCGCCGTAGTCGTCCTCGATGCCACCGCCGTCCTCCTCCTCGTCGTCCTTTGTGAGGTCGACATACGGCGGTTGCTGCCAGAGATGAACTGGCGACCCCTGCCAGGGTTGAGGCGCCTGCGGAGGCTGTTGCGGTGGCACCCGCACAACCTCTGGACGTGGCGGTGCTGGTGACCACGTGTCGGCGCCCACCCACACGGGCGGCACAAACACGTACTCTGGCGTGCACAACATCGTCTCCGTCCACGACCAGGACTGGCCGACCAAGGCCGGGTTCCATGCCGCGGACTCCTCCTCCTCCTCCACCGGCACGTCCGCCTTGGCCTCCTTCTTGACCATGGTGTTGAGCTTAGGGATGGCGATGTCACCGGCCGCGAAGAGGGCCATCATATGTTTGAGGCCCTCCCATTGGGCCTCGTCGTGGGTGCGGACGAAGTCCTCCATCACCTGTCTCATGAGCTCCGCTACTCCTCATCGGTGATCGGAGGTGGTGGTGGCGGGGACAACGAGGGGGGAGGGGCGGGCATCAGGCCACGAACACGTGCACGCCCGCGTGCCCGGGGCGGTTTGAGAGGGCGCGAACAGCTGACCGAGCGCGCCCATAGCTGGCAGATCATGCTCATCGCGGAACCAGGTCTCCCAAAGAGGTGAATCTAGGGCATACCTGTGGTCGTTGACGAGGTCGGCGGAAAGAGGGGCGCGGCGGCACTGGATCTCGTCATGGCGAGTGCGGCCGCTCATCGGGACCGGGGCACGGGCATGCGGTTGGCGAGAGGTGCCAGTTGGTTGGGAGATGGACGTCGCTCCATGAAAGCGGCGCGCCCGTCTCCCGATACCTCTAGCAGATCTCAGCCTTGACGTACGGCCGCTGCCAAGGATGGGACGCCAGCGGGGAAATGTGGAATGTAGTTGGAGGAGGAGGTGAAGCGGCTGCGACGGCTGGAGGACGACCCGGCCTTGTGGTCATGCTTCCCCTTGTGGACGGAGATCCAATGCCAGCCCTTGGCCACCCGTGGCGAGGTGGAAGAGAGGAGGCGGCCGGAGCTAGGGCTCGGGTGTCTCGGGTTTCGAGGAGGCATGTGTCACGCCCAAAATGCGGTACTATCCTCACGATGGATCGAGGGCCTCGATAAGGATAGAAGCGTATTTCGGGTCGCTTCACAAGAATGGAAATCGTCACAATACATGTACTGAAGAGAAGAGTATACAAGAGGTTGGCTTACACTCACCACATGCTACAACATAAATATCTCAATACATCAATACATCACAATCATGAGCAGGATCCGACTACGGATGAAATCAAACGAAAAAGAAGACGACGAGTGGGTTATTTTGGAAAGCCTGGTTACGGAACTCTTGCATGATGTAACAGTTCTCCCACGAGTGGGTAGCCGACTTATCCTGAGTGCTGTGCTTGGGACATGGTGCTTTAAGCGCCTCCTCATAGTTGCGAGGCTTATTCCCATTGTAAGCTCCCCCGGGGCGACCGTTGCGGCGCTGATTTTTGAAACCAGTGTTAGTGTTGGCAACGAAGTCTGACCCGCCATCGGGTTGCTTCCGCTTGATGTTATTTTGAGCCCCCTGGTTACCACCGTGACCATGCTGGCCCTTTCCTCCTTCAGCCTTTTTGTCTTTAGCGGTCTTGTCCTCATCCGAGCTGGGATCCTTCGTGCTATCTGACTCGACATATCTGGTTAGGACATCCATTAAATCGCCCATATCTTGTACCTTTCGCTTGAGCCGTCTGAGCTTCTAAACCAACGGCTGGAAGGGACAGTTCTTTTCCAAAATTAGGACTGTTTGAGCCGCCGTGATGCTATCCAATGAGTGGATAATCTCCGCGACCCGACGGGTCCAGTGGTGGGCCGATTCGTCCACTCGCTGAACGCAATGCTGTAGATCTATTATTGTCATAGGCTTCTTGCAGGTTCCCTGGAAATTCTTGATGAACCGCTCCTTCAGCTCTGCCCATGTGTTGATGGAGTTGGGCGGCAAATTTTTCAGCCACGTCCGAGCCGGTCCCTCCAACATCATGGTTAAATACTTGGCGCATACAGTGGCACTGACATCCAGCATATCCATCATCAACTCATAGCTTTCGATCCAGGATGCCGGCTCAAGATCCGCCGTGTAGTTTGGCACTTTACGAGGCCCCTTGAAGTCTTTGGGCATGCGCTCGGTGCAGAGTACCGGGGATAAGCATAGTATCCCAATTGTCCTACTGTTGGTCCCAGCCCCCAAACTCGCTGGTTGAGGGTGAAGCTGTTGAATCGCCCGTGCTGCCGCTTCTGCCTCTGCCTATCGTGCGCCTCTGGCTGCATCAACAACCGCCTGGGCGTCTGACGGCATGGGCCGGGTTGGGGAAACCTGAGGTTGTTGCCTACGCCCACTGCTGGAAACGGCCGGAGACTCCACATGGCAGCCCTTGCTAGCGTAGGGAGTGGAATGCATCCGATCCCGGCTGTATGAGTACTGCGCCTGTTGCACCACGGCTGTTTTCAGCATCTCAATAGCGTTTCTAGCTTCAACCTCAACGGGGGAGTTTCCGTTAATAGGCAGTGCTTCCAAATTCCGGGTTGCTACTAGCATGTTATCAACAGGGTTGGAAAAATGACCCCGCGGAGTCAGGAATCGTCGAGGCGGGGAGTGAGCCAGCGGTGGTTGAGCCGGTTCCTCTTGCTGATTCCCAGGTGGTTGAACAGTTCCTGGTGTCTGTTGTGGGGTAGTAAAAAGCTGTTGTGGCTCAAGGTTCAGTGGGAGCCCGCGGTGACGTCTTCTCTCGTAAACCGCCTCTGATGCTTCCCTCTGAAATCCTAACCGCCAAGCCTCGGCCTTAAGGCGCTCCGTCTCTTGATGTATACGAGCCTGTAACTCCGCCATCCGCGCGTTTTCAGCGTCAATCTCCTTCTGCACCTCGACTATCTGGCTACGCAGTTTGGTTAACTCCGCATTGCGCTCTTCCTGATTCTTTGCGGTAACTGGGGTTTCCACGAGTTTTGCCATCTCAGCCATGAGATCGGTCATGGCTTGAGCCGGCGTTTTGGTTGACCCGCCGGAACCTCCAGCTACGGCTGGATCGGGAACCGTTGTAGCTCCTGCCATGTAGACGGCGACTTGACGCGGCAACTCGTCGTATTCCCCTGGGGCCTCAGTTTCCAATGAGCCCCCAAGTCTACCATCATAAAGAGGACAGATCGACTCCGTATCTCCCATGGATGACCCGCCGTCCGAGTTGACGAGGGCGTTCTCGCTGGAAGCCGGCTCGTCCGAAAGACTAATTCCTTGCGTGAAACCGACGAAGACGTGACGACGGCCGCCTTGGCACTGGCCGGTTTCAGCGCGCCGAGCCGGCTCGTCGAGGTTGGTGTAGATGTCTGACTCGGGGGTCTCCAAATCAATCTCTCCGACGGGAACTCGAGGCCCGCGTTCGACCGAGTCAGCCTTAGCGCTCCAATCCGGTTCATTGACGTAGATCTTGTCGCGGCGACTCTTGATCATCTGATCAACCGCAAATTTCCCAAATCCTGGAAGGGTTCCCTTCAAAAACTCAACTCCACCGGGCGAAGGCCCCACGGTGGGCGCCAACTGTCGTGGTTTTGTCACGGCAGATGTCTTCGTGAAAGGACTTAGGTGTGAGGCCATTGCCGCTAGGTGGCGACTCAAAGGGGTTGAACGGGAAAGAGAGTCGAGTTTACCCAGGTTCGGCCCCTCCGATGGAGGTAATAGCCTACGTCCTGCTTTGTGTGTATTGATGGATAGATCTCGATTACAAGGGTGCGGAATCGCTAACCTAACTATCGATAGATTGTGACTTGTCCCTTTCGGTCCTAGGGGCTTGCCTTTATATATAGGTGAAGACCCTAGGGTTTACAATAGAGTCCGGGTCATATCATGACTCGTAACCTATAATGTTTCTAACTCGCCTTGCTCCTTAAGCAAGGAAACCGACCGACGCCTTCCGCCATGTGGGCCTTGAGCCGCCGTCTTCAGGTGTTGGGCCGCTCGGCGACTTAGATCAGCCACCGCCTTACTTATCTTGTCTTCATATGACACGGCCCATCTCAAGCTTCTATAGAGCCGTCAATATGTTAACCCGACCTAGTAGGGCGGGTTACACTGTGGATTTATATCCCCGACAACGTCCACCCTGCTAATCCCAGGCTGTCGACCTGGAACCCATCCTATGATCGATGATGAAGAAGAAGAACTCCAGATAGAACAAGCATTGCTCTCACGTCAAAGAATCGCATTACCTATATCTGCATCTGTTGTTGTAGGAATCTGTGAGCCACGGGGACTCAGCAATCTCATTACCAAGGGTATCAAGACTAGCAAAGCTTAATGGGTGAGGTGTGGTTAAGTGGTGAGGTTGCAGCAACACTAAACATTTATCAGGCTAACTTACGAGTACAAGAATAAGAAGAGTGATCTATGCATAAGCAGATGTGAACTAGTAATGATGAAGAAGTGATCTTGAACACCTAGTTACGAGTCAATCATAACCCCACTGTGTTCTCTTCCCGAACCCCCTCGAAAAGAGACGATCACGGTTACGCACACGGTCGGTGTATTTTAATTGGGTTTACTTCAAGTTTTCTATAACCGGGTATTATAAAGTTTTCAGGTTGCCACGTAACCGCGGGCACGACTTTCGGAAAGATTTAACACTGCAGGGGTTCTCCAACTCATCCATCACAAACTAGCCACAAGCTGCGGTGGAAAACCTCAACCGCGGGAAAGCCCGAAGTGTCCTCGAAATCCCGGTGCACAAGACATTCGTTAAAGGTAAAACAAATCTAGCAAGATCAACGACAGGCCAGATTTTGATAGGAGCCGATGTATCTCGTTCTCAGGGCACTACCAGACGAGATAGCGTATAGTGGCCAAATTAAACACCCAAGTTGCCCCAGGGTGTCCCCAGACGATGCTCTGTTTAGGACCAGCACCATCAGCACTGTCCCTCCCTGTATTATGTAGATTAAATCAACGGGTAGTGCTAACTCCCTATGCATTAATAAAGGTGATCAATATTATTATGTTGGGAAAATATAGTACCAATGTTGTCCCTTGCCGGAAGAGTTTTATCCCAAAACAAAAATCAAGGGGTCCCCATAACAACCCCAAGCATGTTAGGAGCGCTCAATATGGAACATAACACTGGCAATCAGAACTAGGGCGACAAGAATGGAACAATACACCAGGCAAAAGGCCAAGCCTTCCACCCTTACCAAGTGTATAGATGCATTAATTAAATAGAGAATAATGTGATATCCCAAGATATCCATGTTCCACATGGAATAACCTACACCTATAACTAGCAACGCTATAAGAGGGGATGAGCAAGCGGTAACTTAGCCAAACAACGATTTGCTAGGATGTGGATGGTTAGAGACTTATCATGGCATTTTGGTAGGCTTGGCAAACAAGTGGTAGGTAGTGAGACACAACAATAGAAACGAGACAACTAGCATAGCAATGATAGTAGTGGTATCCAGGGTAATGATCTTCTTGCCTAAAATCCCGGATGGAAGAAGATCGAATCCGTGAAGTAGACGAACGGGCGTAGTTGAACGAATCCTCACACTCCGAAACGCTTTCGGAACTCTAGCGTGGAGAAGCAAATCCAAAAACAAACAAATGACACGGTAAACACCACAACATATATATGACATGATGCACAATCGAGTATGATGCATGTCCGATTTAAATAGGCATGGCATGACAAGATGCAACAACCAAAATACTACAAATAAAGTGAAGCTCAATATGCAACGAGTTGCATATTGACGAAACTCCACATGTGTTATTTGGATCACTCTTGTTTAGGTATCGAACACGTTTAAATGTTGTTTATCATGGCAAGAGGCGAAGCATAACGAAACCACACTACCTAGGCATTTAAATGAGGCCGGAAACAACATATAGTATTTCCGAAACGACCCCATATGCAAATTTTGAATTTTTTACTGTTCTGTCTAAACATAATTTTAAAGTTGTTAAACATCAAAAGTAATGCCACCATGTGATTCTAGACATTTTTCTAAGCAAGTTACATATATAGTTCATTTAAAACGGAGCTACGGTTATTCATATATGATTTAAAATGTTTAACATGGCATTTATGCAAAATAATACAAACAACAATTTTAACATTTTTATCATGGATTAAAGTTGCATATTATTAATCTACACAAAATTATGAACATTTTACATATAGGACTTGTTTTATTACGATGAATGGTTGTGGAGTTATTAAATGCATGAACTTGAGGGTCTTTTCTGTAAAACAATAATTCCCTGGATAATTAGTAAAATTCGCAGGACTGAAAAAAACGTTGTCGGGCCGAATCTGCACTGGGTCGAAACTAGTCATGTGCGTCACATACTACAATGTGCAGACGGGCGGCGGATAGCACATGTTGCAAGGGGGGTCCTCACCAAATGGGCCAAGGCCCGGCCGATGGAGGCCGCCTCGAGGCAAGCTGGCCGGCTGGCTGCTGCTGGGCCGTCCTGACGGCTGCAGCTTGGCGTGGCCCACCCGCAGGTCAATGCTGCCGGTGCTGGCCCTGGCGCCCGATGCGAGCGAGCGGGGGGGGGGAGCGGGCGTTTGACCTCGTGGTCCCGCACGAACAGAGCCATGGCGGTGGCGACGCTGGTGTAGGGAGGCGGGGAAAGAGCGAACGAGGTCAAGGGTCGCGAAGGAGGCGCGAATCCAGACGGGATCCACCCGATCCGTCCATTTGCGACGGTGGTGCAGCGAGATCCGACGACGGCGACCTTGGAGCTCGGCTCCCATGGCCATGGCGGCCTCATCCTGAACGTGAGAGAGAAGAGGGAGGTCAGGGAGAGAAAGAGGGAAGGGAGGATGAGGGAAGGAGGAGATGGGCGAGGCAGGGGTCCGACCTGCTCTGGCGAGGGCGCGACGGTGAGCTAGGGAGCTCGGGCGCGACGCCAAGGGGATGAGGGAGCTCCTCGAGGCTGCGGCGGCGCGACGGTTGTTGATACGTCTCCGTCGTATCTACTTTTTCTAACGCTTTTGCTCTTGTTTTAGACTCTAATTTGCATTATTTGAATGAAACTAACCCGGACTGACGCTGTTTTCAGTAGAACTACCATGGTGTTGTCTTTGTGTAGAAATAAAAGTTCTCGGAACTGGACGAAACTTTTTGGAGATTTATTTTACAATAAATAAAAAATACTGGAGCCAAGAACCACCGGAGGGGGTGCCCTGGCTGGGCACGACACACCAGGGCGCGCCCTGGTGGGTTGTGGTCAGGTCGTGGCCCCCCTGACCCTAATTCCAGCACTATAAATTCCTATTTTCTGAGAAAAAAATAGGAGAGGAAGTTTTATCGAGTTTCACGAGACGAAGCCGCCGCCACCTCCTGTTCTTCATCGGGAGGCCAGATCTGGAGTCCGTTTGGGGCTCCGGAGAGGGGAATCTTCGGTCTTCGTCATCATCAACCCTCCTCCATTGCCAATTCCATGATGCTCCCCACCGGGAGTGAGTAATTCCTTCGTAGGCTCGCTGGTCGGTGAGGAGTTGGATGAAATTCATCATGTAATCGAGTTAGTTTTGTTAGGGCTTGATCCCTAGTATCCACTATGTTCTGAGATTGAAGTTGCTATGACTTTGCCATGCTTAATGCTTGTCACTAGGGCCCGAGTGCCATGATTTCAGATCTGATCCGTTTATGTTATCACCATTATATCTATGTTCTTGATCTGATCTTGCTAGTCATATGCACCTGCTATTTGTTATGATCCGTAAACCCCGGGGTGACAACAACCGGGATATTTTCCAGTGATGACCGTAGTTTGAGGAGTTCATGTATTCACTATGTGTTAATGCTTTGTTCCGGTTCTCCATTAAAAGGAGGCCTTAATATCCCTTAGTTTCCTTATGGTCCCCGCTGCCACAGGAGGGTAGGACAAAAGATGTCATGCAAGTTCTTTTCCATAAGCATGTATGACTATTTACGGAATACATGCCTACATTACATTTATGAACTGGAGCTAGTTCTGTGTCGCCCTAGGTTATGACTGTTATATGATGAATATCATCCAACGAATCCACCGATCCAGTGCCTAAGAGTTTTCCACATATTGTTCTTGCTAAGTTACTATTGCTACTACTACTGTTACACTTGCTACAAAACCATTGCTATCACTGCTATCGTTACTGTTACTGTTACTACTGCTATCAAAACTATCATATTACTGTGCTACTGATCACTTTGCTGCAGATATTTTATCTCTAGGTGTGGTTGAATTGACAACTCAACTGCTAATACTCACAAATATTCTTTGGCTCCCCTTGTGTCGAATCTATAAATTTGGGTTGAATACTCTACCCTCGAAAACTGTTGCGATCCCCTATACTTGTGGGTTATCAGTTGCCTCAGCCCATTTGGGTCTGGGCGGGCTTCAGATGGGCTCCGCGGGCTTGTGCGAGGAGGTGGGAGGAGGCCGGCTGGAGAGAGGTGGCGGCTGTGGGTTGGAGGTGCACGGAAAATGAGGGTGGCTAGGGTTTAGAGCCAAAATGGGCAAGGGTAGGCTGCTTAAATAGGAAAGGTGGTCTAGGGTTAGGGGGTTTTGCCCGAATTCGGACCGTGTGATCCCGATCAGATGGCTCCGGCGATGGATAGGGGTTAGATGGGCTAGGTGGCTATGTTGGGGGTTTGTGGGCTGAGATGAGAGGGTGGTTTGCGGCCCGTGACAATTTTAAAAACCGAAATACGTCTGCAATTTGACCGAGTATAGTGTCGCTATATGTTTAATGGTTCAGGTATCGAACGGACTTCGAATGCGATGAAATTAGGCAGGCGGTCTACCTAGAATATAACAAGACCGCACACCAACTTTCAACCCATTTTGAGAACATTTTATACCCACTTATAAAACAATATTTTAATGATGTCGCCGATGTGTGCGAGTGTGGTTGGTCTCGAACGGTCAACGACGAGAATAGGAAGAACCAGCAACTACGAACGGATGCAAGTTTTAAAAATGATGGCGATAGAGTGACGATGCAATGCAAATGATGCGACAAGCAAATAAAACAAACGGCGAAACTCGAAATAACTGGAAGGTATCCGGAGCGTCGGTCTCAGGATGTTACAACTCTCCCCACTTACAAGAGATCTCGACCCGAGATCTTAGAATGAGAAGAGGAAGAGGTAAAGTAAGTTTCTTATTTGACAAACGAGTGAAACCTACAAACATTGAGAGGTTGAGAAGGTTGAAAGAAGAAACACAGTGGAGAAGAACAAAGTTTAAAACACTCTATTAGGAAAGACGAATAAGAAACGCCATGGGAACCTTAGAGGTTGCAATAAGAGATGAAGAATGTCACGAGGAACAAGGAAGAATTCGAAACCACACTCCGGTTGAAACAAGATATACACGGAACGAGAAATAAAAAATTTGGGCAGCACTCCAGTTGAAAAGAGAGGCAAAACTTGATAAGATCGAAAGAACTTGAAAAGAGGGCACAACCCTCCGGTTAAATGGATAAGCAAGGAGAAGAACATGATCTTGATAACACGAGATGATGGTCCGAAGAGAGCAACATCTCAAAGCCTCCGGAACAAAAGAATATAAGCAAGATCATTGGAAGGAAAGAATGAAGAAGAAAATGACAATTCCTACCACAATTGAATTTGAAAAGCATCCTTACGAAGAAGTATTGAACGGAGTTGTTGGATAATCAACCATGAAAAGAATAGGCTTGTTGTGGGCTTATGGAAACCATCCCAAATTTATGAGGTGACAAATGGCCACTAACGAAAACAAAGATTTCTTGGGAGCACAGGATATGCAAAACTTCCACCAAGAGGATACATTTAGAACTTGGATCATTGATAAGCACCACGATAGCAACAATCCTTAGGAAATGTTTTAGGTGAAATCCAATCCAAGATAGCTCCAAGGAAGACATGATGGGTTTAAATATCTCATTCTTGACAAATTTCCTTCGAGACTCCTAATGAATCAAGAATGCTATAACACCATCTCAAAAGATAAGGGAGAATGAATTGCACTTTGAAATGCAAGACAAAGAATACTTGAGCTCCTCCAACAAGAATCTTGAATAATACTTTGAGAATGAATTAAATACTTAACGAACCACCATGAAGAAGCTCTTGGAAGAATTATGGAGACAAAATGATGATCGGAAGAATTGAAGGTTACCAAAAAGAACAAGATTGAGGCCTTGCCTTGATTTAGATGAAGCATCGCGACGAGATACTTGAGAAAAACTTGGAGCTATGGAAAAAAAAATAAACAACTTAGAATCAAGAATTTGATATCGTGAACAACTCTGGAAGAATGAATTAAATCCTCTCAAGGAAACAAGAATAAGAATTATGTTATGTTATCCTTCATCAAATTAAATTGATGGCCAACAATGGATTTGGCATAGTACTTATTCTTCATGAAAAGATTAAAGAGAGGTAGCATGAACTTGAAGTGAGTCTTTAACGAAACACCGATAAGAATTTGGAACAAATGAGCATATTTCAAATGAATGGGTGCATGAGAACGAAGAGATCACGATCCGTCTAGCAAAAAACTTAAACAAGGCACCGATAAGAATGGTGATACGAACGAAGAAACATCAATTGAGAAAAAATGGAGAACGAAAGCTGAGTGTTGAGAACAAAGAAATCTTTTGAAATTATGGCCTTCAGAGGATTGAGAAACGAACACGACACTTAAATGCTCCGGATAGATATGGCAGGAATTTCTGATGATTGAAAACAATTTAAGATGATAACATCAACCTTGAATCGTGAATTCCATGAGAACGGACAAAGATTTAAGAGAAACTCTCCTTCGATCTTCAAAGATGAGAATGATGACGAGGAACACCACCATGAATAATGATACACTTCGAAACAATGAATAAAGAAAAGGTTGAGCCAACGATGAAAATAATTCGAAAACGATCTCAGATGAGGAATATGACTGATGGAATTCATTCTTACGTCACGCTTGAAAAGGAATTTGTGAAAGGATCTCCAGGAAAAAATTAGAAAAGCTAGGTAAGATCCTGGAAAAGGCCTGTGGGTTATGGGCCCACTCAAGAGAACACCGTTGAAATGATTGCTTAGAAAGAGAGATTGCACCGGTAGATATTAGAAACTTTATGAGGTGAGAATCTCGAAATAAGTTAAGCGGATGTGAACGGAAGCAACAAGTCTTCTGAGATATGCTAAAAACTCGGGAGAAGAATAGAAAGAGGCTTGGCTAAAAAACATCCCACATGGGAAAGCATTTAACGAATGAAAAAGATATGATGAACACCGAAAGCTTGAATTTAATCCACCGGAGAAGAAAACGAGAATGAAGAATGATGAACTTGCACCTGAGTGATACGTCTCCAACGTATCTATAATTTTTGCTTGTTCCATGCTGTTATATTATCATTCTTGGATGTTTTACAATCATTTTATAACAACTTTATATCATTTTTGGGGACTAGCCTATTGACATAGTGCCAAAGTGCTAGTTGTTGTTTTTGCTTGTTTTTTACTTCGCAGAATATCAATACCAAACGGAGTCCAATCGCGACGAAACTTTTTGGAGATTTTTTTTGGACCAGAAGACACCCAGTGGGCCAAAGAAGTACTAGAGAGGTGGGCCGTGGAGACCACAACCCACCAGGGCGCGCCAGGGGCCCCCCGGCGCGCCCTGATGGGTTGTGTCCTCCACGGGGCCCCTCTCCACCGCCTTTGATGCCTATAAATTCCCAAATATTCCAAAAACCCTAGGGGAGTCGACAAAACACAATTCCAGCCGCCGCAAGTTTCAGAACCTCGAGATCCAATCTAAACACCATCACGGAGGGGTTCATCTTCTTCATAGGTGCCTCTCCGATGATGCGTGAGTAGTCCACCATAGACCTACGGGTCCGTAGGCAGTAGCTAGATGGCTTTCTCTCTCTCTCTCTCTTATGATTCTCAATACAATGGTCTCTTGGAGATCTATTTGATGTAAACTTTTCCGGTGTGTTTGTTGGGATCCGATGAATTTTGAGTTCATGATCAGTTTCTATCCATGAATATTATTTGAGTCTTCTTTGATCTCTTATATGCATGATTACTTATAGCCTCGTATTTCTTCTTCGAATCTTTGGTTTAGTTAGGCCAACTAGATCGATTTTTCTTGCCATGGGAAGAGTTGCTTTGTGATGGGTTTGATCTTGCGGTGTCCTTTCCCAGTGACAGAAGGGGCAGCAAGGCACGCATGTATCTTTGCCATTAAGGATAACAAGATGGGGTCTATTCCTACATGAATAGATCTTGTCTACATCATGTCATCGTTCTTATTGCATTACTCCGTTTTTCCATGAACTTAATACACTAGATGCATGCTGGATAGCGGTCGATGTGTGGAGTAATAGTGGTAGATGCAGGCAGGAGTCGGTCTACTTATCTTGGACGTGATGCCTATATAATGATCATCGCCTTGGATATCGTCATGATTATTCGATTTTCTATCAATTTCCCAACAGTAATTTGTTCACCCACCATGTGCTATACTCATGAGAGAAGCCACTAGTGAATCCTATGGCCCCCGGGTCTACTTTTCCAACATATTGCTTTTCGATCTACCTTTTTTGCCTCTTTGTTTTCAGATCTACAAAACCAAAAACCCAAAAACATATTGCTGCATATTTTATTTGCTATTTTTATTTTGTGTTCTTGAGAGATCTATCTCTCCTATCTATCATTACCTAATCTATCTTTTTACCGTAGAGAGATTGACAACCTCTCTTTCGCGTCGGGTTGCAAGTATTTGTTGGTTGTGTGTAGGTGCTGCTTATTGGGTGGTGGTGATCCTCCTACTGGTTTGATAACCTTGGTTTCATAACCGAGGGAAATACTTACCGTCGCTGTGCTGTATCATCCCTTCCTCTTTGGGGAAATACCGACGCAGTCTCAAGCCACGTCAAAGGAATTTCTGGCGCCGTTGCCGGGGAGGAAGCGGTCTCTTCTACGTGCCTATCGTAGGCGCCGAGGAGACTCCATCATCATCTACCAGGTTCCTAATCACAAATCTCATCTCCTTGCAATTATATTATTTGCCATTTGCCTCTCGTTTTCCTCTCCCCCACTTCACCAATTTGCCATTTTATTAGCCCTCTTTTTCGTTCGCCTTTTTCTCGCCGGATCTCTTTTTGTTTGCTATGTTTGCTTGTGTTGCCATGTGCCTTCTATTTGCTTGCATCTTCGCTTGCTAAAAATCTATTGATATGGATCCTCATCCACTTGCCAATATTTTCAAAAGACGAAATTATGATGAACCAATTGCTAGTGAGTTGAGTGCACTTGATTATCTCGATGAAGTTTTGCTTGAAAATCATGAATCTGAAAATTTTGATGAAGTGTTGAAAGAAGAAATTTATAAGGTGATTCATGATAGCTCCTTGATTGAAAAGCATGATTGCAATGATGTTACTATAAACTCTATTAATGTCAATTATGCTAATGATATGCAAAGGCACAAGCTTTGGGGATGCTATGTTTGATGAAGATGATATTTTTAGTCCCCCAACTTTTGATGAGCAAATTTATTATGATGATTGCATGCCTCCTATTCATGATGATGGTGATGACACGTATGCTATAATGAGTAATGATAACCATAAAACTTATCATCATGGTTTTAATTTGCAATGTGGTTATGTCAATCAAGTGTCTCATGATAGTTATTTTGTTGAGTTTGCTCCCACTACCATGGATGAAAAGGAATTTGCTTATGTGGAGAGTAATGAAAATTCTATGTTTGTGCATCATGAAAAGAATGATTTATGTGATAGTTATATTGTTGAATTCCTTCATGATGCTACTGAAATTTATTACGAGGGAGGAACATATGCTTGTAGGAATTGCAATAATGTCAAGTTTCCTCTCTATGTGTTCAAAGTTTTGAAGTTATGCTTGTTTTGCCTTCCTATGCTAGTTGATTCTTGTTCCCATAAATTGTTTGCTCACAAAATCCCTATGCATAGGAAGTGGGTTAGACTTAAATGTGCTTGTCATGAGATTCATGATGCTCTCTTCATATTTAAATTACTACTTTTTATGTGAGCATCATTGAAATCATCATGCCTAGCTAGGGGCGTAAAACTATAGCGCTTGTTGGGAGGCAACCCAATGAATAAATAATTTTTTGCTTTTTTACTTTCTGTTTTTGAGTGTTTACACAATTATGCCTCTGTCATGATTGTGTTTTTATGGTTTATTTAGTATTTGTGCCAAGTAGAGCCTTTAGGATGATTCATAAGATGAGTAGAAGCAATGCTGAATCTAAAACAGAAATTTTGCGTCCAGTATATGAATTTTCATTTTTTACTGGAACGTTATCTTGATCTGAAATATTAACATAGTGTTGCTATACAAATCCCTTACGTTGTCCTAATTGCTCAGAATTTTTAGAGTTACAGAAGTATGTCGTCGTTACCTTCTTGAAGGCGTTGTCTTGTTGCTGGAGGAGCTTCGACAGTGCGGCTCGAGTCAAGGTCGTCTGCTCTTTGGGCGTGGGCCTCCTTGGCACAATGTACGCCATCTTCGGTGTTCTCTCGATGACACCTTGCCTTGGTTCGCCCAAGCCCTGCCGTTCACTTGCCGACTTTCTCTTGGCGCAAATGGGTGGCGGTACGTTGGTTTGTGTTGGCTTTTGGCCTTGGTCTTGTTGTAGAGGTCTAGGCGTTGGCCGTGACGTGGCTAGGTTGCTCTGTGGCTTGCCTTATTGTCTTTGGCATGAGGTTAGACTAGGGAAGCTTGTATCATAGTAGGCAGGGTGGGTGTGTGCGTGATGGATGTGGAGGCTAATTCTCGTGATTAGCATTGTAATGGCCGAAAGGCCTTGTATCCGGCTTCTTCGCCGCTTCTTCTTTTAACGCGATGATACACATGCTTATGCGTATTCGAGAAAAAAAAACAGACTGTTCTGTTTAAGACAGATTCTGTTTTCGTTGCATTGTGTGCTTCTTTTGATGAATCTATGGGTTATATTGAAGGGTATGAGCCATGGTAAAGTTAAAATACAGTAGGTATAATGCAATAACAAAAATATGAATGGGTTTGCAACAGTACCTAAAGTAGTGATTTGCTTTATTATACTAACGGATCTCACGAAGATTTTGTTGAGTTTTGTGTGATTGAAGTTTTCAAGTTTTGGGTGAGATCACGATGGATGAAGGAATAAGGAGTGATAAGAGCCTAAGCTTGGGGATGCTACCGCACCCCCAAGATATATCCAAAGAGTAACAAGCAACTAAGCTTGGGGATGCCCCCGAGTGGCATCCCCTCTTTCTTCTAACGACCATCGGTATTTTACTTGGAGCTATATTTTTATTCGTCACATATCATAAGTTTTGCTTGGAGCGTCTTGTATCTTTGCTTGCTTTGCTTGTTTGTTTTTCATTTGTTTCCTTGCTGTACACACCTATTTGTGAGAGCCAAAATTATGCTATGATTTGTTAGAATTGCTCTCTATGCTTCACTTAAATCCTTTTGAGCTATAGAATTGCTCTAGTGCTTCACTTATATCTTTTTGAGCACGGTGTGCTTGGAATTTTTTGTAGAAATACTCTCATGCGTCACTTAGATTAATTTGAGAGTTAGTAAATTTTGAAGAAATCCTCTCATGCTTCACTTATACTATTTTGAGAGATGAAATCTTTATCCTCATGTGCTTCGCTTAGATTTGTTTGAGCTTGTCAAAAAGCAATGGCAATATATGAAACTAGTCCCAAAGTGATAGATATCCAAGGAGGATATAATAAAAACTTTCATGAAGATCATTGGACAAATTAAACTTGATTCTTTGTAATAGTTTTGAAACATGATGATAGTAATATGTGAGTCATGCTAGTGAGTAATTATGCTTAGTTGGAATATTGGTGTTAAGGTTTGTGATTCCCTATGTATGCACGAAAGTCAATAGTTATGCAATGAAGTTACATCCTACTTGTGGTGCATTATTCGGTGTTAGTCATGCTCAATGCTCACTTATGTGAATTTTCGTTTCTTGGTTTGGTTGCTTCTCAATCTATTTGCTAGCCTCCATTTGTACTAAGTAGAAATACTACTTGTGCATCCAAAATCCTTAAACCAAGTTTTGCCTTATGAGTTCACCATACCTACCTATATGCGGTATTTCCATGCCGTTCTAAGCAAATTTGTATGTGCCATCTCTAAAATTTCAAAATAAATTTTCTCTTTTGTGTGCTCGTACCGCTCATGAAACGGTGGGGAGTGTCTAATATTTTTCCATGCTAGATGTGTTAATCTCAAGATGAGTGTTTATTCACTTGTCATTACACGAGAGTGCGGCGGTAATAGGGATGCCCATTCCCGAAATGAAAAAGAAAAAAAATATTTACTTTATGTAGTCAAATAATAAATTCCTTGGAAAGTGTTTGTATGGAAGGCAACCGTGGATACGGCCCGCCATGGAAAGTGAAAGTTTGGTGGAAAAAGGAATAAACTTTATTTTCTGTTTGGGAACCGCCTATGATATATCTAGCATGGAAAGTATTGTGAGCTACTTTGTCGTTTTAGTTGATAGGAAAAGCATGCCGCCCAAAAAAATTTCTCTCTCAATTTAAAACATTGAGCTCTGGCACCTCTACAAATCCCTACTTCCCTCTGTGAAGGGCCTATCTATTTACTTTATGCAATTTTTATTTTTACTTTGAGTCTCCATCTTCTCTTATAAAGCACCAACTAGGGGGCACTATGATCGTACTTGAGCATTGGGTATAACTAATATTTGAGTGTGTTTCATGAATGGATCAATGATTGAGCATGATGGGCTAGGGATAACTTTCTTTAGTGTTGATATTTTAAAAGACATGGTTGCTTGTTGACATGCTTGAGTATTGAAGTCATTATGTTAAAACTAGACTATTTCTTTGAATCATTTACAAGTCCAAATGTCCATGCTATACAAAAGAAAATAATATGAGATGAACATGTTAGGCAGCATTCCACATCAAAAATTATGTTTTTATCATTTACCTACTTGAGGACGAGTAGGAATTAAGCTTGGGGATGCTGATACATCTCCCACGTATCTATAATTTTTGCTTGTTCCATGCTGTTATATTATCATTCTTGGATGTTTTACAATCATTTTATAACAACTTTATATCATTTTTTGGGACTAACCTATTGACATAGTGCCAAAGTGCCAGTTGCTGTTTTTGCTTGTTTTTTACTTCGCAGAATATCAATACCAAACGGATTCCAATCGCGACGAAACTTTTTGGAATTTTTTTAGATCAGAAGACACCCAGTGGGCCAAAGAAGTGCCGGAGAGGTCGGCCGTGGAGAGCACAACCCACCAGGTCGCGCCAGGGGCCCCCCGGCGCGCCCTGATGGGTTGTGCCCTCCACGGGGCCCCTCTCCACCGCCTTTGATGCCTATAAATTCCCAAATATTCCAAAAACCCTAGGGGAGTCGACAAAACACAATTCCAGCCGCCGCAAGTTCCAGAACCTCGAGATCCAATCTAAACACCATCACGGAGGGGTTCATCTTCTTCATAGGTGCCTCTCCGATGATGCGTGAGTAGTCCACCATAGACCTACGGGTCCGTAGGCAGTAGCTAGATGGCTTTCTCTCTCTCTCTCTCTTATGATTCTCAATACAATGGTCTCTTGGAGATCTATTTGATGTAAACTTTTCCGGTGTGTTTGTTGGGATCCGATGAATTTTGAGTTCATGATCAGTTTCTATCCATGAATATTATTTGAGTCTTCTTTGATCTCTTATATGCATGATTACTTATAGCCTCGTATTTCTTCTTCGAATCTTTGGTTTAGTTAGGCCAACTAGATCGATTTTTCTTGCCATGGGAAGAGTTGCTTTGTGATGGGTTTGATCTTGCGGTGTCCTTTCCCAGTGACAGAAGGGGCAGCAAGGCACGCATGTATCTTTGCCATTAAGGATAACAAGATGGGGTCTATTCCTACATGAATAGATCTTGTCTACATCATGTCATCGTTCTTATTGCATTACTCCGTTTTTCCATGAACTTAATACACTAGATGCATGCTGGATAGCGGTCGATGTGTGGAGTAATAGTGGTAGATGCAGGCAGGAGTCGGTCTACTTATCTTGGACGTGATGCCTATATAATGATCATCGCCTTGGATATCGTCATGATTATTCGATTTTCTATCAATTTCCCAACAGTAATTTGTTCACCCACCATGTGCTATACTCATGAGAGAAGCCACTAGTGAATCCTATGGCCCCCGGGTCTACTTTTCCAACATATTGCTTTTCGATCTACCTTTTTTGCCTCTTTGTTTTCAGATCTACAAAACCAAAAACCCAAAAACATATTGCTGCATATTTTATTTGCTATTTTTATTTTGTGTTCTTGAGAGATCTATCTCTCCTATCTATCATTACCTAATCTATCTTTTTACCGTAGAGAGATTGACAACCTCTCTTTCGCGTCGGGTTGCAAGTATTTGTTGGTTGTGTGTAGGTGCTGCTTATTGGGTGGTGGTGATCCTCCTACTGGTTTGATAACCTTGGTTTCATAACCGAGGGAAATACTTACCGTCGCTGTGCTGTATCATTCTTGGATGTTTTACAATCATTTTATAACAACTTTATATCATTTTTGGGGACTAGCCTATTGACATAGTGCCAAAGTGCTAGTTGTTGTTTTTGCTTGTTTTTTACTTCGCAGAATATCAATACCAAACGGAGTCCAATCGCGACGAAACTTTTTGGAGAATTTTTTTGGACCAGAAGACACCCAGTGGGCCAAAGAAGTACTAGAGAGGTGGGCCGTGGAGACCACAACCCACCAGGGCGCGCCAGGGGCCCCCCGACGCGCCCTGATGGGTTGTGTCCTCCACGGGGCCCCTCTCCACCGCCTCTGATGCCTATAAATTCCCAAATACTCAAAAACCCTAGGGGAGTCGACGAAACACAATTCCAGCCGCCGCAAGTTCTAGAACCTCGAGATCCAATCTAAACACCATCACGGAGGGGTTCATCTTCTTCATAGGTGCCTCTCTGATGATGCGTGAGTAGTCCACCGTAGACCTACGGGTCCGTAGGCAGTAGCTAGATGGCTTTCTGTCTCTCTCTCTCTTATGATTCTCAATACAATGGTCTCTTGGAGATCTATTTGATGTAAACTTTTCCGGTGTGTTTGTTGGGATCCGATGAATTTTGAGTTCATGATCAGTTTCTATCCATGAATATTATTTGAGTCTTCTTTGATCTCTTATATGCATGATTACTTATAGCCTCGTATTTCTTCTTCGAATCTTTGGTTTAGTTAGGCCAACTAGATCGATTTTTCTTGCCATGGGAAGAGGTGCTTTGTGATGGGTTCGATCTTGCGGTGTCCTTTCCCAGTGACAGAAGGGGCAGCAAGGCACGCATGTATCGTTGCCATTAAGGATAACAAGATGGGGTCTATTCCTACATGAATAGATCTTTTCTACATCATGTCATCGTTCTTATTGCATTACTCCATTTTTCCATGAACTTAATACACTAGATGCATGCTGGATAGCGGTCGATGTGTGGAGTAATAGTGGTAGATGCAGGCAGGAGTGGGTCTACTTATATTGGACGTGATGCCTATATAATGATCATCGCCTTGGATATCGTCATGATTATTCGATTTTCTATCAATTGCCCAACAGTAATTTGTTCACCCATCGTGTGCTATACTCATGAGAGAAGCCACTAGTGAATCCTACGGCCCCCGGGTCTACTTTTCCAACATATTGCTTTCCGATCTACCTTTTTTACCTCATTGTTTTCAGATCTACAAAACCAAAAACCCAAAATCATATTGCTGCATATTTTATTTGCTCTTTTTATTTTGTGTTCTTGAGAGATCTATCTCTCCTATCTATCATTACCTAATCTATCTTTTTACCGTAGAGAGATTGACAACCTCTCTTTCGCGTCAGGTTGCAAGTATTTGTTGTTTGTGTGTAGGTGCTGCTTATTGGGTGGTGGTGATCTGATACGTCCATTTTGCATCATGATTTCCTACCGTTATTTACTTTGTTTTGTTGAATAATAATGCTTTGGGGAGTGATTCTAATGCCTTTTCTCTCATAATATGCAAGGTTTACACAAAGAGGGAGAATACCGGCAGCTGGAATTCTGGACCCAAGAAAAGCATGTCAGAGATACCTATTCTGCACAACTCCAATGAAGCTGAAACTTTACGGAGAATATTTTTGGAATTAATAAAAAATAATGGAGCAAAAATCTACCACAGGGGGCCACCTGGTGAGGAGCACCCACCAGGGCGCGCCAGGCACCCCCTGGCGCGGCCTGGTGGGTGGTGCTCACCCTGGCCCACCTCCGGAGCCCATCTTCTGGTATATATTCCCAAAAAACCTAAAAAATTAGGAGGAGGACTTTCGGGACGAAGCGCCGCCGCCTCGAGGCGGAACTTCGGCAGGAGCACTTTTGCCCTCCGGCGGAGCGATTCCGCCGGGGGAACTTCCCTCCCGGAGGGAGAAATCGAAGCTATAGTCATCACCAACACCACTCTCATCTTTGGGAGGCCAATCTTCATCAACATCTTCAACAGCATCGTCTCCTCTCAAAACCTAGTTCATCTCTTGTGTTCAATCTTTGTACCAGAACCTCAGATTGGTACCTGTGGGTGACTAGTAGTGTTGATTACCTTGTGTAGTTGATTACTATATGGTTTATTTGGTGGAAGATTATATGTTCAGATCCATTATGCTATTCATTACCCCTCTGATCTTGAGCATGATTATTATTTGTGAGTAGTTACCTTTGTTCTTGCGGTCACGGGAGAAGTCATGTTGCGAGTAATCATGTGAATTTGATATGGGTTCGATATTTTGATGATATGTATGTTGTGATTCCCTTAGTGGTGTCATGTGAATGTCGACTACATGACACTTCACCATTCATGGGCCTAAGGGAATGCATTGTGGAGTAGTTATTAGATGATGGGTTGCTAGAGTGACAGAAGCTTAAACCCTAGTTTATGCGCTACTTCGTAAGGGGCTGATTTGGATCCACATGTTTAATGCTATGGTTAGACTTTGTCTTAATACTTTTCTCGTAGTTGCGGATGCTTGCGAGGGGGTTAATCATAAGTAGGTTGTTAGTTCAAGTAAGAACAGCACCTGAGCACCGGTCCACCCACATATCAAATTATCAAAGTAGCGATCACGAATCAAACCAACATGATAAAAGTGACTAGACGAAATTCCCGTGTACCCTCAAGAACACTTTGCCTATTACTAGTGATTGTTCTGGCCTGTCCTTTGCCTCAAAAGGATTGGGCTACCTTGCTGCACCTTGTTTACCGTCACCGTTACTTGCTCGTTACAAATTACCTTGCTATCAAACTATCTGTTACCTACCATTTCAGTGCTTGCAGAAATTACCTTGCTGAAAACCGCTTGTCATTTCCTTCTGCTCCTCGTTGGGTTTGACACTCTTACTTATCGAAAGGACTACAATTGACCCCCTATACTTGTGGGTCATCAAGACTCTTTTCTGGCGCCGTTGCCGGGGAGTGAAGCGCTCTTGGTAAGTGGAAATCGGTAAGGAAAAACTTATACTACGTGCTGAAATTTATTGCTACTTGCTACCATGGAGAACAATCCTTTGAGGGGTTTGTTCGGGGTATCTTCACCTCGACCGGAACCACAATTAGTTACCCCTCAACCTACAGCACCTACTGAAAATGTTGCTTATGAAATTCCTTCGGGTATGGTAGAACACTTGCTTGCTAAACCTTATGCAGGAGATGGAACTGAACATCCTGATATGCATCTCTTATATGTGAACGAAATATGTGGATTATTTAAGCTTGCAGGTTTACCCGGAGATGAAGTTAAGAAGAAGGTTTTCCCTTTATCTTTGGAGGGAAAAGCATTGATACGGTATAGGCCGTGTGATGATCTTGGATCGTGGAACTGGAATCGTTTGCAATTGGAATTCCATCAAAAGTTTTATCCTATGCATCTAGTTCATCGTGATCGGAATTATATATATAATTGTTGGCCTCCTGAAGGAGAAAGTATCGCTCTAGCTTGGGGGAGGCTTAAGTCAATGTTATATTCATGCCCCAATCATGACATTCCGAGGGAAGTTATCATTCAGAATTTTTATGCTCGGCTTTCTCATAATGATCAATCCATGCTCGATACTTCTTGTGCTGGTTCTTATATGAAGAGGTCTATTGATTTCAAGTGGGATCTCTTGGAAAGAATTAAATGCAACTCTGAAGATTGGGAACTCGACGAAGGTAATGAGTCAGGTATAAAGCTTGATTTTGATTGTGTTAAATCTTTTATGAATACCGATACTTTTCACAAGTTTAGCACTAAATATGGACTTGACTCTGAGATAGTAGCCTCTTTCTGCGAAGCATTTGCTGCTCACGTTGACCTCCCTAAGGAGAAGTGGTTTAAATATCATCCCCCTGTTAAAGAAGAAATTAAAGAACCGGTCAAATCTAAAGAAGAAACTATCTTTTACAATGTTGATCCAGTTGTGCCTACTGCTTATATTGAAAAGCCACCTTTCCTTGTTAGGATAAAGGAACATGCTAAGGTATCAACCGTGGTTCGTAAGAGTAATATAAGAGCACCTAAACCTCCTGAGAAAATTAAAGTAGAACCTAGTGTTGCTACGGTTAAAGATCTCTTGGAAGAAAATATTGATGGGCATGTCATTTACCTTTGTGATGAAGCTGCTAGAATTGCTAAGCCTGATAAGAAAGATAAACATAGACCTGTAGAACGCTTGCCCGTTGTCTCAGTTAAAATAGGAGATCATTGCTACCATGGTTTATGTGATTTAGGTGCTAGTCTGAGTGCTATCCCTTTTACCATATACCAAGAAATTATGAATGCAATAGCACCTGCTGAAATGGAAGATATTGATGTTACTATTAAACTTGCTAATAGAGATACTATCACACCACTTGGGATTGTTAGAGATGTTGAAGTCTTGTGTGGGAAAGTAAAATACCCTACTGATTTTCTAGTCCTTGGTTCCCCACAAGATGAATTTTGTCCCATTATCTTTGGTAGACCTTTCTTGAGCACCGTCAATGCTAAGATAGATTGGGAAAAACAAACTGTCGGTGTCAGTTTTGGTAATGTGTCTCATGAGTTTAATTTTTCCAAGTTTAGTAGACAACCCCGTGATAAAGCGTTATCTAGTAAGGATGAAATAATTGGTCTTGCTTCTATTGCTGTGCCTCCTACTGATCCCTTAGAACAACACTTGCTCGACAATGAGAATGATATGCATTTGCGCAAAAGAAATTAAATAGATCAAATTTTCTTCGAACAACAACCTCTCTTGAAACACAATTTGCCTATTGAAACTCTTGGAGGTCCTCCTCCACCTAAAGGTGATCCTGTGTTTGAATTGAAACAATTGCCTGACACTTTGAAGTATGCTTATCTTGATGAGAAAAAGATATATCCTGTTATTATTAGTGCTAACCTTTCAAAACATGAAGAAGAAAGATTATTGAAAGTTCTAAGGAAGCACCGGGCTGCTATTGGATATACTCTTGATGATCTTAAGGGCATTAGTCCCACTCTATGTCAGCACAAGATCAATATGGAACCAGATGCTAAACCCGTTGTTGGTCACCAATAACGGTTGAATCCTAAGATGAAAGAAGTGGTAAGAACTGAAATATTAAAGATTCTGGAAGCAGGTATAATCTATCCCATAGCTGATAGTAGATGGGTAAGTCCCGTTCATTGTGTCCCAAAGAAAGGAGGTATTACCGTTGTTCCTAATGATAAGAATGAACTCATTCCACAAAGAGTTGTCACTGGCTATAGAATGGTAATTGATTTTAGAAAATTAAATAAAGCTACTAGAAAAGATCATTACCCTTTGCCTTTCATTGATCAAATGCTAGAGAGACTATCTAAGCACACACACTTTTGTTTCCTAGATGGATATTCTGGTTTCTCTCAAATACCTGTGTCACAATCCGATCAAGACAAAACCACCTTTACTTGCCCTTTTGGAACCTATGCTTATAGATGTATGCCTTTTGGTTTATGCAATGCACCTGCTACCTTTCAAAGATGTATGAATGCTATATTCTTTGATTTTTGTGAAAAGATTGTAGAGGTTTTCATGGATGATTTTTCCGTTTACGGAACTTCTTTTGATGATTGCTTAAGCAACCTTGATCGAGTTTTGCAGAGATGTGAACAAACTAATCTTGTCTTGAATTGGGAGAAGTGCCACTTTATGTTTAATGAAGGTATTGTCTTGGGGCATAAAATATCTGAGCGAGGTATTGAGGTGGATAAAGCTAAAGTTGATGCAATTGAGAAAATGCCATGTCCTAAAGATATTAAAGGTATTCGAAGTTTCCTCGGTCATGCTGGTTTTTATAGGAGGTTCATTAAAGACTTCTCTAAAATTTCTAGGCCTCTTACTAATCTTTTGCAAAAGGATATCCCTTTTGTTTTTGATGATGATTGTGTGGAAGCCTTTGAAACACTCAAGAAAGCCTTAACCTCTGCACCTATCGTTCAACCACCTGTTTCGAACTTGCCTTTTGAAATTATGTGTGATGCTAGTGATTATGCTGTTGGTGCTGTCCTAGGACAAAGAGTTGATAAGAAATTGAATGTTATCCATTATGCTAGTAAAACTCTAGACAATGCCCAACGAAATTATGCCACTACCGAAAAGGAATTTTTAGCAGTTGTGTTTGCTTGTGATAAATTTAGATCCTATATTGTTGACTCCAAAGTTATTGTTCACACCGATCATGCTGCTATAAAATATCTTATGGAAAAGAAAGATGCTAAACCTAGACTCATTAGGTGGGTTCTCTTGCTTCAAGAATTTGACTTGCATATTGTTGATAGGAAAGGAGCTGAGAACCCCGTAGCTGATAACTTGTCTAGGTTAGAAAATATTCTTGATGACCCACTACCTATTGATGATAGTTTCCCTGATGAACAACTAGCTGCAATAAGTGTCTCACACAGCACACCTTGGTATGCTGACTATGCTAATTACATTGTTGCTAAATATATACCACCTAGTTTCACATACCAACAAAAGAAAAAAATCTTCTATGACTTGAGACATTACTTTTGGGATGACCCACATCTTTATAAAGAAGGAGTATATGGTATTATTAGGCGTTGTGTACCTGAGCATGAACAGGAACAGATCCTACGGAAGTGTCATTCCGAAGCTTATGGAGGACATCATGCGGGAGATAGAACTGCTCATAAGGTATTGCAATCCGGATTTTATTGGCCTACTCTTTTCAAAGATGCTCGTAAGTTTGTCTTGTCTTGTGATGAATGACAAAGAATTGGTAATATCGGTAAGCATCAAGAAATGCCTATGAATTATTCAGTTGTTGTTGAACCATTCGACGTGTGGGGTTTTGATTACATGGGGCCTTTTCCTTCCTCTAATGGGTACACTCGTATTTTAGTTGCGGTTGATTATGTCACTAAGTGGGTAGAAGCTATTCCAACTAGTAGTGTCGATCACCACACTTCCATTAAAATGCTTAAAGAGGTTATCTTTCTGAGGTTTGGAGTCCCTAGATATTTAATGACCGATGGTGGTTCACACTTTATTCATGGTGCTTTTCGTAAGATGCTTTCTAAATATGATGTTAACCATAGAATTGCATCACCCTATCATCCTCAATCTAGTGGTCAAGTAGAAGTTAGCAATAGAGAAATAAAATTAATATTACAAAAAACTATCAATAGGTCTCGTAAGAATTGGTCTAAGAAATTAGATGATGCACTTTGGGCCTATAGAACAGCTTATAAAAATCCTATGGGTATGTCTCCATACAAAATGGTGTACGGGAAAGCTTGTCATTTGCCTCTAGAACTAGAACACAAAGCATTTTGGGCAATTAAAGAACTCAATTATGATTTCAAACTTGCCGGTGAGAAGAGGCTATTTGATATTAGTTCACTAGATGAATGGAGAACCCAAGCGTATGAAAATGCCAAGCTATTCAAAGAAAAAGTAAAAAGATGGCATGACAAAAGAATCCAAAAGCGGGAATTCAAAATAGGAGATTATGTTCTTTTGTTCAACTCTCGTTTAAGATTCTTTGCAGGAAAACTTCTCTCCAAATGGGAGGGACCATATATTATTGAAGAGGTTTATCGATCTGGAGCTATCAAGATTAATAACGCCGAAGGTACTAAGCTGAAGGTGGTCAATGGCCAAAGAATTAAGCATTATATCTTAGGTACGCCTATTAACGTTGAAAGCAATGTTATCCAAACCATGACACCGGAGGAACACATAAAAGAAACCTTCCGGAACACTCCAGAATACTTAAAAATAGGAGGTACGTGATACGGTAAGTAAACGGACTCCAAAAAATCCGCAAAAATATTTTCTCTCAGTTTTGGAATATTTTAGAATTTTAGGAATAAAAAAATAAACTGGAAGGTGATCGAGGTGAGCACGATACACCAGGGCGCGCCAGGCACCCCTGGGCGCACCCTGGTGGGTGCTGCCCACCTCGGATGCCTTCCCGACTCCGTTTTCCTTCCAAATACTTTTTTCCCAAGAATAAAATTTCTCTATATATACCCCCGACTGTTTTGACGACCGCATCTTAGAAAAACCCTTTGTT
This sequence comes from Elymus sibiricus, assembly GCA_039707655.1. Classification (NCBI taxonomy): domain Eukaryota; kingdom Viridiplantae; phylum Streptophyta; class Magnoliopsida; order Poales; family Poaceae; genus Elymus; species Elymus sibiricus. The sequence goes on from CM077667.1 coordinate 419,099,056, forward strand.
CTTGCTTCTTGCTATTTTCCTATCAGATTTGTCAATTCAGGCATCATGTCTTCTCCCCCTCCTAGCAATATGGCAGAAGATGACTGGCTAATGAAGATAGAGTTGAAGAGGGAGGAGTCGGAAGAAGCCTACAAGGAGAAGAAGGACAATGAAGCTAAGGTAGATTATCTCCCTGAAGGAGATCAACTCACACCAGCAAAGGAGGGATAGGAAGAAGATATCCTTCAACCTTATTGCAGTCATCTCACCCCTATTGAAATAGAAGCCTTTAGAACCTTCGAAGCGGTTCGTGTTCATAATAAATTTCTCATCCGTGAAAATATCTTGTTGCAAGAACACATCGACAATCTTAGGAGAGTCATCCGCAAATTGGAGGATCTTCTAAAGCTAAAGTGTGATATTGCATCACCTCCACCTTCTTCATCACCACCACCAAAGGAGACTTGAGTACATGGGTATGGGCACTCCCCTTGGCTTGAGCCAAGCTTGGGGGAGGTGCCCCGGTATCGTATCACCACCACTTTTATTCACCTTTACCTATTTTAGTTCTATCTCTAGTTTCCCTTTGCCTTAGTCGCATAAAAGTTTAGCGAGATCTATTTTCGTGTGTTAGTTTCGTGGTCTACCTATCTATGTAATCGTGTGAAAGTTATATAATAAAGTTTAGTTTGAGTTTTTGCTTCTCTACTTTCTTGTTGCAATCAAGTAAAAGAAAGGCAATAAATGAAAAGAATCATATGCTAATCTTATGGTGAGTAATGACATCACATAAGGAAAAATATAAGTAGTAAAATTTATTGGAGATTGACAAACATAGCATTGGTCAATGATGCAATTCATGAAAGAATTAATTAGGGAAGAGAAGATTCACATGCAAATACACTATCTTGGACATCTTTTATGATTGTGAGCCCCCATCAAATATTACATGTCAAAAATTGTTGACGTTGGACAAGGAAGATAACGTAATGATTTATGTTTGTTCGTATCCACATAGAAGTTATATTGTCATAGATCCTTTAACATGTGGTGCTTGCTCAATATCTTTGCTAGCCAAAAATTCCGCACTAAGTAGAGATACTACTTGTGCATCCAAAAACCCAAACCCAAACTCTTTCCTTGAGTGTCCACCATACCTACCTATGGATCGAGAAAGATCCTTCAAGTAAGTTGTCATCGGTGCAACAAGGCAATAAAAATTGCTTCTAAAAGTGTTTTGCTCAATTAGTGTAAGAGAAAATTGAGCATTATACGAACTTATGATGGCAAAGTAATAAAAGTGACGGACTGCATAATAAAGGTTGCTATCATAGGGGGCAATATAGCGTGACATTCTTTTACATTAAGGGATTGGGCATACAAACCAATAAGCGCATGACAACCTCTGCTTCCCTCTGCGAAGGGCCTATCTTTTACTTTTATGCAAGAGTCAAAGTATTCTTATCTATTCCTTTTTACTTTTTCCTTTGCAAGCATCATGTGGTGAGGAAAGATCTAGGCACATATATCCAGTTGGATATGGGTGGGCATGAGTTATTATTGTTGACATCACCCTTGAGGTGAGTGAGTTGGGAGGCAAAACTATAAGCCCCTATCTTCCTATGTGTCCAGTTGAAACTTTTTGTTCATGGGTATGCCGTGAGCGTTAGCAATCATAGAAGACTAAATGATGGTTGAGTATGTGGACTTGCCAAAAGGCTCTGACATGAGACCCTTCTTGAAAATATGATGAATTGTAGTTGCAAAGTTGACTGAGATCACAGTTTGTTGGTTTCCAATAAGGTTTATGCTTCATACTTCTATGTTGTGATGAATTGTTACTTGTTCATGAGAAGCTTTATGATAAAAATTTATTAAATAAGTTTTTAAGTTAGAGTTTGTTGTTGTTATGTTAATAAGCATGATGCTTCTATGTCCGTATTTTGTTTTTATCGACACGTCTCTCTCAAACCATGTGGACATGCTTTTCAATATCGGCTTTCGCTTGAGGACAAGCGAGGTCTAAGCTTGGGGGAGTTGATACGTCCATTTTGCATCATGATTTCCTACTATTATTTACTTTGTTTTGTTGAATAATAATGCTTTGGGGAGTGATTCTAATGCCTTTTCTCTCATAATATGCAAGGTTTACACAAAGAGGGAGAATACCGGCAGCTGGAATTCTGGACCCAAGAAAAGCACGTCAGAGATACCTATTCTGCACAACTCCAATGAAGCTGAAACTTTACAGAGAATATTTTTGGAATTAATAAAAAATACTGGACCAAAAATCTACTGGAGGGGGGTCACCTGGTGAGGAGCACCCACCAGGGCGCGCCAGGTTTCCCCTGGCACGGCTTGGTGGGTGGTGCTCACCCTGGCCCACCTTCGGAGCCCATCTTCTGGTATATATTCCCAAAAAACCTAAAAAAATTAGGAGGAGGACTTTCAGGACGAAGCGCCGCCGCCTCGAGGCGGAACTTCGGCAGGAGCACTTTTGCCCTCCGGCGGAGCGATTCCGCCGGGGGAACTTCCCTCCCGGAGGGGGAAATCGAAGCTATCATCATCACCAACACCCCTATCATCTTTGGGAGGCCAATCTTCATCAACATCTTCAATAGCACTGTCTCCTCTCAAACCCTAGTTCATCTCTTGTGTTCAATCTTTGTACCGGAACCTCAGATTGGTACCTGTGGGTGACTAGTAGTGTTGATTACCTTGTGTAGTTGATTACTATATGGTTTATTTGGTGGAAGATTATATGTTCAGATCTATTATGCTATTCATTACCCCTCTGATCTTGAGCATTATTATTATTTATGAGTAGTTACCTTTGTTCTTGAGGTGACGGGATAAGTCATGTTGCGAGTAATCATGTGAATTTGATATGTGTTCGATATTTTGATGATATGTATGTTGTGATTCCCTTAGTGGTGTCATGTGAACGTCGACTACATGACACTTCACCATTCATGGGCCTAAGGGAATGCATTGTGGAATAGTTATTAGATGATGGGTTGCTAGAGTGATAGAAGCTTAAACCCTAGTTTATGCGCTACTTCGTAAGGGGCAGATTTGGATCCACATGTTTAATGCTATGGTTAGACTTTGTCTTAATACTTTTCTCGTAGTTGCGGATGCTTGCGAGGGGGTTAATCATAAGTAGGTTGTTAGTTCAAGTAAGAACAACACCTGAGCACCGGTCCACCCACATATCAAATTATCAAAGTAGCGAACACGAATCAAACCAACATGATAAAAGTGACTAGACGAAATTCCCGTGTACCCTCAAGAACACTTTGCCTATTACTAGTGATTCTTCTGGCCTGTCCTTTGCCTCAAAAGGATTGGGCTACCTTGCTGCACCTTGTTTACCGTCACCGTTACTTGCTCGTTACAAATTACCTTGCTATCAAACTATCTGTTACCTACAATTTCAGTGCTTGCAGAAATTACCTTGCTGAAAAACACTTGTCATTTCCTTCTCCTCCTCATTGGGTTCGACACTCTTACTTATCGAAAGTACTACGATTGACCCCCTATACTTGTGGGTCATCATGATCCTCCTACTGGTTCGATAACCTTGGTTTCATAACTGAGGGAAATACTTTCCGTCGCTGTGCTGCATCATCCCTTCCTTTTTGGGGAAATACCGACGCAGTCTCAAGCCACGTCACTGAGCATCTTCAAAATGAATCACCGGATACAATACGGAAGAAAAGAAAGCGGAAGCATCACATGAATAGAAAGGCACTTGGGTGAGAATTTAATCGTTGAAGAAAAAGGGCGGGAGGGTGGGAAAAACAAAGAAAACTTAGGACGGATGAAACGAAATCTGGAAAAGGAAAAATGAGGATAGATCTTGCAAATATTGGAGAGGATTGAATTATCTTGAAGAGAAGCACTCCCAAGGTTGTTAGAATCACGATTCTGTTATATGATTCTACGAATTTATGATCCAAACTAACCTCTCTGATTCTACGATTTTAGTTCATGGAATCTATATTTCTAAGATCCTGATAGTGAAGATTCTACGATTTGTGATCCTACCATCGGAGTTCCGATCCGATTATCACGATTTTGACAACCTTGAGCACTCCGGATGGAAAAGATTTGACATGACAATTTGATTGAGCAAAATGATTAGCACTCCCATAGAAATATGAGAACACCACTTAGTGAAAGCACAACTTCTCCCTAGGTGGTTTTGATAATTAATAACAACATATATTTCATTGGACTAAATTTTTTATCAAGTATATTTCAGGAAAAGTTCAATGAATGGATTGGCTAGGATGTTGAGGAGACCCCCTAGATGCTTGGAACATCAATTGGCAAAAGCTTCAAGACTCTACATTTTGCATTTATGTGAGAAATCACACTTGAGTCCATAGGAAAGCAAATACTATTAAAAGGGGATGAGGTATCTATGATGATCTGGTTGCTCAAGTGCTTAGAGATTAGCCACCAAAAACCCTCATAAATTCTCCCAAAAATTATTCTGTCAAAATCCCAAATATCAAATTCGGTGCCACCAACTTTCCACATTCGGCCCTAGTGAGTTTTCCTTAGACAGATTCCAGAGCCAAACCCTAGAAACTCGGTGCAACCAAGTTTAGGTTCGGTACAACCGAAAAGCATGGACCAACCTTCTGGTACCTATATACTAAAAATCAGAATTTCCAAGTTTCACAAATCGGTGTCACCGAAGTGAGGAACTGCCTAGGTCAACCGAAGTGGACTCACCTAGATTCTATATATTGGTCTCACAGAGAACCCAAAAGTTTCCACATTTTGCACTAGTCGGTGCAACCGAGTTTTTGCTTCGGTTTCACCGAGTTGGGCAATAATGTTGTAATGGTTGGATTTTTGGAGATGCCTATATATACCCCTCTACCTCCCTCTCATTTGTGGAGAGATCACTCAGAACAAGCTAACACTTGCCCCATCCATTTTCTGAGAGAGAACCACCTACTCATGTGTTGAGATCAAGATCTTCCACTCCAACCATATGAATCTTGATTTCTAGCCTCCCCAAGTTGCTTTCCATCCAATCAATCTCTTCTACCTAGCCAAATCTGTGAGAGAGTGATTGAGTGTTGAGGAGACTATCTTTTGAAGCTCAAGAGCAAGGAGTTCATCATCCATACCACATCTATTACCTTTTGGAGAGTGGTATCTCCTAGATTGGTTAGGTGTCGCTTGGGAGCCTCCAATTCGTTGTGGAGTTGAAACAAGAAGTTTGTACGGGCAAGGAGATCGCCTACTTCGTGAAGATCTACCCCGAGTGAGGCTAGTCCTTCATGGACGTAAGCCGTGATGGAATAGACGAGGTTGCTACTTCGTGGACCCTTCGTGGGTGGAGCCTTCCTTGGACTCGCGCAACCGCTACCCTCCGTGGGTTGAAGTCTCCATCAACATGGACGTACGATAGCACCACCTATCGGAACCACGGGAAAAATCTTCGAGTCCCCATTGTGTTTTATCTTCCTATCCCTACCCTCTACTCACACTTGCATGTCTTTACTTTCCGTTGCTATACTCTTAGATTTGCATGTGTAGGGTGTACTTGACTTGATAGAATTGCTAAACACTTGCCAACCACTAAAATTGGGAAAAGGCTAGATTTTTAATTGGTCAAGTAGTTTAATCACCCCCCTCTAGACATACTTTGGATCCTACAAGTGGTATCAGATATTTGGTCTCCATTGCATTAGTTTCACAACCTAGGAGAGTATGGTGTCTAGTGAGGGAAATTACCATCGTCGAGGTCCATATTTTGATGGTACAAACTTTGCTAGTTGGAAGCATAAAATGAAAATGCATATTCTTGGTCATAACCCTGCCGTTTGGGCTGTTATTCGTGTTGGATTGCAAGGTGAATCCTTTGGTGATGGAAAGGAACCGGACTGTGAAGCGACCGCGGAAGAATAGAAGATGTTGAAATACAACGCTCAAGCATGCGACATTCTATTGAATTGCCTATGTCCCAAAGTGTTCAACAAGATAAGCCGTCTTGAGAATGCAAAGGAAATTTGGGATACTTTGGTTGATATGCAGGAAGGAACCGAATCAGCCAGGGAATCTAAGTTGGATGTGCTACAAAGTCAACTTGACAAGTTCAAGATGAAGGATGGTGAAGGAGTCACAGAAATGTACTCTAGGCTTGCTCTCATCACAAATGAGATTGCCGGCTTAGGAAGTGAAAAGATGACCGACAAATTCATCATCAAGAAGATCCTTAGAGCCTTGGATGGAAAGTATGACACCATGTGCACATTGATCCAAATGATGCCAAACTACAAAGATCTCAAGCCTACGGAAGTCATTGGAAGGATTGTTGCTCATGAAATGTCACTCAAAGACAAAGAAGAGCTCCACAACAAGTCAAGCGATGCATACAAATCCTCAAGTGACACTCTCGCTACCTCAAGTGACAAATTTGTTACCAATGAAGAGATAAGCCTCATGGTCAAGAAATTCAACAAGTTCTAAAAGAATAGAGGCAAAGAGAGAAGCTCCAACTCAAGATATGAAGAGAAGCGTTCATCTAGTTGTGACTAAAATTGTTACAATTGTAGAAGACCCGGACACTTTTCCAATGAGTGCACGACCCCCTCCAAGAGAAGAGAAGAGTCACCTAGAAGAATAAGCTCAAGAGACGGGTCACCTCGAAGAGAGAGAAGGAGTAGAGAAGATCGCTATGAACGAAGACCCTCCCGGAGAAGCAAGGACTCGAAGAAGAAGGACAAGTACACCAAGAGGTACACAAGAAGAAGACATAAAGCTCATGTTGATGAATGGTTATCCGGCTCTGAATCCGACAACCAATCCGAGAGACGCTACCACTCCAACTCCGACTATAGTCAAGATGAAGGTGTTGCCGGACTAGCATCGTTTCCTCCAACTACTATGATTTATTTGATTCACCAAATGAAGGAATTGGAAGTTGCTTCATGGCTAAAGGCCCCAAGGTATCACACCCTGAATACATTGACTTTGATAGTGATGAGGATGACTTACTAGGAGATGATGATTTGCTCTTTGATAAAACTAGCGATGTTAGTCAAAATGAACTTGATAATAATCATGCTAGTCAAGATAAGTCGTGTAATGATGATAAGAAGGAGATTGATCGTCTAACTAAGGAACTAAACAATCTTAAGTTAGCTCATGAATCTACTCAAGAATATCAAAGAGAGCTTTTAAGAACTCATGAGAAGCTACGCTTCGAGAAGCTAAATTTAGAGCAAGAGCGTGAGTTTCTTAAAGCTATCAATGACGATCTTCGAAAGAGGAGTTCTTCTTATCTTGCCAAATGACTACTCTTGTCTACATTTGTGCCACAAGTTAAATCTAAGCAAACTAGTAACAAAGGCAAGAAAGGTTCTTCATCTAGTAGCATCAATAAAAATGCTAAATCAAATGATGTTGCTTTTAGTAGTTCCACTAATGATTCTCTTAGCCAAGTTACACTTGAGCAAGAAAATGATTTATTGAAAGTAATTATAGAGAAAGATGTCTACAAGAGTCTTGCCGGAAGTAAGCAATTTGAGGAGATTGTGTGCAAGCAAGGATGGCACCGAAAGAACCAAGGTATTGGTTTTGAACGAAAGTTCAACACCAATGAAGTTTGTTCCCCAAAAGGAGAAGCATGATCCTACTCTCTCTAAGGGAACAAAAGCTCAAGATGATCTTCCACCACAAGACCACAAGCTCAAGGGCAAAGACAAGCTTCAAGAGGAGATTGACTCATTTGAAGAAGAATCACAAGCCATGGTCAAGTGGGTTCCCAAAGCTACTACAAGCTCAACTTCATCAAGTGCCACTTCAACTCCAAGGATTCCCATAAAGTTGATGTGGGTCCCCAAGAATAAGAACTAGACAAGTTCTTGAGGGGTGACTCCGCCAACGAAATTCACTCACACTCATTTTGGCAAGAACTAGTGCAATGAATTCCAACCTTATGCAGTAGTTCAAGGAGTCACAAATTCCCTCATTGGTAAGCAGGGGACAAGGTAATTAATGAATCAATGGACATCATCACACATGCGCTTCATTCCATGTCCATGATATCCTTGTATTTGTTCCTTGTGTGGGATTAACCCATGTAGGTGAGAATAGTAAGAAACAACAAGGATAGCTCCCAACTCAAGATAATCTTCATCAACAATGAGCATCCACGACTACTTCACGTCCATGAAGTCTTCAATGACAAAACCCAAGGTTAGTTTGTCCCTCTTAGGGGGGATGTCACATCAAGGGGAAGCTTTTCTCTAAGACTTGGGTCAAAGCATCTCACAAGATGTGAACACATTAAAAGACTTTATGTGAAAGTAGCAACCCCACTTGTGCTTAAACGATGAGTATGACCTATGATCAAGTATTCTTGCTTGGCTCCTAAGTCAATATACTCATATATAGATGAATCCGTCATCGCCAAAGTTCTTGGTAGATACTAGAGTGGTTATGCATGCCTCCAGGAGAAGGACTGCTGTGGATGCCAGATTTCACACCAAGGAACAACGGGACTTTTATGAGACTGTCCTATTGGATAAGAGCCCAGCAGTCAGTGACATGAGATATGTGTAGGATCACTAGAAGTGTGTGTCTAGAGGGGGGGGGGGGTGAATAGACTATAGCAGGAATTAAAAACCTAACCTTTTCCCAAGTTAATTGGTTGGCAGATTATAGCAATTATAGCAAGTCTAGCACACCCTACACATGCAAGTCAACAAGTATGGCAGCGGAAAGTAAAGACATTGCACATGGAAGTAAGGGTAGGAAGGAAGATCAAACACAATTTGAAGACACGAAGATTTTCCTGTGGTTCCGATAGGTGGTGCTATCGTACATCCACATTTATGGAGTCTTCGACCCACAAAGGGTAACGGTCGCGAGAGTCCACGGAGGGCTCCACCCATAAGGGTCCACGAAGTAGCAACCTTGATTATTCCATAACGGCTTCCGTCCACGAAGGACTAGCCTCACTATGGGTAGATCTTCATGAAGTAGGCGATCTCCTTGCCCGTACAAACTTCTTGGTTCAACTCCACAACACGAAGTAGGAGGCTACCAAATGACACCTAACCAATCTAGGAGGCACCACCCTCCAAAAGGTAATAGGCTCGGTAATGTCGATGAACTCCTTGCTCTTGTGCTTCAAGATGATAGACTCCTCAACACACAATCACTCTCTCACAGATTTGGCTTTGGTGGAAAGCAACTTGAGGAGGCTAGAGATCAAGATTCATATGGTTGGAATGGAATGGCATGATCTCAACACATGAGTAGGTGGCTCTCTCTCAGAAAATTGGATGGGGCAAGTATGGAATAGTTCTGAGTGCTTCAGTTTCGAGTGGGTGGTGGTGAAGGGGTATATATATAGGCATCCCCCAAAATCCAACTGTTACACCTAAAGTGACCAACTCGGTGACACCGAAGTGTAAAACTCGGTGGTACCGAGTTGCTCCAAAGGTAGCAACTTTTGAATCTCGGTGAGACCGATATATAATTCTCGGTAGTACCGATCAGGTGACCAACGGTCAGATTGCAAAACTCGGTGGCACCGATCCAAATAACTCGGAAATTCCGAATTGAAGAAAAGGGGCAACAGAATGTTGGCAACCTAAACTCGGTGGCACTGATGCAGAATCGGTTGTACCGAAAACTTAGGGTTTGGCTGGGATCTGTCTGAGGAGAAAATCGGTAGGGCCGAGTGGGAATTGTTGGTAGCACCGATTTTGAAGATAGGCTTGGACAGACTTTTGTGGAAGAGTTTGTGGGTGTTTTTGGTGACTATCACTTGTGCACGTGGAGCATCTTGTTCACCAACAGTACCTTATCCCCTTTTAATAGTATTGGCTTTGAACCACCTACCCTTGTGGGTGTTTAACAGTACCTTACCCCATTCATTTTTCTGAGAGAGAGCCACCTACCCTTGTGTTGAGGTCAAGATCATCCACTCCAACCATATGGATCTTGATTTCTAGCCTCCCCAAATTGCTTTCCATCCAATCAATCTCTTCTACCCAAGCCAAATCTATGAGAGAGTGATTGAGTGTTGAGGAGACTATCATTTGAAACACAAGAGCAAGGAGTTCATCGTTACTATCACATCTATTACCTTTTGGAGGGTGGTGCCTCCTAGATTGGTTAGGTGTCTCTTGGGAGCCTCCTTCTTCGTGATTGTGGATTTGAACCAAGAGTTTGTACAGGCAAGGAGATCACCTACTTCGTGAAGATCTACCCATAGTGAGGCTAGTCCTTCATGGACGGAAGCCGTTATGGAATAGTCGAGGTTGCTACTTCGTGGACCCTTATGGGTGGAGCCCTCCATGGACTCTCACGGCCGTTACCCTCCATGGGTTGAAGACTCCATAAACGTGGACATACGATAGCACCACCTATCAGAACCACGGGAAAAATCTCTGATACATCTCCATCGTATCTACTTTTCCAAACTCTTTTGCCCTTGTTTTGGACTCTAATTTGCATGATTTGAATGGAACTAACCCGGACTGATGCTGTTTTCAACAGAATTGCCTTGGTGTTATTTTTGTGCAGAAATAAAAGTTCTCGGATTGACCTGAAAATTTATGGAGAATATTTTTGGAATTAATAAAAAATACTAGCGAAAGAATCAACTAGAGGGGGTCCACCACCTGGCCACAAGCCAGGGGGCGCGCCCCCCCTAGGGTGCGCCCTGCATGCTTGTGGCTCCCTGGAGCTCCTCCGACCTCAATTCCAACTCTATATATTCCTATTCAGGGAGAAAAAATCAAGGAGAAGAGTTCATCGCGTTTTACGATACGGTGCCGCCGCCACCTCCTGTTCTTCCTCGAGAGGGCAGATCTGGGGTCCGTTTTGGGCTCCGGAGAGGGGAAATCGACGCCGTCGTCATCACCAACCATCCTTCATCACCAATTTCATGATGCTCTCCGCCGTTCGTGAGTAATCTTATCGTAGGCTTGCAGGACGGTGATGGGTTGGATGAGATTTACCATGTAATCGAGTTAGTTTTGTTAGGGTTTAATCCCTAGTATCCACTATGTTGTGAGATTGATGTTGCTATGACTTTGCTATGCTTAATGCTTGTCACTAGGGCCCGAGTGCCATGATTTCAGATCTGAACCTATTATGTTTTCATGAATATATATGTGTTCTTGATCCTATCTTGCAAGCTGCAGACACCTATTACGAGTTATGATCCGCATCCCCCAGGGTGACAATAACTGGGATTCTTTCCGGTGATTACCGTAGTTTGAGGAGTTCATGTATTCACTAAGTGCTAATGCTTTGGTCCGGTTCTCTATTAAAAGGAGGCCTTAATATCCCTTAGTTTCCATTAGGACCCCGTTGCCACGGGAGGGTAGGACAAAAGATGTCATGCAAGTTCTTTTCCATAAGCACGTATGACTATATATGGAATACATGCCTACATTACATTGATGAATTGGATCTAGTTCTGTGTCACCCTATGTTATAACCGTTGCTTGATGAATGCCATCCGACATAATTATCCATCACTGATCCATTGCCTACGAGCTTTTCACATATTGATCTTTGCTAAGTTACTTTTCTGTTGCTACTGTTACAATCACTACAAAACTGCTACTGTCACTTTGCCATTGTTACTGTTACTTCCATACTGCTTTGCTACTGAATACTTTGCTGCAGATACTAAGTCTTTTAGGTGTGGTTGAATTGACAACTCAGTTGCTAATACTCGAGAATATTCTTTGGCTCCCTTTGTGTCGAATCAATAAATTTGGGTTGAATACTCTACCCTCGAAAACTGTTGCGATCCCCTATACTTGTGTGTTATCAAGACCTTTTTCTGGCGCCGTTGCCGGGGAGCATAGCTCTATTCTCTGAGTAACTTGGGATTTATATCTGTTGATCACTATGAAGAATCTGAAAGACCCAAAAACCAAGATTTATCCCTCTACTACGAGGGGAGGTAAGGAACTGCCATCTAGCTCTGCACTTGATTCACCTTCTGTTATGAGTAAACTTGCGACACCACCACCTGCTATTGATTCTGATATGTCGCAAGTAGTTGATGATTCCACTTCTGCTATGCATGATACTTATGATGATACTTTGCTTGATACTACTGTGCCACTGGGTGAATTTCTTGATGAACAAATTGCTAGAGTCAATGCTGCAACTGAGGATATTTCTAAAACCGATGAAATTATTGAAACTGAACACTATGAGACACCTGATAGACCTAGCTCTCCTAGATATGAATTGCCTAATATACCTAAGGGTTATGTTATGGAAGGAGAGGTATCTAGGGACTTTCTTGCTTGTAAGGATAGAGATGATCTTAAGAAATTGCTATGCAAGTGGAAGGAAAAATCTTTGAATGCTAGAATGCAATATGATCCTAAGTTTGCTACTTCACCTATCTTTCTTACCGATAAGGATTATGAATTCTCTGTTGATCCTGAGTTAATTACTTTGGTTGAATCTGATCCTTTCCATGGTTATGAATCTGAAACTGTTGTGGCACATCTTACTAAATTGAATGATATAGCCACCCTATTTACTCATGAGGAAAAAATTCATTATTACTATATTCTTAAGTTGTTTCCTTTCTCATTAAAGGGTGATGCAAAGATATGGCTTAATTCTCTTGCTCCTGGTTGTGTGCGTAGTCCCCAGGATATGATTTATTACTTCTCTGAAAAATATTTTCTTGCCCATAAGAAACAAGCTGCCTTGCAGGAAATATTTAACTTTGTGCAAATTGAAGGAGAGAGTCTCCCACAAGCTTGGGGGAGGCTTCTCCAATTACTTAATGCTTTGCCTGATCATCCTCTCAAGAAAAACGAAATACTTGATATCTTTTATAATGGACTAACCGATGCTTCTAGGGACCACCTAGATAGTTGTGCTGGTTGTGTTTTCAGGGAACGAACTGTTGAACAAGCTGAACTACTATTGAATAATATATTGAGCAATGATAATGATTGGTCTATTCCTGAACCACCTCCAAAGCCAACTCCGAAGAAAAGAGGTATTCTATTTCTCAGTCCTGAAGATATGCAAGAGGCAAAGAAATCTATGAAAGAAAAATGTATTAAAACTGAAGATGTTAAGAATCTACCACCTATTGAAGAAATACATGGTCTTGATAACCCGACACAGGTAGTAGAGGTAAATTCCCTCCGTAGATTTGATGAAGGTGATATTCCTTATAATAAGTCTGCTAACCAATGCTTGGATGAGTTTGATAACTTTATTGTTAAGCAAGAAAATTTCAATGCTTATGTTAGTAGACAATTGAAACATAATGCTTACATGCTTGATCGCTTAGGTGATTATATGAGTAGAACTGTTAATGATCTTAAGCTTATTAGTAAACATGCTTCCATGGTAACTACTCAAGTAGAACAAGTACTTAAGGCACAAAATGATTTTCTTAATGAGATGATTGGTAAGAACAATGATCATTCTGTTAGAGTTGTGACTAGAGGTGGTAAAATGACTCAGGAACCTTTGTATCCCGAGGGCCATCCTAAGAGAATTGAGCAAGATTCTCAGAGAATTAATACTGATACACCTAGTCGTCCCAGTAATAAAAGGAAAAAGAATGACGATAGGGCTTTGCATGCTGCTAGTGAACCTGTTATAGATACACATGAAAACCCAAATGATATTTCTATTTCAGATGCTGAGACACAATCTGGTAATGAACATGAGCCTAGTGATAATATTAATGATGATGTTCATGTTGATGCTCAACCTAGTAATGATAATGATGTGGAGATTGAACCTGCTGTTGATCTTGATAACCCACAACCTAAGAACAAAAGATATGACAAAAGAGACTTTGTTGCTAGGAAACATGGTAAAGAAAGAGAACCTTGGGTTCAGAAACCCATGCCTTTTCCTCCTAAGCCATCCAAGAAAAAGGATGATGAGGATTTTGAGCGCTTTGTTGAAATGCTTAGACCTCTCTTTTTGCGTATGCGCTTGACTGATATTGTGAAAATGTCTCCTTATGCTAAGTATATGAAAGATATTGTGACAAACAAAAGAAAGATACCGGAAGCTGAGATTTGCACCATGCTTGCTAATTATACCTTTAAGGGTGGAATACCAAAGAAACTAGGAGATCCCGGAGTACCTACTATACCATGCTCTATTAAAGGAAACTATGTTAAAACTACTTTATGTGACCTTGGAGCTGGTGTTAGTGTTATGCCTTTCTCTTTGTATCGTAGACTTGATTTGAATAAGTTGACACCTACTGAAATCTCTTTGCAAATGGCTGATAAATCAACTGCTTTACCCATCGGTATTTGTGAGGATGTGCCTGTCGTAGTTGCAAATGTTACTATCCTAACAGACTTTGTTATTCTTGATATTCCTGAGGACGACAGTATGTCGATCATCCTTGGTAGACCCTTTTTGAATACTGCAGGGGCTGTTATTGATTGCAACAAGGGCAATGTCACTTTTCATGTCAATGGTAATGAGCATACGGTACACTTTCCAAAGAAACAACCTCAAGTTCATAGTATCAACTCCATTGAAAAAAATTCAACGATTATTATTGGAGACTTTGAATTCCCTCTCCCTACTGCCAAAAAGAAATATGACATACTTATTGTTGGGGACATGCATATCCCCATTGAGGTAACCTAGTGTTATTCGAAAATTCTCCGGTTCCGTGTCATTCGAAAAAAGTTTGTCAATAAGACTTGATCGACCTTATTGATGGATTCTTTTTGATGAGCATGAGATGGATGAATTTAGAAAGCACAACCTTATGTACCCAACTTTTATTTTCTGTTCTTTAGATTTAATTTAGTAAAAATGCTATTATTTATCTGTTTTCCGATTTATCCGTGCAATAAAAAAAATGACCTAAAAATAAAAGTCCTCCAAATGCCCTGAAAATGTAGTATGATTTTTTCTCGAATATTTTAGAATTTTTGGCACTGAGAACACGTCAGGGGGCTGCACCAGTGGGCCACAAGCCTGCAGGGCGCGCCCACCCCCCTGGGCGCGCCCCCCTGGCTTGTGGGTCTCACGTGGGGCCCCCTCACTTATTCCAGCACCCATCCACTTTGTCTTCTTCCAGAAAAAAATCCCACCATTGCTCAAACCCGTGTTCTAGCTCATCTTGCTGCCATTTTCGATCTCCTTGCTCAACGCTCCTTTTGCAAAACTGTTTTGGGGGATTGTTCATCGGTATGTGACTCCTCCGATGGTCTAATTAGTTTTTGTTTTAGTGCTCTATATATTGCAAATTTTTGCTGCTGTGGTGACCTTGTTCTTGAACTTGCATGTCAAATTTGTATGGTCCCAAGTAGTTTTGATGCATTATATAGCCTCTAGGCACTTGTGGGAGTAGTTGCTATAAGTTTTGTTGAGTTTGGTTCACCTTTATTTTGAGTCACTAAAAATTTCAGAAATTTTTCAGATGAAGAAATGATGAGGAGATTGTTAAGAGGCTCTTCAAGCCGGGACTCTAAAGAAGATGAAAATGAGGTGAAGGAGAAGTCCAAATACAATCTTCCTCGCGTCGCGGAGGTTCGGTCATGTGAATGGCCAAGTGATGCATTCTTGAGGGCGGCCGGAATTTATGAAGATTTCTATTATTTGACAGAGAATGCAGGCATCACCGACTTCCTCAACGATAAGTGTGACCAGTACCTCCTACTCACTAATATTTTCGTGCAAAACTTTCACTTTTATCCTAGGAAGAATCATCCCATGGTAGAGTTTTACTTATATGACGTGCCTAAGAAGATGACACTTTACGATTTTTGCAATGTTTGCAAAATACCTTATGAGGGCAGCAATAGTGAACCACGTCCTAGAGACATGGAGGACTTTATTGCCGCAATCACTGTGGGGGAAGAGAGAGGGGTGTCGAGAGCAAGAGCAGCTAGTTTACATTTTCCTGTTCTACGCTATTATTCATTATTTGCGGGGGGATGTTTAGTTGGTCGTGGGGAGAGTGGAAGCCTTAGTGCTCCCGACCTCGCCATTCTGCGCCATGCTTTACTTGCTGATAGAACTTTTAGTCTGGGCGCTATGGTGGCCCAACGGTTGAACTTAAACCGTTCGAAGGGCCCCATATTCGGAGGTATCTATGCATCTCGTCTAGCCAAACACTTTAAGATACCCATTAGGCTTGACAAGGAAGAGGAAATGGTGCTACCTACAAGACATTTAGACTATGACAGTATGGTAGCACATGATTTTATTAGGAAGGATAATGATAAGAGGCTGCTTTACAACTTAGTATTTAGTCAGGGTACTTGTGAAATTATTGCTCTGCCTACTTCTTCTTTGTTCGATATCCATTCAGGCATGTACACTATTATGCCCGAGGACATCTACAGATATTGGGGTCTGTCGCAACCCCCAGCACCTGACACCGCACCAGCCCTTGATCCGTATCAGGATCCAGTTTTTTAGTGGGAGCCACAGGAGCTCGCCAACCAGTGGAACCCTCAGGACCCTCCGGAGTACCCAGGAGATGGTTATTTCCAGTCATGGCACTAGACCAACTTAGGCCAAAAGCCTAAGCTTGGGGGAGTACGTATTTCTCACCGACATTACATTCATGTTCACACACTCATTCCAGTTGTCGGTGTTCATACTTTTTCATTGTATCATCCATGGTAGTTTATTTCTTCTTTTCGCTTTCTTCTTGTGTGTTTATTTAACCTTGAGAAAAATCTAAAAAAAGAAAAAAAATAGTTCTAGCTTTACCTCCTAGTTTGTTTAGTTGTAGCATTAAAAGGAAAACCCCAAAAAGATTTCTCGTTCTTCTTTTGCTTGTTGGGAGCTTTCCCGTGTAAATAGTTTTTCTCGTTCCTGTTTTAAAATTTCTTTTCTTTGGGTCGTAAGGAGAAGACCACAATGAAAATGTTGAGTGGCTCTCATATGCTTTGTTGTTTATCTTACAGAGAGCCCATATTACCTTGTCTTCTCCTTTGAGTTATTGTTTGCAGATTCCAGCTTAGTCCAATGCACGTGCACTCTTATTATTATTCACACCATTCGGTCGTGCAAGTGAAAGGCAATAATGACGATATATGATGAAGTGATTGAGATGGAGAAAAGCTGGTATGAACTCGACCTATTTTGTTTTTGTAAATATGATTAGCTCATCGTTCTGGATTCAGCTCATTATGGATGAAACATGCTTGCAATGACAATTAGAGATTATAGTTACTCATGCCATGCTTAATTAGCTAAGAGTGTATAATGGTTTGTCTTGAGTGCCAACATGCATTTTAAAATGGTTGTGATGCAGTATGATAAGATGGTATCCTCCTGTAAATGATTCAAGTGGCTTGACTTGGCACATGTTTACGCATGTAGTTGAAACAAAACCAACATAGCCTCCACGATGTTTATGTTCATGGTGATTTATATCCTACTCATGCTTGCATTCAATGTTGGTTAATCTCAATGCATGTTTATGACTGTTGTCACTCTCTAGTTGGTCGTTTCCCAGTCTCTTGCTAGCCTTCACCTGTACTAAGCGGGAATACTGCTTGTGCATCCATTTCCATAAACCCAAAGTTGTTCCATATGAGTCCACCATACCTACCTATATGCGGTATTTACCTGCCGTTCCAAGTAAATTTGCATGTGCCAAACTCTAAACCTTCAAATAATACTCTGTTTTGTATGCCCGAATCGCTCATGTAGTGACTAGGGGCTGTCAGTATCTTCCATGCTAGGTGGGTTATTCTCACGATACGTGTTGATTCACTATCATTCACAAGAAAGTGGCTGGTATTCGGGATGCCCAGTTCCATGCTCAAAAATCAAATCAAAATGTAATGAAACAAAACTCCCCCAGGATTGTTGTTTGTATGGATGGTACCCGTGGATTCGGCTCGCCATGGAGTGTGATTGATTGGTGGAGGGGGAGTAAAAACTTTACTATTCTGTTTGGGAACCACCTATAATGTATCGAGCATGGAAGATACCGAGATCTCTTAGTTGTTATGTTGACAATGAAAGCATACCGCTCAAAATTATTATTCATCCCTGTTTTAAAAGCTCGAGCTCTGGCACCTCGGTAAATCAATGCTTCCCTCTGCGAAGGGCCTATCTATTTTACTTTACTATTGAGTCATCCCCCTCTTATAAAAAGCACCAGTTAGAGAGCACCACCGTCATTTGTATGCTTTGTTATTAATTGATATTGAGTATGATTGTGACTGGATCTCTTTTACCATGAATTACAATGTCCAGTCAGTCCTTGTTCTTCAGAGGTGCTCTGTATTTATGTTTTGCGGTCTCAGAAAGGGCTAGCGAGATACCATTATATCATATTGTATCATGATTGTTTTGATAAAATTGTTGTCATCCGAGATTTATTATTATTGCTCGCTAGTTGATCATGCCATTGATATGAGTAAATGTGAGACCTAAATGTTATTGTGAATGTGGTTAGTCTATAATCTTTGTTGAAAATCTGAACATCGGTTAGACATATTTACAACAACAAGATCAAATAGAGTTTGTAAAAGTTTTTCTTTATCACTTTCAGTTTGGCAACTGAATTGCTTCATTGCTTGAGGACAAGCAATGGGTTAAGCTTGGGGGAGTTGATACGTCTCCATCGTATCTACTTTTCCAAACTCTTTTGCCCTTGTTTTGGACTCTAATTTGCATGATTTGAATGGAACTAACCCGGACTGACGCTGTTTTCAGCAGAATTGCCTTGGTGTTATTTTTGTTCAGAAATAAAAGTTCTCGGATTGACCTGAAAATTTACGGAGAATATTTTTGGAATTAATAAAAAATGCTGGCGAAAGAATCAACCGGAGGGGGTCCACCACCTGGCCACAAGCCAGGGGGCGCGCCCCCCCTAGGGCGCGCCCTGCAGGCTTGTGGGCCCCCTGGAGCTCCTCCAACCTCAATTCCAACTCTATATATTCCTATTCGGGGAGAAAAAATCAAGGAGAAGAGTTCATCACGTTGTACGATACGGAGCCGCCGCCACCGCATGTTCTTCCTCGGGAGGGCAGATCTGGGGTCCGTTTTGGGCTTCGGAGAGGGGAAATCGACGCCGTCGTCATCACCAACCATCCTTCATCACCAATTTCATGATGCTCTCCGCCATTCGTGAGTAATCTTATCGTAGGATTGCTGGACGGTGATGGGTTGGATGAGATTTACCACGTAATCGAGTTAGTTTTGTAGGGTTTGATCCCTAGTATCCACTATGTTGTGAGATTGATGTTGCTATGACTTTGCTATGCTTAATGATTGTCACTAGGGCCCGAGTGCCATGATTTCAGATCTGAACCTATTATGTTTTCATGAATATATATGTGTTCTTGATCCTATCTTGCAAGTTGTAGACACCTATTACGAGTTATGATCCGCATCCCCCAGGGTGACAATAACTAGGATTCTTTCCGGTGATTACCGTAGTTTGAGGAGTTCATGTATTCACTAAGTGCTAATGCTTTGGTCCGGTTCTCTATTAAAAGGAGGCCTTAATATCCCTTAGTTTCCATTAGGACCCCGCTGCCACGGGAGGGTAGGACAAAAGATGTCATGCAATTTCTTTTCCATAAACACGTATGACTATATATGGAATACATGCCTACATTACATTGATGAATTCGAGCTAGTTCTGTGTCACCCTATGTTATAACCGTTGCATGATGAATGCCATCCGACATAATTATCCATCACTGATCCATTGCCTACGAGCTTTTCACATATTGATCTTTGCTAAGTTACTTTTCTGTTGCTACTGTTACAATCACTACAAAACTGCTACTGTCACTTTGCCATTGTTACTGTTACTTCCATACTGCTTTGCTACTGAATATTTGCTGCAAATACTAAGTCTTTCAGGTGTGGTTGAATTGACAACTCAGCTGCTAATACTCGAGAATATTCTTTGGCTCCCCTTGTGTCGAATCAATAAATTTGGGTTGAATACTCTACCCTCAAAAACTATTGCGATCCCCTATACTTGTGGGTTATCAATCTCCGCGTCTCCAAATTGTGTTTGATCTTCCAATCCTTAACCTCTTACATTTGCTTGTCTTTACTTTCCGCTGCAATACTCGTAGATATGCATGTGTAGGGTGAACTTGATATACTAGAATTGCTAAAATCTGCCAACCAATTAACTTGGGAAAAGGTTAGGTTTTTATTTTGTCAAGTAGTCTAATCACCCCCCTCTAGACATACTTTCGATCCCTACACGGCCGGGGTGGTGTAGTGGCGGCGAAGGCAAGAGAGAAAGAAGGAAGGAGAGAAAATGGGGAGGACTGAGGCGCAGGGTCCAGGAGGGGTTTTGGTGGGGTTTTAGGTGGGCTGGGGATGTCGAAGTATGTGACACCCTGGTTCAAAGAATCGAAGGCCCTCTTGTTCCAACCTAGAGATCTATGTCTTCTAGAACACGACTATAGCTTGGTACAGAATAACCACATTCTAATAGAGTACTCAAATGGTACACAAAGTTATAATACAATACCCTTGCTTGGCAAGGTAGTACAATCCGAGCAGTAGTTCTAGATTATTATGCCTATGGCCTAGTGGCTACTGGAACAATAGTAGGGTAGGGTTTTTGACACAACGAAAGGCGGGACACTAGTGGGACTCCAATCCAAAGGGACACTACTCGGACACCATCTAGCTCTCGCTCTCGACGTCCTTCTACAGGGCTTCTCCTTCATCTAGCATGACAAGCCAGGTGAGTACTTTGAATGTACTCGCAAGCTCTCAAACAATCCAAAGGCAAGCAAGCAAGAACCAGGTACACAAGTAAAGCAACGAAGTAAAGACAAGCATAAATGAAACTAGCATGACTACTGCATGAAAGTGAATAATCATTTAACGTCCAAGGGACTTCCTTATGGCATGATCCTTGATATCTGAATTACTAGGATGATTACTAAATTACTAAAGCATTAATACTTAAAGTAAATGAAATTGGGTTCCTCGTCAAAATAGTGTGACTTAATGCGAACGGTGTCCCATTGCCGGGGACTCGGCTATTCGAATAGTTTCAACACACACTCTTTAGAGGTCGTACACTTTACCCACACCATTAAATATTAGTCAACCAACCTCACTCATAGATAGCCCTGTAACCGTATCTCCGAACTCCCGTAGGCCAGATTTGGGAGAGAGGTGTTGGTGAACGCGACAGAAAACAAAAAATTTCGGTATAGCGAGCACGCCCAGGATCACTATGGAGATTGCATACAAGGTTTGATCTGATCCGTACCGACTCGTAGCGCAGTGGATGAAGAGTCGGTGGAGATCGTTGGTGCAGATTCCCGCAGCTAGGATTTTATAACCTCCCAACCGCGAGAATGTACTCCCTCGTCGGACAGCCCTTCGGGAGGCGGTCGGACAGTCCCTCGGACGATGTCACGGACAGCCCTTCGGGAGGACCCTCGAAACTCGAACGGAAACTCGGACAGCCCTCCGGGAGGACCCTCGAACAGCTCCTCGGGCAAAAGATCGAAACTACGACCTCTCTACGGGGTTGCACACATACGGTGTCATCTATCCGGCAGGGCTTCGCCGTCCAGAACTAGTTCCTGCCGGAACCCAGACAGCCTTTCGGCTCTACGAAAAACTCTTTTCGTGTGAGGGAGAAGAGAGAGCTTGCAAAGCAAAGCATGTGTATGAGAGCAAAGGATGTGAGAGATGGCAGCCCACTCACCTCCTATTTATAGGAAAACCAAGGGGTAGGGTGGTTTTACAATAAAACCCAAAATGCACATGAATGAAGTCCTTCCACAAGGGCATAAAAGTGAAACCAAGGAACAAGAGGGACTCCATGAAGGAGTCCACCATGTGGCCGGCCACACCCCCATGTGGGGCCCCAAAATTTGCCCCAATCCATCCATGTCATCCCCAAGATCTTTTGGAGCAAAGCCCCAAAAGGTGGCTTTCCATAAAGTAGTCCAAAAAGCAGTTTCACTATTCACGACGACATTTTTCAGCGTCTGATCGAACTGAAAATATTCATGTGGGCTTAGAACATTTCTAGTACCCACCAAAATAATTGTCAATGCGAGCCGGAACAATTTCGGATTAGTGATTTCATCTGCGAAAAGCATCTGAAGCGGTTTCGGCAGCTCCGGAACATTTCCGGTTTTCATTCCAGAAAATTCCAAAAAGTTTCCAGAACGATTCTGGCACCCTCCAAGAATTATCAGGCATGTGCCAAGACCAATTTGACTTTATGGTATCCCCTGAAACAACTTTTCCAGTTTCACCGAAACTCATCCGGTGACCTCTCTCTGCGGAACTTTTCCGCTGTCCGAAACTTTTCCGGTGTCCGAAACTTTTCCGGTGTTTTTCTCTCAGACTCCCTGTCTAGTATTCAACAGATAGATGACCCTTAAGCGTGTGACCCTATAGGTTCGGTGAAGTATAGACATGACTCGGAACCCCTTCCGATCAATGATCAACATCGGAGCCGTGGACACCCATATCGATCCCTATACCCACACGAATAAATATTCGAGTGAACCTCCAGTTGCCGTGTGCTATTCCTGTTGCTTCGCGATATGTTACAATTACCCAAGGTGAGACATGTAGGCATCCTCGTGGATCAACAACTTGTCCACAATGCCAGTTACCTCGTTGCCGGTATTGTTCTCTTTTCTCGTTCCCGTGTTCCGGCATCCCCGTGTTCAAATCACAAAGTGTCTGGCCAGACGATGATGGATACCGTAACACCGAGAGGGCCCAGAGATATCTCTCCATCGTCGGAGGAGCAAATCCCAATCTTGAGCTATCAAGTTACTTGACATACTTTTCCATGAACCCGTAAGCCGCCGTAATAGCCACCCATTTACGGATGACGTTTAACAAACCCCAAAGTTCATGAAGCAAGCATGAAGAAACTCGATACTCTCATGGTCTAAGGAATCATGCAAACGTTAACCATCTCTGTGTTATTTTAACCATTAACTTGTGACGAATATATCTCATAGTATAACATCAATTTGGGTCGATTCAACACAAGTGTTCTACCAACATCGTGCCCTCAAAATTGCCGGCACAGCCATGCCCATGATCAGGAAAACAGGATCATCATGCAATACTTGAGCCAGTCTTAGAGGCAAGACTAGGAATACAATTTACCGTTTATTATACCACACGTGCACATGAGTTTCCCTCCAAGCCTCGTGGTTATTGCAGACTCGAGAATCATTGCAGTTATAGCATGGATCATAAACATTCATTACAAACTCTGAGATACAAAAGTAACTGATATTACTGCCTCTAGGGCATATCTCCTACAGTCTCCCACTTGCACTAGAGTCATAATCTAGTTACATGGCTTCCCTAACACCAATGGCAATCCGGTGTTGCTCATGCTTTGCTCGTGGTAGAGGCTTCGTCATCGGGTCTGACACATTCAGATCCGTGTGAACTTTGCGTACTTTCACTAAACCTTCTTCGACATGATGTCAAATGAGTTTATATTTGCGTTGAATATGCATTGTCTTATGGTGCGAACATGGTTCCCTTGCCTGAGCCACGGCGCCACTATTATCACAATAGATCTCCACCGGGTCCACAGCACTTGGAACCACACCAAGGTCTTCAAGAAATTGCTTGATACCGACAGCTTTCTTGGAGGCTTCTGAAGCAGCAACATATTCCGCCTCCATCGTAGAATCCGCCACAGTCTTTTGTTTGGAACTTTTCCAATCAACTGCGCCGCCGTTCAATATGAAAACATAGCCAGATTGAGATTTGAAGTCATCTGGGTCAGACATGAAGCCTGCATCAGTGTAACAACTTACAATGAGCTCTTCATCACCTCCGTACACAAGGAGTAAATCCTTGGTCCTTCTGAGGTACTTAAGAATACCCTTGACTGCGGCCCAGTGTTCCAATCCTGGATCACCTTGGTACCGGCTGCTAACACTTAGCGCATAGGAAACATCCGGTCTTGTACATAGCATGGCATACATAATAGAACCAACTGCCGAAGCATATGGAATATCATTCATTTGTACTCGCTCATCGAGGGTCCGAGGACTCTGATTCTTGCAATGCACTGTGCCAGGTGACATGGGGAGTAGGCCTTTCTTGGAGTTCTCCATGTTGAACCTTTTCAACACCTTGTCAATGTACGTGCTTTGGCTTAGCGCTATCAGGCATCTTGATCTATCTCTATTGATCCTGATGCCTAATACATATGCCGCTTCGCCTAAGTCTTTCATTGAAAAACTCTTCTTCAATGAGTCTTTTATTTCGCTAAGAAAATTCACGTCATTTCCAATCAATAATATGTCATCCACATACAAGATTAGAAATGCTTTTGCGCTCCCATTAAACTTCTTGTACACACAAGATTCTTCATCGTTCCTGATGAAGCCAAACTCTTTGACCACTTCATCAAAACGAATGTTCCAGCTCCTTGATGCTTGCTTCAGACCATAAATGGCTTTCTGAAGCTTACATACCTTTCCAGCATTCTTAGGATCGACAAAACCTTCTAGCTGTATCATGTATACATCCCTTTCAAGGTTTCCATTTAGGAAAGCCGTTTTGACATCCATCTGCCATATTTCATAATCGAAATAAGCAGCAATAGCTAGTAATATCCGAACAGACCTAAGCATAGCTACGGGCGAGAAAGTCTCATCGTAGTCCACTCCTGGAACTTGCGTGAACCCTTTCGCGACAAGTCTAGCTTTGTGGATAGTAATGTTACCATCCGCGTCCGTCTTTCTTTTGAAAATCCATTTACAACCAATGGGTTTTACGCCATCTGGAAGTTCTTCCAAGTTCCAAACTTGGTTTTCATACATGGATTCCATCTCGGATTTCATGGCCTTGTGCCATTCCCTTGAGCTAGGCCCCGCCATCGCTTCCTTGTAGTGTGCAGGTTCATCGTCTTCAAGAATGAAGATTTCGTTATGAAACCACTCAGGTTGCTGGATAGCCCTACCTGATCTGCGCGGTTCAGTTACAACATTGTTTGAAGTCTCCGCATCATATGCGACAACTTCCGGATCGGTTGTAGGGATAATTAGCGGAATTTCTTCCGGTTCCTTAGCCATATCAACGGTTGCCGAAGATTCACCAATCTCATTAAGTTGCACTGTCCTCCCACTTAATTCTTTGGCGAGAAACTCTTTCTCAAGAAATTGTCCATTTCTGGCAACAAACACTTTGTTATCGGACGGGTGGTAGAAGGAATACCCAATTGTATCCTTGGGATAACCTACAAAGTAACATTTGTCTGATCTGGGATCAAGTTTGGTAGGTTGTAAACGTTTTACGTATACCTCACAACCCCAAATCCTGAGATGCGACAAACCGGGTTTCTTCCCGTTCCATATTTCATATGGTGTCGTCTCAACTGACTTAGACGGTGCTCTGTTTAATGTGTGAGCGGCAGTTTCTAGTGCGTGACCCCAAAAATATATCGGAAGGTTTGTAAGAGACATCATCGACCTTACCATGTCCAACAAGGTTCGGTTACGTCGTTCCGATACTCCGTTTCGCTGTGGAGTTCCGGGAGGCGTAAGCTGTGAAACGATTCCACGGTCACTCAGATGTTGGCCAAACTCGTGACTAAGATATTCGCCTCCGCGATCAGACCGCAGAAACTTGATCTTTTTGTTACGATGATTTTCTACCTCATTCTGAAATTCTTTGAACTTTTCAAAGGTTTCCGACTTATGCTTCATCAAGTAGATATAGCCATACCGACTTAAATCATCAGTAAAAGTCACGAAGTAAAAATACCCACCCCGTGCGGCCGTGTTCATTGGGCCACATACATCACTATGTATTATTTCCAATAATTCACCCGCCCGTTCAGGATGACCCGTGAACGGCGTCTTGGTCATTTTTCCCATCAAGCAAGCTTCACATGTGTCAAATGATTCAAAATCAAAAGACGGTAAAACTCCATCTTTATGGAGTCTTTGCATGCGTTTCTTTCCGATGTGGCCAAGCCGACAGTGCTACATGAAAGTGGTGGTGGTATCAGCCTTCTTAAGGCGTTTAGCATTCACGTTAAAGACATCATTTTCACATTCAAGATTTAGTATGAAAAGGCCCCCAACAATGGGTGCAAATCCATAAAACATATCCTTACAATAAAGTGAACAACCATTGTTCTCAGACTTGTAGGAGTACCCGTCGTGCACTAAACATGATCCGGAGATAATGTTCTTACACAACAACGGAACAAAATAACAGTTACTTAGTTCCAAAATAAATCCTGAAGGGAGACGTAGAGGCATAATGCCGACGGCTTGAGCTGCGATCCCAGCGCCGTTCCCGACACGCATCACGACTTCATTCTTTGCCAGCCTGCGCACCTTCTGAAGCCCCTGTATCGAGTTGCAAATGTGAGCAACCGATCCGGTATCAAATACCCCAAGACTTAGAATTTTCGCTAGCAAGCAAAACGTCAATGACATTAACTTGTATAACAATTATACCTTTTCCGGTTTTCCCGAACTTCTTATCTTCCAGATACTTCTTGCAGTTTCTCTTCCAGTGTCCTGTGCCCTTGCAGTAGAAGCACTCAGTTTCATTATTGGCTCCGCCCTTAGATTTGCGTTGGAAGCCGGTCTTACCGGCGCCCTTGCCCTTCTTTGGCTTGCCTTTCTTTTTGAAACTGGCAGTTTTATTCACAAGCAACACTTGCTTGCGATTTTTCTGCAGTCCTCCTTCAACAGATTTCAGCATGGCAAGCACCTCATTAGGTGTTTTGTCCATCCCATTCATGTTGTAGTTCATGACAAAACCTCCGTAAGAAGGGGGGAGTGAACGGAGCAACATGTCCATTACATGCTCTTCTGGAAGTGGAAATTCCAGGGTTTTAAGCTTTTCAGCGTAGCCAATCATATTGACTACGTGCTCGCCAACTGAACTACCCTCAGCCATCTTGGTCTCCGACATCATTTTCATGATATCAAAACGTTCAGACCGTGCATTAAACTTGTACAGAGCATCCAGATCTTTGATCATATCAAAGGAGTTATGGAATTCAAAACGTTTTTGAAGCTCTGAACTCATGCAAGACAGCATGAGACACTGCACTAAGTTGAAATCATCATCCTTAGTGGCCCAGACATTTTGTATGTCTGCCGCGGCTGTTGCCGCCGGCTTAGGTGGAAGAGCTCCATCAAGCACGTACACTTTCTTAGCGCTCCTGAGGACAATCCTCAGGGTACGGACCCAGTCCGCATAGTTGTTTCCATTTGCAGCTAACTTCTCCTTCTCTAACATAGGGCCTAAGTTGAACGCGGTGTTGCGAGCCATTTGATCTACAACGGAAAACACAAGTTCATTTTAGACATTGTTCATAATGATTTTTGGCACTAGTGAATAAACAATTTTATTCTAAAGTGCACTCCCACTCAAATCAATATCTCTCATAATTGATTGTGAGTGATTCAAGATCCGCATTTCAATTCGACGCCATTGACGGATTCATCACTGATGACGCGAATTTCAATCGGTAGGCCAACTTGCCAATCACATCTCTATGTGATTCTTGTCCATCTTTCGATGTGTGTGTTCCGAGCTCATGACTCTCATGCCTGAACGTCAAAGACAACCAAGTGATCTTGCTGCGAGGTCTGACCTCACCCGCCTCATTCCTCTCAATTCGTTCGTGCTCATGTGTACATGGCGCACCCCGAAAAGATACGAATTTCAGACGGTGCTACACTTGGGTGAACACTAACTACTTTGATATTTTTAGTGAGAGATCACCCTAATAAAAAGCGACTACCGCGCAATCAAGAAGGGTGCATCAAGAGGGATAAACATCTCAGGCAATTCATAATAGCATGATATGGTATAGCCCCTTCTGACGGAGAAGTCAAGTATTCTTCGTCTTCGGCATTCGCGTCGGTGTTCACCTTTGCGAAGATTGCCACCACCTTGTCGATGCACCAGATAATATTGCTATATCTATAGCTAATAAAATAAGTGCATTACATAAGGTTGACACACAGGTCATTAAAGTGCAATCATATGGCTCCAGCCATCATGCCGAATCATGACACGCAGGTGATGTTAATTACATCATATAGTCATCTCATACATAATCAAATTTAATATGAGCATTGCTATACCACATCACATGCATAACCATCCTGCAAAACCAAGTTAGACGCCTCTAATCGGTTTATGCAAAATTTTATTTTACGTGGCTTCTAAGGTTTTGACTCAAACTGCAGCTACCAACGTTTATCATCAAGTATGATACTTCAAGTTGCTAGATTAACTTTCCAGGGTGTATGAAACACGAGACAATAAAATCTCGAGCCCCATACTAAACTTCGTCATACGCGTGACCCCCGTGCAGATCATATCTGCATTGCCCTTCGTCTGCGGAACATCCATCTTTCTTTAACTATGGTGGAACCCAAAGAACTGTTAGCACTTCGTTGATCTGTCAATCAGCATACTCAGGAGCAGCATGAAAGGATCGCGGATTGCCAGAACTTTGTGAGATTCCACCATGCCGTCAAGATCAGGACTACGCAAATTCACGGGAAGCAACAGGAACATCGGGTAACAGATTTCATCTGCTACCCGCACAAATAATTTTCAGCAATAGATCTCATCTACTACAAAATTATACTATGCAATACCCATACATCTCATGTATTCTAGATCATAACATGCATCTACTCATAGCCTGGCTCTTGATGCCACTGTTGGTGAACGCGACAGAAAACAAAAAATTTCGGTATAGCGAGCACGCCCAGGATCACTATGGAGATTGCATACAAGGTTTGATCTGATCCGTACCGACTCGTAGCGCAGCGGATGAAGAGTCGGTGGAGATCGTTGGTGCAGATTCCCGCAGCTAGGATTTTACAACCTCCCAACCGCGAGAATGTACTCCCTCGTCGGACAGCCCTTCGGGAGGCGGTCGGACAGTCCCTCGGACGATGTCACGGACAGCCCTTCGGGAGGACCATCGAAACTCGAACGGAAACTCGGACAGCCCTCCGGGAGGACCCTCGAACAGCCCCTCGGGCAAAAGATCGAAACTACGACCTCTCTACGGGGTTGCACACATACGGTGTCATCTATCCGGCAGGGCTTCGCCGTCCAGAACTAGTTCCTGCCGGAACACAGACAGCCTTTCGGCTCTACGAAAAACTCTTTTCGTGTGAGGGAGAAGAGAGACCTTGCAAAGCAAAGCATGTGTATGAGAGCAAAGGATGTGAGAGATGGCAGCCCACTCACCTCCTATTTATAGGAAAACCAAGGGGTAGGGTGGTTTTACAATAAAACCCAAAATGCACATGAATGAAGTAAACCATGGAACAAGAGGGACTCCATGAAGGAGTCCACCATGTGGCCGGCCACACCCCCATGTGGGGCCCCAAAATTGGCCCCAATCCATCCATGTCATCCCCAAGATCTTTTGGAGCAAAGCCCCAAAAGGTGGCTTTCCATAAAGTAGTCCAAAAAGCACTTTCACTATTCACGACGACATTTTTCAGCGTCTGATCGAACTGAAAATATTCATGTGGGCTTAGAACATTTCTAGTACCCACCAAAATAATTTTCAATGCGAGCCGAAACAATTTCGGATTAGTGATTTCATCTGCGAAAAGCATCTGAAGCGGTTTCGGCAGCTCCGGAACATTTCCGGTTTTCATTCCAGAAAATTCCAAAAAGTTTCCAGAACGATTCTGGCACCCTCCAAGAATTATCAGGCATGTGCGAAGACCAATTTGACTTTATGGTATCCCCTGAAACAACTTTTCCAGTTTCACCGAAACTCATCCGGTGACCTCTCTCTGCGGAACTTTTCCGCTGTCCGAAACTTTTCCGGTGTCCGAAACTTTTTCGGTGTTTTTCTCTCAGACTCCCTGTCTAGTATTCAACAGATAGATGACCCTTAAGCGTGTGACCCTATAGGTTCGGTGAAGTATAGACATGACTCGGAACCCCTTCCGATCAATGATCAACATCGGAGCCGTGGACACCCATATCGATCCCTATACCCACACGAATAAATATTCGAGTGAACCTCCAGTTGCCGTGTGCTATTCCTGTTGCTTCGCGATATGTTACAATTACCCGAGGTGAGACATGTAGGCATCCTCGTGGATCAACAACTTGTCCACAATGCCAGTTACCTCGTTGCCGGTATTGTTCTCTTTTCTCGTTCCCGTGTTCCGGCATCCCCGTGATCAAATCACAAAGTGTCTGGCCAGACGATGATGGATACCATAACACCGAGAGGGCCCAGAGATATCTCTCCATCGTCGGAGGAGCAAATCCCAATCTTGAGCTATCAAGTTACTTGACATACTTTTCCGTGAACCCGTAAGCCGCCGTAATAGCCACCCATTTACGGATGACGTTTAACAAACCCCAAAGTTCATGAAGCAAGCATGAAGAAACTCGATACTCTCATGGTCTAAGGAATCATGCAAACGTTAACCATCTCTGTGTTATTTTAACCATTAACTTGTGACGAATATATCTCATAGTATAACATCAATTTGGGTCGATTCAACACAAGTGTTCTACCAACATCGTGCCCTCAAAATTGCCGGCACAGCCATGCCCATGATCAGGAAAACATGATCATCATGCAATACTTGAGCCAGTCTTAGAGGCAAGACTAGGAATACAATTTACCGTTTATTATACCACACGTGCACATGAGTTTCCCTCCAAGCCTCGTGGTTATTGCAGACTCGAGAATCATTGCAGTTATAGCATGGATCATAAACATTCATTACAAACTCTGAGATATAAAAGTAACTGATATTACTGCCTCTAGGGCATATCTCCTACAAGAGGATCTGGGTCCTTTCCACCCCGTGGCACCGCTTGTTTCCTCTCGGGAATCTATCACTTTTCTGTGCACATCTTAGTTCCCCTCTTTGGATATACGCGGAAGAGACATAACTACAAATGAAATAGAGGCCTCCCATTCAGGTAAATGTGACTATACCAAGGAGGTTCGGTTTCGTGGCACCGGTATTAATCGGTTATTAAAGTTGGGGTATGGGGAGGTTCTATGATACTCCTACTTTACTCTACTTAGCTCAACTCATGCTACTCTCAACTTAAAGTACCCAAAGGAGACTACTGTCTTAAGTAAAGTTTTTCCCCGAAGGGTCTCTTCGTCACTACAGTTTTAGTTGTTATGGATCATGTGATCAAAGGAAATTACCGGGTTCAAGGTGAATACTTGTTCAATAGTATCTAGGTGAATCTTTCTACTATTCTACCAGTATTCTATCA